>OY970792.1:10037378-11287378 GCA_963853775.1 Xanthia togata
AACTCCACGAAACTAATTTTGCAGTAAAGTCGATGTATTTCTCGAGGCAATGATAATTAGATAAGTATATCGTGTGTAATAAGACACTTTCCGAAGCCGAAAGCCACCTTATTCCCAATAATTGGACGATTTTTTTCCACTAGCTAATCCACAGGTTTTGGATATAATGAACGTGTCGCATTTTTTTTTTGCCTTTTTTACAAAAAACAAATTCAAGTGTTAGGTACTTACTAAACTTTTTACCAAACTACCCGAATTTTCGATTTTTCTTAACAAATTACGCATTTGAAGTACAAGGCAATGAATATCAAACGCATACTACTTTACCACGTTTCAGCCCTCTGATGCACGTATTTTCACTCGGGCGGGCAGTGCAACGAGTAGGTACTTAGTTGTACATTTATCACGGAAACATTTTGTTTATACCCGCGAGTAACCGCCAAGTAGGTATCTACACATAACAGTAATGGTTCGCGCACGCATTAAAAAATATTTTTTTCATCCCACCATCTCGGAAAGAGTATTTTTAATCTTCAGTATCTGAGTGGAAAAGCCGTTTTTATTCTCTAGAGGATAAAGTAAATTGAATTTAGAACATCGTGTGCACTAAGTTTGTGAATTAAAAAAAACATTAAACCTATTTACTGCTACCTCTATGGTGCCGAATATATCATACAACTTTTTTTTAATTTGTTAAAAACTCAGACTCGGAACCTTCTTGGTGTTCTTTTTTCAATTTGCTTTGTACGCGGTTCTTTACGCGGCATTTTTTCACGTCATTGTTAAACCTTAGGTATATTAAAAACAAGAAACTTGAAAACAAGTGAAAAAACTAAAATGAGTGATTCTAGCGACGAGGAAGTTTGCTTGACGCCAACAGAATTGACTGAAACTGTTAATAATGCGCAAATGAGCTTTCTCCCTCAACAATCACGCGAGAAGTATTTAAAACAGTACGATATGTTCAACACGTGGCGACTAGCAAAAGGAGCCAAAACTTTCTCAGAAAACGTTTTGCTGGCATATTTTATAGAATTATCCGAGAACAAGAAAGCAAGCACTCTATGGAGTACGTATTCGATGCTAAAAGCAACAATAAAGATGAAAAAAGACAAACATATCGATACCTATCCTAAATTAGTGGCATTTTTAAAAAGAGCCTCATCTGGTCATCAACCAAAAAAATCGAAGGTTTTCACAGTATCTGATATTGAAAAGTTTCTTAACGAAGCACCCGATTCCGTATATTTGGCGGCAAAAGTAAGTCAGTTGCACATTCAGTATCTACTTAAGTATATTAATCTCAATTAAATAGTATACTTAGTAGATGTTGATAGGCATAATTATGCGTTCATATCAATTTTATTCATTTATCTACTACAATACTCTTTACGTTACAGGTTGTTCTTATTATTGGAATAAACGGAGCATGTCGAACTAATGAACTAACACAACTTAATGTCAAAAACATTGAGAAACATTCAGATGACTTACTATTAATTAATTTACCTAATACAAAGACAAAAAGAGACCGCAACTTCGTCATTCGCAAGGAATACGTAACGATTGTTGAGAAATATCAAGCCTTACGCCCGCCTAACACTCCAATCAATCGATTTTTTCTACAGTATCGCAATGGAAAGTGTGTTAGACAGCCTATGAGTACTAATAAAATTGGCAGTATCCCACGAGAAATAGCAACATTTCTTGAACTTCCAGAACCCCTGTTGTACACGGGTCATTGTTTCCGACGAACTTCAGCCACACTTTTGGCTGATTCCGGAGCTGATCTGCTGTCCCTTAAGCGCCACGGAGGCTGGAAGTCCAATGCAGTTGTAGAGGGATACATAGAGGATTCCATCCAAAATAAGTCTAAAATATGTGAAGGCATCGTAGGAGCCATTACACTGAAAGAGCCTCAATCGGATCCTTGTACCGTAAAATGGCCCTACTTTGCGCCTACGGAGATTACTTTGCGCCAAATCGGACAGAAGTTAAAAGCAACATCTAAAAAAACCATAACGTTATTTTTTGTTTTATTTTTTTCTGAACGCATCCCAAATGTCAAAAGTCACTATTGCGATAAGTGACAGTCCGCCATTGCATCTATGGTGTTTGTTATAACTGTCTAATCACGCGCCTACAATTTTGCAAAAAAATATTGTTGCTTAAATCCTGTGCTATCATTGGAATCATTGACACTAAAGAGGTAAGCTAAGCATGATATTATTAGTAAACTATCTTACTAATCGATATAAAGTTGATTTTAGGTCTATAAAAAGCGAATGAATTTTAGATTTTTTTTTTTTCATGACAGACATGATTTGCTTCAAAAAGGGGTTACTTTGCGCTGGCGCAATGTAACCCCCTTCTGGTGCTACTGTTTAAAGAATTACCGTTTATTTTTATTTTCACAGGGTAACGCAATATGCCGAGGACATACAAACGTAAGCTTGGTTCTAGACGATACTCGGACTATACTACCGAACAGCTTGAACTATGTTTACAAGCTATAAAGTCAGGACAAATGTCTCAGAGACGAGCAAGTGAACACTATAATATTCCCCGTCGAACTTTGGTATATAAGCTTAAAAAGGTTCATATGGGTATGCCAGGGCCGCCACCCACATTCACAAATGAAGAAGAGGTTGCTATCGCTACGCACATAGAGACAATGAGTATATATGGGTTCCCATTGACAGAGTATGATCTGAAAATTACTATTAAAACTTACCTAGACAAATGTGGGCGCACTATAAAAAAGTTCAAAAATAACTTACCTGGAAGGGAGTGGGTAAAACAATTTTTAAAAAGGCATCAGCACCTTACCGTGCGTTTAGCGACAAATATAAAAAGGAGCCGGGCAGCATTAAGCAAAGATATTTTAGAAGAATATATTACAAATTTAAAGCCTGTGCTTGAAAATGTGCCCCCTTCACATATATTCAATTATGACGAGACAAATCTCACAGACGACCCCGGACAACAAAAAGTTATTGTTCGTCGTGGCTGCAAGTACCCTGAAAAAATTTGCAACTCCTCTAAGGCTAGCACATCAATTATGTTTTGTGGGAGCGCAGCCGGGGAATTGATGCCGCCTTATGTGGTGTACAAATCTATAAAATTATGGAATACTTGGACTGAGAATGGCCCAAAGGGTTGCCATTACAGCAATTCACCATCTGGGTGGTTTGATACTCAAATATTCTCGGACTGGCTTGAAACCCTCATGATACCAAAACTGAAAAAAATGGAGGGCAAAAAAGTGTTGATTGGGGATAATTTAGCCTCCCATTTATCCATACATGTTTTGAAACTCTGTCGGGAGAATAACATAGCGTTTGTCTGTTTACCACCAAATAGTAGCCATATCACTCAACCATTAGATGTTGCTTTTTTCCGCCCGCTTAAGATAGAGTGGAGAAAAATTCTCACAGACTGGAAAGCTTCTGCAGAAGGTTCTAAAAATGCTACAGTACCAAAGCAAACTTTCCCGACACTATTAAAAACATTACTGGAAAATATAGAACCAAATATTGGGGAAAATTTAAAGAGCGGATTTCGAAAATGTGGTATTGCACCCTGCGATGTATCAGAGTTGCTGAAGAGAATACCAGGAGAAGGCGAAAGCGTAAACAATGAAGCCATGTCTTCTTCTTTCATTGATATTTTAGAAAAGAAACGGAAGTCAATAACAGATTTGGCACCAAAAGGAAGAAAAAAGAAATTTGAAATACCGGCTGGGAAAAGTATCTGTCACGAATTAAATTTGGACTCGGACGAAGAAACTCCGACAACTTCCAGAATTGTTAATGATCGTGATTCTGATCACTATTCAGTACAGGATGAATCTGATGATAATGGTGGCTTTTTAGAACCAGATAGTGCCGAAGAATCTATAGCTGAACCAGAGAGATTGTCATGTTTCAAGACATTGCAACGTGAAAAAAATGCCTTTGTCGTCGTAAAATATGACAATGGACTATATCCTGGTATGATAATAGATTTTGATGATAAAGGTGCAACAGTGGACGCAATGTGTAGATCCTTGAAATCGTGGAAATGGCCACAAACGAAGGATGTGAATTTTTACGAATGGGACGATATTCTTGGGAGTATCGAGCCTCCCAAGAAAATATCGAAACGTGGATTTTTCAGTGTCAAAGAACTCGATGACTTCTACTAAGCCAGTGGCACAAAGATTTGCGCGTCTGTCTTTGCTCCGCTGATGTTTTACGAACAATTTGTGACTAGTTTTGTATGTGGTGCAAAATAACCCCACAAAAGGGATTACTTTGCGCCAAAAAAAAAAAAAAAAATTGTACCTGATTATGTGCCATTCTTTGTAATTAATGATTAAAATATGTTAATTAACATGTATTCTTTCATTTACCAAGGTTTTATTTCCCAGATGTCAGTAGTTTTTTTTTTATTAGCAAATCAAATGACATACATTACAATTTGGCGCAAAGTAGGGCCACTTTACGGTACTGGCCCTTCTACATCAAAAATAAGCCGTTATGAAACACCTAACCATCTCCCTCTCTCTCCAACATTCACGCCAAGGGAATCCGATGAATCGGTACAACTATTAAGTATGACAGATAGTTTACCGAAAAACAGTACACAAGTGACTAACACCAATATTACAGTACCAAACAAAAATATTACACTCAATTTAAATAACTGTAGCAACGTACTTTAAAATTTTCTTAATTATACCTTAGTATTATTTTGTTATAATTTAAAGATTATTCTGTAATACTTACCTGTCATAATGTAGTAATTAATACCTAAACTGAAATAAAAGTGTACCTATCTTGTGATTGTAAACGTTTTTTTTTTTTGCATTTAGTCATTTCCTCGCTGAGGTGGAATGAAAAGTTACGTGTTGCACTCGAGTGCAAAGATTTTTCACCTCGTGCTCTTTTGATTCCCTCGCTAACGCTCAGGATTCTAATTTTGAATCACTCGCTGCGCTCGTGATTCAATTTTAGAATCCTTCGCTTGCTCGGTCATCAAAATTGAACACGCGGTTAAAAAGCAACTTTGCACTCTTGTATAACAAATAACTATTTTAATACCTAAATATAAAAATATTGCATAAAATATTAAAAAATATTTTATATTTAGGTATGTACAGTAGGTATGCGTAGTTTACGGCTTTGTGATGTGTCTTTTTACACTGTATTTGTGTCATGTCAATTTAATTTTGATTTTACGTTACATACTGCTGTTTCATAGCTCATCTTTGTAAGTATGGCAGGCACCTCACTTTGTCAACCTAAATAGAAACCTTGCTGGCGCCATTATGAGTTTTTATTGTTTAAAAACTCAATACTAATTACTTTCATGATAGACAATAAAATTTTGTGTTTCAAACAAAATAATCTTACTTAATACATTCCATCATATTATCAATATCACTGTTATTTTGTACTACCCATTGTTTCAAATTTACAGTCTAACAGTACACAAAATAAGTAGCTACACACTTAAACTATCCTACATTAATATCTCAGATATATTTGACATCACATATTTTTATGTAAATATTTTATATAAGTATACTGCTTTGAAAGCTGCTTCTTTCTAAACATTTTCTGGTTTATTCAGCTATACTGAACTAGGACTGATATTTTGAGCGACATCTTTGATTTTTTAAATTTTTAATTTGTTAATAAATAAATAAAATATATTTAATACCTACATTATAAAATTAAAACATTCTAATGTATCTAAAACAATGACTAAAAATGTAAAAAAACAATTTCTAATTGTTTCTAAAAGCTACAACCGGTAGAAAGATATTATATTATGGCGTAATTATCATGAACATTTAATGCGATCTATGTACAGACGCCAGCACGTCAACCTACCCGAAACTGTCAAATTATCCCAATCAACTTTGAACCTTATACTTTAGTGATAAAGTTGAAAATCTATTAAAGAAATTTGACAGATTGTAGTAGGTTGATGTGCTGGCGTCTGCACAAGTCTCTTTTGTTAACATTACGCCAATCTCTTCAACTGCTAGTTATGTGCATTATAAACTATCATTTCAATAAGGACAAATCAAAATTGACAAGTTAATCAGCCTTTTATGAACTGTCGATGTCGTAAGTATGTAGTAGCAGGGCTATTGCGTATCTCTGTTGACAGATCGTAATGATGATCACTTGGCAAAGTGTCTAACGATTAGCTGTCAAACAGTTAGTTTCGTATTGGCTATCTTCAGTGTCGAACTAGGATGACGTCATAAGCACCCATCTTGAAACTAAAGTGACTAAATGGCTACATTTTTGTCTGTTTTGTAAGGATGTTTCATGGTAATGTATGGGATTCCGAGTTCGAATTCGTTTACTGGCCAGTACTTGAGTTGTGGTTTCTGTTCGGGGCTCTCTTCATTGACGTTGAAGTAAGCGAAGAGTACGAGAGCAGTGTAGCCGGCGATGAAGATGAGCACGTGCCACACGCCGTGCATGTACGGGAAGTCTATCGATAGCCACGCGTCGCAGAACATGCGGTCTATGATCCAACAGAATATTGCCAGGAGAGTGATCGCGACACAGCGCAGACCGAGGCGATAGACGCGCGAACATTTAACACTGGAATTAAAAATAATAATTATTAATGAACACCAATATATATTTCATGACAGTACTAAGACATGCACCTGTAAGGGCACTGCAAATGTTTAAATTATATAACACAATATTGATTCGAATTATTACAATTCATTACATTATAATAAATGATTTATTACATTTTATTTAATCATTATTATCAATTCGTTCATTATTTTTAGTCATTTATGTAAGAATAATATATATTTTAGTCACAAATTATTTCACATTTACGCCAAGCATATTATTACAAGGTCAATCGATTCGAAATCTTTGTCAGCTTTAAATTCCGAACGGTATACTCATATAGCCTTTCTTTACTAACAGACTAACAGAGATATTTTCAACCATTTCGATAAAATTGAGTCATTTGGTAGGGATTTTAAACTTTCCTGTAGCTCATTAAATATATTAGCTAGTCTTCGATAAGAGCTTTTCCCGATAACTTTTAAGTTTGTGATGCGGGTCTATTCTTGTTCCGTCGGTTATACCTAGTTTTGATTTATTTAGTTCAATATTAGTTTTGAAGAGGTGCCTATTTTTCCTAACGAATATACAGCTTTGCAATAAGTATATACAGTGTGACTTGTAATTTATAATAGCAATGAAAGCCATTCAATTTAAGAGTAAAGAAACGTGATGTCTAGTAATGAATTCCAAGATATTTTCAAAAATTAATAAAAATTGGGTTTAGGCTTTTTGGGGTGCTTAATTTTTGCAAATGAGACACACTATCATGTCCTGAAAGGAATACTTCAAATTACAAGTCAACCTGTATATTGCTGGACCAGTACCGTAGACCGGGGTTACTTTGATCAATATTAAACTTTGAAGGTTCCTATCTTTTAAATTTGTGGGTGTCAAAAAATACTAAATAAATCTAGTGATCGGTTTTTTTATTACTCTCGATTCCTGTAATAATAAGTGAAAAAAATTGGCTTGATTTTGAGAAAAAAAAATTAAACTGCCTGATCAAAGTTATACGTAGGATGGGGTTACTTTGATACCCCTTATTTTATTGCGTAATTACAAAGTAATTATTGCGTAATTGCAAAGTAATTACGCAATTAAATAAACCCAATTACAATGCCAATACAATTTAAATATAACTTCCCAATTAAAATGCCAATACAATTTAAAAAATAAAAATCTATCAACGAGAAAAATAAATATTGTCGCATGGGGTAACTTTGATCTAACAATTGATTTGATTGTTTGAATGACAATATATTTACCTTTTTCAATTAAAATGATTGATGGATTCCCAGCGTGTCCTCAGGAAAGGATTAAACAGTTGTTCAGTGTTCATAACTCAGAAAAAAAACTACCTAATTGCGTTTCGTTTTAAGTAATTCACGATTTTATATGAAATGGAAGTTTCTATCAAAGTTACCCCGCGATTCAAAGTAACCCCGGTTTACCGGTAGTGTGAGAATTTTTTGTTTTATGTAATACAAACAATGTTTTTTTTTATGATTTAAGTACTTATTAGGTACCTACTTAATGATGAAAAAGTCAATTGTTTGGATGTCTCGTTGGTCTAGTCGTCGCAAGCGTGACTGCTGAACAAGAAGTATTTGGTTTGATTGTCAGGCCGAACAGTCTTATTTGATTTTTCCATCAAAATTTATCTGTAGCAGCCCTGATTCCGGACTTAAACATAACTGGCGAAATGTGGGTGTACTAGTTCCTTCCCATAAGGTGCCTGCATGGTGCCTGCCCTTTCAAATGGGGTATATTAGCGTGATGTTATGATGTTGATGTGAATGAATAAATGAAGTTATACTGAATGTTCAAAAGTACCTGGTCAGCTCTTCATACAAATATCCCAGAGAAGGCAGAGCGATAAACATCAACGCAAAAGCGTTAGCTGCCGGGTTCATCACTAGGAAGCCGGTGGACAACACCGACGCCACGACCGAGTAGATAGCCAGGCGTCGTCTGCAAACAAACAAAGGATTAATTTATAATAACGCTAATCAATAACGATTACCCTAGTAACAAGTTTTCGTGCAATCATAACGCATGAATCATGCACTATCTCGTCATGCAACCATCCCATTAACAATAAGTTTAGTTGCAAATGAGGTTTTAAACTACACCACAGACTGAATGGTAGCTGGTGATATAATTATTATTACCTACATGGATAATTGATAACGCCTTACGAAACGCATGACCGAGCCCTAAATTTATGTTATGCTGCAACTTTTATAAATTACTTACACGTTATGTGAAGTATGTAAACAATATTAAACGAGTAGGTAGATAGTGTGGCATAGCTCGGAGCTATAATAATGGCTGTAAAACTCGCAACTGTGCGGAATGTTTGTTTAATGGGTCACGCGAAATAATATCAACGATGTTATGAGCTTGTAAATTGTCAACTGATGTACCTACCTACTTACTTACAAATATTTTATCTGAACCTTCATACGTACCTATATAATGTATTAATTGAAGAGGGTCAGCATAAACTAGAGAATATTACTTATAGAGAAAAGATCTCTTCTATAGGTACATATTTTGATGATTTGATCTATTGGTGAATCTCGTCAGAGGCAAGCACGCACTCGACTAGTAGTCTTTGCACTCGACTGTTATAAACAGACCACGGTTAACTGTCAGGATGTTATTTTCTAGTTAGAAACTAACATCCTGACAGTGACAGTCTAAAAGTTAAGGAATGCGCTAGTGGAAGAATGGGCAAACAGACCAAAAAATCTTTTATTTTTTAAGTTTTACTGCGAAGTGTATTTTTGTTGTCATAAGTTAGAAGCGAAATGTTCTTATTTTTTGTATTTATATAAAGTTATATAGTGTACAAAACGTGTTACACATTTTTTTATATATATTAATCAGTCATCTACAATATACTATAGTTTCGCAAATTAGTCTTATGTATTTAAGAAATTATCATGCCATTTATTAGCAACCCGGAATTTTTGCGATCCAGTGTAGTTGCAACCGTAGGGGTCGTGTCGTGACGCAGGTCCTCACCGGACACGGCTGTTTCGGGAGGTACCTGTTTCGGATAAGGCGAGAGGAAACGCCCGGGTGTCATCACTGCGTGGATCGCCCGGAGGACACGGTGGAGCATACGGTGGAGGTATGCCCGGCTTGGGCAGAGCACCGCCGTGTCCTCGTGGAGGCGATCGGTGGCGGGGATCTCTCGCGTCCGGCCCTGGTCCAGGCCATGGTACGGAGCGAGAGGGCATGGGAGGCCGTCACCTCCTTCTGCGAAGCAGTAATGCTCGCGAAGGAGGAGGCGGAGCGCGTGAGGGAGAGGCAAATTTCGCGCCCTCACGCCCCTAGCCGCCGCAGGAGGAGACGCCCCGGGCGTCGGGAATCGATCGCGGATTCCCGGCCACCGTAGGCGCGGGCTTGCGGACGGTGAGCAATGGGTAGCTCGCCGTCCGGTAAGGACCAAGCCTGGGTCGACGGCGCGTTGTGTTCCACGCGCGCCTCAAAGAGATGTCAGCGAATGAAGGGGTCCGATGAGACCATTGCCTGCCGGGGTTGCGGGAAAGTCCGAAAGGGATACCGTGGCCCCCTGGCATTGCACAGGCAAGAGAAGGAACACGGGTGGGTTTTAGTCAGTAAGAGTCTGACACGCCCTCCCGCTCCACCCAGAGCGGGAGACGTCATTTGATGATTTCCCACCCAAAAAAAAAAAAAAAAAAAGGGGTCGTGTCGTGGGAATCGCCCTGGGCGTCGGGAATCGATTGCCGATTCCCGGCCACCGTAGGCGCGGGCTTGCGGACGGTGAGCAATGGGTAGCTCGCCGTCCGGTAAGGACCAGGCCCGGGTCGACGGCGCGTAGTGTTCCACGCGCGCCTCAAAGAGATGTCAGCAAGTGAAGGGGTCCGATGAGACCATTGCCTGCCGGGGTTGCGGGAAAGTCCGAAAGGGATACCGTGGCCCCCTGGCATTGCACAGGCAACAGAAGGAACACGGGTGGGTTTTAGTCAGTAAGAGTCTGACACGCCCTCCCGCTCCACCCAGAGCGGGAGACGTCATTTGATGATTTCCCACCCAAAAAAAAAAAAAAAAAAAAAAAAAAGGGGTCGTGCCGTGACGCAACTGAAGTCAAGGTTTATTTAGGGCTTGTCGATCCTGCGCTTTAACTTGAGGGTCGGAACACAGACATATATAGGCTGTCACGGTATCATATATATATATTATACAGATACCGTGACAGCCGCGGTATCTATTTAGCTTCCGAAAAGCGACGCGACCGCCAAAATCCTAACATCATTCGGGTGCCAGCAAAACATGCGCAATTTTGATGCCACGCTCAAACGCAGCGAGTCGCCAAAACGAGGGGGTCGGGTTGCCTCCTTCCCTTAAATATGGCGGTAGGAGTAATGGCTGATCTTTGCGTTATGCTTGTGAACGGGTCACAGAGTACTTTTACTATACGGACATTGTAATACCGTGAAGTTTTCTTAGAAATTGTATTGTTCGAGTCGCGTCGCACTAGTCTGCACGGGGCTTTAGTTGTTGGTAGGATTATTAATTAACTGTTTATTTATTTTTACTTCGATGGTCCTAGTTTATCATCAATTGTGATTTCCGAATTAAAGGCAGAAGGCGAAGGAGAAGATAAGAAGAAGATTTTTTATTGCATCGCAATAAGTGAAATAAAGTATTTATCAAATATTACTATACCTACCTTCTACTTTTTTTAGCTAAGTACGTATTAAGTAATGAAAATAAAATGTTCTGAAATTTCCATGACGCGGCGATATAAGTATGATGCAATAAACGCTAAAGTACAGCATAAATTATGAATGTTTTATAGCTCTAATTACCAAATTCACATTCTCTTTATAACAAAATGTGTGAATTTGCGTTAATTCATGCTAAGAATAGTTAAATACCAACTTGTTTTTTAAGAACAAGGAAGTAACACTATGTAGTAAACAACAAGAAGGAGGTTCTCATACTGTTTACCCGACTGCCTCAGAAGGAGGGTAATGTATTTCGAGACTATGTATATCTGACGGACTCATAAACTGCATTCAAGTTCAGGATTACTTTTAAATTAATATTTTTGATAAGTATGCAAACTTTTTAGAGTAAACTAAATGAAAATGTCGCGACTTATTTAAAAATAGAACTGCAATAAAAGATAAAATTAAGTATAGCCGGGAAAAATGAAATTTATGAATAGTTTCAAATTCGTGTGTTATTAGATTAGAGTAGTTTGATTTTTTTTATATTAATTCATTTGCGATAAATGATTGTTACCAATAGTGTTGATATTAGGTTTTTCCATGGGATCCGAAGGCAAAAGTCCTCGCACAAATTTGGGAGTGGCGCGAGCGAGAAACACCGGGGCGTAACTCCGCTGCCGGGAGAAATCACGGCGCAGCGCTCCGGCGGGATCTCATGGCGTCATGGAGAATGCGATTGTCGCAACCCAGAGCTGGGCACGCCACAATTGCGGCGCTAAGTCCCCTCTTTTAGGAGTGGCTAGAGAGGCACCACGGCGTCCTCGCCTTCCGCCTGACGTAGGTCCTCACCGGACACGGTTGTTTCGGGAGGTTCCTGTTCTGGATAAGGCCGGAGGAAACGCCCGGGTGTCATCATTGCATGGATCGCCCGGAGGACGCCCTGGTCCAGGCCATGGTACGGAGTCAGAGGGCATGGGAGGCAGTCACCTCCTTCTGCGAAGCAGTAATGCTCGCGAAGGAGGAGGCGGAACGCGTGAGGGAGAGGCAAATTTCGCGCCCTCACGCCCCTAGGCGCAGAAGACGCCCTGGGCGTCGAGAATCGCAAGCCGATTTCGGGCCTCCGTAGGCGCGGGCAGGAGTATGTAAGGATCGTAGCAGGTGGCATTCTTTAGTTTCTGCCTACCCCCTTCGAACAAGGCGAGGTCGTAATTTTTAAGTATATTTTATTACTTTTACTTTTTTTGCAGAGGTACCTATGTTTAGTAGGTATCAATACAATACATTTAAATAAAGATTGCAAATGTTGCAATGGGATATGCAAATAGGTAAGAGTATAAATATTTAAATAGATGAATGGGTCTCATCAAAATGTTATCAATAGGTAGCATGGGTTCGCAATTCCACGTCAATGCACGTATTTTGCATAAAATGTTATCAATTCAGACTTCTAAAACATGCTCATAATTAGCCAATTCATGCATAAGACACAATTATGTCAATTAGTCAGTAATTCATGCATAAGCACAATTATGTCATAAGAATCATAATATTATGTACTTGCATAGTAGGCACTCAACTCACCTGTTACCATCTAAGAATGTTGGGAAATATCTCTTTGGTAAGAACATTGCGAATGCTGCCATACACACCCATAGTATAGCCAACTCATCCAAAAGCTGCCCTGAAAAAGTAAATAGCATTGTTGAAATACCTAGTTCTTAGAAACCTCTTTGTTATACTTGGGTCCTTCTCCTTCTGTCTCAGATAAACATGGTAGATGTGTCATTTAAATTTAGCTTTTATTTGAATAATTTGTGTCAGAATAATAATAAGAAGTAGGTAAACTCGATTGAGATTGTGAAATAAACACTGTTATCTGCTATATTTAGATTTACACAATGTTATTTCTTTGAAATAGGGACAACCAGATGTTTAACATAAAAACAAACACATTTTGACATTGTTATAGTAAATACACTATTATAGTAAGTAACAATACATTTTTTTTATTGAAACCATATTTTGTAATAGGATAATAAACATGTTTGATGAATTTTATTATGGAGCTAATAAAAAAAATACTTTTCACACAACATAAAAAGTTTTTGAATCACAGTGACAGCAAAACACTGACTCCTAAGTCACAGAATTACCTAGTATAGAAGTCAGGGTTTACCTTATCCATATGGCCTTTACTTAAATAAGTTATTACAATCCTACCTAGACTTAAGCAATGTCAATGGTTTTTTTTGTATGAATTAACATTTTTATTTATTTATTTAGTTTAGATGAATTCAGTAATATTTATATTGGATGTTTATGACTAGGCAATAAAAAGAAGAAATAGCTTGTGATCTGATCTTACCTACTAAACTCAAGGTGGCATGGAAATAGGCAGAGCTTATACCAACCACCATCAACAGAATCCAGAGAACATTGATTGCTGGGTTGAACAACTTTGAATACTCTTGGAACAGGTGCATCAGCACAGGTGGGAACAGGAAGAACAACACATTGCTAATCTAAAAAGAGAAAAAACGTATGAGTATGACATTGCACACTTCGGTTGATTGAATAAATTAAAAGGCCAGGTTCATTGACCATTTTGGGCAAGCATGCATGACTAAACCATGCCAGAATATCTGAAAAACTTAGATACTTATTAATATTTACACCAAAACCTCGCATGAATACTTCTTAATAATATACCAAGGCCAAATAACTAGTTTAACATAAAATCTACAAAATAATAAATGCGCCAAGAAAGAAAATCCTTTGTCTGTGTTTAGACTAAAAATAGAAAATGTGAAAAATACTTACTGTGTTAACGAATTCGGCTATTACAGGTGAAATGGAATAGTTAGATTCACACCAGTCTACTGGTGAACTTCCACGTTGTAAATGCGACCACATTGTTTTTGATAAACAGATTCTTTGTTTACAATATTTCAAGTAAAAAGACGAACAAATAAAGGTAAAATATTCTAATTAGATGATAAAGACGAAAGTAAATTAAACTTACAATGTAAATACATTTACTTTCAAGTCGATTTAAGATTTAACGTCGATTTTTAATGTAGATAATTACGATATTTTTGTTTAGGCACAACGAAAGACACGTCCTTACAAAATCAATGTTGACTTGGCACTGACAGACACAGGACAGCAGGACTTCACAGGACAGTGACAGTTTGACAGTGACACTGGACAGTACCATTGACTTATAAAAAAATCATTCATCCTCTATAGAAAAGGGAGGACCCTCCGACCGACGGGTGTCGTGTCTGGCGGGCAACTGTTCGATAGATTTTTTGAAGTGAAAACTTCTTTAGGCGCGTTGAGCACTTTTTGGGTGAGCAAAAATAATGGAAGTCCCGTCATCTTCACCGGACGTTTTCCAAGAGCTATATGTATACTGTGTATATATGTGTACTTTTTGGGTGAATAAAAAGCGTGAAACTCGTGTCATCGTCATCGCACACTTCCTATGAGCTATATGTATACTGTGTATATATGTACATAGATATATCGGCAATGAGATGAACTTGTTGCATGGTATACAATGGACTAAAATCAGTTACAGAATACTAGTTCGATAAAAAGCTGTAAGTATATAATATCTGTCCGGTTTCAACCTATTATAATGGGAAACATCAAAATAAGTTCTACTGTTTAGCCGCGAAATAGTGACGAAGCAATTAAATTAAACAAACAAATAAAAGGCATCAGTTAGATAAATTGGGGTATTTTTACCCGTAAATATTGTACTGTGACATTATGAAAACATTCTCACAATCTTTTATCGATATTATAACATAGAAATATTGATAAGGGCTGCCCTAGTAGACGCCATTTTATCCTCTCAGTAAAGTGTAGGTAGAGTCCATTTCACGAAAGAAGTCCCGCGGCAATAAGTGGAACTAATTACCTATTATTATATGTAGGTATAGTTAGCAACATTCCGACAACAACCCTCCTACCTCATACAGCTTTCTCTACTTAAGATTGTAGATTTTATTAACCAGTGCATGAGATGTCGAGATAAATAAATATTTATGAATCGTCTCTTACGACAAGTGGCGCCGCCTCTGCGGGACTTCTTTCGTGAAATGGACTCTATGGCACGTTTTTCTTGTAGGTATGCCAAGTCCATGTTTTATATGTCAATGGACAGTACGGGTGCATTCCGAGTTACGCTGTAATCGATTAGAGCGTGCTACACCCGTACCGAATTAACGTGGGCGCGATAACGATGTGTCTTGAATCATCATAGATGACGTCATGACATGCACCATCTTGCGATAACGCCGACCATGCCTTTTAATAATATCACTGTAAGCGCTGTCAAAAATGACAGCTGTGCTGTTTTGTTTAGACTCGCATCATCTTGAAATGTGGGCGGTAAATCGATGTTTTTAGGGGTGCATTCCGAGTTACGCTGTAATCGATTTTAGCGTGCTAACACCCGTACCGAATTAACATGGGCGCGATAACGATGTTTCTTGAATCATGATAGATGACGTCATGACATGCGCCATCTTGCGATAACGCCGACCATGCCTTTTACTAATATGACCGTGAGCGCTGTCAAAAATGACAGCTGTGCTGTTTTGTTTTGATTCGCATCATCTTGAAACTAACGTGGCATTATCGAAATGGTGCTTCTGGCTACCGTTCGCTACCTAAACAAAAAAAGAAAAAGAAATTTGTGGTATAACACACAAAGAAATATTTAAAGAATGCTTTGACGTTGAGCGAGTATTGTGAGCATTCCAAATTGTTGACAGCCCTCGGCTGTCATAATTGTGATATCATATCGGAACGTAAATTATCGATGTCAGCGCTGAAAGCGGTTAAGTTGTAATTCGGAAAGCGGCCTAATATTGCTGTCCCATAGTCTTGTCAGTAGTGACCATAGAGGAAAGTAATGTAGTGACATTTTTAATGACAGAAGCACAGCCGAGCTGGGAACACAATCATTACCGGACGCGTCCGTAATCCGCGGCTTATTTGTATCTGCAGTTCGCGCATTAGTATAATATAAGTCAATGAGTTCGCGTCAAATAACTTTGCCGCTCTGAAGTAGGCTTCTAACAGTGCTACAGATGAAAAAAAATAACTACCGTGTTGATGGAAATACGGTGTTTCAGACTCAAAATACCGTAGATCTGATTTGAAATATATAAAATACCGTGTAAATCATCGTGTAAAAAGCAAAAGAAAATACCATGAATAAGCAATATTTGTATTCATATTAAAACAAGAATTTTTGATTATACATTTATTCTGCAGGCCTTTTTGACAACATATTCTTAGTATGTACAGACGCCAGCACATCAACCTACTACAATCTGTCAAACTTTAATAGATTTTCAACTTTATCACCAAAGCATAAGGCTCAAAGTTGATTCGGAAAATTTGACAGTTTCGGGTAGGTGGACGTGCTGGCGTCTGTACAAAATCAAAACAGCTGTTTCCATGTCGGTGAATAGACTATTGTGCAAGAATATTTCCCTTTATGGCTTTTATAATTATTTTATATATGTATTAGGTATCTTCGTTTTATGTCGTTACCTTGGCTAAGTATCCTTTCACATGCAGCATTCGAATGGGGTAAGAATAAAATATTTAACATAAAATTGGGCAGAAACCGAAACTTTTACTAAGGTTTAACAACGGTAATTAATATTTAAAATTATCCTAGAAAATTACACGCTAATGAATCACTACCGTAGACCGTGTATTGTTTAAAAATACCGTGATTCTACGGTAATTACCGTGTACCTGGTAACACTGGCTACAAATGACTGCGAACAGTGCGAACTAGTCAATCTTACATAATAAACAATAACGCGCATGCCAAACACGCATGCGCAACCTTACTTCAGAGCGGCAAAGTTATTTGACGCGAACTGTACATTTAACACTGGCACTGTGCAAACTGCCCGTCGTAAGTCGTGGACGTGACTTCGGGCCGTGCTTAAGCGTTCGGACGTCTGAACTTCTGAAGCCTGCTCCACACGACACTCGACAGATGCGTCAGCGGGGACGTCGACAGATGCATGAGCAGATGGTTCAGTACGAACCGTCCACATGTCTGTAGGTCGTTCAGTCTGTGTTTATACTCGAGGGACGCAACTCGCTCGAGGCTGTTAAGAGAGGACGGGGTTGCGTTGCAGCACGGTTCGGGGAGATTGTCGTGGTAGGGGCATACTACTCCCCGAGCCGAACTCTCGCCGAGTTCCACAACTCCCTTGCGGAGTTGGAGGTCATCGTCGGGTTCTGTTCCCTCCCCTTGCTCGTCCTCGGGGACTTCAATGCCAAGAATGTGGCTTGGGGTTCCCGGTATACGGACACACAGGGCAGGATGGTGGAGGACTGGGCTCTGGAGACAAGCCTGGTCGTCCTAAACCGGGGTTCAGTCCCCACGTGTGAGCGGATGCGGGGTGAATCAGTGGTGGACATCTCGTTCGCCAGTTCGCGCGTCATGGAGGGGTTGGAGACCTATTCCGATCACCGGTACATCCAGTTTGACGTCTCCACCCAGACCTCGAGCGCGCTTGTCCGGCAGGCCCCGAGTGGTCCTCGGTGGGCGCTGAAGCAGCTGGACCGGGAGCTCCTCCTGGAAGCCTCGATCGTTCAAGCCTGGGTGTCATCACCGGACAGGCCTGCCGACATCAACGACGAGGCGGAGTGGTTCCGGGAGGCCATGTCCGAAATATGTGACGTGGCAATGCCCCGGGTCCAGCCCGGACGTGCTTCGCGCCTGGTGTACTGGTGGTCGCAACAGCTGACGACACTGCGTAATGCGTGCGTTGCTGCGCGATGCCGGTAGAACAGGCACCGCAGGCTCCATATTCGACCTCCGGCTATGGAAGACTCTGAACAGGGACCCGTGGGGACGCCCATACAAGATGGTGCGGGAGAAACTCCGCCCATTGGGCTCCCCCGCTGACGCAGAGTCTCCAGCCGCAGCATGTGGGAGACGTGGTGAGCGCTCTGTTACCTTCGAGAGGGGAACATGCCTCCCCGCCCATGGCTCCGCCTACTGCCGTGCCCGATGCGGACCACACCGCCGACGACGACGACGATTCTCCGGACAGACGATTCTCCGATTCCCAGGACCCGACGGCTTACCTGGGAAAGCCTGGGTCCTGGCCTTGGAGGCTCTCGGGACTCGACTAAGGGGGCTCCTAAGCGCATGTTTGGAGAGGGGCCAGTTCCCATTTCGTTGAAGACGGGGAAACTGTTCCTCATCAAGAAGCCGGGGCGCCTAGCGGACTCTCTGTCCGCTTATCGGCCCATTGTGCTGCTCGACGAGGTGGGCAAGCTCTTTGAAAAAGTCATTGCAGACCGCCTCGTCGGGCGGCTGGTGCGGGTGGGGCCGGATTTGGCGGAGAGCTAGTTTGGTTTCCGCAGGGGGCGCTCTACGGTGGACGCCATCATGCGCGTGCGAGCCCTTACAACGGGGGATGCTGTGGCCCGGGGTGGAGTCGTCTTGGCGGTGTCTCTAGACATCGCCAACACTTTCAATACCCTGCCCTGGAACTCAAGAGCAGGGTAACAACTGCATCAGGCTGATGCAACTGCATCAGGGAGGCACTCCGGTACCACCGGATGCCGACCTACCTCTGTCGTGTGACACCGGATACGACTGGGTGCTGCGCCCCGATCTCCCTAGCGGCGCCAGTGTCGTTTGTTACGCTGACGACACGTTGGTCCTGGCGCAGGGGAGGTCGCACCAGGCGGCGAACGAACTAGCGACACACGGGGTTGTGACATTCGTGGCCAGAATCCGGCAGTTGTGACTCGAGGTGGCCCTGCACAACTCCGAGGCCATGTGTTTTCATGCTCCTTGGAACGCGCCACCGTCGGGTTCCCAAATAACGGTATGAGGGGTCCACATCGCACATTTGGGAGTGGTGCGAGAAGGCGAAACGCCGGGGTTTAACTTTGATGCCGAGAGAAATCGCGGCACAGCGGACAGAGCTCCGCCGTGTCCTCGTGGAGGCGATCGGTGGCGGGGATCTCTCGCATCCGGTCTTGATCCAGGCCATGGTACGGAGCGAGAGGTAATGGGAGGCCGTCACCTCCTTCTGCGAAGCAGTAATGCTCGCGAAGGAGAAGGGACACCGACGCGATAACGTTTACCACGTATTCAGTACATCATTCTGAGCCCCCCTATATAGAAATTTTTCATCGGTTATTGAAAAAAAATCTGCTGTTCCATACATTTTGTCTTTTGACCGTGTAAGGAAACTGCAGATTTTTATTTTCTACAATTTTGTAGTTGAAATAAGCGATTTAACTTTTAGATTTTAAATTTAGTTTAAATTTTTCTTCGAACTTAACCTACGATATGTACCTAATACCAATGACGAATGGTGGTTCATTTATTTATTTCATGTATGTTGGACAATATTGGCTAAAATTCTTTCTTGGGACTATTGAAAATTGGAAGACCTGCCATGTATATATTCAGTGATATGTTTTCTGGCACAACTTTTGTGTTAATCAAAATGTTTTTAATGTCTCTATGACGCCATTGTGCCAATATTATTAACGTTGCTCAATAGACTTGATGAGGACTTGTCTCGGTGTATTTAAAATTGTCCTTATATCATTAGGTAAAATGTCTGGGAATCATTGATTAATATTTCTCCCAAATCCTTTAGTGCTACTTGTGTGATGTTTTTTCTGAAAGCCCAATTTCAAATTGTTCCCGAAATATCAAATTTTTCATGTGTTCGGTACATTATTCTTCTCCGATATCTGCACAGCTGCCGTCAGATGCACTCTCTTCTTGCGTGAACCGCAATGCTGTTTGACTTTTTTGGGGGACAGAACCCTCTTCATTGCACGGCAACCACGCATGCTGGCTGCGACTGGGCTCAGTTTTGTTCAAACTATTTTCACAAATCCTTTCATGACCAGAAACACTTGGACAATGACTACCTACTGCTGATATTTAAATATTCTTTTAATAATTTTATTTTACTTTCAATCCAGAGCGCAAAAAATAAATAGGTACTTACAATATTATTTTAACTAAGCTGCTATTAAGCAATAGCGCTCATTGCTTAATAACAATACAATTAAGGTCTTCAATTTGAATAAGTTAGTTAGAAACTTTATTATACTGAAAAAAAGCTTAATAAAAACCTAAATAATATTGTTGCAGCTGAATAATTAGTAAAACATAGAATCCTATCCAGTTTAAAGATAAAATAAAAACAATTATTCAGTATCAAGCTGTTTAATAGAATTATGTAACAATATTATTCAGAAGGTGATAGGTACTTTATTCAGCGATTAGCTGTTTCAAACGCTCTAGCTTAGTACTACTTTAATAATAGCAATACATTAAGGTTATTCAGATAAATGCTACCAACGGGGCTGTTTTTCAGCTTTAAGCCTTTTAACCTGGAATGCGTAATGCTAAATAACGTCTGTATTATAATCTTACGGAGTTTGGTAAGCGTAAAGAAGGGAAGGACACAAATAAGTACAAAATTTATTAAGCGTTATGAATTTTAAAGGTCCGAACTCAACCTAATTCAGCATTTGGTTATTCTCAAAGCTCTTATACTAACTATATTCATCTTTGAACTGTAAAATGTTCTAAATGTGTTGGTAGGTACTGCTATCTTGCTTATGTGTTTACTTGGGAGACGCATCTGCCGACGTTAAATACCTACCACAGGCGAGTAAATTCTCTCATATAAAAGTCCGCGGACGATCTGCGGATGTTTGTTTCAGCCGCGGAAGTTCGTGGACAGTGTGAACTGGGTTCGGGACACGTCCGTCGGGGCAGCCCCTGTGGGGTACGGACCTCGGCTTAGGGCGTCGCTGAGGGGAGGACAGCAAGATGGGACAGGCTGGATCAAATTTATATTATCATTATTATTAAGCGGGGAATTTAAGTCTACATTTCTCAGCATAACGCGGGCTGGCGCTGGCGAGCAAGGGTCGGGGGGGAGTATTATTTACTCGTGAGGGTCGCGATCGCGGAGGTCCTCGGCGGCGAGGTCGGTATGTTTTGTGTCGGATCGGATAGTCTTATATATACTTATATCGATCTCGCGGTAAACTCTAATTGCGCGATGCAGGATTTGTGTGACGTCATTTCTTTGATGCGTAGTTCGTATGTGGCGGTGTAACCGCTATAGATTTAACCACATTACACTTCTGTCTTTAGATAGCCTATACGTTGTGCCTTCATAGCTACCGATGCAATTTCAACAGAATTATACGAGTGCGGTAAAGGTCCAATTCCTGCACAGAGTCGTCCGAAAATACCTAAAAGACCTGCTTATGCAGCCTTCGTATGTAGACTGCCAGCCATTTAACTAACAATTTAGTTTGCAGTTTTGCAAATGCAATAAATAGACCATTTTCGTGGCTGTATAGATCTTCATGTACGAAACACTCTAAGAAGGTGACATTTAAAATTTCCATAGTTTCATACAAAATTGTCTGTCAGTGAATATTTATTTATTGAAATTTGATATGAAAAGCTTCCGATTAAAGAGTTTCCAAACAGTAGCTTCTTAGTAGGAAACATATCACACTTAATCGCAATGGCTTATAATGGTTCACATCAGAATTCAGGTAAGCAGCAGAAAAAATATACAATAGGTACCTACTGTTTTATTTTTCACAGCGCTGAATAGATTGTAGATAACTTCTCATCTAAGTACCTATTACTTTAAATTAAACCAACGAATCATCGGCTAAAAAAGGAAGGCAGCAGGCTTAACTGGATATGATATATAACTTCCAGCAAATGACTATAGATATACAGGTAACAGATCGACTTACTCAAAGTCATAAACAAAACCTGAGATGATTGATTTTCGTCATCTCAGAACATACAGACATACATAAACTCACGCCTTCTTCCCATGCGGTAGGCAGAAACTACAGAACGTTACCTACTACGATCCTTACATACTCCTTTTACCTAGTTTACGTTCATACATTATACACGCACGCCAGTAGCGAGTACTACGCACCTGACCTTTCTGAAGAACATCGCCAATAAGGGCACTATTTAGGTATGTACCTACCTACTCCTAGGGCGTTCCGGCGTTTCCACTCACATCTACCTTGTGTTAGCCGCCTTTCATTCATCCTCTCAACATGACCATCTAAGGATACTCTTTTAAGTTTTTGTCATTACATCTTCTTTCCTCCTCCAATCATTCATAGTCCCACCACACATGCTTCGCAAGGAACGCATTTCCACAGCTTTTATTCTACTTTCATGCTTATTTCATCACACTCACGGATAACTAGGGATATGCCTTGGAGGCGTGGCACGTGGCGCCTCGACATTGCTAAATTGGGCTTATGTTCGAACGGCGGCTGTACGCTTCATTCAGTCGCTTTGCAACTGCGTACAGTGTACTATTGATGCGTAAAAAACCAAAATGCCGAGCTGTGCAGTAATAATTTGTAAAAATAGGTCTAGTACCATCAACCTGAAGACAAATGGCGTGTCCTACCACCGGTAAGTAAACATTTAAGTCACTGTTTAATATTTTAAATCAATTTTTAAATCATTTACTAACTTACGTCCGGAGCGATACGAAATAGCCCGAACTAACCCGAATCTTTCCGAACGGAACGAACGTTTTGGGTTTAGAGAGGTGCAATCGAGTGCGTGCGGCTGATTTTATCGACATGCGTATTATTGCAGTCGAATCTGTTTTTACAGAACTCAATGGATATTCTCGTATTACATGTATAGTATAAGATTTAAATTTGTTATTAATTTAATTTTGTTTGAAGCAAATAAAGACATTGTTATTTCAATACAGTTACTCGTGCATAGCATAATATTTAACGGAGAGGGTTCCCTTTACCCGGTAAAACAATATTTAAAAAAAAAAACTTATTTTATTTTAGTAAAAATAACCCATATTTTCGGATAGGTATATAAAAACAAAATAAATTATATAAAGAAAATTAAACGAAGTTATAATAATACAAGAATGTGCTAAAATAAATATCGATAAAAATAATCGACCATCGCTTTCGACTCCCTAATTACATGCGTGTGCATTGAATGATCGCAAATAGCGAGTGTTTACAAGTGAATGCCCCGCCCATTCTATGTATGTGTGCTATTAGAAATTGATTTAGTGTAGCTGCTTTCTTCTTAGTGTGCGAGTTCAATTTTTAAGTGTGTGTCGTAAGTACACTATTTGTTAATGTTGTAATTATTTTGGTGGGAGATAAGCGGTCGCACTAGGATTCCTTACTATTCCGCAATGAAGGCATATCTCTGGATATCTATGATCACATTCAATATTCACTTCCATACATAAGTGTAGGCACCTGATTTTTCCCACCCATATGCAAAATACGCGCTTTGAGGTGGGGTTGCGGAAATCAGCCCGTATTACCTATTACCCAAGCGTAGGATGATGCCTAATGGTGTGCTGGTGCACACCATTGTGAACAACCAGTCGAGCCTTTTGGGCATCACCTGGTTGGTCACAATCGCATGTATAGCACTATTCACTTTATTTCCCGTATTTACTCTCCTTTTCACATCTTCATCAATCTTTCCATCTCTTGTGAACAGACTCCCCACACATACAAACTCATTTACTTGCTCCACACTCTTGTCATTTATGCACACACGCACACACACACACCGATACACCCTCTTTCATACACAGTGACCTTCATCTTATTCACATACCTATTATATTCATCCCCTTCATCTTATATGCTTCATACATCACAGTCACCATGTCTAGCAACTGTTCTGTTGACGATGCAAGTAGAACTTGATCATCTGCGTAGAAAAGGCATTTGACAGACAACTCATTCATCCTCAATCCGCAGTCACCCTCTTTCAAATCTGTCAGACAACTATCCATGTACAAGTTGAACAGCCACGGTGATACTACACAACCCTGTCTAACACCCCCCGAGATGCAGAACCAGTTCGTGTATGCCCCATTTATCCTAACACAAGCACTGCAATTATTGTTTAAAGATTTCAGTGCCCGTACCAAGCGCCAGTCCAGTCCACACCGTACCTATGGTACATGGACACATGGCTAGTGTCGACCACAGTTCTTCTCTCCACACACTGTCATAGCCTTCATAGCCCTTCTCCAAGTCAACGAAAGCACAGTAGACTTTCTAGTGCTTTGTGAGATATTTTTCGGCACGTCTATATTATTGTTTGTACTAGCTAGGACCCGAATGTGTCTGTGTAGCTGCGTCGCAGCATGCGCTTGCGGGCTTTGTCTGCCTCGCCTAACCTACCCTACCCTGCAAAATCTGTAGGTACTGTGCTGACCTGCGTCTCAGCGTATGCTTAGCCTAATGCCACAGTAGTTTTTACACTCCTGCTGAGACCCTTTTCTCATAAATAGTGGTACGATTAGGTATAGCCTTGCACCAATCATCGGCCATATCTCCAACATATTTTAAATATCCGGCACAACAGGCTTGCTACCACCCCGTCACCGCCCTGCAGCTTTCCCAACTTTCATCCCTTTCAGCGCTCTTACAATCTCATGTATTCCTATTTCATTCTCTTCATCTACATCTGAGCTTGGGTCTTCAAAACTGGCGTCTGCCTCTGCTCAGTTATATAGGTACTCCTTGCACACTATCTTGACAACTAAATAAACTTTCAAAGTATTCCAAGACCTTACATTCTTCGCTTAGTAAACATCGATCTTCTGCTCTTTCTTATATCATTCATACTCGATGTTCCTGTCACTCCGCGAGCTAATCTTACCTGTTTCCAGAACAGTTTAACATTGGCCCTGAAGGGCTGAAGTTATCAGATAACTTCCTGTTATAATTTTCTTTTATTCATCATTCAACATTTTTACCATCTCTTTCACTTTCGTTTTCATTTCAGAGTATTTCTACTTCACTCTTTTCTCTTTCTTTCCAAATCATCTATCACATTCGTTGCTTGGATTCATTCTATTTTGGGCCTTTTAGGCTATCACATTAAGCGGCCTCTTTTTTCTTTCTCACAACCTTTTTTGCTTCACCATCTACCCATGAATCATTTGTTCTACTACCACATTTCCTCTGGGCCAGACCACATCATCTCTGAATAAAACAAAATATATATTTCGACCAGCAGTGTAGGTACCTAACTACATTCGCAACTCCTATGAAAGTGATATAATAAGCTGCTGCTAAGGGAGTTATTAAATGCCTGTTATTTTATAACGAAATGAGTTTTGAGTTTAAATTGCAAAACTTATCACGATCAGGTAGGTAGGCATAGGAACATAGAGACCTACACGAAAGATCCAAGTTGTTAAACGGTCTGTAACGGTCTGTAGTGCGTGCGTTTTTTTACCGCAAAATCTGTGGAGTATGGAATTTCATAGAAGTGCGCATTGCGATGAAAAAAACGCGTAAGTACAGTTAATTCACAGTGGGCCTCCCGCTGCAAATTTACGGTGAGTCCACCACACGTATTTTGTATCGCAAAGAGTATATACCTAAGAAGTACCGCGCACTGCAGTGAAAAAAGCGCGTCGGGACACCGACCCAGCAGTAGATCCTTTTGTTTTTTGAATAATCTTATGAAAAAGTATGAACCTTAACAGGCCTTATAAGGCCGTCAAGGGATGCACGCAAAACTGTTTGGGTACGAAAAACGTGTTTTTTTTCACCGCCACCAGTGCGCGTAATCGGAACCGTGACTGCGTTTGTCATACCGTACGGCAGAAATAACGCACCACATTCCACCGCACTGTAGTGCGCGCTAGCCCCAAAACCGTTGGACCAACTAGGTACTTTCTCATCTCATGATGAGTAAGCGATGAGATGATGTGATCACTGATGGCAGTTTGGCAGGTACCTACACACTTGCCTAGAAATAACATAAATTAGTAGGCTCGAGACGTAGGTACCTATAAATAAATACTTCAGTCTAGGAACTAATGAACTTGAATATACTTATAACAATAAGTATATTCAAGTACAATATATTATGCAACACATGTAAAACCATTAAAACCACGGACAAAAGACGTACAATATTTTCCCATATTTGCTATACCTACATTTCGCAAAACATAGATTTAGTAGGTAGGTACCTATGGTAAGGAGTTCTACTACCATTTTAATAGAGTTCTCAGTTCTATCAGTTTCATGTACAAATTCCAGATACCGAAGTTTTCCTAGCAAAGACACAACTTGAAAGTGAATCGAAGGATAATAGAAGTCTTGATTACGTTGCTGACTGGTTTAACAAAGCCGTAAACATTGAAAATGAAATTCGGCGTGGTAAAAAGCTCCGAGAAAAAAAACCAAAACCAGATGAAACGGAAAATGAATGCTTCGTACCCGATATCAATTTTTTTGAATCTTTTGTAAACCAACCTCGAGTAAGGTGCTGTGACCTCCTCGTTTTAACATTTAGATTAGTCCGTAGCTTAGATCTTACCTACCTAGATATAACTTAGATATAAATTAGTTGAGAATCCCTTGAGAGTTTGATATTAACTGTAGTAGGTAAGATCTCCCTACTATAGGTAAGTAGGTACCTAACTAGATTTTTATATTCCATCGCAGAAAAGGCCACCTAGAAGCCTTCAAAAACAATACAAGCCAAAGAACTCCTAGATCAAGATGTCCTTGTATAAAAACAACCTCTGCAGCAAGTACTTATTTGGCGAACAACAGAATTTCAAGAACAAAAGCTACACAAACGAACACCAAGAAGGATAAAAGATGTCCCATGAGGATAGCCGAACTGGCTGTGCCGACAAAACGACAATGTATTGAAACATGGAGGAATAAATCTGCTGTATTACCTGTATTTATGGTACGTAGGTATTAGTATTCTAAGGCTGCGTTTACCAAGCAGTGAACCTAAAGCGTACGCAGCGCACGTGCGAGGGAGTAGGTATACAGTATGTATGTTAACTAACGAAGGGCGTTCCCGTTAACCCGCAATAGTATACTGTCAACGCTTGCTCATACGCTCGCTATACTATTGCGAGTTAACGGGAACGCCTTTCGTTGGTTTACATACTCTATATTATTAGAGGCCATTCACTTATAGCTTGAATCTCTTTCTGATGTTCCAGGTAGAAAGATTGAAACAGCATGTTATGGACCAGAGCCCAATTGTTAAAATACCAGAAGCAATATATTGTTTCCAAAGTGGAAGACGTATGGAATCAAAAAAGTAATTCCGAGTTAGACCTCCACACAGACAGTTTTACCTGTCTACGCCTTATCTTCTATGGCGCGCCCCTCGATAGGAGACTGTTTTTTACTAATATAGTTCGATTCAAACTTAATGGCGGCTCGGAAGTTAGTTACTCGCTGCGCAGTACCCCACCCCTCACCCCCGCTGACCCATAAACACGTTACTGCGCAGCGACTCGCCTCATGTTCCGAGCCGCCATTAAGTTTGAATCGAGCTGTACCTATCAAACATTTGTATTGATCATATAATATGCATAAATCATAGTACCTACATAGTGTACTTAAGTACTTACCTAATTAACCTAATCTATTCGCCATGATCACGTGCCCGCGACTTACCTAGCACCTGTATGCAAAACCTTTCTTATGGTATTAGTAGGTATAGTATTTTAAGTTAAGGCGGCATTTGGACTGCGCGTTGCGTAGAATTGATATCCTGTATCGAAACTTCAATCGACTGCGCCTAAAGAGCAATGATGCAGTTTTAGTCAAAAGAAAATGCAGACCGTCTGCATAGGCAATTATTTTTCACGCGATTGTGGTATAGTCGTCGCGGGCGGCGGCGGCGGCGGCGGCGGGCGGTGCCGCTTGTGAGGGGTGCTTCATTTTAGTTTAAGCCGCAAAACATAAAAAGGTGTATCTATACGACGTTTTACTTATCTCTGTTTGCAGTTGCTCTTTCAGATGGCTTTCAAGTAAACATAAATCCAATGAAACCCAGAAGCCCAGTCAGTCCAGTCACCAGAGTCACCAGATGGACGAAAAGATGTTATGCATAGTATTTGCTCATAAAATGGCTAAAAGATTATCCACACCGATAAATGTAACTTTAAACTCGCAGTAAGTCCTCGAACCTTTATCCCATAGCTCTCGGGAAGAAGGCAGGTCGGTATTTAGGTTAGCAAGCCAAACGATAATATTTATCAGTCGTCAGACGCCGACTGCGACGTCTAGTTATCTTCTAATATAGTAGGTAATTTCTGGCGGCGGTGGCCTCTTTGTTAACAGTGTAATTATGTACTTTTGTACGTAGACCTACGTCATTCGTTGCACAAACGCACTTTAGTACTTTTATTACTGCTCTTAGGTGTCTGTTAGGAACCGAGATCACTGTATCATTGAAATAAAATTATTTGCTAGAGATCATAAAATAAGTACTTAAGTACCTACAACTTTCGTTTCTTTTAGTTTGGAAAAGTTGTCCACCATAGTATCCAGTGAAATTGAACAAATAATGTCTAAATGCCAGTGTACCTCTCGTAAAACACGGCAGTATAAAGCGATTCATACAGACGTATCGAATAAAGTAAGTATACTTAGATAGGAAACATTAATATGTGGGATATATTTTTTGTTCTATTATTAGAATGAGTTGGGAAAAAACTGGAGACTTGCCGGTTAGGAGAGATGCTTCCACATCACCTAAATTATTTAAAAAACCGCGGCATCGTGCTCGCTGGCAGGTGATCGTCCTCACTCTTTCTGTGCCACATGCGCGATGCCTTATTGGCTGCCATTACGCCAGTTTGGGAGTAAACGGAAAAACAAGCTTTTGGCGCTTGTTAGTAACTAGCAAAAATGTGCGTGATCAGACATTTTCGATGTGTGTAGAAAATTTATGATTTTTTAGTTTATTAGTTGCATTCTTGAATTAGGTAAATAATATAGTTTCAAGAACGTGATGTATTTTAGTCTTTCAATTTACACCAAATTTCTGCAAACCTGCGATGAAGAAGGTAAGTTTAGGGAGATTTGATCCATAGTATATGAGGGAGACGGAGACATAGCCAGTGGTTCAACTGAAGAAAAACGAATGTGATTTTGAATGTCCGTAAAAGTTTGCAATTGATTATTGATATCTTTAGCTGAGACGGTTAATTAGAGGTATAGGTACCACCAATGAATGGAGAATGTTTGTTTTTGTTGTACTGTTATAAAAAAAAATGTCCGTGGCTACCGCCGGTCCACCAACGCCAATCGCTTCCATATTTGGTAAATAATTAGTAATCAATTGGTGCTAATTAGTACTCGAACAACAAAATTGCTACCTTAGTAGTTTTCGAGAACATAATCTTTGAAGGAGGTCAGGCGGTAGTCACGCTCCCTTCAGCACGACCACCATGAGCACCGAAAAAGAAGGCATGCTATTCTAAGTATACAAATAATTAGTACCCTTATATGTGATTCATTTCGTAAAAATACAGAAGTAAAACATTTGAATTTACCGAGAAATCAACGATGATAACTTTCGCACGCTCGTTCAGCAGGACCAAGACTTTGAATGTTGATTCCAAGTTTGAGGAGCTTGTCGCTTTCCTCAAACCTACATAGAAAATTAGTACCCAAAATTCAAAATTAGTACTCCACTAGTTTACGAGATACCTATACCATGCCATTGGTGGGGTGTCGGTAGTCACGGTGTTAAGTTTTCAGTTTATAAACTGTCATTTCTTCCCAAATTTATCCTAATGAAATTATAGTAACCAAAAATTCCTAATTGTTGTATTTTACCAAATTAGGTTTTCAATGGTATTGGGCTGTTTAGATGTAGGTGCACTCGTGCACTTAATTTGGTCGGGTTATACGTTTTCTTGTTCGAGTACTAATTAGCAGCAATAGAGTACTAATTATTTACCAAATATGGAAGCGATTGGAGTTGGTGGTAGTCACGGACATAAAAAAATATAAGTAGATAGGTACTTACTAGGTAAAATGCTTGTTTTTTATGAAAATCCATGATACCTACTTGTTCTTCTTTTCAATAAGAAACCGTTGTTGTTGACATAATAATATATCTTCTGATTAAAATATTTGAGATTTACAAAATATTAACATTTTTCCAATACAAATTGATACGGTTAAGTTTCCCTACTATGGTCAACTCTCACACGCGTTGAGGAGATTTGAAACACAACCATTTTTTTTTAACATGGATTATTGAGCTTTTTGTACGTTCTTGAGCTGACAAGTTCCATGTCATAGTTACAATATTATACCATGTTAAAGTAAAAGGGAGTTCAACTGTCCCTGGCTCCCCCAAGGTATTTAGATACTTACCTACCTACTTTAAAAAATTCTTAGCAGTTGTGTCAAAGATTTTAAATACGGTACCTACTTTCTCGCTTCGGATTTATTGGTGGCGGATTAGCGAGAGAGTGCTCAGAGTACTGCATTCAGATCGATTTTAAATTAACTGGCACATTTAACAGATTACAGTTTGGATAACAAGTATTCTCGAAGATTTATCTATTAAGCTACTTGAAGAAGATTTGAGAGGTAATTATTGATTTAACTGTTTCTAGAGTTTCTAGTTTCTTTTTTATTTAGTTATTATCACGTACACAGCTTATAGTAATCCACTACAAAGACACTTCATACACACTGACACCCAAAAGCACATAAACCTCTTGTCATCCAATCGTCTTTCTACAAGATAGTAATTTTAGTTAGTTACTTTTTTTTTTTTTTTTTTCTACTTTTTTTTAGGGATATATTTTTTCTTCAAATTAGCTACTTCACCTAAATAAATGGAAATGTTTGCCTTACTTTGGAAGATAATGGACCCCACGACACAGGGAATCCTAGTGTGGGATCCAGGGAATTTGTAAAAAATCTAGCACCCTAGGGTCCCGCACACTGGCGGACGGCAGGGAAAGCATCGAAGGGGATTCTATCAGCCAGCGCACATAATAACAATAAAAATCCTCTGCAGTACCGCGAGTGTCAGCCAGCAGACCGGAGCATCCGCCGGGTATGCTGTGGCATGCGCCGGTATGCTCCAAGGTGGATCACCGATCATTGAAACCTTATTTCGATTGGATAAGTAAAAAATTAAATTGATAAATTTTAAATCCTCTGCCGTGCCGTCCGCCAGTGTGCGCAGGCCCTAAGACTCCTGTGTAATAAATTTAAAATTTCTCACAATGATAAAACTTTTACGAACTTGTGCCAACCGAAATAATTATAAGCCGAATATCTAACAATCCTACACAAGTGTTTTTTTTTTTTTTTTTTTTATCTAAGTTCTTATTTTCTTTATTTTTAGTCAAACTGGAAACGGAAACTGAAGCTCAAATAAAAACAATGCCTATTATTGACACAAATAGAGGTCAAGAAAAATTTATGAAATTGAGAGGTTTCTAATTAGTTTCATTACCTACTTACTTTTTGAATACAATACTACTCGTCTGATTTTACTAAGTACTTTTATTTTTAATCTTGAGTGAAATGAGAGTACCTACCTAGCTATAAATTTTCACAAATCTTCACAGATTTGGAAGACGAAGAAGGACCGGTATTGGACTTTATTGATGACGTGGTAGAAATTGTTATGGTGAGTGAAAATATTAGAACATAAAGATAATTCATAACATTGCGGGAAAACAAGAACCTAGGTAAAGGATAGTTTCGCAACAGCAAGATAGAGCGGACGAAGACATGTTAAAATTTTATCTGATCCGACTGATTTAATCAGACACATGGACACGTAGATCTTAGATTATATAATATTAATTACCTATTGTATGAATTACCAACAGAATATCTGCGAACCGCCACAACTGCACATTGACTCTGATTCGTCAGGCTCTATGAAAGACGCATTATTGGGAGAAGAATCGGAAAAATCGGTCGAGTCTTCGGATAATAAAACGTCGAAATTAGAAGAAATATTCAATTCAGAAACTTCCACACAAGTTTTAACTGAAAAAACTGATGATAGTCTTATAGACAGTAACGAAAATTTGACGGATTTAGAGCATTTCCGAAACGAAATTAGTAATATAATCGATTATATTGTTATCAAAGAATCTGGGGATGATAGTATGAGTAATGGTTCAGGAGATGAAATTGAAAATGGTTCTGGAGATGATATAGAAAACGAGGAAGTTCCACTAAAGGCAGAAATGGAACACAATACGAATGACGAGAATAATGAGGTAATCTTACTCGAGGCAGGAATAGAACATGATGTAAATGAAGACATTTTGCCCAAGGCAGGAATAGACTATGGTGGAAATTATGAGAATAATGACGAAAGTTTGCCCGAGGCAGGAATAAACTATTATGGAAAAGATGATAATAATGACGAATTTTTGCCCGAGGCAGGAATAAACTATGATGGAAATTATGATAATAATTACGAAATTTTGCCCGAGACAGAAAAGAAACAAGATATAAAAGACGATAATAATGTGGAAATTTCACCCGAGGCAGGAATAAAACACGACATAAATGACGAGAACTTTGATCAAATTGATGAAAATTCACGAAATGTAGACGAAAATGTCGAAGCTAGCGATAACGCTGGAGAAAATGACGAAGCTAGCGATAACACTGCAGAAACTCATTCAAAAGTGAGTGAACATTTGGAAATATTTACCAATGATTCTGATGACGACATGAACAGCAAAAATGTAATTATTCCTAAAAAAGACTTGGGTAATTTTATTTTTTGTTTCTAAAATTTTATTTTGTTATTCATATGCTTTCTATAAGGAAATGAAGCTACAGGAATGTGCTATCATTATAGTTTAGAAAGATGTCTGTAGATTGTTTATGAAAAAAGAAATACATAAATTGTTAATTACATTTCAGTGAACCCAGATAACCCTGTCGAACAAATAAAAACCAGGTACCTACCGATATTAATTTTCACAATTTAGGTTAAAATATTGCCAGGCAAGCCCGCGAAATTGAAATTTTCTTACGTATGTCGATGAAAATTTGATTTGCGAATGATTACAGAATTATAATCACTAAAATCATTAGTACAACTCTCCAAGTTATTGGCATCAAATGTCATGAAAACTTGAATTTCGTGGGCTACCTTAGCCCAAGTTAATTAAGTAATCAAAACTATTTCAATTAAATGTATTTTAACTTGGATGAGCAACACCCATACAACTAGACTTTAACGTATTGAATTAAATCGTTTATTTAAGCACTGCGGAGGAACCGGCACCGGAACCCGATGAACATAAACGAGCCCCATGGAATCCTCAAAATAATAAGTCTAACATCATGTTTGCCGAACCCAATCACAATCTACTTAGTAAGTAAAATAGTTAGTAAATTATAGATAGTGCAATCCACGACGACGCGCCCCACTCCGCTCCGCTCCGTACCTACTAAAGTACAGTAATCGCGGAGTGGGGCGCGTCGTCTTGGATTGCACTATCTGTAGTCGCCATTGTTATTATAAAATAAAGAATACTGAACGAGACATAATGGTGCCGATTCTCTTGTAAACCGAACTAAACTATCACTTGAATTCCTCACTTTTGGCTATGAGAATCTTAACACACAACTAAAATCGAATTTGAAAATCGTGACTCCACGTCGGGATATCTCCACGGGAATTGTTCGTCCTACCCCGTGATTTTTTTATAAAGCCGAAGGCACGCAGGGGCCCACAGCTTCGACGTGTTTTGAATTTTTTACTTTTTGTATGGAAAATATAAAAAATTATTACCTACATGTTGCATTTTAGGGGTTTATGCATTTTATAAAGGCGTTCGTAATTTTCATTATTTTTGCGATGGGACGCACCATTTTCGAGATTTATTAAGCAAAAGAAAGGGAAAAAAAGATACAGTACCTACTGTTTTTGCACCTGAAGTCGAGTTGTTGGTGTGAATTACCACACCTTATAAGCCACGATTAAAAATAGTCAGATTTAGACAGTCAGAATTTTAGGTGAAAAACGTCAAATTCAAAATACACACATCAACACGGTCTAGGGATATTTCATACTCAATTAAATAACTCGAAAAGTACTGGCCGCATTGGAATCTTTTATACACCGATTTGTTTGTAATTTATCTCAGACTAATTCCAAATTAAATTTTTTGAAAATTCTTTTGTTTCGGTGGCATAAAAATGTCTTGATGTATATGAGAGGGAATTTTCATTTGTGCGAAATTTAGAAAACAATACGAATTACGTTTAGTTACAGTTTTTTTTCATTTTTAAACGAAAGATAAAGTTAAAATTGAGGTATTGTAGCCATGCAACGCCGACATTTGACGAGGGCGGGGATGTTACGAGCTGTGGGAATGCTGGAAGCTGGATCTGTTCAGCGTAATGTTGCTGAGGCCATAGGGACCCATCAAAATGTAATTTCAAGATTGTGGACACGCTATCGTGCCACAGGTGAAGTAGCGGAGAGGCACCGGGGGCCAAGTCGCATCACTACCCCCAGACAAGACCGATTTTTGCAAATTACTGCGCGAGCTCAACCAAATGCAACGGCGACTCAATTGGTCCAAAGGCTGCGAGTGGAACACCAAGTGCTTGTGAGTGACCAAACTGTAAGAAGGCGACTGCATGAAAGCAATCTACGCTCTCGTAGACCACTCCGGGTCCCACCTTTACGGAGAGGCAATCGTGGACGACGATTAGAATGGGTTCGGAACCACGTGGACTGGGGCCGTGAGCAATGGTCCAATGTGCTGTTCACGGATGAATCCAGGTTCGGCTTCCATCCAGATTCACGAAGGACGCGTGTTTGGCGAGTTCCTGGACGATGGAGCCGTCTCCAGAACCCTCAGGAAGTTCACCCATACCAAGGAGGAACAATTATGGTTTGGGCAGGAATTCGTCTTGGAGGACGGACGGATCTCGTTTGGGTGCGGGGCAATATGACGGCAGAACGATACGTCCAACAGGTGCTGGGGCCCGTAATCTTGCCCCACAGAACACAAATGGGGCAAGATTTCCTGCTCATGCACGACAATGCCCGGGCACACACGGCGAGAACGGTAGCAGCTTGGTTACATACACATAATGTTAGGGCCTTAGACTGGCCTGCTCAATCGCCAGATCTAAATCCCATTGAGCATGCGTGGGATATGCTGCAAAGAAGAGCTCTGAAGGAAGTTCCTGAAAATCTGGCTACAGAAGATCAACTTTTTGCGCACCTCAGAAGGACATGGGACAATATTCCGCATCAAGACATTGACAACCTTGTTCTGAGCATGCCGAATCGTTGCCGATGTGTTATGAACATCATGGGCGCTTTCTCAGACTACTAAATTCAAGTTTATAAACACAAATTAAATGATTTTTCTATTTTTTTCAGTTTTTACTCACAAATTAAAAGTTAATTCATATACGGTTTCCGTCTATGCTTAATTTTTTTTCCATAAAATCCTGATTTTTTAATCTAAGTACCTTAACCATTATTAAAAAATGGTAGAATATTAAATAACGTATCTTTTAAATATATACATGTCATATAAATAATTAACACATTGATAGTAATTCGCTTTTTTAAAAATATCCCTAGACCGTGTTGATGTGTGTAGCATAATTGCCATTTTTACTAAATTATTAACTAATTAATAACTCATTGCCATCTTAGTGCTGACAAACTAAAATATAGTGAATTTGTGTCACTTTTGTCTATTTCAGAATGGGAAATCGTCGTTTGACAGGAATAAACTAAATTTTGGCGATTTTTAGTCTAGTTTATAGGCATTTGTGACAAAAGAATCACCAATAGAAGCTTTTGTGTTATTACGTTTGGGGGCGTTTACTGTCCCGGTAAAGTGTTAAAGTTCTGCCATTTAAAAAAAACAAGCTCAAATATACATTTAAGTTCTATTTTAATATGCAAAGTTTATATGCACTTTGATATTGTAGGGAGAATTAGAATGGAAGTGTCAATGCCTATCGTTAAAAAAGTTAATGCAAATCTATCGAGGGCTCATGTAGTTACGACACTTATTTATAGTCGTGCTCCCGGCTTTCATGCAGAAGTATCTAGTAGAAATACAAGTTTTTGCTCAAAACCTTAGACTTTCGACTCTGTGCCGATGTCCTTTCCCATTCGTTTATTCTGACCTGAGTGTAAATGCAGGTGATGCAGACGAGTCTTGGCCAGCTGAATTAGGCGATAAACCAATGTTGAAAGTTAGCAAAAGTGCAAGCAAATCAGTTTCATCTCTTGGAAGAATCACTGAAAATGACGAGAAGCAAATGTATTCACCAGAAGATGAAGATAGTATGACCGACAAAGGCACGGGTGATAAAATATTACAAGTAAATGATATTATTGAAGAATTGGATAACATGTCTCCTACCGAAAAACATGATATATTACAAGTTAATGATATTATGGTTAAATTGGACAACATGCTTCCTACCGAAAAAGATGATACAGCAAGCCAGCCAAATGAACCACTGATAAAAGTATACTTAGAAACTAGTACAACGGAACCCGGTGAAACAAAAGTCGATACAAAAATCATAAATGAAAAAGCTATGAGTAAAACTCTAACCGTTCCAAAAACATTTGATTATAAACCTGGTGTTGAGTCTTCTAAACTAGAAAAATATCTAAAAGACAACGGGGAAAGTGAGCTCATACGAACAAGGAGTACAACTGCTAGAACAGAGGATGATAAAATATCTAGTCACAAAAAGCAATCACAAGTGGATTATGGTTGGAGTAAGTATTTAACTTTGCCCCCTTCTGTAACAAAATACTACACTACGTGACTGGGGGCACATGCAGCAGCTAGCAGATAGGAAAAAAGGTTAACATTTCTCAATAAATATAATTAGGTAGGTACAGGTCGACATAATAGTCTGACGTGGTGACATTTGGAACTAAGTATTTTACTTAATGCAGACCTATGATGGCACTACTTTGCCGACAAGCTAGTAGTAGGTTTTGATTTGAGTCGCCCACAAGCAGCGTTTTTTGTTGCACATTTATTTTAACAATTTATTTCCCATTCGATCGATGTGACCTCAGTACGATAGTGGCGTCCTCATTTTCATTAGACTTTTTTTTGCCAAGCTGTAGGCACACAATTAATAGCCTGAGTTTTATTTACGAGTTTCATGAGTTATGATATGAACGCATTTTGCGAGGCGTTTGTAATTGAATGCTGCGGGTGATGACTGATGTTATCCTTTGCACCGACGAACAAAGTACTGCTGATACAGTTGTCTTGTTTATAAACCCGCAATGTATTGCAAACAAGCTGCGATTGACATAGAGTAGATACCTACATTCTGTTTTAAAACTAATGTACTTAATTTAACATTCAACAGAAGTCCATCCCAAGACAGCACCTTCGTGGGTCATTTCGTGGGGCCAGGGTCGCGGTGAACCCAGTGAGGATTCTATACCAATTCAAAGTATGTACCATAATATTATATGTATATACAGTGGTGGTCATATAATTAGAAACACAGTCACTTGGTAGTGTTAATTACTTTTTATTTTATTATTGCTATTAATTGGAGGTAAAAGATTCATTAACCACATTAAAACGTACACAAGTAACTCTAGTTTAAAAACGATCATTAACATTCTCTGAACTGATAAGAGAGCTGCCTTTTAAATCGTGTCGTTTGAAAACCACCCGCAATTATAAAAAAAAAAAATGGCTTTTTCATTTTTTTGAATTTAGAATTCGAAAATAAAAGAATGTTTTTTGATCGGTCGAATAGTTTTATTGTAGCGTTTAGTCAAAGGTGACAACTTCCGTACCCAAAGGGTAAAATCCGAACCCTATTACTAACACTTCGCTGTCCGTCCGTCCGTCTGTCACCAGGCTGTACCTATCTCATGAACCGTGATAGTTACAGTTGAAATTTTCACAGATGACGTATTTCTGTTGCCGCTATAACAACAAATAATAAAAACAGAATAAAATAAATATTTAAGGGGGCTCCCATACAACAGACATGATTTTTTTGCCGTTTTTATAGATAATGGTACGGAACCCTTCGTGCGCGAGTCCGACTCGCACTTGGCCGGTTTTTAAACTAGAGTTACTTATGTACATTTTAATGTGGTTAATGAATCTTTTACCTCCAATTAATTGCAATAATAACCTAAAAACTAATTAACACTACCAACTCTGTGTTTCTAATTATATGACCACCACTGTATATAGGTATATATATATAGTACCTATATACATACTATGCTACTAGCTTTTGCCCGCGGCTTCTCCTAACCCAGGTCATAGTCTACCGGAGTGCCAAATTTTATCGAAATCCGTTCAAAGGTAACAGACAGTTACTTTCTTTCGCATTTATACAGGGTGTAATTGAATTCATGGGCATCCTCGTCATTATGAACAACTGATTTTTTTTGGGCGCTTTCATGTTTGGTCCCATAGTTAAATTTGATCATAATGATGAATACAATGATCCCTTAAGAGGGTGCCAATGAATTCAATTTCAGCCTTTGTATAATATTAAGTATGGATTAGATTTTATCAGTATTCTCAGTGCGTCATGATCATGAGTTCTGTGAAATGAAAACTTCGTGAAAAATCTGCAATATGTATTGTTATTGTTGTGTATTTTGTGTTCTTCATGAATGCAACCGGAAACACAATGTTTGTTTTCAGTAAGGCCTACTAAGGTGAAAGAAATCGAACTGCGCAAATGGTGCAAGGAATTAGAAAAAGCTTTTTCAAATTTGGAAATGTGGAGTAATTGGTTATGTGCTACATGCAAGGAAAGTGTCTACGTATTGAAACAAAAAGGTAATATTTTCTTGGATACTATTAGTAATGATGCGATGCATTAGCAAAGACTAGTCGTAGACCTGCGTATTGTGTTTACAATTTCAGAATTGAATTGTCCGGCTTTGGCTCAAAAACGCACAACTAATTGGATTAGGCTCAAGAGTCATGTTCATAAAGATGCGCTACTTTGGACTAAATTATACCAACGTACGGATAAAAAATTTAAAAGTTTGAAAGAGAAATATAATAAAATTGAGGTGAGCAGCACAATACGTTTTAGGTACCTAATAAAAAAAGAAGCACGTTCGATTTTTTTTTTCTTTTTTTAGTTTACGTCAAATAAAGAGACGGTTTTGAATAGAACCATTTTCAAAATGATGCGCGAGTTTGAGGAGCTTAGTTTGAAGTTACATACAATGGTAGGTATGTCAGATATCTTCCTACATTGTAATATTTAAGTGCCTGAATATTATTTTGACTAGAACACATCTTTTTTTTTCAGATTGTGGCAGCTGAATACTATGCAATGTGCACTTGTGATAAAACTAAAGAATACCCAGGTTATAGACCGAAATAGAAAAATATACATAATACATTCCTTAATTAGTAGCTAATACTATGCGAAACAAAATATAAGTATTACCTTATCGGATATAAATAAAACTAACATAATAAGTGTCCCAATAGACAGGTAGGTATATTAAATCTTATACTTAAGTAAATATTTTTATTACACACGGTTGCATTAGGCGTTCACTTAAAATGGACATTGATTTGATTAAAATCATATTTCCGAATGTTAGAATCTCGACAGCCAGCGAATACCCACTTGCCATTAAACGCGAGGTCTCTGATGCCATCACAGTCTGAGCCAGTTAACTGTACGCGGAGCTTAGAGCCTCCTTCATCCAGCGACAACACTGTGCAAGTGCCGTCTTGCCGGCCGACCACGAACATGTGATTCGTCAGAGCTGTCAGGCTGAGTACAGGGTTGGCAGATTCATGCCATTCTTTTAGTACCAAGCCATCTTGCAGATTTAATTTTGTGATCTGTAATAATATTGTCGTTTTGGAACGTTCTAAGATAAAATACAAAGGGAAGCAGAATACTGTTCAACTATTTATTCCCATTTAATCGTTATGCTAAAAGAGCTAAATTAAGGTCTATTCAGATTTAAGCGATATCGCTGTCGCGCTGGGTTGCGATACTGGTCCAAAGTGACTAAAACAGACGGCGGACCCGACCGCGACTACGATATCGCTTATGCCTGAACAGGCCTTTAGTCGGATTTCGTTTGTTTTTTTTTATACGCTACGTAATAGCGAATCCACATAACGCAGGATAAAAGAACTTATACTGTTTGCGGTGTAGCATGGTGCGGGTAACAGGTGACAGAAAGGGTAAATTTATTTAATTTACTACAGATAATACTGATTCCGTATTATGTAGGTACACAATCTGTATGTAGGTACGGATCATAGTCGTAAAATACAGAATCAGTAAAAACAAATAAATTATAATATATTTTACCCTTTCTGTCACCTGTCACCCGCACCATGCTACACCGCAAATATGTGAACTCATAGAGTCAAAAATAAACCAAATATAAATTATGTACACAATCTCTATGTAGGTACGGATTATAGTAGTAAAATACAGAATCAGTAAAAACAAGTAAATTATAATACATTTTACCCTTTCTGTCACCTGTCACCCGCACCATGCTACACAGCAAATATGTAAACTCATAGAGTCAAAAATAAACCAAATATAAATTACCTTTCCATTGCTACAGCCCACAATGACTGCCTGGTCCAAAACAATTACGGCGTTACAAGCAGAGTCCAGCTTCTTGGTGTATACATGTGCTCTTTTAGCCACATGGGCACAGGCTACCAGTCCACTCTCACACCCAACTATTAACAGCTTGTTATGAGTGCCAACCTGGAATTTTACATCACAATTTACTGTAATAAAGTCTATTTTGAAACATAGTTGAGTTTTTCGTCTTTAGTCTTTTAGCTTAATTTAAAAGTGAAAAGATGACCATTGCAGTTTTATGCTCCTTAGGGTCAGTTCACACCGAGATGTGACGCGACGCGACACAACGTGCACTTTTAAGAGGAGGCTCCCTAAATTGAAAGTTCATTTGTATTAATATTCTGAAACAGTCACGCATACAATCAAAATGGAACTTTAGTATATTATTAATTTGATATTTTTCTTTCATGTACCTACAAGACAGTTATGTAATTGTAAAATTTTGACGAGATGCATTTTTTATATTAAAATCATGTCATTTTTAAAGATTTTTTAAATAAAAGATTTCTCGGCTTTTTTTATCTAAAATAAGTATTCACAGTAAGAATATATAGTTTAATATCCAGTCACAACATATATTTTCTGTAGACTAATTATTACTATCATAGATCTAATAGATAATAGATAAATAAAAAATAAAAAAAAAGATAGTGTGGGGCAACGTTTTTAAAAAAAGAAAAGAAAGATAATAAAGATTTCTATGATTACTATAGTTAGAAAAGAAATAAGAATTGAGACATACGACATTTAATTTCGTGCTCGAATACTTAACTTTATTACTGTTAGCCTTTAGCACATTATCGGTATGGTGGGGTGCATGGGGCAGACCTAGAGTGGAAATTGTGTTAAGAGTGCCTGGTCTTAAGATCGTGATACAAAATATAACTTTATTTACAGTACACAAAAGGTACACATCTTGTTGGGATAATTCTAAAATGTACCCAGGATTTTGTATTTTCTATATTTAAAAGAGTGTCCTTGGAGTTTCTTGCCCGTTCTTCTCCATAGAGATCTACGTTTTGGAATGGGCAACTAGCTTCACTTTCTGACTAACTGACTGACTCTTTGACAATTTGACAAAAGTGCCTGTAAACGTTTTAATTGAAATAAATGCTTTGAGTTTGAAAATGCCCCGCGGCGTAACGGTGCTTCGCCGATTTGCGCGGCGTGCAAGAGCGGCGAAGCGCCTCGCGAAGCCGCATTACGCAGCGCGACGCCGGCGCCGGCGCCGCGAGGCGCAGCCTGAAGCCGTCCCGGCGACTTGGCTCTACTATTTTCAGTCCAGATTTCGTATAGAGTTCAATTCCGAGTTCCGAGTTCTCCTTCGCATTCAGTCTCTCGCTGCGCAACGAGACAATACGCGGCGCAGGTCACGCTGCCAGCGATTTCACGATGCATTGCGTCGTATCGCGTCTCGGTGAGACCTGATCCTTAGACAAAGTTCAGGTCAAAGATTTTTGCGCACTACAGACGTAATTAACGTTATGCACATTGATTAATCAATTTAAGCTAAAGGGTTACTAGACGCGGCTCGTCAATTACCCTAAGGGTTACTAGTAGGCTTGCCACACGTACTATATTTCAATCAATTGTACTACATACTGCCTCGTTGGTCTAGTGGTGGCTACTGCTGAGCACGAGGTTCTGGGTTCGATTACCGAGTCGGGCAGTGTTATTGGGTTTTTCTATCTGGAATTTCTCAGTAGCAGCCCGGAGTCTGGATTTATGCCCGATTGATGGCAATAGGCTCACCCTCTATTACATGGGACTTAAACATAACTGGCGAAATGTGGGTGTACCTACTACAGGTAAGTACACCACTGCCCAACCCTTCGGGGAAACAAGGCGTGATGTTATGTCATACTACATATTATAGAAAAATAATATAGTAGTAGTTTTTTTATATTAAATGAGACTGGAATGGATCGCACCCGTAGCGAAGCATGGGGAATTTTCGAACGAAATGCACTCACGGTAACTAAATGTCAACTTTCTGGCTGTTAGCTCACCTTCGCACGGACGGCGATGTTTTTTCGTGCCCTGGATTTTCAACTCTCGGTATTGAGCCGAGCGTTGAGAATCCAATTTGTTGAAAAAACAAATTGTTGGATTATTGTCAGTTTATCGATAAACTTCCCTTCTATCCATTCCTGCAACTTCCGCTTTTACGGAAAGATTTTTTTCCGTCATGAATATAAAATGTACACAGAGAAGAAAGAAATCAGAACGGAACCAGAGCATTTATTAATCTAATTAAAAAATAATTGTTAATTTATTTTCATTAATATGGATCAAAATTGCTTAGATTCCAATAATTATTTATTAAATAATAAAATCTTGATGGCCAAAGCGCAGAGTAATTATTTTTTTTTCCAAAATTTTCCATAATTACAATGTTTTTCAATATTTTGTGAAAACGACTATTTTTCTTCAAAAAAAAGGTGGAGCCTAGTTACGTCAGAGCGCGTAGTGTGCTTAGTAGCGTCAGACAGTATACTGTTAGCGCCATCGTTATTTGAGCTAAGGGTTACTCTTAGCGTCATCCTAAATTAAGCTAAGGGTTTTTACTGCGCTTCTTCTTCTGTCGTACCGCCACAAACCACAAAAGAATAACTCATGCTGTCTAAAGATCAGCAAATATTAGTCAGTCAGCAAGATAGAAGATGCGAGGCTGACTGCCACTACTGACTGACAATCTATTGTTAAGAGCAAATGAAATTATATTCACCTCTCTCTCATTTTCAACTTCGACTTCCTCCCTAGTTGTTGTGATGACACAGCAGTTGATCTGCCCGTGCCCTTCAATAACATTGTCAAGGCACTTTGATTCACCAACATCCCATAGTTTTGCTGAACCATCCCTGTGAATTAAGAACAGGACAATTGAATTCATACACAAATTTCAATATCTTGTATGTAGGGTTACCTACATTTGAAACATGATTTGGTTAGAAAGGGTATGAACACTGAGATGATGGCTGATGGAGAAGTATTGAAGAAAACAAACTTCGCTAACCCTAAGTCAATTGTGGATAGGCCCAGGAGGATGATGATGATAAAACTACATTCATCAACAATGTAGAAACCCAAAAAAACAAATTTTCAAAATATGCCATACTTGCTAACAGAAACAACATTTCTTCCTTTTTCAATTATACAGACATCAGATACGGCCATAGTGTGCCCCTTCAGCATGACTGGATTTATTCCAGTCTCGGCAGACCATATTCTACAGGAACCGTCGGCTCCGGCAGACAAGACCACAATGCCTGATGGAAAGAATCTGCACCTGTATACTGGGCCACCGTGACCTGTCAGTTCCAGGCTTACTTCACCTGAAAAATAATTAAACAATAAAAAGTGAACTGGTGTGCATGTATGACCAGATGTATGAATGTAAACGAAGCAAAAGGAGTATGTAAGGATCACCACCATGAGAAGGAATGACTCCATTCCAGTGGCATAGTGGAGGAACTCAACATCACCAAGTGGCTATCTACAATATGCCAGTGGTGTGCCCTCAGATTTTTCGGACATATTATGTATTCACCTAAGCATGGTCTGCAAAGGCCAGGCCAGGCCAGGTTATGTTACTAGGCCGGGTGGAAGGAATACGCACTCAAGGCAGAGCACCTGTGAGATGGTCAGATGCGATCAAGAAGGCTATTGGAGCTGGGAACAACAAAGAAGAAGAAGGATCATAACAGGTGGTATTCTGCATTTGCAGCCTACCCCCATGGGAAGGAGTGAGTGTATGTATGTATAAAAAATTTGACGAAGTCCAGGCTTCCCTGGTCCTATTACATGGGAACTCAGCCAAAGCTATTGAAGAGTATCAGGGTAAGCAGAGTAAGTCTTTCAGATGGAAATACAAGATGAAAACTGAAAATCTGAGAATCCATTTATATAAAAAATGGTAAAGGTAGGTTAATTCTAAAAATAAAAATTTGATATTATAGCTTGTAGAGAATTTCAGAATTGTAAAATGTCTGGTCATGTGGGCAACTGCAATATTAATATTTTAAATTTATATGTTAGCATATGTTACAGACATATTGGTGTCTATGATAAAGCTTATTCTGTTCACCAGTGTGTGAACTAAAAAATCTGTAACTTACTTGTCCTGCTATCCCAAACCAACAGTTTATCTTCATCACAAGATGATACAGCCATTGCATTGTCTGCAACTGCTACAGACAAAACTCCTTTACTGTGTATTTTGTGAGCTTTTGTAGGTGCTACAAATGCAACTTTTAGGCCAGAGGGTATATGCTTCACTACCAAACTCAAAGGTCCATGAGAAATGTACTGATAATTATCTGAGAAATTAATTTTCACTTTCCCATCACTTAAAATTGTTGTAAGCTTGTCATGGACACTTAAATCATTCCGTTTTTTCGAGGATATCCAAGCACTGCCTTTGGGCAATCTGTAATCATTTTTACATAATACAATTACACAAAACATTATATTATATTATAAAGTAGGCACTTGGGCACTTGCGATCAATTTACCTTATAACATCGTTCCAGTCACATTGGATTGTGATAACCGGCAAAAGATTTGACATTTTACTTTATTATTTCTTGTAATACACAACGACGACGGCTTTTTGTTCTGGATTCCTCCAATAGTTATGTTGCCCTGCACCACAAGATATCTGAATATTTCACTCATCAACATTAAGTATTCTGCATTAGCAAAATAATGAGTTGCTAAAATTACAAATCAAAATAAAACTACAGCTGACCGATGACAATAATTTGACAAGTGCGGTGCCACAGAGTACTACACAGTGTAGTCTACACAGCACAGCCTAACTACAGCTTGTGGACGGCAGTGTAGTCTACACTGCCGTCCACAAGCTCTATTGCTGATATCCAACAAAATCATATTTCGAGCTATCGACAAACAAGCGCGGAAAAATAAGAAATAGGTAGGTGCCGTTTCATAACTGTAACTCATACGCGAGTTCTCATAACTGCCTCGGCTTATTTTTATTTATTTAAATTTTTGCGTTTTATTATTTTTACCAGATTGCCCCAGAAGGAGGGTAATGTTTTTAGAGAGTATGTATTACAATTTATACACGGTGACATTTGAATCACAGTTTTGTTAGAACAAACGTTGTTCAGACCATGGTCTACTACCATTCCATAGCATCCAATTAAAAAAAAAACGTCATTGGTTTTTGGAAAAACACAAAAAAGACAAAGTTAAAAATGTCGGGATTATCGTTACTACCTACAACATAGACACTGCGGCGCGGGCGGCGCGGCGCTCGCGTCTCAAAGTAGATGCGTGTGATGTTTGTGTACAGAGAGGTGAACACTTCGAGCAAAAGTAAAAGTACACGTAGGTAAGTAGGTACCAACAAGTTTATTTTAAACGTTGCTCTAAGCTAGCTTTTAAACTCAAATCACACACACAAAAACAGCAGACCCACAAAAATTATTTATCCGAATGTTATTAAACAACATTTAATAAGTAGGTACGATAAAAGAGTTAAACTAACTACCTACTTGATATTACTATTTATTCAATAAAATATTTTATAGTGCCAGTTACGATTTAAAATGAATGTGAATAAAATTTAAAACTAGCAAGTAATTTAATTTAACATGAAACTGCTATGTGAATTCAATTCAGTCCTCCCAATCAGCTGTTTCGCCAAAGTTCACGCACGGCCATCGCAGTTTAGGTACTTTACTAAACATCTGAGCGCACGTGCCGGCCGCGGCGGCGGGCTGTGGCGGCGGCGAACTCAAAGAAACCGATGAACCGGTGTCATATTATGTCGCCCCGTGCTCCGCCATCGTGCGGTTACTACGACAGAAAGCGTATCAGCAGTCAGCCAGCAGGGCATGATACAAGGATACAGCAGACGCGTCATTCATTAGGCATTTTAAAAGTCAGTTTTGCTAGAAAATACAATTGAGATTATTAATAGCGATATTTTTTCCACACTTTAACCGACTTTAGTGCACATAACTGACAAAATAAAATGTGTCTACTGAAAAAATAAGTATGTTTGAATGATATTACAATCATCACATGTACCTACCTAATTTGAAACTTTTTTTAACTTCTTTTTTTATGAACTTTTGTTTCGAACAATTCACCAAAGATTATCCACTTTCTTCGTCATTCTTTTTTAAAACGTTCCCCACACTAGTACCTACTTAATTACTTTTGTAGCTAATGTGGATGCGTTTACAAATTCAAATCTCACCTGCATTTTTCTGTGGGGGAATCGAATTCGCGACACGTAACGCAGCAGCCTATCGCTCAGAAACTGCGCCATCGGCATCGGTACGGACAATAATTATTAGGAAGTACCTACAGTACAACTTATTATTGCGTGTCTTTAGCTTTCTCCTATTTCATTAATTTATGCGCCGAAGAGTTTTTAACTTACTTTCTTATGGGTTATTATTCTTAGTTATTTTCGGAGCTTCTTAGTGTGTGTCGACATCGAGTGCTGCGTAATAATGCATCGCGATCACAGAACATTATTACATAAGAGCCAGTACCGCCGCGTGCGGCTCGCTCCCGCACGGGACGGCATTGTCTACAGGGAAATGGTACCTTCATAAACGAAATTTAGTTAGCACTTATTTTTGTACGTCTTACTAGAAAATACCAAAGTTAAAAATTAACTTCGGTAGGTATTTTATCACTGATCATTGGCTACTTTAAAACAGATTTTTATGGCTTGCTAATCTTGCTATCTATGGCTTTGGCTATGGGTATTTTCTGGCTATGCACGGCGTGGCGAGGTGGTTGACCTCTAATAATTTTATCATTTCGTTCTAGGTGCGAACTTACTGTCTATCAGACATGGCTTTCATTCTTTCCTGTATGTACTAGGTACGGGTACCTATTGTATCTAACGTGACATTATTAGGTAGGTATTATTTATTAATTGGGATATTACAGGAACAAGACAAAAACAAAACTTATACCACAAATCCGAGTCAGCTCCGTGTGCACCAAGACAACATTTATTTCAATTTTCCACTTTCCAATAGTTAGAACACATTTTCACAAAAAAACGCGCGATTTATGCCTGTGACGTAAGTACATCGGATGCACATGCAACGCCGCCCGGGTGGCGCGGGCGTCCCGCGGCACTGGCAGTCAACAAAAGAAATGGGCGGAACGATACTTCGCGCGTTTGCGTGTCATTGGCTATTGATTTATTTGTATTTCGGCCCGCATTGGCCGGACATCCTTGTAGTCCACGTGGACTCCTCATAACTCTTTTGAAGGCCATATTGCTACTGCGATGAGTACTTTGATGTTACGGTTAATGCTTGAACACGTTTGAGCAACATAAGACTTATTTGAGAACGCCTAGTTTAGTTTGTTTTAATTACATGTTTGATGCAATAGAATGGTAGTAGACCATGGTCTGAACAACGTTTGTTCTAGCAAAACTGTGATTCAAATGTCACCGTGTAGTTTATCGAACCGCTAAATATACCTTAACGGCATTTTAGTGTTTGTTTTTTTTTTAATTTTATTTACATAGACAAAAGTTTCTTTATTACTAACCTTTAAAACGTTGTTATAGCTAAGCATAATGACTTTAAGAATAAACACTATGCTGAACCTTAATGCAGCTAAAGCCACTTTGCCGCACATAAGTCTAGTAACTTGGATATATTTCCAGCATTTATTTTTAGTTTCATTACATAGCTATAATGCCGCTAAATACAAAACATTAAAATGTAACGGCGGAGGAGGACCTACAGAAATAAAAGAGCAATTCAGAAATATAAACTATCAATCATGACATGACATCTTCTTTAATTTTAATAAAATCTTTTTGTGCGGACTGACATAAAATAATTGAAAATGAAATCTTAGCAAGTAACTAAAAAAAACAATCTTCATCTTGTAACTAATGATAATCAAGTAATGAGATATAAAAAACAACAAAAAGTATTTCAAAAAGACCTTTTCATATTTTGGCAACGGGGCGGCAGGGGGTGCGAGGAATCCCTGGATGCGATCCGGCCACCGACCGATGACTCTGACTCTTGCCAGAACGTTACGGACTGATAAGCGAAAAAATAAATATTAAAAGATTAGCTTCAACTACCCAGGACTTATGAGTATTTCCACACGCGTTTGATATGCAATAGTAAAGCTTAAAAAGCGCCACTCACTAAAGGTTATCCAAGTTTATGCCCCCAAATCCTTACACGATGATGATAAGGTTTAGCAGTTCTACGAAGACATAAATAATGCTGTCACAGAAAACCCGTTACCTACTTTACCACTTAATAGGGGACTTTAACGCTGAAATACGAGTAGGCTCGTAATTAAATAAGGAGAGATCTGTCAGTAGGTCTTGACACGCACAATACGAGAGGTCAGAAATGAGGTAAACTATGTGATTGCTTCCCAAAAACACGTAATAACTGACGTATATGTCCTCAGTTATTTTAAACAGGAAGTGACCATCGTTTGGTTCGAGCTTCGTTGAGATTCGACTAAACCATGGAAATAATGAAATAGATAAGAATCCGAAGACAAGAAAGCTAAGATATTGCGTACTTACAAAATGACTTTCGTTTAGAACTAAAAAATGCTTTAGATGGATTTTACCACAACGATTTTTTTGAAGACTTGAATTTCGTTTGACGTCGATGACCTAAATCAGGATCGAGGACTTTTTGCCTGCGTTGTGAGGTGGAATGGGCACAAATGCATGAAAAAATACAAGTTTCCGGAGGCTCTCTCTCCGGAGATCCTACGGTGAAAGTCCTAGTGGAACTAGGTACTATATGATGGTCACACGGCTCAGTCGACGAAAAACGCAGTGGTAATGAATGTAACGACTCTACACAAAAATGGAGATTGCTCCAAACTTCAAAACTACCGAGCAATAAGCCTTCTCTCTCAAGTGTACAAACTTTTCGCCAAAGTTCTGTGCCACAAACTCACGTGCCAGCTGGACGAATGCCAGCCCATAGAACAGAGGCCCTAGTGTGAGTTTTTTCACCAGTGAACGTTCACCAGTGTGCCTTCACCAGTGAAGTGCCAATCGGAGCGTAACGCGGTCGATGCGTAAAGTCGAGATGGTTAAAAGAAACTCACACTAGGGCCTTTGGCAGACTTTCGGAACGGATACTGAAACAGACCGTGAAACAGATCTCTGCATGGTATGTGGATGTCCTCCGGGAGCTGTACAGGTCGGCGACCATGCAGGTGCGACTCCATTCATTCTTTAACTGGCCGAATTCCAATCAGGAGAGCTGTTCAGCAAGGGGACACCATTTCACCCATGTTATTTGCTTCAGATGTTATAAATACGATTGACTGGGACAAAATTGCGGTAAACATTAACGGGGTCTACTTGTCACACCTGCAATTTGCTGATGATTTGATACTTGTTAGCCATAAAATTCATAATCTCAAATCAATGCTGCAAGATATTATAATTCCTCTTTATAGGTGGACTTTAAAGCCGCATTTACACATTCGCGAGAGTGACGAGGCAAACGGCGAGTCGAGGCACGAACAGGATTATGTAAACGGTGCACATAGGGGTATTTTGCCAATTTAGGCGGCCAATATTATTTTGTTTCTTTTTATATATTAAATTCGGTTTTTATATCTTTCATTAGTTGTAAAATCTTTTAGGAGTGCATAGATTAAAAAAAAAATGAAATTATGAACAGTATGTATTTAAAAAGAAAAACAAAACAAGTTTATAAACCACAAATTATTAAAATCTTATCAAAGCTCTTCGTCAGTCATTTCCTCCGCAGATTCCTCTGAAGAACTTCCGCAGTTGGTATTGGGCTCAGCAGAAAGAAGCATTTCTATTGCTTCTTTGCTATGCGGCATTGATCTTTTATTTGGTTTCGGCCTTTAAATTAAAATAAAAAATTAAATCACGTGGTTTTTTAATGTCGCCTTTGAAACCCCAAGAATGTCAACTTCACGGGAGATCACGGTCAGTGTTGATTTGATAACTGAGTACAAACACTCTTGTTTCATTTGCAATCTACTAAACAGCTGGGACGCACCCTGAAGTATAACAAAAACCTTTTTGAAAATAAAAAAGGGGTAATTTGACAATAATTTTGAGTACTGTTTCGAACCTCAAAAACATTATGAGTTATTCGAAAAAATTACATAAAACTAATATATTATAATGTGTTCTTACCTGATGTACTCGAATCCATCACAGTTTTATTTAAAGCAACTCCAGAACAAAAAATATTCACTGTTTAAATAACTGTTTTTCACAATTTGCCAAAATGGATACGTGTACTTAGCAGAACGATCGCATTCCGACTGAGACACCGGCGCGGGCGCATACAAATGGGTATCAGGAAGGGTCGGCTATTGTTCTATGTCTATTCAACATTGTCAAGTAACACTTTTTTTCTACCTGAGACAAGTTTTAAGAAATCGATTTATGGCCGCCTAAATTGCTAGAATACCCGTATGTGCGGTGGTTCGTCATTCGCCTCGCCGCGCGCCGCTCGTAACACTCGCGTCGGGAGCGGTCTTTTGGACACGAGTCAAAGGGAAACGAGTGGCGAGGCGGACTAGTGTTTACACATTCTCTCTCTAGTTAATTTCTTAGCAAACGGCCTATCAACCAACATCAAAATGGACTGGACCAATAATAAAGTTATGATGTTTTTGGAGCTTTACCAAAGTCAGCCAGTCATTTGGAATCCTAAGCATGCTCATTATAAAAATAAGCAGAAAGTATACACTGCTTGAAATAGTCTATCTGAAGTGATGTGTGTACCAGTGAATGACTTAAAACTGAAGGAAAATTCTTTGATGGCTACTTTTCGTACACATCGACGCAAGAAGGTGGCATCAATCAAATCGGGTGCAGGAGAGGACCACTGTCGTCTGCAACGACGTTTTCTTTTAATTATTTTTGTAGCACCTCTAAATAATTATATTGACTGCAAATGTAATGCAAAAGCCGCCAGAATAGCGTCATCCATTTCGTGAAGCAGAAATGAATAGACGCGAATGTGTAAACGGAATATCTCGCCGAACAATGAAAACACTATCGGATTTTCAACTCTCGGCGCTGAGCAGAGCGTGGAAAATCCAGTGAAGGAAAAATATCGCGATAAGTAGTTAGTGTAGTAATGAGGGATAATTGAATCTTTATGATTGACGTTGTAAGCAAACTATTTATAATTCATTTTGTAAATGCCGTTATTGGCGTATTCGACCCATTCCGAGAAAAAATGACCGTAAGGAAAAAGTACTGTCCCAACCAATTACAAAAAAATTAATTTAATTTAAGACATTCATAATCTCTATTGATTGCAGTTTTTTATGCTTTAAAAAAATGTTGTTTAGTTTTTATGCTTTAAAAAAATGTATAACGGAGTTGCTAATATTTATGTATCTGTACCTACCCTAATTACGTAATACACGATCAATCGGAATTTAAAAATTATACGCGAAGATTTAGTATGGAAAAGTAATGAATGCTAATTTTAATAATATTTCATAGAATACAAGAAATAAGAATATGAATTTTTGGTCACTATAACTTCTGGAGCACTAATTTTTATATAAAGGGGAGAAAACACAGTTTTTAATAGGGAAATCTTGAAATGAATATTTAACACCGTGACTACCGCCACCACACCAATGGCATGGTATATCTCGTAAACTACTGGAGTACTAATTTTGAATTTTGGGCACTAGTTTTATCTTGCAGGGCAATAGTTTTCTATGTAGGTTTGAGGAAAGCGATAAGCTCCTCTAATTTGGAATCAACATTCAAAGTCGTGGATCCTGCTGAACGAGCGCGCGAAAGTTATCATCGTTGATTTAATTTTCTCGGTAAATACAAATGTTTCACTTCTGTATTTTTTTTACAAAATGAATCACATCTAGGGGCACTAATTATTTGCATACTTAGAATAGCTGTAGCATGCCCCCTTTTTCTGCGCTTATGGTGGTCCTGCTGAAGGGAGCGACTACGGCTGGACCACCTTCAAAGTCGATTTTCTAGAAAACTACTTGGGTACCAATTTTATTGTTCGAAAACTAATTAGCGCCAATTGAACACTAATTATTTACCCAATATGGAAACGATTGGCGATGGTGGTCGGGCGGTAGTCACGGACATGAAACCTCAGCGTTTTTTGTGAGGTTTTATAGAATACTGTTTTTAGGGTTCCGTACCCACGAGACCCTATTACTAAGACTCCGCTGTCCGTCTGTCACCAGCCTGTATCTCATGAACCGTGATAGTTAGGCAGTCCAAATTTTCACAGATGATGTATTTCTGTTGCCGCTATAACAATAAATACTAGAAAAATAATATTTAACTGGGGCTCCCATACAACAGACGTTTTTTTTGCCATTTTTATAGATAATGGTACGGAACACTTCGTGCGCGACTCGCACTTGGCCGGTTTTTTTATTATACACAAATCGTATGGTATTAAAATAAAATTTAAATTAAATTAAATAATCATATTAGCACCAAGGTGGACATTCCACTTTAGTCACTACTGTTTTATTTGCTTTCAATAGTTCAAAACTACCAAAACAACTTACTTAATTTTCATGTTAAAGTGGTAGATCAGCCATTTATTTTTACCCATCGGTCAACCGTGACGCGGTAATAGGTGACGACAGGCGTACGAACTACAGGTAGTCAAATAAGAAGTACACTATAGTAACAGTTAGATCGTGATAGGTACTGTCATTTGAACTATACCTACAATTAAATATCTGCGTATTTAATGATTCCCTCTAAAATAACAAAGAGTATTGGTTTTGTCGTCACTAACTCAATATTGTTAGTAAAGCGGTGAGTACGTCACGTCCGTTTAGTGTCGTGACTCGTGAACATTAGTAGCATTTTAAAATTGTCCATTTTGTCCAGCTTAGTAACGGGTAAGGAATGGCTCATTCATTTAAAAAAATCATAATAAAACACATGTAAAGACTACGCTTAAATGCCGTCAGGTGTTAACGACATCTTTGTTTAGAACTTTAACGTTCGATTTAGAAATACAGTAATTTGAAACAAAGCAGAACTATAAAACCATTAAAGTAGGTACTTTCCTCTTAATATAGTAGATAATTCTGATATTGGCAATGTATCTAGGCAAAAACATTCTTAGTCACTTTTCAGTTTAGTAATGTTACTTACCTGCGTTTTAGTGTAGTAAACATATAAAAAAGGCAACTTAGGCGTTTTTTATTTATTCTATTTCTGGATCCTAGTAGATAGTAGAAAAATACTGCTTTTATAGAAAGAAAGAGATTTTTTTCTGATTATTGTGGCATCACAAATCGAAAATCGACCAGATGCGAGATATCGGCATTATAGCTTGCGGCACTCGGCAGTACAACCACAGACTACAGAAGTACAGATAATAACAAGTGCCCAAGTGGTGTTGCCAGACCTCGAGTTATCCACAGACTGCGTCAACGAGTGCGGTGACGATGACGCAAGTTTCACGCTTTTTGTTCACCCAAAAAGTACATAATACACAGTATACATAAAGCTCATGGAAAGCGTTCGGTGACGATGACGCGAGTTTCATGATTTTTGTTCACCTAAAAAGTGCTCAACGCACCTAAAGAAGTTTTCACTTCAAAAAAAAAATATATACCTATAAACATATGAATTGATAACCTCCTCCTTTTGAAAGTCGATTAAAAAACGTAGTTCCAGTTTTCCTTCAAAATTGATTTCAGTGATGGCGCAGGCGGCTTCTAGTCTTCTGGCTTTTGGCTGGATAAATAATGCTGATAAAATAATAATACAGCTGATTGTTCTTTAAAATCAGGAGGCAAACATTGCTTTAGGGCAAAACAATGGTTGAAAACACTGCTGCTTTTTTTAAGTAAGGGTCGATTTTGAGAGCAATTTGATTAGTTAAAATTAAAAATTATAGAGGGAGGTTATAGAGAAACGTTTAAATGCAATATTACTACGTTTTGAAAAGTCAACATCCAGTACAAAAACGGACATAAATTATATAGATAAACAGCTTCTACTCAATGCTCGGGAACGTCTCAAGGATCTCTCCGCGCACGTTGCGATTTTGTTGTTGCGCATGTGTTTTGCCTTACCCAAGATTACATATCTCTTGCGGACCGCTCCCACCTGGCTTTGCCCTGAGGAGGTATCTTCTTTTGACTGTGTTTTAAAATCTTCGGTTGAGTCGATCCTGAATGTGTCTTTTAATGATGCGCAGTGGAGGCAGGCAGCTCTTCCTATCCGGCTCGGGGGTCTTGGGGTGCGGAGTGTGCATGATGTGGGCCTGTCGGCTTTCCTGGCGTCGACTCATGGGGTGGCTGACCTCGTGTCTGTTATTTTACATTCCAATGGCGATGGGGCAAACATACCATATATGCTGGATGCCGGGTCAGCTTGGTCTGTCCTCAACATGTGTGCAGCAAGCCCCGACGCAACGCATGTTCAGCGAGCTTGGGATGACGTCACGTCTAAGCTGATCCAGGAGCAGATGCTGGTGGGTTCCTCGGGGGCTGATCTAGCCAGACTCAGGGCTGTATCGCAGCCAGAATCGGGAGCATGGTTGCACGCGCTTCCTTCGCCTCACCTGGGCACGTTGCTTGATGATGACTCTTTGCGTGTGGCGGTGGCCCTCCGCCTGGGCTGCAAGGTGTGTGAACCCCACAGATGCACCTGCGGTTCTATGGTGGAGGCCGATGGCCATCACGCTTTGAGTTGTCGTCGTTGCTCGGGGAGGTTCCCGCGTCACCATGCGCTCAATGATATTGTGAGGAGGGCATTCGTGTCGGCAGATGTCCCCTGCGTACTGGAGCCGCCGGGTCTGTCCAGGACTGACGGCAAGCGGCCGGATGGGCTGACTTTGGTGCCTTGGAGGAACGGCAAGTGCCTAATATGGGACGCAACTTGCGTCAGCACTGTTGCGGCCAGCCACCTTGGTCGCACGGTCCTCTCGCCGTCGGCTGCAGCTGAAGACGCTGCTGTAAGGAAGAGGGCGAAGTACGCTCCGTTGGCGGAACGTTACCTTTTTGTGCCCGTTGCCGTTGAGTCCATGGGGTGTTGGGGCACTGAGGCCAAGAAGCTCATTAACGATATAGGGCACAGGCTCCGTGATAAAACGGGTGACTCCCGCTCCGGATCGTTCTTGGTGCAAAGGTTAGCCATTGCCATCCAACGTGGTAATGCTGCAAGCGTTATGGGCACCTTTGCGCCGGGAACAGTTAGGGGCGGGTTATTCGACTAATTTTTTGACTTGTTGTATAGTTAAGTAATTAAATAAATATATATATGTTTAGTTAATAAGTCTAGAAATTAATTATATTAGGCCTGAATGATTTGTGTTGGTTTAAAACTAAGTATTTTCATTATTATTATATTGTAAAATAAAATGATAAATAGATGCTTTTATACTGGATCAAAAGAAATATTAATACTGTTGTTGTTATGAACTCTCAAGCCGCGTGGCTTGGCCTCACGAAACCGCGCGGCTCTAGTGGGGACGCGGCTTTACAAATTGATCGGCCATTGTATACACCCATTATTTAATTGAATTCAAGACCTTGAGAATTAAGAAATTGGTTGCAGCTCATTGCCATTGAGGACCTTTGAGGACCTTGAATTTGCTTTTGCTAAAATAAACATACTAGTGGTGTCCTTTACCCAATGTCTTAGTATCGAGAATCGATAAAAAGAGTATCGATAGTTGTCAAATAAAATTCAGAAATTGCCAGTCTCTAATTGATGTCAAATGGGGAAGTCTGTGTTTTGGATTGAATAGTAGAAACAAATAAAAAGTGGGCGATTTCTATAAATTGTATAATATTTGGAAGAAAATATTGAATAATCTCGATTATTTAACCATCAGATAATTTTTTAGAAATATTATGCATTCTTTGCAATAATAAAAATGCATTTTTCTATTCCTGATTCGCAACAATTTCATGATGACAATGGGATCTCATACACGGTAATTTTGTATGGTTTTTAACTACTTTTAACTAATAAAATTGTTATTGTATGTTTTTATTTATTGAAATATAAAATCTATAATTATTTCTAGTTTTAGCCAGTTTGAAACTACTTACAAAATGAATAAAAGTTTGAAAAAAAAAACTTTTATTCATTTTCTAAGTATTTATAATATGACTCATATCATTATTTTCTTTGGAGCTTATAAGTGTATATATTATTGTTTGGTATGTGTACAAATATTAAGTTTTCATCCTTGACTTAACTTGCTGTTTTTAGGGCTACAACATACATATCGACGGTGTCTTCCATTGCACGGCTCGGTATAAACAACTACTCAGTCTCCATGAGCAGCTACAAGCACAAAATCCTTATGTTAAATTACCACAGTTCCCACCGAAAAAGTTTTTCCTCACTAGCTCTCAAATGGAAGAAAGGAGAATATTATTGGAAAAATACATGCAACTAGGTAAATATTTGTATCATATTTTAATTGTTATAAAATACGATTAACATACCAAGCCCACTATTCATTAAGTTCTAGGCATGCTGTCGGATATCAAAAATACATTTCTTTAAAAAAAAAAGCCTGTGATAGTAGATTGCAGCATTGCACAGTTTTCAATAACATAATAAACAATAAAAGGACATACAGATAATGCTAGATATATTGAGGAAAAATATTGCACATTAAAACATGTACTTAACCTCTTTTTCAGTTGGCCAGAACCCCTTGTTTACGACGTCTGACCTTTTGATAACATTCTTGTTTTCGGCTCAACAAGAAACACATTGTGTTAAAATGCATGAAGTAGAAATTGAAATATCACTCATGAACGGATATAGAATACCTTTGTCGGTGTCATCTACTGATTCATCAAACACAATATTAGATATTGCATGCACCTACATTAACCTGCCAAAGGAGTTGGTGAAGTATTTTTCCTTATATCTTTTTAATTGGAGCTGTGCGAAAGATGGACAACCAGCACTGAAAAAGTTGGAAGAATATGAATCTCCGTATATATCTCAAAAGTATGTTAGACCAGAGGATAAAATTGTATTGAGGAAGAGGTAATTATTCTTATCAAATACCTGTTCTTAAAATAGACATTAGCACTTCTTTGCATTGTCAAGTATTTTCTATTGTTTGTTACAGCTATTGGGACCCATGTTATGATGTTAATTTAATGGTAGACAGGGTGTCTCTGGATCTATTGTATCTACAAACAATAGAAGACTTGGATTTGGGATGGCTAACAGCTGAGCCAGAAATTAAAGAAATGCTTTCTGAACATGAATCTAAGAAACAAAAGAAAGAGGTAGGTGAGCTGCAGAGTTGTTACCTTTTTCTCATTTTATCTGCAATGAGCTTTCTAGCCATAATCAGATGCAATAATCCAATCTCACAAAGGGGTACCCAAGAGACCCATGGGCCCCTTTTTACCTAAAAGGAGGGTTATGATTAAGACTGGTATATACAGGGTGTTTGGCAGAACGTTGAACATACGAAAATGGTGGATAGGTGGGGTCATCTGCTACTTACTCAGCCCTAATTTATTTGGCCCTGGTCCCTGGATATTAAAAAAAATTTTTTTTTGCTGTCAGCACTTTCTTAACTTTAAAGTGTAATTTTTATTAAAAATGGGTAAGGCTGCCTGTCCACTGGAGCGGAGCGAGGCAGCGGAGCGGAGAAATGTGCCTATATTAACCAATAGGAGCGGAGCTCTGAAGCGGAGCTTAGATTCTATTGGTTAATATTACCACGTTTCTCCACTCCGCTGCCTTGCTCCGCTCCTGTGGACAGGCAGCCTAAAACAGGGTTTTTTTTTAAATCTTTAATGTTGGCAGATTCTTATAAAACGATTGCTTTATTCAGATGTTAGCTAGAAAAAAAGTTATGAGTCCTCAAACTTACAGAAAGATGTAAAAAATACTTAAATCATAATTTTAATTGCATTAAAAAAAAAAAAAAAAAGGGCTGACTAAGTAGCAGATGACCCCACCTATCTACCATTTTCGTATGTTCAACGTTCTGCCAAACACCCAGTATGTATGATCATCTGTTAACTTATAACTTCTAAACTACTGATCATGATTTGACAAATGAGGTATCGTTGGAAGCGTCTTGATTGTCTGCTAGTTAAAGGCGATGTGACATCACATAAAATTTAATATGGCACCTTCTAGCTAGAGGACTTAACGGGCCGGCGGCGGAGCATGCGTAGTTCATACAAACGTAATACCAAAATAATTTGTAAATCAAACATATTCTTAAGGTAGTGTGTATTTATTCCGATTGGATTACAGAATATCTAGGCTTCCAAATATATATTTTTAATGGACAATCGCTCAGCATAATGCTGGGACCCTATGCAAAACAGAGCCCCAGCGCTGGTTCTCAGTGATGACGTCAACCGCAGCATATAAAGAAATAACAAAATAAGACAAAAATAAAATAAACAATAGTTAGTCCAAGCACGCTACAATGTGAAGATACTATAAACATCTTTATCTGCAAAGAATGTTGGGTTAATTGAGAGCATTCCATTTTACAATCATGCATAAGCAGATAGGTTTATCGAATAACTACGAGTAGGTACCACTTCGTCCGCGCGGATTTCTTAGTTTTCCCCTACGAACTTGTAACACCCGTCCACTTGTAATATATTTTATTTATTATTATTAAAACTTTATGCACAAGTAAAAAAAATACTGTACAAAGGCGGACTTAATGCCTGAGGCATTAAGTCCGCCTTTGGAATAATATAGGGTATTTTTGGAAATTATATCAATACTATCTTTATTATTTACCTAAAGAAGTATGCCAAGTCTCAAGTTACTTAACCAAAGGAATGAAAAACAAACCCAACAGGGGTAGTTTTTTTTTTTTTTTTTACTTGTAATAAGATTATTTAAGTATACCAATTTTTTTCTTAAGCTACCTCGAAAATGCTCCCCTAAAAATTTGCTTACCCCTTTGCACCCAATTTTGTTTTAGAAAAATCTAAAAACAGGTGATTCTTATTTTTAGTATGACGGTTTTAATGCGATTACTATAGTAGGTAGTATCTTAATGATTAATGCTGAGTTTCTAAAGAATTTACAAGTAAAAGTTTAATCACACCGCGCGTTAGAATTCTATTGAAAAACTAATAATGTCAGTCTTTCTTTTACATGTCCGTATTCGTGCAGCAGTTTCAATTGTGCAAGCCCAAGGAATAAGATTTTTCATATAAAGTACAAACAAATTCCCCCCTTTTCACCCCTTCAAGGGTCGATTTTCACAAAATTCTGGTTTAGTACACACCTTCGTTTTAAACTACAATTGCTGTCCAAAAATTCAAGTATTGCAGTTTATGGTTTCGGCTGTGCGAGTCTTATGCAAGCCACACACGTAACTTATTTATTTAAAATGATTACGCTAACAGCGTATACATTGTACATTAAATATAAAAGTTTACAGATATGGGCTCTTATGTACCAAGTACAGGTGTACACGACATTCACACAAAACTAAGCTACCTTCGTAAATTATATAAAACTAGCTTTTGCCCGTGGCTTCCCCCGATTGTATGTCGGATATCGTCCCACGGGAACGTAATACCGGGATTAAAGTACCCTAACCCAAATCGAGGCCTATCCCTATTTTCATGGCGCCTTTCATCATTTCATCGAAATGCTGGGTTTCCCATACAAACCTTCATCCCCTATATCACTCCCTTTAAGATTATTTTTGAAACAAAAGTAGCCTATGTCCTTCTCCAGGATGCCAACTATCTTCTTGCCAAATTTTGTCGAAATATGTTCAGTGGTATAAGCGTGCAACCTGCTCCACTCAATCACCAGGATTCCTTCCTTCTGGTATAAGCGTGACAAGGTAACAGAGTCAGACAGACAGTTACTTTCGAATTTATGATATTAGTATGAATTAGTATAATAAGTAATTAAAAATAAAAATAACACGTAACGATATGATTGCGCAAGTTTTGGCTTGCAAAAGTCTGTGTGACACCGAATGGCTCGGATAGGTACTTGTGCTAATTCATTCCACACACTTTAATGTGTACTTGTGCAAATCCAATTTTGCTCAAGTATATCGTAACAAGTGTGGCCTGCATTACGAATACCCATGCAATACCCTTTTCTTTTATAAACATAAGTACATGTATGTATACAGTGGCGGATTCACACATTTTCCAAGTACTTATATGCTGTAAAATTTTTGCCGCCCTTATTCCTAGATTATGTTTACAATCCAAAATTTGGTTCAAATTGCATAAGAAACAGTTTTTGGGTACCTATATTTTCTGAGCTAATCAAAATTTTAATCATGTACGACTAATAAGGCGGGGTAATGAAGGGGGCAAAACGAAATGAGGTCGCCGGATGTATAGAGAAATATTAGATATTTTGCTTTTTTAGATTAAAATATATTTAACTTATTGCATCGTAAATGATTTCCACGTAAAATAAAATACAAATTGACTGAAAATTCATCTACTTAATATTAAAAATGCGAAAGTAGGTAACTGTAGATATGACTGTGTGTCACCATTTCACGCAAGACGGCTGAACGGATTTGGATGAAATGTGGTACACGGATTGACCATGACCTGGGTTAGGACATAGGATACTTTTTATCCAGGTAGTATGTTCCCGTCTGATAATTTCCGACCTTCACGTGGACGAAGCCGCGGACATGAGCTAGTTATAAATACAATGTAGCTAAACGGAGTTTTTATACATACCTATTGTTATAATATTTTGATTGATTTTACCTAGGAGTACTACTACTCCTAAAATAATAGCATGCAATATAAGCATGTTATTTGTATTTGATACTACTATCAAGTACAAATAACATGCTTAAATTGTAGAAAAGAAAATAGTTAAGTTAATTAATAAAATATAATTTTCCAGTTCATTATTTTTTATAACACTTAAATTGAGTCGAAATTAATTGCGACTTGTGGTCATAGTCATAGCATTTTCTGCTATTATTTTACATACAATACTCTATCACATATTTAACTTATAAAAGCTGCACATTAGTCAGTAATCGTGTATTCGTGTGTAGTAGTAGTGAAGATTATGTCATCAATAACTGATATCATGCAATGGTAATAAAAATGAATCACTACATCAATATTATTATATCACCAAGTTTTACGTGGAATCAATTGAATGGACAGAATTTAGTTTTAGTTTAGTTGCAGTTTCTTTCTATCTTGCAAAAATGGTGTATAACTGAGTATGCTCATCATATTTAAATGTAATGTAATACTCAATAGTATAATATCCCCTATTCCCTTTTGTGGATGTTGAAAAAGGCGTACTACCTACATGATGGATAAGCGCTTTAGATTTGTCAAGCATGACGATAATGGCAACTAGGGATCCCAAGTATAATGCGGCCTCGAGTCGAGGTTGGCTCGAGATCTCGCAAGATCCAGATTGCATTCCCTAGTCCCAAGTGCCCGGACCTTTTATTAAAACAGTCTATAAATAAGTCCATATTCATCTTCACTGACTTAAAACATAATTAAATAAGTCCATATTCATCTTCACTGACTTAAAACATAATTAAATAAGTCCATATTCATCTTCACTGACTTAAAACATAATTAAATAAGTCCATATTCATCTTCACTGACTTAAAACATAATAAGCATAATCTGCCTGTAATGTTCTCACTGCCGAGACACAGGCCTCCTTTCACAGTCTCTCACTGACATAACACCATAAAATATTACAGTACATAGAGCTAGCGAAATCGTTGCGGCATTACGGGAGGATACCAGCAGGGGAGGCGGTGACGGAGACAAGCAACGTGACAGACGGCGCGCCCGAAGGCACGTGTCGGGTACGTGTATCCCTTGCGTGCAAGGAACTCACGCTGTTGACCCTATCGCCCCCTGCGCGGGAGCAGCGGTACAAGGTCACCAGGATGCGATGCTGGAGAATCACTACCTTACATGCTGTGAGTATTGTCTGGATATTTGCCCCATTATTTATAAACGTTACTTAAAGTTAAGAGACCTTTAAATGTAAAAAAAAAGTTAATCAGTTGCTAATCATTACTTAAAGGAAGCAACGTTAAATAAACTAGTTGTTTATTTACCACGCGTGTGTACTCAAAGACGTATTACAGAAAAAAATATTCGTGTTTTATTTAGTGATGTGACGTCATATCGATGTTTTTAGTGATATCCTTTGGTAACCTAATTAATACCCAAGTATTTTTCCGGTTTAATAGAAAGATAAGGGATTTGAACCGCTTTTAATCTGTCGCGCGCGCAATTAGCAGACACAATAGAATTTTATTGTTATCTGTCTCCAATATGAGACACCAGTATTATAAAGGTTAATCCCTGTTTATTCTTATGGAAAGGCGGAGATGCAACCCTAATTCTCGCAGGATGCATAGATTATTGATTATTAACAAGTTGAAAAGTTCGATGCATCACTACATTAGAATGACTCACGGTTTTTTAAAACTATTGTGCCAGGGACAGTCAAGGCGTAAGACACTTGAAAAATAAATAAATAATAATTGACAGGTAGGTGACAGGTTGCTAAATTCTTCGAAATAAGTAATAAAATAATAATAAAAATAGTTTATTTTCTCTACAATATTACTCTTAATTATTACCTTATTTCTACGGTGACATACAGGAGGGGCATTATATTGTGGGAGACTGGTGCCAAAACTCCTCCGTTTAAGTTTAACAAATTATGTTAGGTACTCGTACAAACGGTATGCAGTTAAGACATGTTAACATTTTTTTTTAGCTTATTGAATGTTAGTTTTTTAGTTAGTATGGTTAGCATCAGGGTGGAAGTAAGGTTGAGTGTGTACTGCATGTATGTGTAGTTTGTGTCATTGTGTGGTTAGAGAAGTGTGTGCAGTGGTTGTGTGTGTGTGTGGGGGGGGGGGGGGTTGTGTGTGTGTGACTGTATTTTTTTGTTTTGATCGTACCATATTGAAACTGTTAATAAATTTTCAGTGTCATCCAAACAAGTATAAGGTTTGTTTGAGCGTGGGGTCCTTGGTTCGCAGCAGTACTTTAAGGTTTTGTTCATTAGGTTATTCTCAGTAGCAACTTGGATTTTGAATTAGTGCATGGGATTTATAACAAAACTGGCGAAATGTGCCTCTGCCGACCCCTTTATGGAATGTAGGCGTGATGTTATATTAATAACTACTTGCTCATATGCAAAAATTAGTGAAATATTATCCGTTGTTACACAGCCATGTACTATACATAGGTATGTGATTACTTAGATAATGTGTGTTGATTATTAGGTGGCCATGTGTTAGTACTACATAGCTATCAAGACATATACCTACTATACATTTAAAAAGTGATATGTATCTTATTCACATACATCAACCAGAAAAGACAAGAACTAGACATGCGTTTCAAAAACATGTATTGGTTGATTTGACAGAATTCCTGCCTATCGCTATATAACAAAATGTTATTATATAAGCATATTCTCATGCCAATATGGACGTATGGGATCCAACTGTGGGGCTGTACTAAACCAACCAACATCAAAATTATACAGACATTCCAAAATAAGTTACTAAGGAGCATTGTTAACACACCTTGGTATATTATAAGAAATGACGACCTCCATCGTGACTTAAAAATGGAAACCCGTCACCAACATAATTCAAAAATTTGCTGACTCCCACAAACACAGACCCCACCGACATGTGAATGTCGAGGCAATAGGGATGATGACTAAAAAAAAGTTTTTTGTCCGTAATGTAGATTATGAAAAAATAACGTACACGTATTTTTTCTTTTTTTACGTTATCAAAAGATTACGGCGATACATTGATTTATAATGTGCCATGACGTCACTTGTATGTAGATTTTGTCCATACTTGTGACGTATCAACCCCCACTCCCCAACTTTAATGCGTTGTATCTAAGTCATTTTTTATTAATATGATAAAGCAAAAAATACGTGTCTAATATTTTTTTATTATCTGACTGACGGACTAAATAGAATTTCTTTTTTTTGACCCAGGCATCATCCCTATTCAGCTGTTAGACAACACAAACATAGTGCGAAGACTAAAACGAACAAAACCCTTTGAGTTAGTGTAGTGTAAAAAGTGTAATAAATAATAGTGACAATAACACACATACAACACATGAACCAAGTGTTTTTATTATTATACAGGGTGTTTGGTGCATCGTGTGCCAAATTGAAATGGTCGACTGAATGGGTCATCTGCTATCGATTAGATTACTTAAAAGTACAAAATTAGTGACATTAGTCACTAATTTAAAATAGAAAAATGTAACCAAAATTTTTGACTGAAGTCACTAATTTTGCATTTAAAAGTAATCTAAAACAATACACATCTAAATTAAATTAAATTTCAGTCTACACTTTATACTTTTTTTAAATTTGTATTTTAATGTAAAATTTGGGTCTTTTTTTAATAAAACAATAAAAACGATTTTAAAAAAATCCACGGGTCATGAGAGGTGTTTAGAGGTCTGAAAGGATAGCAGATGATCCCTTCAGTCGACCATTTCAATTTGGCACACGATGCACCAAACACCCTGTATAACAGACTCTAAGAAAATAAAACGGCCTTGAGTAAAGTGCATTAAACACTATTCTAAGTTTTAAAATAATTATCACTTAAAAAATTCAGTTATTGCTTATTAGTCTTAAAGGCTAGATTGTAATTGATTAGTAGGAACCTACATCAACCGAGTTATGAGTCAACTCAGTTACTGTTGTCTGTGCTTCAAGTATATCGAAACAAAAACTTATTTTATTATTGACTTAGGTCAGTATGCCCTTCACTTGACTGAAAGATCAACGTATTGTCTTATTTTATTTTCATTGTAACAATGCCTTGTTATGTTTTGTTGAAACATTACTTATTTTTTATCTGTCGTTAACACGTTGTATTATTGCAGATTGAAAGAACTCAAAATGGTCATGGTCTAGAAGATTCTAACGGGAATTTTGAGCTGTCTTTTGAATACCTCATCAGTAAAGATAACTTGAAATGGATAACCTTGAGAACGGAGCATGCAACATTTATTAGTGTTTGTTTGCAGGTAATTTAATTAATCATGCATCTGTTTAACACATAAATAGTATTAAAAACTACTAAAGGCCAAGATTTTATGACTTTATTTATATTAAACATTCACATTCATCAGTTCATCACACACATTCATCCAGATTCTGATTTTATGTTATCTCACATTCAACTGATTTGAAACATAAGTCTTTAAAAAATAAGTCTGCAGTTAATTCTTTTCCTGAACTAATCTTGTCTGTGTTTTAGTCGATAGTGGATGAGTTGATGCGTCAGAAGGCGGGCGCGGGGCCTGTATCACCGCGATGCAGCAAGCGCGGCAGTCTGACGTACTTGCGACGTGACGGTTCCAGTCAGGTCATCACACCATCTTCCTCCAGCGATACCCTTAGTTCTATTGTGAGTAACTATCCATAAATCATAATGTATACATGTAAATTTTAAAGCCCAAGAACTAAACCGCGATACTGAAAAATTATGCTCTAAAAAGTCCGTAGTTGGGATGAATTTATCGCAAGAACAAACTGAACTTTGTACACTGGTCAGCAAATAAACCGAGCCACCCGCTACCTAGGAACTCTGATTTGATTTTCTCAAAAAGTATAAAACTTATACTAACTTAATTAATCTTACTATCAAAGTTATACTTACAAAAAGTGCGTTTCATGGTGATTAAAATGACTACAAATTAATTCGAAAGTACCGTCAACTCACATTGTAATCAAGCAACAAACACACTGCTAACGATTTGTTCTGTTTTCACAAGAGTTTGAAATTAGCGTTCTTTTTCTCTACAATGAGGATAGTCGGATATTTCTTATCATTTCTTTAGTTTTTGTCCATCGTTTGCTCAGACGCGTATGTTTTTGCTACTTTTTTCGATTAATAACGGATACAACACCTCAGGAAGCAGCTCGAGCTTTAGCATTACTTCAAGCAGGCATTGCGCAACGTGAAGTCGCTCGAAGGCTTCGAATCAGCAGATCTTCGTTGCAACGAGCTTACAGACGATACCTACAGACTGGAGCATTCGATCGCCGTCCAGGTACGGGCAGACCTAGGGCTACATCAGCAGCAGATGATCGTTATATCCACCTTACTGTTCTACGAAATCGCCACCTCAACGCAGTTCAAGTCCAACAAAGTCTGCGTGACGAACGCCAAGTGGTCATAAGTTCAGATACCGTCAGAAGGAGACTTGCTGAACGGAACCTGACCCCAAAAAGAGCTGCAACAGGTCCAGCATTAACGGTAGCACACCGTCGAGCACGACTTGAATTTGCTCGAGAGCATAGGGATTGGACATTAGAGCAGTGGAGTTATGTACTCTTCACTGATGAGACCAGGGTGAGTCTACATGGAAGTGATCGACGTCAGAGAGTATAACGTCGCCCTAAAGAACGTTATTCTCAGTGTTGCATCGAGGAAACTGTTGCTTATGGAGGAGGATCTGTAATGGTCTGGGGCGGCATCTCGTTAACAGCACATACAGCGTTAGTTTTCATCGAACCGACGGGCCGAACACGTGGACTGACTTCTCATCGCTACATTACTGAAATCCTCGCAGACCATGTGGTACCTTACGCAGGATATATCGGACAGGATATGCAATTGATGCATGATAATGCACGGCCTCATGTTGCTCATGTGGTGACAGTATCTACGTGACGTCAGCATTCGTACGATGGACTGGCCAGCTCGAAGCCCGGACTTGAATCCGATAGAACACTTATCCTATAAGTGTTCTATCGGATTCAAGTCCGGGCGGGTTAGTGAGCTGAAACGTCGGGTTCGAGCCCGGCTACCTGCTCCAACAAGGCTTCCAGAGCTGCGAATCGCAATTGAAGGAATACGGAATATTGATCAAAAACTTTTTTTTGATTTTATCTTTGTTTTTGGCTTTAATTTTTTTTTTCACTTAATCATTACTAACGATTGTCACGACTGGAAAACGACTCTTCTTTGTAAAATCCTTAATAAACACAGAAAAATTGATTAAACCCAATTGAGTTTCCTTTCATTTTAATCACCATGAAACGCACTTTCTGTAGGTACAATTTTGTTAATTGTAGGTTTTTTAGAGAAAATCGAATTAGAGTGCCTAGGTAGCGGGTGGCTCGGTTTATTTGCTGTCCAGTGTAGTTGAAAAACCAGATCACACTAGACTAGCAAAAATTCCCTGAATCCTAAAATGGTTTGAAAAAAAAACACAATATTTTTGCACGACACGCCATACCATGGCACAGAGGCGAAAAAAAAATCCCCACTTTAAGTGTAGGGGAGGTACCATATATATATGAATTTATTTTACCACTGTCGGCGTGATTAATATGTATACCCATGCAAAATTTTGCATGCTTTTTATTACAGTCTCTGAGCTAAGCCGCGGACAGACGGACATGACGAAACTATATGGGTTCCTTGTTTACTACGGAACCCTAAAAATGGTCAAGGTAAAGTCGTGGTCGCATGTCTGTATACCTGCAAACTTTTAATGTCACACGACGACGGCATTACTTTGACCATTTTGAGCAGCAGTTTTTTAAAAAATGTTTTGTTGTTTATTAGTTATTATTTTTACAGAATCATATTTATCTACATAGACAATATCTATACTAATATTATAATGAGGAAAGATTTGATTGCTTGTTTGTTTGTATTGAATAGGCTCCGAAACTACTGGACCGATCTGAAAAATTCTTTTACCATTAGAAAGCTTAGTTTTCAGGGAGTAACTTTTTATCCCGGAAAAAATAAAGGGTCCCGCGGGAAATACCACGGGAGTTAAGCCGCGGGCAAAGTGCTAGTAATATATATATACATATTTAACGTGCTCGTCAAGCGCCTCACTTGATACCCAACACCACTCACTTTTTTTTTTTGTTCATGTATTTATGTTCTCTAGAGGGCGCTATAATGTCGTCACATAGCCTATAATCAGCGGACGTTCAAGAGGCTTCAAACGATACCTCATTTGTCAAATTATGATCAGTAATTTAGTAGTCGTCGTGCATTGCACTATCTATACCACATAGGTATAGATAGTGCAATGCACGACGACGCGCCTCACTCCTCTCCGCTCCGTACTAAAGTACAGCTACAGTACAGTAATCGCGGAGTGGGGCGCGTCGTCGCCGCGTCCTCGTGAATTGCACTATCTGTAACAGATGAACATACATACTCCGTCAAAAACATAATCCGCGTTGTTCTTTGAAATTACGCAACGGATTTTGATTATTGAAGCGGTTTTTACCATTATTTAGAAGAAATTAAACGTATATTCGGTTTCAGTTCGCTCTTTCCGTGTTCTATTTTTAGTTTATTGCTTTTGTTAAACAAATCTTACGATATTTTCAGAACGGAGACTCATCCGTTAGTTCGAGGGAAATATTTTCTGTTCGGAAGTTGACAGAAAAGTTCGCGACCGTCTCGTTCAAGCCGGGCAGAGAATGCGTAGAGAACAACGCATTCGAAGCTATAGGGGACGAAGAACTATAAGGGCTTCCTCTTCACTCGAATTTAACTACAATAATGTTTTCCAAAGAAAAATTAACACTCGGAAACAAAGTTGCCAATAATGTAAAAAAACATGTAAAAATTGTATACATATTTCGTATTTGTACAGAATATTTTTTTATCTAATTGTCTTTTGTAGTTTATACATTTTACCTACTATTATAAGTACGGCTATGAAAGCTGTTTATATCAAATTGTACGTCATATCATTATTATTGAATTTGAACGGTCTACTTGCCATATTATGTAAGTTTATGTTCTACTTACTAAGTAAAATAATTCTTCTTGTAATATAATTGCTCATGAATTATTTTCTTAAGTAAAGATTGTTTATTGATTCTACATTGTTAAATTGATAGTATCGGTTTTGGGATTTTATTATGTAGTAAGAGTCATGTTTTGGCAGATACCGAAGTTATGATAAATAATGAAATTGAAACCGACCGGAAAAATGGCAGTCCGTCCCACACTGGTGACTCGAGTTACTCATACAGAATTTAAATTAATTATATTAAAAAAAATATTTCTTATTCCTTCGTTATTAAATTATCACTGCCTTCGAGATTCCCATAAATTTCTGTAGTATCTTCTCCATATTATCTTGCCTATGGTTCGAACAAGGCATTAACTTTATGCTATAGTGTACATACTGTTTTTATTAGAATCATGTTTTGTTTACAATGTATGTGTACATTTTCTCTGGCGGTATCATCGGAATAAATTACGTTTTCCAACGCACTTCAGTAGTAACACTTAAACTACGAAAATGACCATTACTGCACGCAATAACGGTGCTGTCAAAGTTAAACTGTTACAATGGGTGTGCGGTTGAATGTACGAATGTATGTATAGTCGACCCCGTAATGGCTGTACCACTCTAGGGGTTGAATGTCAATTGCACGTCTTAAATCGTCAAGGTCTGTTTTGGCTTTAAGACCTATGTTACAGTTAGTTTTCAACCTTATAGATAATACGGTAATAGGAAATACGGGCTGGTTTCCGCAACTCCACGTCAAAGCGCGTATTTTGCGTGCGGGTGGGAAAAATCGGTTATTCGATCCACCCCAGCTCTTCAAAGAAGGTCAGCAACGCCTTGGTGTTACTGGCAATCTCGCGTAGGGTGCCTGGGTTTTTTCAACCTTAGTGAGGTTCCAATTTTCTGGCGGCTTTTGTCAAAAGTGGTAAAGCAACTACGAGTTCGACTATACTTGGTAGATCTCAACTAATTTTGTATTACATTTTTATATGTGTTTTACTTTCTAACAGATCTGAACCAATTTTATACAATAATATCATGTAGCATAGTTTCATAGAGCACCGAGACGCCTCGGAGGCGGCTGGTAGAGGCGGCATTGTTAACACTTGCAATACAAACTAAGCGTGTCGTCGTTTACCACCACCACAGTACCTATAATAAAGGAACAGTATTACCTCTCGGCAGTGACCTTGAAATAATTACGGTAGATATACCTTCCGTAACTGCCACGCACTCGAGACTTGCGTACTGGTAAACACAGATTTCGAAACGCGTCGTTTCGGCCGTTTTCTATGAAGACATAATACTGTTACTTATTTATACTGTGCTATCACTGTGACATAAATGACGTATAGAAACTGACGGCTTTGAAGGCAGTCCGGTTAGGCGCTTAAACTTTCGACGTCACGAATTTTGTTAGTGCTGCCGTCTCAGACGCTACCGGCGCGGAATCCGTGCTCTGTGCATAGTTCTAAGATATACTGCCTTACTAATAAACGTAGTATATCAGGTGAATAGTTACACACCCTTTTCTCTCTTTCAGTCGTCAGTAATTTGACATTCGAAAGAAGAAGACAAAGCGTTGTGTAACTACACAGACGCTATACAACGTTTATTAGTAAGGAGGATAGTATATAGTACATCATACAAATAACGAAGTTATAAAAATTCTAATAACTACTCTCAAAATAATCTTACCTACAATTGACGCAAATATAGTCAATATTGTTAGCATTAACAGTGTTTGACAATAATTACTACTAAAAATCAGAACTTATAAGGACGTAGTAGGCAGATATATAAAAAAAATCCTCCTTTCCTTTAACTTTGAAAGCTTTAGGTCATCACTAGCCGTCATAATGTTAATCGTTGTCAAACACTCTTTAGCACACGAAACATTTGCGAGTTTGTCGGTGATTTTGCTACTTTTCCTCCAGTTTAAATAAGTAAACTTCATGTATAGTAAGTTAGTCGTACAGAAGTAAGTCTTCCTTAAATTACGCATACTTGTATAAGGGTCTGTCCACACATACCAAAACCAAGGCTCGCTTCGGGACACTGAGCCCGGACGGCTCAGTGTCCCGTCAGGAACGGGCAACACAATGCTGATCAAGTGCACGCATTTTGTATGAACATGTTCTCGCACTTCACACATGAGGCTCCTGGCAGCGCATTTTCTATTACCTTTATTTTGGTGCAGCCTCAGTTCTGAATTTTAAAACGAAGTACAATACGCGCTACGAAAGTTGAGACGACGAGCGCCGTACCGCGCCTCCCGCGCTTTTTCCGCCGCCCCGATGACGCCTGGTCCCTTCCCGCCCTCGGAACTCATACCGCTAGAGACCTTTATATGGTCTGCTGCACAAGGACGTGGTGTGTCAAGTCATTAGTGGCACGTATTGTAGCTGCTGCGCATTTTGGGGTTTATTTATAAACGTTAAACATATAAATCCCTTTATATAAAGACATTTTTCTTTCTTCTTATTTCTCGTTGATGTTCACTTTTATCTACGTTTATTTGAGTAATTTTAAGTCTTTCGACATAAATAAGTACTAATTGATGCATCTTGGTTTTGTTTTAACATAGGACTTTACTTTTGATTATTTTTAAGTAAACCAATCTTGAAATTATATTTTGGATACGCATCTCCAAAGGAATTGTGATAAGTTATAAAATATTTCTGCTTTAAATAATGCCTTAGTTCATGAAAACTAGCATTTTATTAAAATAATAAAATATTAGTACTCGACATTGAACAAACTGGAATAAAATCGCATTCTGGTCAACAGCTAGTTTACCATACTTATGCATATTTTTATCAATGAATTAATATACTTGCTTTTTTTGTGAGCTTATCTGTATGTTTACATATTTTGCTCAAGGATAGAAAAGACAGAAGATCATTAGAATAATAAAAGAAATATCATTACCATCCTAAAGTTATCTAATATACCATAAATGCCAATTGTTGACTTGGGAAAGTGGAATTAAATTGTTGTTATGAAATTCGTGTTATTTTAAAGGGACCACATATTTATGTAATATAAAAATTAATCTTTCTTAGTGGCCATAATATATTTTGTTGCCATATTTTGTTTTTATGATTCTCTTATTATTACATTCTTCGAATTCTGTATTTTATTATTAATTTGTACTTTGTAAATTTAATAAAATCGTTTATAAATTCAGGTGTTTCAATATGTTATTGGTGTCGTTTATCCGGTATTTTCAAGGCCCATATGGACGGGGGCGGAGATATGGGGGGACGGCAAAACATTTATTTTTGACATTGCATTCGAAAATTAAGCTCGGATTTTATTCTACGCAAAGAATAGGGATGATGCCTGGGTCAAAAAAAAGAAATTCTATTTAGTCCGTCAGTCAGATAATAAAAAAATATTAGACACGTATTTTTTGCTTTATCATATTAATAAAAAATGACTTAGATACAACGCATTAAAGTCGGGGAGTGGGGGTTGATACGTCACAAGTATGGATAAAATCTACATACAAGTGACGTCATGGCACATTATAACTCAATGTATCGCCGTAATCTTTTGATAACGTAAAAAAAGAAAAAATACGTGTACGTTATTTTGTCATAATCTACATTACGGACAAAAAACATTTTTTTAGTCATCATCCCTATTGTGTATCAGTGCCATCCGGCTTTGATAAAATTCACCCTCATTGGTGATAAATCATCGGTAAGGAGTTTCAAGAATTCTAAACAGCGTAAAACATTTCAATTATGAGGATATTGGGATGTGGCAATTTTTTAAAAATATTATTAGACTTCAAAGCAACTATGGGGCGCAAAAATTAAATTAAAAAAAGCAAAAATCATCATGAAAAAACTAAAAATAATGATTTAATAAAATTAAACTAAAAAATCATTTCTATTAGGGAAACATTATTTACAATTTGAACATTGCTAAGTTTATTTAAATAATAATACACCAGACATTACATGAAAGTAACTATTTAATAATTCTTCTCCCAGTTCTCACGCTCTTCTCTCTCCTTCTTCACTTGGTCTACAACAGGTGAGAGGTATAGCTGGTCTTCCTCATACTTGGTCCACTCTTCCTTGGGAAGGATGGTCTTGGTAAGGGACAGTTGCATGGCGCGCACAATGCGGAAGTTGCGCTCATCAACTATTTGTTGGGGGATGCGGCGAAGTGCTTCAGTGACATCTTCGGTCTCATGGAGACAGTCATCACGAAGGAGACCTATAACAGGTTATTAAATTGTGTTGAGAATAAAATAACTATGAATAATATTTTGGTAGTATTTTTCTGTTAGTTTGGATAAGACTTTAAATTATGTATCAATAACTTAGTTTCATTTTTCTAGCAGTTTTGAATAAAAAGTTGACTGCTGAGACAGCAACAAAAGAAAATGAAATATGGGATTGAGGATTGTAAACCTCTGGGAGTCTTGGCTACCAGTTTTTAGAGTTCCGTACCTGAACGGTGTCAAACGGGACCCTATTACTTACACCCATATTCTAAGTCGTAACCTCGATAGCTCCTCAACTCACAACTCTGTTGAGGAGACCTCCACACCCATATTCTAAAGCTTCGTGCAGACTAGCGCGACGCGACACCGGCTATTGTTATACCGTGAAGTTTTCTTAGAAATTGTACTGGTCTGCACGAGCCATAAGTCGTAACCTCGAAAGCTAATTAACTCGCAATCACTAGCTGTATGGGAACTACAACGACCGCTGCCCTACAGGCAATGCTAGGGCTGCCGCCTCTACACCTAATCGTGCGGGGGGAAGCGGCCCTGGCCGCCTTTAGGCTCCATTTATGGGGAACCCTAAGTAATGTCTCCAGAATTAAGCACCCACGCATAAAGGAGGAAGCGATCAAAGGAAAGCCAATGATGGCATCACCCTTTGACAAAGCCCCGAAAACAACCCATTTTCAAAGGCACTACAACATAATACTTACAGAAGAACAGTGTGACTAATCAGGCCCCAAAGAAATGAGAGTATACACCGACGGTTCGAAGACCGACTCCGGTAGTCTTCTCACACGAACTCAACATAAATATATCCCGACCGCTGGGAAGGTTCAACACCGTCTATCAGGCGGAGTGTGTGGGCATCATAAACTCAAAGCATTTATTTCAATTAAACCATTTACAGGCACTTTTGAATTGTCATGGGGTCGGTCAGTCAAAAATATGAAGCTATAATATAGTTGCCCATTCCAAAGCGTAGTAGGTACCTACCTATGGAGAAGAACGGGCAAGAAACTCCACGGACACACTTTTAAATCAAAAATTTGATACAAAATATTGGTTACATCATTCATTTTGAAATTATGCATTTGAGAACAATGTAGAAAGACGTGCACGTTCGTGTATGCGTCCGTAATAAAAAGAAAAAAATAAAGAATCATTCAAAAACTTAAAATAAATTAAAATAAGCCATGGCAGCTAAGAGATAACCAGTCCCAACTGACGGCGCCCGTTCACGAACATGACGCATGGATCAGCACCATTCAGCTCAACCATTTTGAAGGGAGCTAAATGATCCAACACACGCGTCACTATCAGCGAGACATCTGAGTGAGCATGACATACTCACAGCCGCCAGGGCACATTCAAGTCAATGAAATACTACATATTACCCGGTAAATGGTAGCTCTTTAGTACATCGTACTCACCCCTGTGCTATGCAATTATACAAAGGAAATTGAGTAACAACAACAACAAAAAGAAAACAACAATACATAATATTGCGGTCCACGCCCTCGAAGCCAGGAGGGTTACGGATACACATATACGTATACTCTCCGACAGCACCTCAGTTCTCCAATCATTACGGAAAAAAAATTATTACCTCAAAGCTAACACTCGAATGTCACAAGGCATTAGAACAAATAACGGTCTCTAGCTGCAACACGGTGACACTGCAATGGATAAAAGGACACAGTGGGTCGCTAGGTAATGACGCAGCTGACGAACTTGCTAGACGAGGGTCCAGCACAGCAGTCTGTGGACCGGAGCCTATCGTACCCATCCCCTTCAACCAAATACGTAGGTGGTTACAGGAAATCACCCACCCACAAGCAGGGCAATGGTGGTCCTCGACACCGGGCTGCAGGCAGTCAAAGGAAGCTATGCCATCCTTGGATAGCAGACTGACCAGGGGGCCAACCACCACCTCTGTAAGCAGTATTATTTTGATGTTACTTCAGTGCGAGAAAGAAGTGGAGCTATACAGGACGTCGAGCTCCATCTCTTTCCCACGCTCAAGTAAGATTAAAATAATACTGCTTACAGAGGTGGTGGTAGGGCCCCAGGCGTCTTTAACGCCTGGACAGGAACGGCCTGCGCCTGGTGACAGGGACCATCACAGGACACAGCTCGCTAAACAAACACTTCCATACAATAGGCATAACGGACAGTCCTCTGTGCAGGGCGTGCATGGAGGTTGAGGAGACCGTTGCGCACATGCTGTTTGAATGCACGGGCGTCACCCAGATCAGAACAGACACTCTCGGGTCACCCAGATCATACACAGATGTTCTAAACAAATTAGGAGACCTAATTACCTTCTGGAGGGAGGTGGGCGGGTTGGAATAACCCCCCCAAACGGCCGCTATGGCCCACCCACAATGGTCCACCTGACGGACTGAGTGCGGAAACTTAACCCCATAACATAGAACAAAGCTCCTTGACTCACAACTCTGTCGAGAAGACCTAATAAGTCTCCGCTGTCTGTCTGTCAGCAGGCTGAATCTAATGAACCGTAATGGGCAGACAGTTGAAATTTTCAGATTGTTTATTTCTATTGTCACTAACAACAAGTTAAAAATTAAAGAAAAAAGTATGTAGTTTTAAATATTGTACAGTGGTATGGAAGCTTTCTTTGAGTCAGACCCGCACTTGGCTGGTTTTTTAAATGAATCTAGTAATATACTGTTAGCACTTTCCAAACCGCAACACTTAGGCCCGTATTACAGAACCTCACTCAAAACTCAAGCATTAATTAAAACTCGTTTAAAGCCTTTTGATTGGTTGAAACTAGTTTTAAGTAACGCTTGAGTCTTGAGTGGGGTTCTGTTATATGGGCCCTAGGGTCTCAAGTTTTATCTGTCTAAATGTTGTCCTTCATTATGTGCCTCCTATTGTTTTTAAGGCTGTCAACAATACTTAAGGAAATTATTACACCACTAACTTGAGTAGACATCATACAGTCCTATTGTCATACAGTCCTCGTGTTGTTTACGTACATTTTTTAAGTATTATTTCGATTTGTTCCGAAGTATTTGGGTAATAAGGATAATGTTTGGGAATGTCATAGTCAAGTCTTCAAGTCATTTAACCTGTACAATAAGCAACGGAGATAAGTCAGTATAAAATTACACAAATAGGAAAGTAAACTAAAGGGTTAAACGTACCATATTTGTTAAATCCAGACATGTTGTAGACCCATTTCCTCATGTTGTCTGAAAAAAAATAAGTTACATAACAATATTAAAACTACTGTAATGGTAGTATGTATATATGTTGATGAACATATTTCAGCAGTAATTTAAGTTATACTCACTGAGGGCTAAAGTGGTTCTAAAAGCCATTATTTTCGGATCTATGAAATCTCAGTTGTTGAAATTATCACAATTCGGTCGAAGAACGACCGTGCTTTTTCTGTGCCAATTCCGTCAATCAAAATGACAAGACAATAGAATTGACATGAAAGATGACATTGACTTGACACATGGATGTGGGTTGCTAGCATTGACTTAGAAAAGTCAATGGTTGCTAGACGTTAAATATTTTGCCGTTATTGAGGTACTACTGGGAAGCTAGATGTGTTATTGCCAAACTTCCAAGTCTTCAACGTAGTCTTTAAAATATGCTTTCTTTTAAGGGGAGGTATTACGAATTTGCCTGTTTTAAAAATCAATTTTAAATGGTCAAACTATAATAGTGTATTTGGGTCCTGAAAAAAAGATATGTCATAGATACATCCTTGTTTAAGGGAAATTAAAGGTTCAAAACACGATAAATTGTAATTATATTGTTATAAATTCAGAAGTAAGGAGATTAAATAAAGCACAGTGTTACTTTTCTTATTTCGTCGTTGTGTTTTCTCAACAAATATACTTGCACTTGTTATTATTACTAAATAATGTTTAATTTGCAACGGCGCCATTTCTATTTTATTTATTAAAATGCGTAACTTCCAGAATCACTCATTTTACCAACACTTTAAAACAATTGATCAACTGATATGAAACTGACACAGATAAAACATAACACTCTTAATCAATTGAGAAACTGATACTAAACGGCAAACGGCTGACAAATAAAATATAACAATATTTTTCGAATAGCGGAGCCAGCAACACAATTTTTTTCTTGAATCCGTGATTTTATCGTATTGGCTCAGTATGAACAACTTTCAGTTTTGAATACAAAAAGTCACTGTTTACGATATAGTATACGACACTACTGTATACGATAAAATGTCACCGTAATGTTACCGAATCTGTTATTTTAGGACATCGAAATTTTAGAACGACAAATAAAATATAATAATATTTTTCGAATAGCGGAGTCAGCATCACCATTTTTTACTTGAATCCGTGATTTTATCGTATTGGCTCAGTATGAACAACTTTCAGTTTTGAATACAAAAAGTCACTGTTTACGATATAGTATACGACACTACTGTATACGATAAAAGGTCACCGTAATGTTACCGAATCTGTTATTTTAGGACATCGAAATTTTAGAACGACAAATAAAATATAATCATATTTTTCGAATAGCGGAGTCAGCATCACCATTTTTTACTTGAATCCGTGATTTTATCGTATTGGCTCAGTTGAGAACAACTCAGTTTTGAATACAAAAAGTCACTGTTTACGATATCGTATACGACACTACTGTATACGATAAAATTTCGATGTCCTAAAATAATAGATTCGATAAATTATAGCTTGCTACAGCTATAATTTATCGAATCTATTATTTTAGGACATCGAAATTAGGTACGTCACTTGACAATAAAGTACGGCAATTGTTACTTCATAAATAGCTGTCAATATTTACGAATCTTCATGAGCGGTGGGAAATATCCAAAGTAAAAAATATGGTCACAGTATAAGCGAAACAGTAAGACAATTTTTAGCCCATCCAACTTAACAAAAATCCTGATGAAATAAAGATGAAAGTTTGTATGGAAATTTGCCATTTTTTTTTCTTAAATTCACTTGATAAAATTCTTAAATTCACTGACAGACAATGCACAACCTAAACTGCTGGGTCTAGAAGCATGCAATTTTGCACAATAGTTCTTTTTATAACGAACGAAATTACGACTTTGATATTTTCTATCAAAATTACATTTTGCGAGACCGTTGAGATGCCCAGTAGCACTATTGCAATTTTAAACTTTCACCTTACTACCGCAAAGTCATGTTTATCTGAAACTAGTTTCTGTCCGTAACTTCATTCGCGTGAAAGTCATAAGACATCACAATATACTAAAATAACAGCCACATTTTATAAATCTTCACTGTACACTGTTTGTAGTTTTGGTCTCGGCGACCAAAATATACAGAGATTTAGGACTGGTGACGTGACTTACTGGCTAGCTGGACTAGCGAGTAAGTGACAGAGTTATCCGTGTGAGAAGCAGCTCCTCCTGAGGTCGAAACGCGCAAGTAACCCTCGTCAGTAGCAATTTCCCATTGCTTGCGAAGTTTTTCGTTTTAAGTGAATTATTAAACGTCTGCGTTCCTTCGTATACTACCTAATGGCACAACACTGATACACGAACTGCTTCTTACAGATTATTCATGACTACCCCAGCTATCACTAAAAAAATCAGCAGTTTGTACAAGGGTGGCTATGTTTAGGTGACTGTTATTGAGATATTTTTTATTGATTTTTATTAAAACCATAGATGACAGAAGAGGCCTAAACTTCATGTTTTTCGTTGTACGTTCTACGAACTCTCCCATAACAGTAGATATATGAAAATGTAAAAATGTCGTTTATTTTATAAATAAAATGTATTGATTGTCACAAAACAAACACACACACGCACACACAATACATTAGCCGATAACGACACTGACCCGACATCGACACGATATTGGCGATCAGATGATCGGATAAGTTTAGTGCCTTGTATTGTTATCGTAATCTATATCGTTGCAGACATCGACCGACACCGATATAGGCACGATATCTACCGGCGAAGACACAGTGCGGGGAGAGTAGCGGCATTTTTTTTGCGGCTTTCACTTGAACACACTCTTTCTCACTGCCGATTTCAAGACGTTGATACTTGTAGGCACTGTGGTTGTTTGGTGCGTCGCGATGGTCATCGATATTCACCAATATCATTGGGCCGATAATAATTGTATCGGTATCGAATCGATGTCGGTATAATAGCTGCCGACGTATCGGTAGGTATCGGGTTGGTGTCGTTATCTGTTAACGTGAAAACGCCCATTAGGTACACAGGACATTTTAAGTAATCATTTTAGTTCATTACACCGTAGGTCCCATAAAATGTAAACTTATTGAAAAAATCGAATCTAAGAAAAACTAGTTCAGTTGATCAACTGCAAATATTTCATGCTGTGGCATGGATTTTCCGCGAACTGGTCGGCGGTGCATCGTAAATAAATACGTCACTCTGCATTTGGGGGAGGCGGAGGTAGCGTTTCAAAGGCCTACATACACGGAAAACCTCGCCTTAAGGACACGTTTGATCTCTCGCGTCCGGCCCTGGTCCAGGCCATGGTACGGAGCGAGAGAGCATGGGAGGCCGTCACCTCCTTCTGCGAAGCAGTAATGCTCGCGAAGGAGGAGGCGGAGCGCGTGAGGGAGAGGCAAATTTCGCGCCCTCACGCCCCTAGCCGCCGCAGGAGGAGACGCCCCGGGCGTCGGGAATCGATCGCGGATTCCCGGCCACCGTAGGCGCGGGCTTGCGGATGGTGAGCAATGGGTAGCTCGCCGTCCGGTAAGGACCAAGCCCGGGTCGACGGCGCGTTGTGTTCCACGCGCGCCTCAAAGAGTGTCAGCGAGTGAAGGGGTCCAATGAGACCATTGCCTGCCGGGGTTGCGGGAAAGTCCGAAAGGGATACCGTGGCCCCCTGGCATTGCACAGGCAAGAGAAGGAACACGGGTGGGTTTTAGTCAGTAAGAGTCTGACACGCCCTCTCGCTCCACCCAGAGCGGGAGGAAACATTTGATGATTTCCCACCAAAAAAAAAAAAAAAAACTACTACCACTATCTATGGGTGCATTCCGAGTTACGCTGTAATCGATTGTGCTAATCGTGCTAACAACCGTATCGTATTACCGTGGGCACGATAACGTTGCATCTTGAATCGTCATAGATGACGCAGTGTTTTATGAAGACTATTTTTCGACATGTCAAAGTTCCATACAATATTTGACATTAACTAGAGATTTCAACATGTTTTGTTGTGATGTTTCCCAGTGCAAACGCACTGTAATGTTGGTTCTACTTCTACTGTTGTAGGACGAACACGAAATACAAATACGCCACGGGCGGCGCGCGGCGGCGGGTCCCAAAGAGTATAGTAATATACGGCGGGTCCGTTGTCAAAGTTTAACAGTGGAGCCAACATTACGCCAAAGGAAATATTTGATGAAAAGTCTGAGGATGAAATTAGAGATGGGTCGTGGACGTTAACGAAACTAGACCGTCCAATTCGTTCATCGACTAGTCGATTAAATACACACATCAACACGGTCTAGGGATATTTCATAATCAATTAAATAACTCGAAAAGTACTGGCCGCATTGGAATCTTTTATACACCGATTTGTTTGTAATTTATCTCAGACTAATTCCAAATTCAGATTTTTGAAAATTCTTTTGTTTCGGTGGCATAAAAATGTCTTGATGTATAGGAGAGGGAATTTTTATTTGTGCGAAATTTAGAAAACAATACGAATTACGTTTAGTTACAGTTTTTTTTCATTTTTAAACGAAAGATAAAGTTAAAATTGAGGTATTGTAGCCATGCAACGCCGACATTTGACGAGGGTGGAGATGTTACGAGCTGTGGGAATGCTGGAAGCTGGATCTGTTCAGCGTAATGTTGCTGAGGCCATAGGGACCCATCAAAATGTAATTTCAAGATTGTGGACACGCTATCGTGCCACAGGTGAAGTAGCGGAGAGGCACCGGGGGCCAAGTCGCATCACTACCCCCAGACAAGACCGATTTTTGCAAATTACTGCGCGAGTTCAACCAAATGCAACGGCGCACGGTGGATCGAAAATGGGCTGTAGAAGACATAGGATCTCGATTTCTTAAATGTTATTTTTTTTGCTGGAAATGACTTCTGCTGATCATTACTGTTCTATAAAATGTCATATGAAGTAAATGTGTGCACAAATGGAAGAGTTATAATTTTTATAAGAAAAAAATGTATGGAGCTAGTATGAAAAATCGAATTATCTCCTAAACGGCATGTTTAACCGTACCATCCTTGGAGGTGGTCATAGTGCTAATTATTTATAATTTTTTGGTTGCGGATTTGACGAAAAATTTCATGCCGTTTTTTTTTAAAAAATCGTCAAAATATTTTTATTTGTTTTTTCATATGAAACTATTCATTTTAGTGTTTATGTTGAAGAACACGGACTTTTAACTACACGTAACATAAAATAGCATCACTCCTATATTTCCGAAGGAGTTGGCAGAGGTTTATAGTACACCCACACGTAGACAACTATGTTTGAGCTAGATATTTATCAACACATCATGAGTTTTAAAACCTTTCATACAACCAAATTACCAATTGTTTACTCTTCTAATGAGTCCGAAAAGAAGTGATTAAGTAACTACACTGATTAGGTCTTCTAATGAGTCTTTATAGGTGATTTAATGATTTTCAATATCTCACGACAATGCCAACTATGGATTACATTCAACTTTTCTTGATAAGTAAGCTAATTTGTTAATTAGCAGTGCTATGAGTTCTAAGAATAGTTAGTGACAATTATAAATTTTCATTAGCTAATGAGAAGATAACGAATGAGGGTAGTTACCTAATTATTGGCGTTTTGCAATAAAAGGGCTAAAGTTTTGTTTTATAATTTAGTTTGTTCACAACTGTGTAACTGCTAACACTAAATCTGCGACTATAAAATCTTAGAATGGAAAGTTTAATCACGAATTTAGACTTGTTTGTTCTTCTACGAAGTGAGAGTACTTCATTTGATCATGAAGTATTGTTCAGTGCAGTTGTATCCCGCATAGGCGATTGCCTGTCTGACGAAGATCGTGTTGTTCTCAAAGAATTTTGTCGGAGATTTACGCGAGCCGCTTTACAAAGGTGGCAGAAATCCAACCGATTCCTTGATAATTTCAGGAGAAAGTACGAGAATTGGTTGGGAGCAAATATTGATTGGCCGAGTTTTGTGCAAACTTTAGTTAATCAAGAACCAAGTGTTGATGAGATACCAAGAGCGCCCTCAGTCTCTCCAGAACCGTTGACATCAACGTCCATTGGAACAATGACGAAAAGATCCCGTAAACCATTCGAAGATCTGGGAAGTAAACAAAAAAAGAGAAGATCTGATGAACACACAGGCGAAGATTCCAGTGAATTGGCATATGCAGCTGCAGCACGTTTAAAAGAAGAAGGGCATGGAGATATCGCCTCTGTCATCGAATACATGATGAAAAATCCTGAAGCAGCCGCTAAATTAAATGAAACGCTTAAGAAACCAGCGAAAACAATCATATTTACGTCAGAAAAGGCGCTTGGATTGCTTCTTTCGCTAAAACTCTCAAAGTGGCAATATATTACGTTGCGAGAGGCTGCCATTCGGGAAGGTGCTAAGGATATTTATCCATCTTACTATAAAGTGCAACAAACTAAGCTTGATTGCTACCCTCCGAAGCAATCAGTGACAGTTACTGATTCATCGGCTAGGATTACACTTCAAGCTTTACTTGATATCACAGTTACAAGAATCCTTCAAAGCCTTTCTAAGGAAGAGCATAACAAGCAGTTGAAGCTGATATCCAAGTGGGGATTTGATGGTGCTTCTAACCAAAGCCGATACAAGCAGAAAATGGAGGGTGAGGAAGATGACTCGAGCATTTTTATGACCTCCTTGGTGCCACTTAAACTGACAGATGGAGACAACATCTTATGGACGAACCCAAAACCATGCTCAGTTTTGTATTGTCGTCCAGTTCAGTTTACTTTTGTAAAGGAGAGTGAAGCAGTTGTCCTTGAGCTGAAAAAACAAATGGATGAAGAAATTGAGGCCCTTATCCCCACAGAGTGCAATAATAATAATAGGGTGACTCATGAACTAATGATGACGATGATCGACGCTAAAGTTTGCACTTACCTTTCTGAAGCTAGATCAAATGCATCGTGCTACCTGTGCTTAGCAAAGCCTACAGAAATGAACCGCTTAGATGCTGTAACATCAAAAATTGTGTGTTCTGACCTTTATGAATTAGGCTTGTCATCCCTACACGCCCGTATAAATTGTATGGAATGTCTGTTACACATTGCATACAGGCTCGACTTCAAACGGTGGGCAGCGAGAAGTGATGAGCACAAAGAAATGCTACAGACAAGGAAGAAAATAATTCAAAATAAATTCAAAGATGAACTCAATCTGTTGATTGATATAGTAAAACAAGGCTCGGGAACCACCAATGACGGGAATACTGCAAGAAAATTCTTTGAGTTTCCTAATAAAACCGCAGCTATAACCGGTTTGGATGAAGACCTCATCAAAAGATTTGCTGTAATTTTACAAGCAATTACATCTGGAGAGCAGGTCGATATAATAAAATTTAGAGATTATGCCCGCAAAACAGCAGAAAAGTACGTATTATTATACGACTGGTACTACATGTCGTCAACCGTTCATAAATTATTAATCCATGGGGCTGACATAATCGAGAAAAATAATATTGTGCCGATTGGGACTCTCTCGGAAGAAGCCTCAGAGTCTCGAAACAAAGATTTTAGGAGGTTTCGAGAACATCATTCGCGGAAAAGAAGCAGGCAGGATTCCAATCAAGACATTTTAAATATGCTTGTTGTTTCTTCGGATCCTTTGCTAAGTGCACAAAGGCCTAAGTTAGATGCCAAGAAAAAGCAGAGCTTTTTTGCTGAAACTCTCGACTTAATTCAATTTCAGGAAACTGAGTTCGAGTTTTTGGACATATCCAATCTGGATGCTGACTCAGAATTGGAGTCTGACAACGAGAGTGATAAGGAAAATTTGTAAAAAAATTATACATTTGTAAATTTGTATTTGAGTCTGTTTGGTTTTTTTTTTTGTAATATTTAATGATATTTTGTCTTTTTTTTTATTTATTTTACTTTATTTTACAAATGCTTAGTATTAATTCCTTCAATTAAATTATTTTGTGTATAATATAACTTTATATGTTACTTAAATAAGAGTTTGGTAATCTTTTTTTATTTAAATTAATAAAAATGTGTCAAAAAACAGCAATTTTTTTATTTAATTTTTCTTGTTTTGTGTGTTCTTAATATTTGGGTTAATAACATATCGAACTTTTTAACTTGGACACTAAAAGGGATCGTTTTACATGTAAAAATAAATAAAAATATTTTGACGATTTTTTTTAAAAAAACGGCATTAAATTTTTCGTCAAATCCGCAACCAAAAAATTATAAATAATTAGCACTATGACCACCTCCAGGGATGGTACGGTTAAACATGCCGTTTAGGAGATAATTCGATTTTTCATACTAGCTCCATACATTTTTTTCTTATAAAAATTATAACTCTTCCATTTGTGCACACATTTACTTCATATGACATTTTATAGAACAGTAATGATCAGCAGAAGTCATTTCCAGCAAAAAAAATAACATTTAAGAAATCGAGATCCTATGTCTTCTACAGCCCATTTTCGATCCACCGTGCGGCGACTCAATTGGTCCAAAGGCTGCGAGTGGAACACCAAGTGCTTGTGAGTGACCAAACTGTAAGAAGGCGACTGCATGAAAGCAATCTACGCTCTCGTAGACCACTCCGGGTCCCACCTTTACGGAGAGGCAATCGTGGACGACGATTAGAATGGGTTCGGAACCACGTGGACTGGGGCCGTGAGCAATGGTCCAATGTGCTGTTCACGGATGAATCCAGGTTCGGCTTCCATCCAGATTCACGAAGGACGCGTGTTTGGCGAGTTTCTGGACGATGGAGCCGTCTCCAGAACCCTCAGGAAGTTCACCCATACCAAGGAGGAACAATTATGGTTTGGGCAGGAATTCGTCTTGGAAGACGGACGGATCTCGTTTGGGTGCGGGGCAATATGACGGCAGAACGATACGTCCAACAGGTGCTGGGGCCCGTAATCTTGCCCCACAGAACACAAATGGGGCAAGATTTCCTGCTCATGCACGACAATGCCCGGGCACACACGGCGAGAACGGTAGCAGCTTGGTTACATACACATAATGTTAGGGCCTTAGACTGGCCTGCTCAATCGCCAGATCTAAATCCCATTTAGCATGCGTGGGATATGCTGCAAAGAAGAGCTCTGAAGGAAGTTCCTGAAAATCTGGCTACAGAAGATCAACTTTTTGCGCACCTCAGAAGGACATGGGACAATATTCCGCAGCAAGACATTGACAACCTTGTTCTGAGCATGCCGAATCGTTGCCGATGTGTTATGAACATCATGGGCGCTTTCTCAGACTACTAAATTCAAGTTTATAAACACAAATTAAATAATTTTTCTATTTTTTTCAGTTTTTACTCACAAATTAAAAGTTAATTCATATACGGTTTCCGTCTATGCTTCATTTATTTTCCATAAAATCCTGAAATTTTAATCTAAGTACCTTAACCATTATTAAAAAATGGTAGAATATTAAATAACGTATCTTTTAAATATATACATGTCATATAAATAATTAACACATTGATAGTAATTCGCTTTTTTAAAAATATCCCTAGACCGTGTTGATGTGTGTAGTTGAATTCGTCGACTAGTTTACGTGTCAACTTGGATAAACTTTGCGACGACTATAGCGAAGTATGTAGATGGTTGACTAGTCTCCCGAGTGCCTAGTAGTAGGCCCACGTGTAGTAGATACCTATTAATTTGGATTTCCCTTCATACTATTCCAGTCTTAGGATTGGCTGAATACTGAAATCGCACACTGAACATCACAAAATTCAAAAATCAAATAAGATGAACAAAACAGAAACAAGTACAAACCGGTTTGTTTTGCATTGTTCGACCAGTCCATCGCCTTACGCTTTCGCACAAGCGAAACTACCTCGCCTTCCTTTTCTTCAATAATTTCATTCGACCCGCACAAATATCAACTCCCTCTTACTAGATTTAGAGTTCAAAGTCGTTAGCTTGATTATTTTATATCAACGGACGAATGAATTTGTACTACGTTCTCGCCTCGCGTCGGACGTCGCGTTGCGATTTTCAGTTTAGGCGTCTACGGATTCGACTAGTCGACCGATTTTCGGTGAACCGTCGATTCGTTCACAGTATGTCGACGGTCGAATTAACTAGTTCGTTGATTCAACGCCCATCACTAGATGAAATGCACTAGAACCAAATGAGAATGAGATTTTTTTTTTTGTTTTACTTTTTTGGATTGTTAGGTTCTTCACGGTTCTTCGGCTTCATGTGTATAGTTCACAGCTGATTTTGGCTGGTGCTGCTGTCAATAAGCTCGATAGGTCAAATTGTCTTGTCAATAATGTCAGTGATTGTCATGATTGATGAAAAATTATCAAACAATCTAGTAATTTTCCAAATGCAATTTCTGATTCGATACAAATGCGATCTCTGAGTTTAATGGCTTACAAAATCACGTAGCTTATAAAATCACGTAACGTGAGTTGACATTCAATGCTCGTATAAATATTTGAAAAAAAAAAAATGAAATGGTATGTACGTTATAAAATACTTAACAATTTGTGGTTAGAAGTTATATTACGTACGACTGTTGTAATACTATAATATGTCCAAGACAAGTGTGATAAGGTTGCTTGCGCGTGGCTACTTCGTGCTTCTTATCAAGTTGTTTGTTTTCTTGTCTTGGAGTGAACTTCGAATGACCTCGCTCGACCTCCTAGTCCCAGTCCGCTTATCATTATCAGCACGAATAAAATGAGACGGCGGAAGGTATTTCAGTTAATTCATCAGATATCGTGGCGCGATCACATACTGTTCTCGGTAGTTACTCGACAATTGTCTTTGTAATACATTGTCGTTGTGTAGTACGCGTATAACTAAGCTATATTGAATCCTTTCGAGTTTCGTATTTGTGTGTAATAGTGTAGTGGTTTTTTTGTTAATCCTGCATTCAAGAAGAGGAATGCCAAGTGACTGTCGAGACTGTTTGGGAATTCGTTATCGAATTAATACCCTGCACCAAACGTGGAAGTGGCTGCATCAAACAATTGCCCTTCACGAATATCTGATCTCCCTCTCTTCGGCTGATACTGACGCCTGCAGCTGTTCTATGCACTAGGTTATAATATTATAGAGACTATTTGAACTGTTATTAGTAAATTTATTTAGGTAACAATAACAATAAAATAATTAACGTTTAACAAACTGTGGTTATAAAGTTCATACAGAAAAGTATCCGTTTGACGATTAATTTTGATAATATAACATTTAAAGATGGCTCAGACAATGATGAAGAAGATAGTCGCAAGCAGTGCCTGCCTTGTGGTGGGTTTAACAAGAAGAACAAGCTCTCGTAGCTTGGTAACTGCAAACAAGACTTTGAATGCCAAGAAAGAACGCGACTTACCGACTGAGGGGGAGATCACCAAGTCTGTCTTCATGTCCCAATCAACTGACATCTATACTAACCTGGCTCTTGAAGACTGGATGTACCGTAACATGGACTTCACAAATCACCATGTGATGATGGTTTGGCGCAATGAACCATGTGTTGTGATTGGAAGACACCAAAATCCATGGTTGGAAGCTAATGTCCCACTTCTTAGTGAGAGGGAGATAGCTGTAGCAAGACGCAACAGTGGTGGTGGTACTGTGTACCATGATCGTGGAAATCTTAACATCACATTCTTCACTCCTCGTGAGAGATATGACAGGCAATATAACTTGGAGCTGATCAAGAGAGCACTCTTCAGAGGATTTGGTGTCAAGTCCGTCATCAATGAACGCCAAGATATGATTGTTCGAGATAAATACAAAGTATCCTTTTTAAATTAAAACCAGTATACACCCAATAGTAATTGTAGCAAAAAAAATTGTAAGGTTTAGGGAATTCTATACCTAAGCTTTTTAGAGTTTGTTCATGATTTGTAATTTTAGTACTTGCCATATATCAAAGCAATTTTTGGAGTTTGTCTTACCAAACCCTGTGTTGGGTTCCTTCCTCCAGTTGCTTAAAGCACTGTGAATGGGATCCAAAGCTTAGGTTGAAAACAATGAACCAGTATGAGTTTTGCATTCAATTTAATATTTCTGAATAATTTTAAGAAGAAGTTTTGGTATTTTTGTTCACAATGATATACACAAACTAGTTTCCTTAGCAACAATTCTATCAGGTATCTGGAACTGCTGCAAAGCTAGGCCGTCTGACAGCATACCACCACTGCACTCTTCTAGTCAATGCCAACAAGACAGATCTCAGCCGAGCTCTTGCTAAACGTGAGGTGAGTAAACTACGACCGCCAAATGAGACTGGAACAAATCTTTATTCTATATGCGATAGTTTCTGAGTGGTTAGACCTTTTAGACAATTTTATTGATGCAACTTAAATCTAGTATGATTCTTATTGGAATATGTGCAAAACCAATAATAAGGTTCCATTCCTCAGTTCTTGTCACATTTTTTATTGTAAAGTACTTTTATCTCTATTGCTATTTGATTTCTTTGAACTATCTGTATTCAAAATAACCTTTATTGCTTGTGTAGGTTTATATTAACATTGTTTGGTTGTTGACCTGTTTTTGCTATCTGTAGTTTTTAGTCTTGTAATTTATTTTATCAGGCATTCTGAATAACAGTTTATAATGTATTTTTATTTCCATCCTACTTTAAATGAACATCACTTTACGATTTTCTCCCTTAACTTTCCAAACTATAACTTAACTTTTAGGAGTATATTGAATATTCTGTATAATTTAAAATGCAAGCATAGTCAAATTATAGCTATATATTCAGTATGCTGGTACCAAGCAGAGGCCCGGTATGCTTGTATGCATATTCAGTAATGTCACAGGTCAAACTTGTTGCATTTCATTGTTTACGTGTGATTCATCACTATGTAGGGTAGGGGCAACAAAAGCCTCAATGTTGAATTGCACACGACCAACCATTTTCTAGATTACACAATGTTTACCAAAACAATTGTATTCATCAAATTCATTGTTTTATTAACCTTTTAGTTGCTTGTTTTTTCACTAACTCTTTGTAACTGACCTTGACTTGATAGCCCCCTCCAGTTTATAAGTTAAGGACCTTTTAATTCTATTTAGCATGGCATACAGACTCAGGCGACTGCGTCGACGCGCTCTGAGGTGGCCAATCTGTCGGACGTGGACCAGCGCGTCACCGTGGACAGTCTGCAGACCGCTGTCGGCTTCGAGTTCCTGCGCACGGCAGCCCTGAGCCTGCAAGACGGGGGCACCAACCAGATCTCAAAGCAGCGAGGCTTCCAATTCGTCAACCCTACTAATGATTGGTTCCCAGGTATGTTATTGAGCATTCAACAAAAAGTTCCCATGATTCACAAAAATGTTGTTTTCTGTTGTACAAAATTACTGGAACATTTTTCGCTTCAACTTTATATAATTTCGGCAATTAATTAATTGTAACGTTTTCCCCAGGTCTAGCGGACTTAAGAAACGAGCTTCAGTCCTGGGACTGGTGCTACGGCAGAACACCTGTGTTTACAGTGAGTCGCTCCTTCCCCGTGCCGGCGGAGCTGCTCGCTCCGTCCAAGGTTTACTCTGCGACACAAGAGCTGGTCATCACCATGTCGGTTGAGAAAGGTCTTATCGATGACGTCACCCTCAACATCCCACCAGGTCTAGTTGAGTCTGGATTCCACGGAGAAGCGTCAGTCATCACTCACCTGAAAGGGAAGAGGTTCACCTCCGAAGCTCTCTCCGCGTTACAAGACGCGATGCTGACTCGTCACTTGAGCAGTGACGTCAGAAAGTTAGACGAAAAGGAACAGTTTGTCGCGAAGTGCTTCGACCAAGTGGTCAACACAGTGTAAGTCTCACTGTGTCAGATTATGTACATATTGTTGTAGGTGCTATGAGTACTGTATGTTAGAATAAGTAGATATCATTGAAGAAAATATTGTGGAGTCTATAAAGTAGGCAATATTTTCGTGTTGATTATATCATCTTTATCTTTACTCAAAATGAAGAATTGTAATATTGTTAATAGTCTGTACATTGTAATGATATTTTTTATACAATTGAATGTGTTAACGTAACTAACGATATACTTGTTAGCCTCCCGTCTCTTCAAATAACTCCTCGATGCTTGTTAACATAATATTTTTCTTTGATATTAACTTCCAGTCTGCTTTATTACATTACTTACGTGTTTTTTTAGTTAAGTATTATATTTATAAATATCTAGGCTCTTAGCGTAATATTGTCGGTGCATTTTGAAGGATTGTGAATCTCCTACCACAGCAACATGAAGGCCTGCTTATGTTCACCACAATATTACGCTACCCGACTAGAGTTTGTTCACGCGAGTCGCACCCTAGTGCCGAACGCTACAAGAATGCATCATATCATTTGTTTTAATTAATTAAATTATAATTTTGTTACAGATTTAACGTACCCACGTAATGTTACTTATCAAACATTTTGTGTAGCATGTATTACCTGCTGTATTGTAATCATTGTGTAGACTTCTTTTAACTAATTTACCCATTTCGTAATCCACGCAACCTTGTTATCGTAACATCACTCCGAAACGGGGACTTTTTTGTATGAAATGGACTTAGAATAATTTAATATAATTTTAGTTCTAATTTTAGTTATATTATACTAAGTTTTGTTTAATGATGTCCAAAAGGTTGCTTTGTAATAATAACAACATACAATACCTAGTTTAATGCGCCAAGTTTGAGTTTCGTGACTCATCAGATTTATTTAGTTATAAATTATACGCTTAAGAATTATGACAGATTTATGTTATTATTATTATTAATGGGAGTTTGGATTTGAAAGTTAACTCATTAAAATAAACAAGTATGATAACAATTAAAAGAACAGTTTTTTTTAAAACACACATTCCTTGGTATCTACACTCGCTTTCGATCTCAGTGTAAAATGGCTGGATCGCAGTGCAGCAGCAGTATAACATACTCGACTCATTGACTGATGGACATCTCAAGACAAAAACATAGGCAAATATACGCCAAGGCCTTTCAGATACCTATTAAAATAAATCTCGCTGAAATCAGATCAGCCCAAACCATATATTAACGCGCTGAACTTGTTGCGGAAGTTACATAACAAGTGTCTTCAACTTGAATCAACAATAGGTTATCGTAATCATTAATCAATTATTTAAGTTATTCTAATTGGCTTGAAATAAATGAGAGATTTCGCGCTAACAAGCTATAGAAGATCGCGGTGTAGGCGCACTATGCATACAAATCAATGCTATACCTACTAATGAAAACGTGCACTTGTCCTCGCACAACTAAAACTCGCTTGGAGCCTGGGCTCTTCCTCTCGCTTTCTGAAGAACCGCGGTGGTGGTCGGCGTCCGCGCAGGCGCAGCCAGTCTGCGTTCGTTCACAGAGGCGCGCGCGCATTCGCCGCCATATTGTATTTATACATACGTTACCATGACGACCGCGTAAACACGAACTCGTACATAAGTTTTGATTGAACTTTACCGGTAAAGTTTAGTTTACTTATCACTTGTACTGTCAGACTGAAAGTGTTTGTGAGTCAGTTACTGTATGATTACAGGGTTAACCTGTAGTTTTATTAACGAATAAAAGTAAGTATTCAAGTTGTTTATTTCTATTTTAAACCGTGCTTGTTTACATTTTACAGGTAGGAATGTACATATCTCGCGTGCAATGATGACCTACATAATTTAAAAAATCCTAGATAAAAAAATATTTTTTGTTTGTATTAACGGTTCTCATTGCTAAAACTTTATAGCCCAAAGTGCTCAAAATAAGTCTCCATGCAACACCTTTTTTCTCTTCACAAATATAGGTAACTAGTTCTAAAAAAGCCCTTATTAATTTGTGTAGGAATCTACATACATATATAATATATATTAATCTTGAGGACACGAAATAGGTATACCTGAGAATTAATTAAAGGAAGGTAGGAAGTTTTAGCATTGCCATACAACGTGGCTATGCTGCCACCCTTTTGGGCACTTTTCCTGTTGACAGCGATGCGGGCGAATTTTTTGACGCCCTATCAATACGTATATGTACATGACCTATATATTTTTATTATTATTTTAATACTGTTAGCTTGAAAACTGGAAGGTAAGTATATTTTTATTTTATTCGCATTATTTGGGTACCTATCTTCTTACTTAATTAGGTTCTGCACTTATTATATTTTCTCTAGCTTCTGACAGATTATGTTTAAAAAAACCTTGGCTACGTTAATTTTTCTTTTAATTTGGAAATATCATTAAAGATATAATTGTCTCAGTCCTATGTATAGTAGAGATACCTTAATGTAACACAAATATTGTAATCTTAGTAGGTATTAGTAGGCCGATTTGTGAATGCTCACAGTTGCTATAGTGACGTCATGAAGTTCTTAACCGGGCATCGAACCCTTGACTTCCGTGCACAACAACAGCGCAGCGCATGCGATGATTTTATCACATCTCTTGGAGTTAGTTATTTTAGCAAAAGGAGGATTCGTGAAATGGCTGCTTAGGATAAGTCTAACTTTCCCATGGACCATGGTAGTTTGCGCCCTGTAGCATACCTAAAGCATAATCAGAATACAACGTTCGCACTGCTTGGACGGTCGGCCTCCACGCGCCATCACGCGGGCTCAATGCGGGTTTGGTGGATGATGGCCCTGTGATTTTTATGCTAAATTGTAGGAATAAACCAAATTAAGGACTAATAATTCTTCTGACTAATGGTTAACATCATATTTGTAAAAAACCAAATGAGCGCCATTTATTGTAAAGGTTACGGCTAAATTGCGTTCGTTCCCTTCACATAAAACCATAAGCAGAAAGAACTGATTATTCCTAAGTAATAATGATTAAGCCAGGTGCCGTTGAGTCTAATGTCCTTGATTATGATGAATTAGCTCGTTTTCCGCTTAGAAAACTGGCATCCTTTTCATTCCGTCGATTCGTTATCACGCAGACTAAAGAAACGATTTCATAGGGATTGCAAAACACAGCGCATCGCTATTAATTTCATATTAGTTCTTAATTGTTAAAACATTATAGCTGTTTACTAGTTTCCTACTCAATACCTAATCATTTTGTAGTACAGGTAATATTAAATTGGGGAACTTTTCTTAGAGGGCCGATAATCTCGAGCTTGTTGACCAAAAGTAGATGATTGTGTAGCCTGAGACTTCTTTCAAATTCAAATTATTTTAAGTATTTCACTAAAACCTACAAGGGCACTTATGAAACGTTAGAAGCTAGGTGCACGGTTCCAATTGGTCGTTTCCTATGGAGAAGAGCCGGCAAGAAACTCCACGGTTGCTCTTTTAAAAGTAAATGGATTTTAAAATGTTTTCAAATTACTGTGTTATTAGCTATGAGAGGACACTTTTATGCCTATCAACAAGTACCAGGTAGGTACTTAGCAAGATAGAAAATGGTAGACAGATCTACAGTCTGTTAAGCCTACAACGTTCTCACATTCACAAAATCAAAAAGAAAAAAATCTATATAAAAAATAAATAAAGGTTGTCTGTTAAAGATCGCTTTAAGCGATAAGACCGCCCATTGTGTCACCCTATGTAAAATTTCTAAATTTATGTCTGTAATTTATATGGTGTACAAATAAAGAGTAGGTATTCTATCTATCTATCTGTAAATAAAATAATAAAAATAAACACCTATTAAGACCAAATGACATGATTGCCATGTAACAAATCTAATTATTATATTTTATTTTTTATTTTAATACAGTTATGGAAAATGACAAATTGGCGTACCTAGATAGTAGGTATAGCGTTAAGCAGTCAAATTCGCACTTTCGCACTGTTTAAGAGCAGTGAACGAAAATAAATGTGAGTGTTTAGACTTTGACCAATGTGCGTTCACTTGGTCTATCTTGGCAAATGCTCTTGACATAGCCAATTTAAAAAGAAGCCAAAATGAAGGATTTGTAAATAAATAATATTGAATTAGAAAACCATATTAGAACGTAACAAAGTATGTTCTACTAAACGTAGGCGTATTAGTTCAAGCATTATATTATATATTTATATAGGTCGCAAGATTAGCTGACAGTGAGCAACAAACATGGGTACATCGGTATGCGTTGCACAATTATTGTCGGTAACATCGCATTACGTAAAGCTGGACATGAATTCTTGGAGCGAACGGCTGCAGATGTGTCTAAGTAGGTAGGTACTTAAGTAATGCTACTGTGGACATTTTGGAAGCAATATACTCAATCTCATTACACTATAGTGGTTTAAGTTTAAATAACAATGATCCCATTTAATGCTGGATTTATTGAGCTATTGATTGAAATATTACATTTGCAATGTCGGGTGTAACCTATTGTCTCCGGTGAGGCGGCGAGCCTTCTTGCCGGATTGCCGCCATGGTATCTGGAGGCAAAAGTCCTCGCGCATATTTTTTGGGAGTGGCGCGAGGAGGCGAAACGCCGTGGCTTGACACCGATGCCGCGAGAAATTGCGGCTCAGCGGACAGAGCTCCGGTGGGATCTCATGGCGTCATGGAGAGTGCGATTGTCGCAACCCAGTGCTGGGCACGCCACTATTGCGGCGATAAGTCCCCTCTTTGAGGAGTGGCTAGAGAGGCGCCACGGCGTCCTCAGCTTCTGCCTGACGCAGGTCCTCACCGGACACGGCAGTTTCGGGAGGTTCCTGTTCGGTATCAGGCGGAAGGAAACGCCCAGGTGTCATCACAGCGTGGATCGCCCGGAGGACATGGTGGAGCATACGGTGGAGGTCTGCCCGGCTTGGGCAGAGCACCGCCGTGTCCTCGTGGAGGCGATCGGTGGCGGGGATCTCTCGGGTCCGGCCCTGTTCCAGGTCATGGTACGGAGCGAGAGGGCATGGGAGGCCATCACCTCCTTCTGTGAAGCAGTAATGACGCCTTGGGCGTCGGGAATCGCAGGCCGATTCCCGGCCACCGTAGGCGCGGGCTTGCGGACGGTGAGCAATGGGTAGCTCGCCGTCCGGTAAGGACCAGGCCCGGGTCGACGGCACGTTGTGTTCCACGTGCGCCTCAAAGAGATGTCAGCGACTGAAGGGGTCCGATGGGACCGATGCCTGCCGGGGTTGCGGGAAAGTCCGAAAGGGATACCGTGGCCCCTGGCAACGGAAAGGCAACTTAAGGAACACGGGTGGGTTTTAGTCAGTAAGGCCTCTGTGAATGAATGAATTTTGCTCACTGTTTTTTGACAGCAAAACCTGCTTGTTTGAGGTGCTGAGGTGAAAATTTATTTTTCATCCCACCATCTCGGAAAGAGTATTTTTAATCTTCAGTATCTGAGTGGAAAAGCCGTTTTTATTCTCTAGAGGATAAAGTAAATTGAATTTAGAACATCGTGTGCACTAAGTTTGTGAATTAAAAAAAACATTAAACCTATTTACTGCTACCTCTATGGTGCCGAATATATCATACAACTTTTTTTTAATTTGTTAAAAACTCAGACTCGGAACCTTCTTGGTGTTCTTTTTTCAATTTGCTTTGTACGCGGTTCTTTACGCGGCATTTTTTCACGTCATTGTTAAACCTTAGGTATATTAAAAACAAGAAACTTGAAAACAAGTGAAAAAACTAAAATGAGTGATTCTAGCGACGAGGAAGTTTGCTTGACGCCAACAGAATTGACTGAAACTGTTAATAATGCGCAAACGTTTTTTTTTTTGCATTTAGTCATTTCCTCGCTGAGGTGGAATGAAAAGTTACGTGTTGCACTCGAGTGCAAAGATTTTTCACCTCGTGCTCTTTTGATTCCCTCGCTAACGCTCAGGATTCTAATTTTGAATCACTCGCTGCGCTCGTGATTCAATTTTAGAATCCTTCGCTTGCTCGGTCATCAAAATTGAACACGCGGTTAAAAAGCAACTTTGCACTCTTGTATAACAAATAACTATTTCTACCTTAATCTCTACCTGGCCATCTAAAGTTTACGGTACTTACACTCTATATCAAGGTAATGTAACTGCACACCGGACAATAATTGAAGTCGTTAGAAACTTGCAGGAAGAACGTGCAGCGTGCACAATCCACTTTCACCGTGCAACATCTTCATATTGCATTTAAACGTCTCGTTACTGTATCCATTTTCCTCTTATCTTATTATGTATGTAGGCAACTTATTCTGTATTCATATTCACTATGTTTCTGCAATCGTTTTAAAATTATGTTACTTAGTACAGAAATTTTCTAAAATAGTTATTTTTCTTCGACTTATTTCCTAATTTGGTCACCACTTCCCTAATCTCGCCAGTAATGTCGTAACTCAACTACCGAATAAGTTTTTGTTGTTCATAGAAAAAAGAACACGACATGAATTCGCTCTTCAATCTTTACTGATTCAAGTACTTAAGTGCGCAATGTTTTTGGTCCAGTCACGCGCATAGGCTACGTCTGTATTACGCATTAAAGTATGATATATTAATTAGTTGTTAAGAAATCACCACGTAAATATCAGTTACATCGTTACCGTTTTATATAAGCTCTGCTTGGATTAATTACTTTCTACAGCGCTGGTTGTAATGCCGTGGGAAACGATTGGTCCTGAAATTGTCTAAACTTTATTTTAAAGAGATACCGGTGGACATTTGCCTTCACATTGGGCAGTAGTATAGCATAGGCGGTTTTCGAATGTCTGCGAAGCACAGACGCCACGAGTACCGCGACATACAAGCCTACGAGATGTCTAAGAGACTCCTATGAGTAGCCCGTGACTTCTCCCGCTCTGGGCGGAGCGAGAGGGCGTGTCAGACTCTTACTGACTAAAACCCACCCGTGTTCCTTCAGTTGCCTTTCCGTTGCCAGGGGCCACGGTATCCCTTTCGGACTTTCCCGCAACCCCGGCAGGCATCGGTCCCATCGGAGTGAAGGGGTCCGATGACCCCTTCACTTGCTGACATCTCTTTGAGGCGCGCGTGGAACACAACGCGCCGTTGACCCGGGCCTGGTCCTTAACGGACGGCGTGCTACCCATTGCTCACCATCCGCAAGCCCGTGCCTACGGTGGCCGGGAATCGGCCTGCGATTCCCGACGCCCAGGGCGTCTACTCCTGCAGCGGCTAAGGGCGTGAGGGCGCGAAATTTGCCTCTCCCTCACTCGTTCCGCCTCCTCCTTCGCGAGCATTACTGCTTCGCAGAAGGAGGTGACGGCCTCCCATGCCGTCTCTCTCGCTCCGTACCATGGATCCCCGCCACCGATCGCCTCCACGAGGACACGGCGGTGCTCTGCCCAAGCCGGGCAGACCTCCACCGTATGCTCCAAGGTGTCCTTCGGGCGATCCACGCAGTGATGACACCCGAGCGTTTCCTCCCGCCTGATACGAAACACGAACCTCCCAAAACAACCGTGTCCGGTGAGGACCTGCGTCACGCGGAAGGTGAGGACAACGTGGCGCCTCTCTAGCCACTCCTCAAGAGATGTCTCCGAGACGCCTAAGAGATGTCTTCGAGACTCTTACATAACAGCGTCCTACGAGACGCCTACAAGCCGCTAAGAAACGGCTACTAGACGCCTACGAGACTGCTACGAGATGCCTACGTGACTGCTACGAGACGCCTACAAGACATCTATGAGATACCTATGTATGTCTAACTAATACCTACTCTGGACAAACATGTTCTCTTCGTGATCTTATTAGTTTGCCTGCCGGCGAGTATGTATGACCATATTTATGAACATAAACGAAGCAAAAGTATATGTCGTAGGTATAGCAAGATTATGTGACGGGGCGTAGCAGGTGGCGTTCTATAGTTTCTGCCTAACCCCATGGGAAGAGGGTGTGTGTTTGCCCTGCAGTGGGTCAACATAGGCAGACTTTTTTATTTTTATCGACTTCCAAAAAGGAGGAGGTTCTATGTTTGTAGCGTGTTTTTTTTATTAAATTTGCTTGGATAGTTTTTGAGTTAGCTTCAATAATACGTATTTTTCCCACTTAGTCTATGTGTATGATATGATAAAGTTCCTGTAGGTATGAGTGAGTACAAACCTCAAATAAAAAGTAAAAAAAAAAAACGGTTTCTTTGTAGTGTTTTTCTTGGAAGTCGGTTTTTTTTTGTAAGTTTTTTATGTATGACCTTTGGCCAGAGTAATTCTTTTGTATTAAGGACTCATAAGAAGGTGGCTCAATGGTAAAGGTGATCCAGGCAGGCGCTTAACTTTGAGTAAATAATATCATCTCCACTGCTCTCAAAACAGCGAAGGAAAACATCGTGAAGAAACCGGCATGTCCTAGAGCCAAAAATTCAAGACATGTGAAATCTTCCGACCCGCACTGGGCCCGCGTGGTGGATTACAGCCCTCTCCCTCTCGAAGGGAGGAGCCCTGGGTCCCAGCAGTGAAAACATTATAGGCTAATTATGCTAAGAAATCGCCTATTTTGAAATGGTTTTATTTTTAATCAACTGGTTAGGCCTAGTAGGTAACTCAGGTATAGATACACACATTAGTTATTTATGCAACTGTTGTATAATAAGGGGTATTAAAACACGAATGTGGGTTTATCACATGAGTGTTTTAATACCTAATTATGTACAGACCTAATTATGTGCATACAAGACTTTATCTAAACCCATGTTATGAATCCTCTATAAAACGTTCTGAAACCATAGGGTGTTGTACAGTGTTGTAAGAACTCTATGTAAATTCATGGAAAGTTTAACTGCTGAGTATCCTACAAACAAACTATGTTTATCTAATAATATAATTATTTATTGTAATAATTATTTAATTATGGCGCTATGGTACTGAAACGCGCGGTTCTTTTTTTGAAAAGGAGATACATAATGAAATTCAGTACAACATTATAACTCCCGTTTGGATGCTATTATGGTTACTATGACACTGTTTGTTTTAATGTTGGCAATAAGCTAACTGTTTCAGAAACTTTTATAGAGGATTTATAGCATGGGCGTAGATAAACAAAAATTATGCAGTTGTGGCAAAATCAAAAGTAATAGACAATATTTGTTTTCTAATAATATTTATTCGTTATAACGCATTTACCTAATATTTAAATAGCATCCACTATCCAGTATGATAAAATCTTAGAGTTTTAACGAAGCTTCGGTCAAAGTTCAATGTTACTTACATTCGAATCAATCTGTAAGAGCTAAACGAGCCTCGTTAATCCAGTCGTGACGTTACGGCCATCCGTAAGTAAGTATGGCCGTGTGCAATCATATACATTTTTATAGAGGTATATTGATGGCCATTAAAAGCCGTGAAACGTTATTAAGTGATTAGCTATTACGTGAGCTTATGGTTTTAATTTGAATGAATGAAAAGTTTTTAATGGAGCGCTAGGATATGAAATGGCTCTCTGTTTGTAGCTCGTTGTTCTAGTGGTCGCGAGCGTTACTGCTGAGCAAGAGGTTCTGGGTTTGATTTCTAGGTCAGGCAGGTAGCAGCCAGAACTTCGAATTTGTGCACAGTTGATGGCAATAGGCTCGCCCCCTATTACATAGTTGACGGAATGTAGGTGTAGGCACTATAGGTACACCTCTGCATCACCCTTCGAGGATTACAGGCGTGATAGTAGGTTGTTAGTAGGTAATAAGTACCTATACTTATTTGCCTATTATTGAGTGTTATGCAGACAATTGCTGTCCTTTTTCAGGTAGCCGTGGTAGATAGGCTGTTGGTACCTAAATTACGTCAGGGTAAAACACGGATGATAATGATGACAAACTACGTCAGGGTAAAACACGGATGATAATGATGACAAACTACGTCAGGGTAAAACACGGATGATAATGATGACAAACTACGTCAGGGTAAAACACGGATGATAATGATGACAAACTATGTCAGGGTAAAACACGGATGATAATGATGACAAACTACGTGAGGGTAAAACACGGATGATAATGATAACAAACTACGTCAGGGTAAAACACGGATGATAATGATGACAAACTACGTCAGGGTAAAACACGGATGATAATGATGACAAACTATGTCAGGGTAAAACACGGATGATAATGATGACAAACTACGTGAGGGTAAAACACGGATGATAATGATGACAAACTACGTCAGGGTAAAACACGGATGATAATGATGACAAACTATGTCAGGGTAAAACACGGATGATAATGATGACAAACTACGTCAGGGTAAAATACGGATGATAATGATGACAAACTATGTCAGGGTAAAACACGGATGATAATGATGACAAACTACGTCAGGGTAAAACACGGATGATAATGATGACAAACTACGTCAGGGTAAAACACGGATGATAATGATGACAAACTACGTCAGGGTAAAACACGGATGATAATGATGACAAACTCTACTCAGACTTACTATTCATTCATTTAACAATAAACCCCTTTATTAATAAACGTTGCTTAAAATTAAGTAATGATTAGCGACTGTTTAACCATACATTTATGACGTCCAGTATTTATCTGCTCTGTGTATAGTTTGCTTACAGGATTATTCGTGTTTCTTAATGTTACAATGAAGCATTGATGTTAACAAAATTATTATAATATGAGAGTCAGCTGTCCACTTATGATTGATTAATTAATAGTCTAGTCAAGATTTTAGATATCTTACCTAATTAAATTATGCATCCGTTGATGTTTATCTATCGGTTTTTAGTAAGCAATCATGCAGTTTTTTCTGGTTTTTCGTGACAATTATTATAATAATTAAAATACATAAGGTGACATTAACCTCAAACAATCAACATTGTCGTGTCGGTCGGTACGAATAATGTCACCTACAACATTATTAATGTCTGAATTAGTTAGCTTCTAGGCAAATTATACGCATAAATTGTAATATTAAGCAAATCGTTATATATTGATAAACTTTTGTTCTTATATTAGCTATATTTTATATTTTGTTTTGTTACAGAACTGCTAAACTAGCCTAAGAAAATAAGATGGAAATGGAGAAGGACAAAATTGTGTTTAAGGTAAGTTTATTTTAGCCATTTGAAGCAACTTAGGTACTTATACTTTTTGTTCTAATTTCACGAAGCTATTACAGTTTGTTTTTATCTTGTGCCATCGTTGTTAAGAAAACGCGTGAAACCGGTAAACATCCGTGTCGGGTGGTTTTTTTCGTTTTTGTCCGAGTCACATTGAGCCAGTCAGCCGGAGGCACGGATTATTTACTGGGACGAGCTGACCACATTACTGTTTTTATATGCGGTTTGGTACTGAAATGTTTTAAATTAGGTAATTTTTCGTAAGTTAGGTCTGACTAGAAATATTTGTAAAGACTAAGTAAATGGCAGGTAACGAATGAGTCATGATGTCAGGCACGATTAGACTACATTGGTAAGAGAAGACACTTACACTACTTTAAACGAAGTCGGAAGAGTAACTGATACCTAATATGAAGAGAATTAACTAATATCCTATTGCGATTCTTGAATTATTCATACTACTCAATGAGCCTTCGCTTAGCTCGGACTACTTAAAGGCGCGTTCCATAAATAAGGACTAATACAATGTTATTAAAAGTAATGCTAATAGCAGTGTCATTTATCATATCAAAACCACTTATAAGGCACTTACATGTATGAACTTCATAGACAATAGAGCAGTTTGTATGCAAATTAGATTGTGCATACGTTATTTCTGAGGTAATTCAACTGCGTAGGCATGCGTTTTCGTGATCGCAATTTTTATCTTTTACCTATCTGTTTATTTTATTTATGGAAATTGTGTAAATTCACGTATTGTGGCCAGCAATCACATCAGGTAATGTTGCAATAATAGACCGTCTGTACTCCATGCCTGCGTGTGACCGACGCGACGGGTTGCGAGGCTGATTCTATTAGCGGACCAATGATGAAAATCTTTCGACAGTTTCTATGGGTTAGTAGTCGATTCGCACGAAAATTATTCGCACGATCGTGCGAATCGTCCCCTTTCAATAAAAATATTTTTTTAGTAGGCGATTCGCACGGAAGTATTTAAATTGCGTGCGAATCGACCCCTTCAAGAATTAGTAGTATGCGATTCGCACACACCTATACTTTATCGAAAAGTTTCAAGAAAAAAGTACTATCACGTACAAAATGCTTTCTTTTAATACAGGACACAAATAAAACGATTTTTAAGGAAATCAAGTTTTTATATTTTACTTTGTATCTATCAGAAAGTGATTTTACATCATTCACAGTTTAAATAACTTAAAACCATAATTATAACCAAGATTACAAATAAAATCACAGTTAGTAGGTACGATTTATAATCAAATATTTGGTTTTGCATTTTTACAAGTAAGTACTCTTTTTCCGTACACTTGCATTTACCTTAAATCATCACAAATTACTACTTATTAGAGTTTTTACCGAAATCAACTTTTTATGAACCCCTGAGTCTTGTTAAAAATAATGTTGTTTAGAAAAGGTAAGTCAAAATTAAATAATTAACGTTATAATGGTCTAAAAGCTAATTTTAAAAACAACGAAAAATATAACGAAACTATAAATATATAAATCTTTTTAAATATTCGTAATAACAATATAAAAATCGTTTTAATTAGCTAAGGTATGGTTTTAAATGTGGCAATTAAATAAACAAAAACAAAATATTTTTTCTCTATTAAGTATTAACTAGTACAATTTTGGAGTATTATAGTAAATGTAATAAAATAACAGTCACAAAATCACAGTTACTATAACAACAATATTTTGCTCTAATAGGTAAAAAATAACAATCAACTAATCAATAATAATATAAATATTTCTTAACACAAAAATTTTACGATGATAGGAGCATTATCATCACTGAAAGTTAAAACAATCACAAAATCACAGTTAAACAGAGTCATCTGTTGTATTAATAGGTACAAAGTTCTTAAAAATGTAACACTTAACTAATCAACAATATTATAAATATTTCTTAACACAAAAATTTTACGATGATAGGAACATTAGCATCACTGAAAGTTAAAACAATCACAAAATCACAGTTAAACAGAGTCATCTGTTGTATTAATAGGTACAAAGTTCTTAAAAATGTAACACTTAACTAATCAACAATATTATAAATATTTCTTAACACAAAAATTTTACGATGATAGGAGCATTGGCATCACTGGAAGTTAAAACAATCACAAAATCACAGTTTGTTAAACAGAGTAATCTGTAGTATTAATAGGTACAAAGTTCTTAAAAATGTAACATTATTATTTATTTATGTAGCTCATTTATGGTGTTCATATTATAAGTTTTCATATTAAATACTGACAAAACTTTTCATCTTACCTCTTAACTAGTATTTTGTGCCTGACTGCGATGCGAATAGAGAATTATTGAATTTTAATATTAATATTCTAGAATATTGTACATGACTGTACTTAGATTTATTATTCGCACATTTTGTTAAGTGTGCGAATCGCATACTACTAATTCTTGAAGGGGTCGATTCGCACGCAATTTAAATACTTCCGTGCGAATCGCCTACTAAAAAAATATTTTTATTGAAAGGGGACGATTCGCACGATCGTACGAATAATTTTCGTGCGAATCGACTACTAACCCGTTTCTATAGATAGATTCACACTTTCAACCAATCAGAATATCCTGTCTTCTATTTCCTAAAGAATAGTAAAGTTCTGGTCTTTATTTAGTATACCAGCAACAGCCTTCGTAGAATTCCTCAACCCACCGTGGTGTGTCGTGCGCCTGTGACATTCCACTCGTATAACCTACTCATTAGTCGTCATCAAGGCTTCCCGTTCACTATTCTCGTTCCTAGCAGGTCCCGTGCTCGCCTTCACACGTATTTACCCTAATGTTATTAACCTTCGCGAATTAAAACAGGCTTCGTTCGGGCTTATCGACGGCACGGCCATTACTTAATTATTTATTTTATTTATTTGGGACAATAAACAGCTACAATATAACATGTTTACAAATACCTAATAATAATATAGGCTCTTACGTAGTATTAACAAAATTGCAGCCCACTACATTATCCGCATGTTAACAAAATTAAGATAAGGTAAAAAGTGCCCCTAGATTAGCATTACCTACTCAGATATATAAAATAAAAAATAATTAATTATTAAAATACAATACAATTAATTAGTTATAAAAAATGTATATAAATATTATTTTTTATGTACTTAAAATTAAAAAAATGAGATTGTTCCTATAAAATTATTTAAAAAAAGAAGGAATTGACAGTACAATACAATTCATTATCAAAAATAATTAAAATGGTTGAAATAAATTAAATTTATAATAAAGGACTCACACTATTTCATTAACATTATGTTTATAAGATTTTAAAAAAATTGGATTTAAATTTCGATATAAATATAATCCAAATTATACAAAAATATCAATATCAATGAAGCTGTAATTATAAGATTCCACCATACGGTTATGTAATCTGTATTGTGTTAGAGTGCAATCATCGTCAGCGTTTAACCTGCAATCAGCAATAGGTACAAGTGTCGTGCGTCGAGCGGCAAGCGAATTAATTTGTTTCTCACATTTTTATTGTTTCGTATCTAGTTAGATACGCCGAGGTGATTGTGGGAAAGGTATTTGTCCTCATTAGTTTTTGTTCGCTTTGAACCGAACTTCACGTTAGTGTTGTAGTTGGTTGTACCGCAGCTGCTAGTGACGTCGCCTTGATGATCGACTCGACATGTGGAGAGATCGAAACAGGTTCGATGTCACGGCCTGTCGTCGTGGGTCAAGGTGTCCGTAATCAGGCGCCGATCCCGAATACAAGTTTTGAGGAAAGAAGGTCACGTGTGCTCAATGGAGACAATTCCTGTTATAACTTTATAACAAAGATTTGTTCTGTGCTTTGTGCTTACGAATATATGAATTATTCATCACGTCTTTAATATGTATGAAGTCCAAGTTTAGTTATGATTTCACGTCATTAGCTGTCGACATACCGGTAGTATATTTTTTTGTTACAAGCCACATTGTCTAACCAGATAATGTTAATTAAAAATGCATGTAATTTGTATTCACGTACAATAAATTTGTGAGCGCGCAAAAAGCGGGTGGAATGTTAAAATATACAAGAGCGTATGATTAACTGGATCGCTTAGTTCCGACAGGACGTTTTTATTAGGTGTTTGTTACTTGTAACGTGGTAATATAAGTTATGGTTGGGCAAGCTGAGCGTGATCGGCGGCCACACGTCATCCGGCAGGCTGTTGGATCGATCACGACGGTTTCATGGCCCAACGACGTACCTAATGTAACCGAGCCGGCGCCGGCGCTCAAGCACTGACACATCTTTGACACATTGAAGATGACATGACATGGTAATCGGAGCTACCAAGGCTGATATTATGGTCTTCTGAAGAGTTGTTAGTGTCATGTCAAGTTATTTGTACCTACTTGGGTTAATAGTTATTCAATATTGCTTCATTGAAGTTATGAGTTGAATGCAGTCGATCATAGAGCAACATCTAAATGCAAGTCTGACACAGAATTTTGTTTCATTATGAAATTGACGAGCTCTTCATGTTCAGTGCCGGGAACCCTCCTGGAGGGTTCATTTTTAGCGCAAACTTATTGCCGGTGACGCCCTTAGGGGGTCCACTATATATGGCGCATATGTATGGCGGCATGGTATATGAGCTCTATGAAAGTGGGTGGACTCGAATCTGTTAAACGATGCTAAATTAATCTCTCATATTTCTATAGCAACACATGTTAGGTACCTACAATCATATTCAAGGGGTAGAGTTCTGCGTGACTAATAGTAGTCAAATATAATTGCTGTACCAGTCTCTTTGACAGGTTTCGGCACAATCAAGTATAGGTTCCAATACATTCGCATATTAATTACTGGTAAGGTGTATAGGTCTATTGTATTCTAATTTATCAAGCCTGTTCGTGATACGAAGGCTGATCTCATCACGACTGTGTCCCGGTGACAAAACAAGATAAACTTGGATCAGCTAGGTATTAATTCATGCACCAACAGATGGATTTTTCAGACATGCGCCACTCATATTATTCAATAATCTATTAGGTGTTAATACTGCCAATAATTACTTCCGCCAATGAATTACCTATCACTTTACTTACCTAATTAGACAAATTACAAAACTGTTCATTTATTATTACGTACTTTAGTGTCTTAATAAGACACGCTAAGAGGAGCTCGTGGCTAAGTAGTAACTGCCGCACGGGTCGATCCGTCAGGTTAAGCTACGCTTGCCGGGGTTGGTCTGTGGATGGGTGACCATCTTTACATACCGAGACTCCTCCGTGCCTCGGAAAGCACGTTAAGCCGTTGGTCCCGGTTGTCATTCGTGGATCTTTGACAGTCGTTACGGGTCGTCAGAAGCCCGAAAGTCTGACAACCAGTCTTACCAAGGGGTATCGTATTACCCAGTTACTGGGTTGTGGAGGTCAGATAGGCAGTCGCTCCATGTAAAATACTAGTATTCAGCTGCATCCGGTTAGACTGGAAGCCGACCCCAATATAGTTGGGAAAAGGCTAGGCAGACTTTAGTGTGTTAATAAGGCTAGTGGAGCTAAAAATCTGAATTATGAAGTCGGTTGGCTGTTGGCTGGGTGAGTTATGTAAATAGATAGCTAATATTATTTTAGCGGATGTAATCTTCCTGTCTGTTTGAGTGGTAATAGTGACATTTATATCTTGAGTGGATGATACACGATACAAGAAAATCCTTTCACTTTCAGTGGCCTAACGCGATCAAAATCAGTTTTAAATACAACGTGTCCCTTATTTGAAAAACAAGATAAAATAAATGTTTAGTGTTTTATCCAAGATTGTTTACAATTTTCGAGATTTACCATAATAAATTAATGTTGATAAATAAAATATTACATAATATCACCCCTGTGTTCCCCGAAGGGTTAGGCAGAGGTGTACTTATTGTACACCCACAGTTCGCCAGTTATGTTTAAGTCCCATGTAGTAGGGGGCGAGCCTAATGCCATCATCCGGGCACGAATCCAGACTCCGGGCTGCTAAAGAGCAATTCCAGATGGAAAAACCCAATAACACTTTACCCGACCCGGGAATTGATTCCAGGACCTCATGCTTACTTGCGGCCACTAGACCAACGAGGCAGTGCAGTAATAAAATATTGTTTCTATATAAGTACAAATGAAGATTTGATTTAGTCTATTGTCTGACAAATTTGTTTACGATTCGAGACAAGTCACGTTTCTGCTATTATGTGTTTCAATGTCAGAACCTCAGAACTTAATAGATCAGTAAATTCAGTTCATATTTAATAACGAATTCCTTGCGACTTCACAATGGAATCTTTATACCTATGTGGCCCTGACATTTCCGAGGCGTTTAGGTATTTTTTCGGATCAGTGATCACTGAGAATTGCTTGCCCTTTTTATAGAGATGCATGATGTAATTGTGATTATAGGAAATCCCGTCATGCAGTTTACAGGTTGATGTTTACGTGAAAAGTCTGACAACCAGTCTTACCAAGAGGTATCGTGTTACTCAGTAAATAGGTTGTGGAGGTCAGATAAACAGTCGCTCCATGTAAAAACTGGGATTCAGCTGCATCCGGTTAGATTGGAAGCAAAACCCAACGTAATTGGGAAAAGGCTAGACATTGGGTACTAGTAGATACTTTGAAATCAAAGTAGTTATTTACAAAAATGTTATGTTACTCATATGTTACTTAATTTAATGTTACATTCAAACTTAAACTCAAAGCATTTACTCGTATTTCAAATAAATCGATTAAAGGCACTTTTGAATTGTCAAGGGGTCGGTCAGTCAGAAAGAAAAAGCTAGTTTCCCGTTCCAAAGCGTAGTAGTTACATATGGAGAAGAACGGGCAAGAAGCTCCACGGACACTCTTTTAAACTCATTCCGGAATAACATTTCCTTAAAGTACAAAGTCTGTAGAACAAGTTGATAGCTTTCATTAATTGCCTACATCTTTACAATAACCTAGTGATAAGGGGTCTATCTCTTGGAAGATCGGTATTTTCCGTTCCTTTGTTGCGAATACTTGCGAACTACGGACGTATTTAATTAGCTAGTGATGCTAGAGTAATTAATAGATAGTGCATTCATGCTGACGATTTCCTACATCTATCAGAGCATATTGCCTTCATACATTATACATAGAACACGCCCATACGTCTTTCTTTGTGAGGTACTTGTATCAGGAACTGATCTCGGACCACAATTGATAGGTACCTATATAATTCTTTGATATTTGCAAATCTTGCCTTTATCTTTGTTTGTTAGGTTTATGTATTTGTTTTTTGATGTTGGTAGAGAAAAAACTTGTTATTGTATTTAAATGATACACGTTCGATTCTAAAGTCAAAGCTGTTATCTTATTTTTTAAGAGTGGAAAATATTTTCTGCGGGACCCCTGTTTATGAACCCAACTTTGATTCATTTAATAATCACAGAGTTTGTAGTGGTATTTACAATTTAAATCAAAATTCGTACCAGTATAGGAACCTATACATTCTATAAGATGTATTTAATAACATTATTCAAACTTAGTCGGCTTAAATAACTTAGTATCTAGATTTTAGTTTAATACCGATGAAGTGACTAAGCAGACGTGTCTGTTGCGACAAAGCACAGTCATCTAACTGTAACAGTTCCAATAGTCCTTAAAGATAAGAGCTGTTATCATAAAATATGGATGGAAAGTCTTAGGGCTCAATATCTCTAACTTGTTAATTTCTCTGGTCATTATGATCACATGTCCGGTATCAGTCCGGCCTACTTGTAGGAGACGGCCTTATCTGATACGAGCTGTTTATAAGTAGGTTTGATTTCCGATTTGTAGACCATGCCAACATATCAACGGCTTTTACAAACATTACGATAAATAAACCGATTATTTATACTATAGACTATATTTAATAAACCTTTATCACAGTTGATTGTCGGTGTAACAGCGCGAGGTTAAAAATATTATTAATTATCAGTCTGATATTATTCTTCCTTTTATTTTCCAGAATATTTTTCGTTGACTGATACTTAATGTTATTACGTTTTGTTTTGATCTCGAAGAACTTGTCTATTGTAATCGTTTAGCATAAAATTCTTCAGCTAAACAGGCAACAAGAGAACTTTCACACTACAGAGTTATATATATATATTATGATTGAATCTTGATGGTAAAATTTATAGGTGCCATACAATGATGCCTCGTCTTTTGCATTACCTACATTAAAAAAGTAAAATATTACTTCTGATTCTATTGTTACATGGTATTTTTCGAATTTTCCAACTTTAATGTACTTTTTGGGTCGAATTTCGTCATTAAACCGTGTGTTAAGCATGTGTGAGTCAGCCACCTGGCCAAGTCTCGCTACAATTTATAGTGGTACTGTCAGGAACAATGTTGGACAATAATGTACAATGGACAGATTGCGAAATATTCCTGTTTGTCAACTGCCCATTAGTACTGTGACATATCACTTATATTAACCAGTTAACAACGTATTTAACCCAATAACATTTGATTTAATGACCGTCCTTCATTTAATGGGAATTTAATCATGTGCAGTTCATATTTTCAAAGGGCGTTTTTTGCACTTTCTAATACAGTAGGTACCCATACAATTAAAGTAGTGGGGAAAACGAATTCCAATTAAAAAAAGAAACTACCCCGTCATAATAACAGTTCTGTGACTGAATGATAGAAAAAAACATAGAAGGTAAACCCATACACAGATTGTATCTATACCTTAGAGGTTCAGCAAGAAAGCTTTAGATTGTCAAACTAACTTCAACTTCTTTTTTTTATAATAACGAAATCACGGACGAAAGTATAAGAGAAACTTCATTCCTTTTTATGAACACCACGTGATTTAACTCCATTTAAGGGTTACCCACAGAACATATAAAGGAGGGGTTACCTAACTGTTTCAGGCGCCTGACATAGGTATGCAGGATATTGATAAGCCACAGACCTACAAAAAAACTAAATATTTTATTTCACATAAACCTACAAGGGCAATTATGAAACGTCAGAAACTAGGTGCGAGCCGGCAAGAAACTCCACCGTTATCTACTCTTTTAAAAGTAAATGATTTTTACAATGTTTTCAAATTACTTCGTTAATAGGTATGAGAGGACAGTGTAGGCCTATCAACAAGCACCAGGTACTTAGCAAGATAGAAAATGGTCGACAGATCTACAGTCTGTTAAGCCTTCGAACTCGTTTGTCATTCTCGTAAACTTTCTTCAAAGTCTTACCACACGCTAGATTGACAAGTCTACTGACTAGTGGCTACTGGGCACTGACTAGTCGGCTGTCCGGCCACTTTTCCTGCACCACAACATGTTTAAAGGAATTTAATAATGTCTCTATTACATCTGTCATCGGCGACTACTAATCATATCTATCAATTACTCGATACAGCTACCTACTTCTACTAATTTGGAGAATACAAGTTCCTTTGCGGATGTCGTTGGCACTATGAAAGGAAATTACTTACATATTCTTGTGATAATACTTACATAAATATTGCATCGAAAGTATTTGTCAATCCCTAATTGGCTTTTAAAATTTTATTGGAAATTAATATTTCTTTTTAAGCATGCTGTTCTGGCCCAATAAACTTAATGAAGTAAGTACGGAACGATAAGTTATAAGATAACAGGCTTATGTATCTTTTTTATTGAAACTTATTATTATAGCTAATTAAAGAGCAAAGGTCTTCTCTGAAAACGATTATTGAATAAATACCGCAGGAAGTTTTTTACGAGTTCGGTTATGTGAATAGGAAATTAATAATGGTTCCTTACTTAAAAACATCGTAAAACATACAGTTTTATGAGTAAAAGTTTAGAATCGAAAAGAAAAAAAAAAGAAAAAAAACTATATCCGACTACCAACTTTAAAAAAACATGGAAACAAGATGATCTGTTTACGAGTAGGTATGTCTCCAATCCCACTTAATAGGTACTATAAACAATTCTATCCAGTCGGAGGCATCTTCTTAAAAACAATAAAAAAAATATTTACCACTACAGCCACATACAGCGTCTGTTTGTCGCCATATTGAAATTTGGTTACTATCATGTTAAGAAATGATAGTAATTAGTATCAACACTTCCGACTCCACCAATTTTCATAGAACTCATACACCATGCCGCCATACGTATTGGAAGTGAACCCTCCGGGAGGGTTGCCGGCATTACGTTTGCGCTAAAGTTAATCATCGCGGACGGTCAACGGCATGTGGTTTAAAACCATGTTATAAAACACTGTAAAACGAAACAAAATAGTGTTTTCAGGGGGTCTTGTCGCTATACGTAGTTTCCAACCTTTTAAATTTTTAGTGAATATTTGAATACGCGAACAAAAAATTTAAAAATAATTAAAAAACTTGGTTTTTAAAACCAACGCATAAACTAATAAATCTTATTAAAATATGCTTCAGATTTTATTTTCACGGTTTACAATGTTGTATTCGTTAAGAAAAACCTACATTTAAAATGAGGCCACCGCGCGGGCTTCCGGTATCCTATATGCGACTAGTTGAACCCTCCAGGAGGGCTCCCGGCACTGAACGTGTTAAGACAAATCGATTGACATAAGAATCATCAAAATCGGCCCACGCGTTTGGTGTCTAGAACGCCACAAAGGAACGTTCATACCTAGGCTGATAAATACATGTATACACATTTTTAATTACGCCTTGGTCACCTTCATAAAACTGTTTAGTTATACCTATTACTGACGTCTCGTAGTATGAATGCAACAACATCATATTTTAATCAGCTAGTTTAGAACCAATCAAGTTTTACACTCTTGTTTTTATTATTATACTAGCTGCGCCTCATGGTTTCACCCGCATAAGTCTAAATCCCGTGGGACTACCGGGATGAAAGGTATCCTATGTCCTTCTCTAGGTAGGTCTACCCATGTGCTAAATTTTATCCAAATTCAATGAGCCGTTTTAGCGTGAAAGCGTAACAAACAAACACACTTTCGCATTTATTATATTATTATAGTTAGGATACCTACGACTATTATTAAACAATTTCGTGAGTGTGCTGATGTTATCGTGTTGCTTTTGCGCATTACATTTTTCTGTAGCTTCTTATCTATGTTAATTAAATGCTCTCTCTACAGAAACAACCGAATGCCTTCAAAATATCTGCATATTATAATATAATATGATGGTGACATTCTATCAGCAAAAACCATGATGTAAAAGTCAAAAATGTATGGGACTGACATAAGCTACCGAAAAGCTTAGCTAATGCTTAATGCTTATGTAATGTTAATCTTGTAGAAATACGAAACGCTTCGAAAGCGATTGCCGCTTGTGACAATGGAATGATCAAGGCAGTGTTACCTTAGCTTTCATTTAACACTTTCGAGTCCACCTACTTTTCATAGAACTCATACGCCATGCCGCCATACATATTGGAAGGGAACCCTCCGGGAGGGTTGCCGGCATTACATTTGCGCTAAAGTTAACCATCGCGGACGGTCAACGATATTAGGTTTAAAACCGTGTTACTGTAAAACGAAGTAAAATTGTGTTTTTAGGGAGTCTTGTACGTAGTTTCCAACCTTTTAAACGCGTAGTACGTTTTCCAACAGCTATATGTATCCGTATCGTATTAACAGATATTTAAGTCAAGACCCGGCCTCCCGACCAGGGTTATCAGACCTGATAAAAGTGCCCCCGATGCGCGCCAATCAGTGGTCGCGACACCCGTCCTACATAACAATGTAGGTACCTTAATATAATAATATGAACGGCTATTATGATACCTATTGTTATTTTAAGAATAAATTACCGTCTCAATTAAGCATCTCGGTCAAAGGTTCAAGATGATTATACATACCTATCATGAAACATCTTTAAAAATATCTATCGAACTGGAAAGTTCTATTATAGATTTTTTCATTTTCAAAGTGACCATGTGAGTTATGATTCTCAAGGACAATGCTATTACGTATCTACGTATTGACACACTCTTATTTCGAGTATTCATTGAACAAATGACATCTTTACCACAATCCTTGGGGAAACTTCAAGCAATAACAGATTTCATGGCTTAACTTTGTAATTCCCATGACTAACCCGAGAGATGGAAATGCTTCCAGTTTCAACCTTTTATATACCTAAGAGTTGCGTGACGCTTGTCACGTGGTCATGTACTTGCTACCCATGTCTAATATTATCGGATAATCGGCGGTACAGATAACACTAACATTTATGCAACGTCTTGTAGCAACGTCTAGCTCTTCGTGGGACGACACACTTTATTGTTTTTTTAATATATTGCATCGGAACGCTCGTCTTGTTATAATTGATAATTGGGGTTTATAAATCATCGGTTAGAATGTTAGATCCATGTCAGGTTGAGACAGAGCTCCAGGCAATGTTGTAAAGCCATGTAATCTTCATTAAGCAATAAGAGCGGGTCATCACTCACAAAATTTACATGTCAACGGCGGCGTCCAAAATATTGTGTACTGTTGCAAGATACCACAATCTATAATAATACGTAATTTTGTTCTCGAAGCAAGTTCTCCACGAGTAAGAAGAATAAATAAATAAATAATAACGATTATAATAAGAAAATTGCTTAATTGACAACGTTTTATACTAGGATTCCAATAAGAAAGGAGAGAACCGGCCAAGATCGTGTCGGAATACGCACAAAGAAGGGTTCCGTAGTTAGAATGATTTTAACGCAAAAACAAACTTAAGTTTGTAGTTGAAAAACATGTTCTCCCAAATATATCACGTCGTATTTCGTCAAAATGTAAGTTTGTTATCGTAAAAAAATATTTTTTATGTGGTAAAACTACAAATTAACGATTTTTGGACTTTTTCCTTTACTTGTGCTGTGAGACCTTGCTTCGTGCCAAATTTCATGATTCTAGGCTAACGGGAAGTACCTACGCTGTAGGTTTTGATTTATTTGCGAAAAAAAAAAAGTACGGATATTTATGTGACATATTTGGATAAATAGGTACCTATGTCACATAAATGGCCGTGTTTTTTATTGCGTTGACTTAGAAGCTTGATTATTTTTAGAGCTCCAATGCTTCAAAGATTTACGTTACCTCCACGCGTTCCTGAGAAAATGGGTCTTGACAGACTGACAGACGGACAACTAACTAAGTGATCCGATAAGGGTAGTATCCGATTTTTCCTTTTGAGTTACGGAACCCTAAAAAGTAACGTAATGTGTCAAAAAGTTTGAATCATCACCCATAACATTTCACGACTGAAATAAGCAAAGATAAGACCGATGACCATAGTAATGATTTCCAAATAGACCTCTTATTAGTCTTAACAACAATGTATATAATTAGATTTATTATTAACAATGATTCTATTGGCGCAAATGATTTGGGAAGCTAAAGGTAATTGATGAGCAATGGGCCGGATCACGTAACGTTCGCTTGCCAAACGAGCGGCTTGCATAACGGTAGTGGTTACCATAGGATGCATTGACCGATGATCACTGAACCCACTGGCGAAATGTCATGACGTGCAAGTAATAGACAAAAGGAACTGTCTATCTCTTTATATTTAAGATGTCCTAACGTCGATCTGGTTAGAATTCATTTTGCCGAAAAGAATGTGTTGTTGAATTGTTTGGCAACCGCAGGACCAGTTTGTTCTTACATGATATGGTGAAGAAACAATCTGTAAAGTACCAACGAAGTTTTGAGAACAGTCATAAGCGTACAAATTTCCACAAGCATATTTAACATTTATTTTCAAATAAGCCTTTGACACTATAATAACTATGACTACACAATCATTCATGCCATTTATTTTTGAAAATCTCATAATTAATGTGTTGTGATTATTTGGTATCTTTTTATATATACACACGTAGATATGATCATATATACATAGAACATCCAGCCGCCATGCCGCCTCAACCCTTAGAAAATAAAGCGTTGTTGGCTTATTCATTTGTGGTACACATCAAGCTATACATTTCCAGTTTATGCTGACATTGTATAGGATTTCGGTACAATGCGAGGTCAGGTTATACTGGAAATCTATAGCTTGATGTGTAGCCGTGCGTACCTATCAGTTGGCATATTCCGGTTGCATTTTGCAAGTCGTCAACCAGAGTGTTCCAGGTTACCACAGCTGGCTTTCTAGTATTAACATCTATTGAATCTTGCAATAGTACTTAACTAGCTTCTGCCCGCAACTTCGTCCTGACCCACCGCGTCGCATCGCATCGCAAGACCCGCGCTATTACTTCGTTTTCGCTTAGCGATCTTTCTGACATTTTTTCTTTTTGCTCGGCTCCTATGGGTAGTAGCATGATGTGTGATGTTACATAGTCTAAAAGTAACCTTCCTTAAGATTTGGGCAATCCAATACAAAAAAAAAAAACCCCTACATACAAACTTACAAACAAACAAATTTTACCTCTTGTATTAGTATTGGTATAGATAAATAATGAAAATAAAAGGTAATGAATTAGATAACAATCAAAATTCTAATTAAGTAAGTTACTGAAGACTGAAACAATCAGAATTTTCAGACTAAATCGCAAATAGATTAGTATAATCAACCTACCTTATTGATATCTCTCGCGATCTCGTCGCTAGCAAATAGGTAGGTACATTATTTACAATGCAATAACAATATATTTAGTTGATTCGTTATCTCCAGACTATACTTAGCGAATATCGAACGTAGATCTGTGGCAGATAACAAATAATTATTTCACTGTTTTTTGTGTTTTGCTGCTTTTTTGGCACTTATTTAAAACTTATAAATGAATTATCCATTCATCCACCAATTCAATACACTGTTGAAATTGTACTGTTTTTTTTGTGAATAAATATTTATCAGAGAACACCAGTTTCTTTAGTAGGTAACGATTGATGGCCCGTAATCAAATTAATGTTAAAAACTTTTCCTTGTGTGAAAAGGCATTGACTCATTCATTTGTCATATAATTGGCTACGCTCTAGCTTACACGTGCGTAGTACAATGAGTAAACTCAGATTGCAACTCATTAGGAATTTAATGTGCAGAACCTCATATAAAGCTTCAATTACTTACACTGAAAAAATATTCATATAGACCAAATGATTTCTTAAATGATTAATAAGTTAGATGTCTACGTATTATGTGCATAAGCGATAAAAACCAAAATTATCAGGAAAATTATGACCTTCGAGACGGCTCTACGAATCGTAAACATCCTTTTATACCAACGCTATCAATAGTTACTATGCGGTAATCAAAAAAGTAGGTAATGTTTTTGTAGAAATATCTACTTCCACAATCACGAGCTGGTTTATTTTTATGAGATAAAAATATCGCTTACTGTGATATGCTTTTTATGGGTCAAAGTTGATCGGAATAAAAAAAACACGGAGTATTTTAAGCGTATCAACTACTGTTTGTTGGGCGGACATTTGTGTGTGGTGTGCGGTTATTGCGGAGAACATGGAATATCCAGAAAAACATTTATTTGTATCATGTTTACACTGTGAACACAACACTAGAGCTTGGATACAAAAGACACCATCTCACTGTGGTCAGCCTTGGAACTGCACTAGACAGCACACTTAAAAGGAATGAATTGCCGCTTACTTTTTTGAAAATTGCTTCAACAAACGTGATTTACATTACATATTTGTTTAATATATCTTTAATATTTACGACATTCTTGGTGCGTGTTGTAAGATGTAGGATCTGTCAGCTGGGCGTGGCCGGCGGCTGCGCAGGCGCACTGAACTTTACCTGACCTCTAGTTACTAGTTTGCTCTTCGGCTAGATCTTTGAAATACTCAATTAGCTTATTTACTGCACGCGATATACAATTATAAGAACCAGGGCTTTGTAATTAGGGTACAATCTAATGGTAGTTATAACTAGAGCAGTCATGGCGAGTGATATAAAACCACGGTATATTTTATTATAAAGTGACTTCCATATTATGTCAGTCTAGTATTTTTGTTTTTGAACAGTTCATGATTCTATAAATGCAGATGCAGATTTTGGTTGGATTGAATGATCGATTTATTTTTCTAGAATAATAACTTGAGCATGAGTTTATCACACCAAAAAATCACACCGAGATCGAAAGATGTTTGACAGGTCCGTTGTTTCCGTGAACCGGCTCTCAGTAACAATGTTACATAATGATCTTAGACATATGGATTGAACTACATTGCATATCACTTTTTAAAAGTGAACTAAAAATAAAATTCCTACTAGGTCATTTTCCCAACCATACGCAAAAAAGCAAGTTGCGGACACAAGCCCGATGTGTAATATAATAGGTACAATACAATACAAATGCAATAGAAAATATTCACATAAATATAACACAGAGGTGAACTCGTGTTAGTGTTGACAAGGTCTCTGGACCTTGACACGTTGACGGTACGCATCTAGCGCGTTGTGAGACCTTCAGGGAGCTTCTTTCGATACCATTTCTGATCTGCATATACTGAATTTTACGATGGCTTACATGTACAATGGTAAGTTGTTTTTATAGTTATTAATGAGGTCGTGTTGCGCCACGAGCGTGACCCGTGCAGCACCCTTTGTAACGGCTGATGCCGCGATTCGCTGCGGGGATTAACAAGCAGTGTCGTATGTCACGAGGCCTGCCACCGTTTGCGAAACTCCCAAATGTTGCCTAGCTTTAAGTACTGGTTTTTAACTACTGTTAAATTATAAAATATTGTCTTCCGAACGTAAATGTCAATAGAATGGCGTTTATGTCCCCACGTGTTGCCCAGTAGCAACAATCGAAGAACGGAGCCCCCTTTTGTAATAGTTGACACTATGGATTTTATTTGTTTAAGACAAGGTTTCACTACGTGTTTAAAATAATGCTCATTTGTACTAGACGGTTTATAAGTAAAAGTATATTAGCGTCATTATATCAGTTCTCGTAACACGCATTTACTGTAAGGAAGTAGTTAGGTACTGAACATATCAGTTGAGTTTACATAAATATCGTCTAGTGTAATAATTGCGATTATTCAATGGTCGAAAGCTGTTCAACAAGTTATGAGGATAAAAGCTCACATAAATCAGATACTTATTCTCGTTGAACACATTACTATAACGTACGGTAATCGCATGATATGGATCCTTGAAGATAGTATCTTAAATAAAACGTCAGATGATAAATGATAAGTAGCCAACCAAAAGCAGTATCGAAACTGTACGATGCATAAATTTTTTGTAGGTCTTGAAATACCCACTCAGCCCCAGTCTTCAAATTGCGTAAACGTTAAATCTACATATAGATATAAATCGTGAGAACTTAATCATTTTGCTTGCATAGATAATTATCTAAGTTAAAATAGAATGATTTTGTGAATTATTGCAGTTCAAAATTCGACAATTTATAGGTCATTAAAACAGATTGAAATTGGGTCTCTAAACCAATTTAGAAAGACGGTATCTATCTAGTCAAGCAGTCTTGGGCAGTCTTCTCAGAACTTGCAACTCCTAACTTCATAAAGGCGTGGACGCACGAACGAACAAGAACGCAGTGAACACGGACATCGAACATTTTTGCATGTGCGTACCACTAACGAACATCAAACGCTGTGTTCGTCAAAAAAGTTCGTGGCGATCCAATTTAAAATCCATGGCTACTAAAGATAGCGAAGCGGTTGAGAACGAACTGTGTTCGTATGGGATTCGTGTTCACTTTGCCAATTTACGTACAGAAAGAAAGAAAGACAATTTGTCGTGCGTACACGCCTTAACGTTTGACATTTCAGCGAACTGTAATGATGGCTCCATGACGTCACCCAATTTAGATAAGGACGCCCGTTATTTCTCTCCATGGATAGGGCTATCGGGAAACTTATTGACCTTTAGAATTTTCCGCGCACTTGCCTCTTACTAAGAAACGGGCAGTTGCGTTGTTACTACGGCCTGTTGCACCAGAACCTACTGTAACATTACCTACGTCAGCTGAAAGATAATTCTTCATACGTGGTCAATTTACTGATCCGCTTTCCATTAAATTAATGTTCAATATACCTAAAGGTTATCACGTTGATAATAACGTTTATTTATAAGATGTAGGTATGTACAATCATGCTACATAGTATACTTAAATTGGCTACTGATAGTTTAATAAGGAAGACATCCATATGTAAACTTCCAATCGCATATGCCCTTTTAAAGCAATATAAAATTGTGTGTCCCAAACAGAAATATGTCCTTAAACATATACATACGTAACAATTTAATCACATACAAAGTACACATTAGGCTGACATTACAGTTCAAATAGTTAACGAAACGGGGGCTCCTTTATTTGGCATCATTACATAACTAGATCGATCTTCTGCTTGGACGTGAATTACAATAGGTAAGTATTCCGTTGGAAATGTCATTGTTCTCAGAAGTTCCGGGGCACTAGCTAACTTAGCAAATATCTGTAGCACACGTGAAAGTGAATGAGAACAATGGAATCAAGTACAGGTTCAGAAATTAATCGTCGCCCATCTGTCTAAACGAATATGGATGATATAGATCACAATGATGGATTGTAGGCATCGGATTACACCAGTACTGTACGCAATTAATTATGAAACTTTCTGGTTTCTGTTACATAAGAATGTGTGGTTCAAATAATAAATACTTTTTAATTGCAGTGCATATTTCCATTAGCTTTTCCATTAGTCGTGTTGTCAATTTCTATCACCATTTTCACCAGAGTTTGCCCAGAATACCCTAGGTCTACGTAGCATAAAATTGGTTACTTTGTTACTAAATTATCTGTTACGACATTTGTGTTTCCAGCTGTAGCTGCCCAGCCGCGCCTACTTTCAGCAGGTGCAATAATCAGAAACCAGAACGCATTTACGATAGAAGTATGCAATTAATCATTTCGTTCACGGGAGCGTCTCCAATTGATGGTGTTCGGCTGGTTTTGTTCAAGGCACTTCGATTGTTCGGCTCTATTAGTGTGCCTCGATAGATCGCAATTATCCGTTAATGTCATGCTACGATTTTATCATCAATTTTGTTCGAGACACCTGTGAAAAGAGATTCGTTTTGAACTTCATCAATCACTTCCCTACGATTGTTTTGTCCCGGTATTTCGCCGTAAACAAACAGACATGTAGGTACCTATTATCTTGTATTTAGTAACAATTACAAAATGTACGGATAAATCAAGCGGTCTCGCCCTTGTGTCATGAATGCCATGACATTTGTGTTCGTACCAGAACGTGGCCCAACCTGCGCTTGCGCGAGATTCCAACCTGCTCCGTAGAATATTGTCAGGAAACGTATGATGAATAACATTCATGTGTCCATTATTAACAACCTGCTCATTATTATACTGATTGACGTACAGGGTCCTTGTCTACCTGATTTTGTAGGCATTTAAACATGTATTGGGAATTACGGATGAATAGTTGCGCTTATACATTATAACTATCATTATAGTAGGTATTATGTGCTATTACGTGAAATGTCAGGAATGTACTAGAGATTGGATTACGGATATCCATTGAATTAGAGGAGCTAATGTATCCATGAGATAAGCCTTTGTATAGCATCACACCACTTTACGAAAATATTGAATCTTATCTAAACATTGGAACACGTTTGCAGAATGTGTTAATTGACGTTTGTTTATGTTATTAGTCAAAGGGGGTTAAGAATGGAAAGCTACAGAGATATAGATAGTGATAAATATGAATTATGGGTCTTATCTTAATTTGTATTAATCATTGGGAGCGCACGCGGCTGATGCGTGTGCACTACTTTGGTGCGTTGCTATATACCTACTTGGTATATTGAGAACTATTGCATATTTGCGTCATCCCGTGACTTCTATCACGTTTGACGTTCGTATTATGTATATACATACTATTTGAGGGTAGAGGAGTCAACTGACTGATTGGCCCCGCACAGCTAGACCACGGAGACAGTAGCTTGAAACCAAGATGTAGGTGCACTATTGCACTAAGCTAGGATTAGGTACCTACCTATTGGTAACTTCACCCCTGAACGAGTCAACGGGGCTTTAATCCGAAGTTGTGGACAATGGTGCCGATTCTCTTGTCACAAATGCGTCTGAACTAGACTAAAAATCACCAAAATTTAGTTTACTCCTGTCAAACGATGATTTCCCATTCTGAAATAGACTAAAGTGGCACAACTTAACTATGTTTTAGTTTGACAGCACTAAGATTTTAATTTAGTGAAAATGTCAATTTTGCTATTCTGAATTTGACGTTTTTCACCTAAAATTTTAATTTTCTAACTAATTCTGACCATTTTTAATCGCCACTGAAAATGGTGTGGAATATAATTAGTTGTCATGAACTAAAATTCACACGAACATCTCGACGTCGGGTGCAAACACAGTACTGTACTGGATTTTTTTCTTTTCTTTTGCTTATATCTCGAAAATTGTGTGTCCTATCGCAAAAATAATGAAAATTTCGACCCCCTTTATGAGACCCATAAACCCGTAATACTCAACACGTAGGTAATTTTTTTTTTTTCCATACAAGAAGTGAAAAATTCCATATAAAACACGTCGAAGATGCCACTGCGCGCCTCCGGCTCTAAAGCGGCGGGTAGGGCAAACAAGTATGTACCACGTGGAGTCGCAATTGTCAAATTCGATTTAGTTGTGTCAATTTTTTTTTTAAATTTAGAGACTTTTCTACAGAATAGCGTTAAGATTCTCATAGCCAAAAGTAAGCAATTTTTGTGATAGTTTAGTTAGTTTAGTCCGGTGTACAAGAGAATCGGCACCAATATCTAGTATAAACATTAACCCTCTTATTCATAAATTATAGCATGTTTAATACAGTAATTAAGTGAAATGTGAGGAAAAACCCAACACTCACATTCTTTATAATATATGTATTTTTGTACTGACTGACACCCACTATGATTAAGTGCATACTGTATTCATAGTTTACTATGAGCATCGACAACGCGGAGTAGACAGTTGAATGACTATTTGACGATGCTCTAAAAACTTCAAAAACGATTTGCCCAACCCGAGAATCGATTGCAGGACTGCACCAGCTGCCACAAGTCAGTCTTAACAGTATATTTTAATATAATTATTATAACTTGAACAATAACTCAATTTGCAGACGACAAGATATACCTCGGTACTTCAATTATGTTCATGAAAGCATTCGATTTCAAGCAGACGAGCGAGGTTGCGATAGCAATAAAGTATTTTGGAAGAAATAAAAAGATAAATGGTGCTATTCATATGTATTTGGAATACACGTAGAAATATTTCCTAATATCAACCAATAAAAATTTGCCATACCACCTAAGTTTTGACTCTGCATACAATGATGCAACCATGTTGAAACCTTCATGAGTGTTTCAGCTCTACCTGAGGTTACTTTATTTACCAAAAAAACTTGAAAAGTAATTCAAACTCAATTATTTAAGACTGACAGTTGAGTCAGAGAAACATAAACCATAATGTCTATAACCCCATGTATGGGTACTTGCTCGGGGTTATGCATGAGGAATTGTTGAAAGAGATGAAGATCCTACGTGCATTATGCTGATATGGATCATTTGAATTGCTATTATGTAAGTTGTTGCACCATACGTTAGTGTGTATCGTCAGCGTGCCATAGATCACATAACATTATTCTAATGTCAGTTCTTATTGAATTTTATTCACTACAAACCTTGTTATTAGCACAGTTTATGGTGGCTATAAACATTGTTGACTTTACGCTAATGTCGTCAGCGAGTTATCATTTTCGAGGAAGATGCACGAAATGTGTATGAGTTATGTAATTTTATTTGTGTTGTTTAATATATTGTAGCTACTTAATAATGGTACTTCGGATAGTTTTTCGGACTTTCCCTTTTTCCTTGGCCCCTAGCAACGTAGGTACAGGCAACTGAAGGAAAACGGGTAGGTTTTAATTAGTAAGAGTGACATGGACATCAAATATCTTCTCCCGCTCCTCCCAGAGCGGGAGAAGATATTTGATAATTTCCCACCTGAAAAAAATGGGCATATTGCACATAACTATGGCTTTACGGATTATTAGATGAATTGTAAGGTCTGAAATTAGTAGAACTAAGAACCTTTGGTGACTTCACAGCTGTTAGTGATGCGTGGTTGATTTAATCAGGTCAATCTGGCGTAGCTAACTAGACAGTTAGAAGCGTGAGAACCAAATTAGCTGCAGAGAAAAAATGTGCAGGCTGTCATTGAGTGAATGAAGTCTTACAAACGCAACCATCAAAGAGCACGTTAACCACAACTTCCACATCTGCTTTGCAAATCCGGTGATTGTGCTAATGATCATTACCTTATGGCATGTTACGCCTAAAACAACGCATTACGTGCCCGTGACCACGACTCTTGCATCACGACGCTAGTTATCGGCTGCGGCTACCAGCAGAGAGGTAAAGGTCCTAAAATTCCCACGATTCAGCCAAATATTCTTCATCATTAAGATTTACACTTAAGAGTTCCAAACATGGCTATCTATCTCCAATCTTGAGCACCATTGCTCCGGTTATAATACTTTCGAAGATTCTATCTGTTGTTAAATATTGGTTCCCGAAGAACTTAATTGGGCAGACTATGAGCGTATCGAATGAACTTTGCAATTTTGGTCGTAACCTTGTCATAAAGCGTCGTGCAGTCCAACGCGACGCGACTCTAAACAACAACAAACAATTTCTAAGAAAACTTCACAGTAGAACAGTTACCGATGTCGCGTCCCGTGTCAAGTCGCGTCCCGCGACAAGTCGCGCTAGTCTGCACGAGCCTTTACGATGTTAAATAATCGCACACTAATAACACGGAAGACGAAACTTTATAACCGTTTTGAAGACTATCTTTGTTGATATAACTGTTTGTACGATTTTATGAAGCGATTTTATGTCTTTCAAATTAACTTGTGGAAGGTTCGAGAGTCAATTGTTATTCTCACACAATGTATCTGTGACTTTGGATGTAAATATTCACGGAATGTTAGGTAGGGAGGCTGATTAATGTTTTCCATTTATAACTCCAATAATTAAGCAGATAATCAATTAACAGTGTGCACGGAGCATGTAGGTGGTATGTCAAGGTTATTAATTTATTTAATAAACATAATATTATCGAAGACGAGCCTATGTCGAGGACGACCGCGTCACTTGCCGGAGATGCGACCCGCTTAATTTCACACCTGGGGGCCAATTCTCGATTTTCGCCATTTATCTCGAGTTCGAGATCGTAAGTCAATCTCTATGTCTATTAAAAATATCTCTATCTCTACCAAAAAATGTCGAATTGAGCAGAATTCCGTATTCTCAGTCAAAATAGAAATAAATTTCACGAAAATGTCGAGTCGAGTGAAGATAATGTTACCATTATGAAGAATCGCACGTTCCGTTTTAGGTAGCTATGAGTTAATGAATGATTTTGTTTTAAAACGCTGACTAAACCTAATTATTTAAGTATAAAACGAAACGTTTAGTGTAAAAATAATCAGTTTAACAAATTGACAGTTGACTGTATAATTAATTTAGGTATTTTAGGGTGTGCAATTAGTATTTTTGGTGGGTAAGGTTAGTTTAGTGAACAGTTATACATGACTAATAAAATTATGAAGCAGACGATTATTTACCTTCGTTTTCAGGTCTATTTTCGTGGTATCCTGCATTACAGGAGCCAATAGATCTATTAGAATCCTAAATCTTTATCTAATCTGAAGTTTTTAATGACTTCTGTTTCGCTCAAGTCTTAAATATCGACGGTGGGATAAGTGCGCTGTTGTCGCCGTGTATTGGCCAGTTGCTCGCCACTTTCCAACAACTCCGAAATAAAAATGCTAATAAACTCCATCTTTCAGTGGTTTCAAGTCCAATCGTGGGTACACAAATTACAGAGTCTGTTATTTGCGCGAAGGTCGTCGTTTCAAGAAAACACAATGCACAAATCAAAGAGTATAAATCGAATTTCCAGTAGGTATGAGATGCCAAGCCGTATTTTATTTAAAAATTAAAGAAAAGAAAACACAGTGTACAATTCAAAACTCAACAAATTCACTTAGAAATGACGTATCTCTACAATCGACATGACATCTCTACTGCTCAGAAGCACTCGACATGAACTCTAACGTTAGCCTTCGACAAATGTCGAATTCGACATCCCCAGAATAGCAACTTTTAAAATTTGTCGAAAAAATGACGTCATTAGAAATTTTTGTCGAGTTCGACACCATCTCTAAAATCGAGAATTGGCCCCCTGCGCGTGCGAGCACTGTGTGAAACTTTAGTCATTAAATGGTGTAGTTACGTGCTTAATGATCTTGTCAAAGCACCATCCATTACTCGGTTTATGATAAGGTGATATTTTCGCGTAAAATTCGGAACATCTGAATTATGCTCGGTATAGAGTTGTCATTCAAGCTTTTAGTGAGTACCTTGTCCTGTTTATGAATTAAAGTAGCTGGTACGGTGCACTATTACTGTGTAAGCCAAAGGCCCTTAGATTGTAAGACACTAATTTGCATGCCTAGAAATCGTCTAGGTTTGCTGCCGTAACGATGCTGTTGATTTATGTCGTGTCCGTTATCTGTCAATGATCTGAGGGCTCAGGGACGGCGGACGGCAGTGGACGTCTTTATCAGAAAACATGGCGGCTCCACGCACGCCGGTGGCGCGGGCACCGGTGTCCGTCGCACCCGGACCCAAAGACCGTTGAACTTCACGATCTAGATATAAATTACAAAGCACCGATTAATTTTGGATCCATGCATTACGTGAGTGCGTGATTTTGCAATCTGCACCTATCGATTGTCCTCGCGACGTCGACAATTCTTCTAGAAAACAATACAAGTTTGATCAGATAGTGGCCCCGAGTTATCCCACAACTGGTATTTTCCTTCGGGATTCCCAGTTATTAAAAAAAGCAATCAGACTGAGTCAATTGAAAAGTACCATTTTGGATCGTAAACTTATAAAAGTAAGATTAAGTTGGGTTTTCCTTGCTACAGCATTGCATTAGGTTAATAATGAAAATCCTGAACCAATAGTTAAAAATAAATAAAAACCTTAAACGCAGTGTAATGTAGTAACGAGTAAGAAAACTAATTGCTTGGAACATAAAGAATATGAATGGTTTTATTCTATCGCCTTCTAGAATTTCCATATGCGGTTGTTCATAATTTTGATTTTACAGAGATAGGTAACCCAACTTATTTGGCACCAGTACCTATATGTATGCCGATAATATTTTAATGCTAGAATTAAGTTAATAAATCAATAACAAAATATCTGGCATGTAAGTAGGTTTAGGACCTTTGTACTTTAAACTTTAATGCACACCTACAACTTGGGATTCCGTTCCAAAATCCGGTATCACATTACGCAAACCGCTACACTTTTTCTCGATCCTATCTATCTAGTACACTACAGAAGACCTACCTTAATCTGATTACTTTAAACAACATTAACATAAAACAAAGCATGACATTTGCTTCCATTCACAAGTAACAGGTATTATGTACATACTTGAGTACAATACGTGTTAAAACATTTGCCATTTGAATATCTATTAAGCATGATATGTTCTTACATGTCGATGTCGAGCGAGCAGGGTGTATGTCATTGCGAAATGATCTATTGTGTGCAGGCGCCACCTGGCACACGTCAACACTGCCCCGCCCCTCAAGCACTATCAGCCTATTTGAAATACGAACACGGGAGCCTTGATGTGTCCATCATTCTACGGTGAATTATGTTATTGTCACTTACCTATGTATGTACTAGTCATAAAAAGTATATGATCAATGTGTACTATATACATACTGGAACATGCATTCTGAGCATGTGAGTCATTTTGTAGTTCGTTTCGGTAAATTTTATGCCAAATGCGTATGCAATGGTTGTAAACCTCAAAATGAAGTTGTTTTAGGTCATTCTTGTTCAAAGCTTTAGCCGATTTAATGCTTGTGAGAATATGTATATTAGTGCTGATCACTTTAGTAGTTTTATGAATTAAATCAACCAGCTGAATGCCGTAATTACAGAAACAATTAAAAAGCGACTGTATCTCGCGTGGATCCACGATACGAAGTGTTAATGGCTAAGATCTCAGATCATAAAAAGGCTAAGATAATTTTAGAACAATTTATCTGCTTACTAAAATAGGTAGGTTATCAATTGCACCAGTTCAAAGATTGCTAAGCATGAACACACGTAACGAAATGATTACAGTTTATATTTATGACTATTTCATTCTTCTTGATGACATTACGATAAAAAGCCGAATAAAATGATACTTACATGATAATATACTCGTCACGGTGGATGTGGCAGCACGACAGTGTGACGAACGAGCATTTTATGGACGAAGATGAAGATTTGATGAAAAAGCATGCAGCATACCTAGCATAAAAGCGAAAACACACAAATTACGTGAGCACTTGGATGTAGACAGATGTGATGTTACAGTACATTAAATTATAGATGGGGATTGCATAGAGACGCTTCTGTGTTTTCCGTATAAAATGACATTACCAAAATTATCTATTGTTTTGCTCCTAAAAGCTTTGTTTAACACTTTCGACTCTGGCCGACTGGAAGTGAACTCTCCGGGAGGGTTGCCGGCATTATGTTTGCGCTAAAGTTAACTATCGCGGACAGTCAACGGAATTAGGTTTAAAACCGTGTTTTAAAACACTTGAAAACGAAGAAAAATTGTGTTTTCAGGGGGTTTTGACGCTATACGTAGTCCTTCTCCAATCTTTTAAATTTTTTGAGAATTTTTGTAACCGTGAACAAAAAAATTAAATGCTTGCTGAATTTTAAAACCAACGCATATACTTACTAATAAATTTTGTTAAAATGTACGTCAGATTTTATTTTCATGGTTTACAATGCCGTATTCGCTAAGAAAAACCTACATTTAAAATGAGCCCTCCGCGAAAGCCCCCGGCATCCCATATGCGACTAGGAGAACCCTCGGAAGGCTCCCGACACTGAACTTATTAAAGGGACAAGTCATCATTACACAAAGCTTTATGTGATCATAAAGCTACCATGCAAGCAGTCCCAGAGCATGCATTCAAATTCAGTTCTGCAGAGGCGTTGAAAAACTGTAGGTATGAAACCTAAACTGTTCCACATAATTCTCGATGAATCGCGTCATGCAAGGATGGGCAATCACCCAAAAAGATAAGCAGAAGACTAAACATGAGTCAATGCGACTTGACAACGGATATTATCAAAAGTACAGCCCTACACAGCGTGTTAATAACACTTTTAAATTGTGTGACACGTTACGAAAAGATACGATAAACGGGCACCGGCCCGTATCAGTACCGAATAAAAATAGAAAACAACAAGTAATCACATTTCGTAGTTGATGCAAATGTACTCGCACAAATATTTACATCTTTGAGTGGTTCGATAAATATGGACCCTGATATATATATAGGTATCGTGGACAAAATAAGTAGGTAATACGTATTATTATTTTTAGGGTTCCGTACGTACAAATGAAAAAACGGAACCCTTATAGGATCACTTATTATGTCTGTCTGTCTGTCCGTCTTTCACAGCCGATTTGCTCCGAATTTACTCGACCGATTAAGTTGAAATTTGGTACACATGAATTTCTGTGACCCAAACACGAACATGTAACGTAAATAAATGAAAACACCCCTATATTTTTCAAAGTTTTAGACTTACATATTACAGGAAAACCTATAAGAAGTATATTGTCTTAAAATAACATGGTGAAACACTCAATATTGCGCGTACAAACCTACATTTACAGTTGGAATGTATGAGGGGACATGCTTTTGAATTACAATACCTTATTCTTTGGATAAATTCATCCCAACTACGGAACCCTTCATTGTGCGTGGTCCGACACGCACTTGGCCGGTTTTATAAGATAAAGTTCGTGGTTGACTCTTTATTCTTTGGGGTCTTTATTGAATAACAGTGACTTCGTAATATGACGATTAAATTATAACTATTTTTTTTTTGTAAATTTGTTATTTGTCTACAATCAAATTGACTACCTACGAACGGCTATTATAAGAAACCAGCGAAAAACTCGAATTTCTCTCGATTTCTGAAGACTGAAGATCTTTTGCATTCAAACACATGTAAAATGCATTAAGTATAAGTTAACTTGTTAAATTGTACAAATAAAGACATTCATAGATTGCTATTTGACAAACCAAAAATGATAGAGATTTTTGGGCATACTGCATAGTAATTATAGTTTTATTTTTTTCACGAAATATTCATGTTTCGTTCGACACCTTACATGAAACTTGAAAGGCATGGTAATTTTTTCTGAAATGTTCAGTTAGATCTCATTACTGGATTTGGTAAGATTTTTAGGTATTTCGGGCACTCAGTCTTATCATTGAATTGACCCACCTCTTATTGTTTACTTCAACATTTTTTATCAAGACTCGGAATTTTCCAACACACTTAAAGTTTGAAGTTTATTATAATTATTGTCAATAATTTAGTTTCATAAAAAACAAAACAATTATAGAACATTGTAGGTACCGTCACACATCTGTTGAGAGTCGAGAATTACGCGGCTGAAATTCGGCGTGCCTTCAATGTTTTTTCTTCATTACGGTGCGTAATTTTCACAGTAAATTCAACACGTTTAGGCAGCCTAATTTTCGTCACCTAATTTTCAGCGGCTGTTATTTATAACAGATAACAATACTTTAAATAATTGGGTTACAAAGTATATTTTTTTACAATCCACCTAGTCTGCTTCTCTACTCTTTGTAACTGTTTATGGTTTTGCCAGACTAGTTTCCGAGTAAAAAAATACCATTTTCATGAGCTCATCAATCATAACGCACGCGGCATGGTTACGAGTGGAACTTGTGTCACTTGTGAACATAAAGTTTCCCGGAATAAAACACTGATAAATGAGAAGTCAAAGGTTTTGATGTTTTTATTATCTGCCTGTAGCAACAATGTTTAGGTACTGTGAAAAAAAATATCGGAACCGGAATTTGCACTAAGCTTTCTTCATTAAGTACAAAGGTTATCGCAAAGTGGCGTGGCGTAGTGATTGGAAAGCAACGTGTGAAGTCTTCTGAATGTGAATTGCTTGTAAATTGATATAACTATGAATGGAGGATTTTGAAATTATTTTCAGTAACTTTGGATAAATAATCAGTTATTTTCTTTTATTCGTATAAAATAATAAACAATTTGAAGTTATTGAGACAAAGCTGACTAATTATCTCCGTATAAGATCCCTTTTAAAAATGATCCATTAGTGGTAATTTTAAACAAAATATCAACACTAAAGTCTGTAACAAATATTGCCAATTTATTTCGAACGTGTAAATGTCAAAGGATAGCAAAATGCAATCATTCATTGAAGCCTATGCGCAGCGAAATGAATTCCGTGAGATATCGCAACCGTGTCATACCTATGTTATTTGTAATATAAAGTTGTACTTACAACCCGAAACACATCCAGTCTTTTTTAAACCACAGACGGTATATCAGACTACTGCAGAACAAATACCTCTTCTCATACCATTTATGGATTGAGGATTTCAGACCATCATAAGTTTCGTGATCATAAGTCATAAAACTGAAAATCTCATAGTTTTATAAGCTATTAACATAATATTTGGTACCGATCACAAATTGTAAAGAAGTCAACAGTTTGTTTTATTTTGGAATCCATATATTAAACATGACACACTTATACTTACAGATAATGTGTTCAAAATTTTCCGCAATGTGTTAATCTTGTTGCAAATAATTACTCGTGTAATTTCATTCAACATTTACTTATCATACAATTGGTATGATTTCGAAGCTTCTAGATTATTGCTCTCAGATACAATGTGGTACGTACATACCTAGTGATTGCAGTGATCACTGTAAATAATGTATAATTATCAGAACGATAAGAACGCTTTCCGAATAAATTGAATAAACCGGAACATAACGTCTGTTAATGTGTCGATGATTGCTACTTGAATAAGTTTATCGCTACCTTGCACGTTGCTTAATAGAAACATAAATGCTGAATGTTTACGAGGCACGGCTGGCATTCAAACCTCTGGTATTCCATTAGAGATCAACCTCTTGGCCCGATTAGACTTTGTTTTCCGCTCCCCTAAATGGTAGTAGGTACTTTTCTTGAAACAAAACAATCGCATTTTATTTATCTTGATACCTAAAGTGGATTATATGTAAATAAATCAAAACCCTGAACTTTTGAACGCTATATATCGCTCGGTTTTAAAAACAGTGTTCCCACGTAGACTTGAACGAAATAAATTAATGAGACGTTAAAATATTCATCCACACATTTAAGAGGAGCAACAAACTAATGCCACTAATGGTTGTTTATTAGTAGTAGTATCGGTAATTAGTTGGTCGCGACTAGGGGAGTGTGCCAAGGTGAGAGCATTAATCTCGCTCAGCCGCGATGCCACCGCGCTGCGCTTGCGCCGACCCACTGACTCATCCCGCGACGTGGGCTCCACAACAACACATTACCTATTGTCTGATCATTTTGGCAAGTGCACTTCATTATGCGTATCCACCTACAAGATTATATTCACTACATCATATGCAAAAATGTTCACATACGTGGTCTGTGGATTTTAAGAATATTATCACTAAAGTGGATAGTATTAAGTACAGATAAAGAGAAACATTGAAGGAAATATCGAACAACAACATATTATGTGTCCGTATGGATTGTAGAGCCATGTCGCATATTTAAACGCGGGTAATATCAATTACAAAATATTCAAACTATGATCATAAAGAGTTTCATTTACACATGATTAATTCTTCACCAATCAGGACTAGTATTATTCATGTGTAAATAAAACTCAGTTTATGATCATAGTTTGAATTATTTATGGTCACCCTATACACTAAACTGTGATACGCAAAATGTCTGAAAACAAACATTATTGTAATAAAATTACGATACCTATGTACATTTTTGACGTCTCTGACCGATATTTCCCCCCGAGTCCTCAATCCATACGGACATTCAGACAATGTTCTTTAGTTTTTTTGTTAGAGGCTTATAACACTCGTAACAGGTTTCGCCACAATGAACACCATGATGATTTTACTCGGTGTGAAAATGACAGACGTTAACGATATTTTCACATTAGACATAAATGCCGGCTGCAGTTACTGGGATTGTTTCACGAATTTGTCTTTTAAGCATGATTCATTAGCTTATTAAAATGTTCGGCAAACGCAAATAAACGCAACTTTATTGTGAAGCATGAGCGTAGCCGTGAGTAGTAGCGCAGTACATAGGTATTTCCTTTTGATTATTTTCCGGTTAGGACATTGTCAGATGCATAGTGAATTTTCGGAGTTGCTTTTACGTCTGGCAAATGACAATAGGCTCACCCACACGGAACTCAACACTTTCAATATATATAAAACGTAGGTGTACAACATGCATCTCTACCTATTCCTATCAACATTAGTATGTAATCATCCGTGAACAAACCGTCTTCCGATCTAACACAACTGTACACAATTCTAAGCCATCTGCGCACATTCAAGGGTACATTCCAATGTTTATTATTTTGTGTAAAGCTATCTAGGGTCGGGCGACCCGGGCATGCGGCACGACGATCCCACTGGTGTATCACTTATCACAATGTTTGAGGATCTAGCGACCTCGGAGCATGCATCGCTGAGATGCCGCAAGATGTCACACCACTCCATTGTGAAAATGATGATAATTATGTTCGAAATTCAACATGGCAATAGTTATCGCGGCAAACAACTTACTTGCACGTTATCATCAGATTTCTAGACAATTACTAGTACTCGTAATAAGTTAAGTGACAGAACTTATCTGTAGATCTTTGTCAGTTGTTACTAGTAGTCAGAAACCCGAAAGTTTGACAAGGGTTTCCGTTATTGGGTTGTGAAGATCAGATAAGCAGTCGCTCTTTGTAGAATACTGGTATTCAGCTGCATCCGGTTACACTGGAAGCCGACCCCGAAATATTTGGGAAAAAGCTAGGTAGACGATGACGGCTTATCTGCTTTTTCACCTGCAGTAAGATAACACCATTTAAGTCGGAACTTGTTACTCGAAGAGTGACGTTGCCGATGACAACAAGTGCTAATTAGTACAATAGTTCTTAAACCCAGTCTCCAATTTTATTGACACTCGTTTATAACTCAAGGCCCTTAGATATAAACTCTTTGGGATATCTAACATGGTTGTTCTTCATCTTCATGCTTGTGCCTAAAAGCTTTTCCATCGCGAAAACTATTATTATTTATGAAACTCAACTCATCAGGTGCTTAATAATATATACATTATGAACATTTCATAAAATTTTAATAATAATTCGACTTTTCTTTATAATCTTACCAAAAGTTTACGCCCGGGCCGGCGCCATGTGTCCCCGACACCCCGTATACAGCGACTGACCCTTTGTAAACTAATTTACATACCTGAATGTTGTCTTTTTATTATACCTATTATATTCCAGTTTCCCTGTCACTACTTGGCGCTGATTAACTAGCCCATTCTCTGTAATTACATGTAGATTCTATTAATTTTCCTTATTTATCCTGAAGTTGCCAGTATACCCTGCTTTGCATAACTGGTCAACTACATAAATAATCAAGAGCAAGACCAGTTCTTCTATTTCTATCTATGCCAATGTCTGATGTACTAAGTTCATCCATCGCCCGATTTCAGATTTATAAAGTGACGAACTACTTCCAAATTCTTCACACGTTTATAATGAGCGATGTAATAACACATCAGTCAGTGAACTATTGACCTCTGAACTCATGTTAGCGACGCGAATTGGCAAAAAGTTCACTACGACACGTTCGTAAACGTGTTCAATCGAAGAACTCACGCATTAGCAATTACACGACGAGCCACACCACTCTGGGTCATTAAGAGTACTCGCATACCTGCACGGATAAGTACACAATTACCACGTTAATTCAACTTAATACCAACTATTATGGATGCTTCGTTACGAGAACTATGCGAGAATGTTATGCAAAGGTATGTCTCCCTAACTTTGAGAAGTGTCACATTGTACAACTTATGAAATTATTTATTTATTTACTTGTATTACCACTTACATTTGTATTTCAGGTCGGAACCCAATACAACAATGTAGTCACAATTTCCAAATGTAAAAACAAAGTAAGGTGTATGTAATTATGTATTTTTGTTATACGAGTATTTCTTCAAGATATACCTACGTTACCGGATGACAGTGATGTAGAACAAAAAATCGACACTTGTCACGTCAAGTGTCGATTTTTTATGTATATAACGGCGCAGGATAGCCTTAACCAAAGTTTGTCATCGTATTAAAGAAAATAAAGAAAGAATGAAAATATGTTTATTTTGCACAAACAAAACACACAAAAATACAAAAGTAGCCAAAAGCCTCGTATTCAACCAACAAAAAACGTCTGGAAATTATATTAGTGGTTCAGAAGCATGAATATCATCAGGATTGCACCAGAATATCAGCAGTTCGTCGTGGATTTGGTACGACAGCGGATACTCTGACATCTTCTGTCATGAGAAGACAGCCGGCACGAAACTGTCGATGCCGACGCTCTGCTAGAGTGGTTCGGTGATTCCAGTAACTTTGTAACAACACCGGGCAGCGCCACTTGTTGCCCCAGTTTGGTTAGTTATTTAATTCAGTACCTACTACGTAGATAAATGAATTTTATGCAGAATAAAGATATTCTATTTTATTTCCGCTACAATTGTTTGCAAATAATTTGATCTTTGGCTTTGGCATATTCGTTAAAGCAAAAACTAGTAATTTTTCACTTCGAGTACCCAATCCCGAAGTGCAAAATGACTTGCAGTCTATTGACATACTCAATAATTCATAACCCCAAGGCTGGATTGAACTACAGTTTGGTATATGAACGCTGTTTTCACAATCAAAATTAAGCCGTCAATTTGCCTACATCTTAAATATTCGATGCTAAAACAGTTAATTGGAGTATAAACGGAATAAACTTTGCTCTTGGAGTGTAGGAGTTGTAATACTTTAAGTTTTCCGTTTTCGTTCCAAAATCCACGAAAACTACATCATAATTTAGTTAAATCTAATCTAATAACCCAAATCTGTGTCGCAAAGTTTAACAGGCGTGTTATTAGTAACATTTATCATTTGTAGAATAATTTACTCAGGTGGTTTGTAAAGTGGGTCAACATTATTTAACCTGCACAGTTCCTTTTGATCTATTTTTGTCTTATCCATTAGAGTCGAAAGTCTCTCGATGAACAAAGATGCGTTGTTTAAAGTAGGTCGAACTGTTTGTTGTGTTACATTATGTAATGGCTATTACATTCTTGATTATGTTTAGTAACTAGGTATCGTTAATAGAGAGGTGTTGAACTCTGTGTAGCCAAATAGCGATATTGCATGACTGCATGCAATACCACAATTAGGATGCAGACACCTAGTTCCGAAGTAGTCTTGTTAAGCTCACTGATATTATATTATTCAAATACTACGTTCAAATCTAAGTCAAGTGCTATTACAGCGTTCTTAAAGAGCTATCCAAACATAGAGCTGCCTGCAGTATACTCAACATCAGACAGAACATAAAGCTACTCGTAACAAGCCGGTGATATAGCATACAATCAAGGATTTCGCCTTGTTTGGATTGTATAATAGCAGACAAAAGAATCAACACAAATGAAATTAAGCTTTAATATTCATACAATTGAACTCACTTTCAATGGGCATTGAATAGGGATTCTAATAAGGTGCACCCTCTGACCTGTGGGTCACGTGGGCTCGTGTGCGGCGGCCGATAATTGTTGAATGTTCGTAGATTACACTGTATTGTGAGGAATATGCAGATACGATAAATTAATAACGACGGTATTCATGCATGGCCACGCGCATGGATTAATGTGGTCGTGTCCGAGATGTCTTGTGTCTCATAGTTAGTTATTAATGATGCAGAATTTCTAGTATGTTACCCACTGCAAGCATTCTGGAGGTGTCACAGTGCACATAACTCATGACTGCGTTACAGGCAATTTGCATGTGAATGCGTATTGTAGTAGTTTCACAATATCTGAAGAAACAACACAGCACAATTTGTTTTACATGTTAACGAAATTGCGTAGGAATAAAGTTTTATTTGTAATTGAAACTACCTCTATGGTCAACTGACTGGTTGTCAAACTACCTTCAGCTACATGAAATGTAGGAACTTATTGGTTTATTTACATTACGTTACCGAAATTTCGATTCGGACGCGGCTGTCAACAATTAAAAACCAATGCCATGAATATTAAGTAAAATAAGTTATGTCCAGAAGCTTTTATGCTGTTGTTTATGTGACTTATTAACAGCTGCTGTTGCAGATGTCATGTTTAAACAACATCATCTTTTTTGGTTGTACGTATCGCCGCGTGGAGGATCACCTGTGTCGTGTCATGGCCTGAACATTTGCGCAACTTCACAGAGACGCCGCAAACTGTGCAGGAACTTAAAAACGTCAACGATGTTATTTTAATTGATTGTGTAACACGGTGTAAGAAGGAATAAAATACATGTATTAACGTTTCATTTAAGTTGTTCGGTTTGATCTTATGTTACTGATAAAGTACGTTTCTTACTTCTTGTTTCACAAACAGTAGTAAGTAACGTACTTTATTACGGTTTTATTTCTTTTGACTGGACGCATTTAATGGCGTGTATTTCAGGATCTTCAGCATCATTAAGAGTACCTACATAATACCTCAACTCAAATTTGTTCTTTATCTCGCTCGCACACTACTGCTCTCGGACTGTGTGAGAGCGAGACTGAGCGACGGAGAGAAGTCTCCAAGGCGCCGATAGTTTATTATTACGGTAAAAAAAAACGGTAATTAAAAAAAAAAAATATAATACTTGCTTTATATTTAGTCCAGTTATTATGCACAGTTTGATGATCTAATATGAAGTATTTTTTTAATACAAGCGGTTTATTGTTCGGTTTGAAAGTAACTTAGAAATTATTTTCGTCAAACATAGTACTTAAAATTAATCCTCAACTTCACCATATATTTATTTCAAAAATAATTCTGCAGTATTTTTGATATAACGGAGGATCATGTCAAGCAATTTGAGGTATAACAGAATCTTAAAAAAACGTTTTGTGAGATGGATTCGCTAGTACCAACCACCAAGGTTATGTAGGAGATGTCTAATGTGACTGCATAAAAGAGACTGATGCAGGCCAGGTCATTGCTAAATCATGCATTAGTATCTACCAATCGCTGCAATTTTGTTAGTGTCCTATTATAATTTAATAGCAAGACTACACACAGCGTAATTACTCATTCGTTTTGACGAAGATTATTTTGCTAGATTTTGTAATTGTTTGTAATTCCATACACTTAAACACTTAACTTTAAATTACCGAAGGTCTTTTTCGACTACAATTAGTCCTTATTTTATATCAAGACAAGACAATGCCTTGTATTGTATCTAGGGATTGTTTGGTATCTAATATTTATGTAAATATTATTTATATTATTGAAATAGCAACAATTGCTGTCGCGTGGTATCATGCATATGGCAGCCAGAGCCAGCTATTATACTGTCTTCTAAATTATTGGCAGTAATGGGCACGTGAAGGTTAATCCTCTGATTGTGGGAGCCTCGAATGCCAGCGTGAATAATACGAAGTAGGTACTGTGTAGTTCCAAAAATTGTATGAGATAATGTTATGATCCGTGCCGCCTCTTTTTGTGCATCCCACAATCAGCGCACCTTGAAATAATTGTATAAGCTATTATGTAGGACTATGAAAGAGTTAACACTTGAAGGATACTAACTAGCATTGCATATTATTACGAATAAGTTATATAACTTTACGTCTATTGTCAGCAATTAAACTTTATTGTAAGTGGGTAAAGGATTTCTATGTTGTATGCTAACGATGTTTGTATTAAGAACAATTACCTCATCGAGGAATTTATTTAAGGTCACATGAGTTCATACATAAAATGCTTTTATTTATTACAGATAATAAAATCAATGCTTTCACGAAATAATGCAGTGTAGCCTTCTTCGTAGGTCAAATAATTCTCCTTCGATTTTTAATTATTTTTTTATGACGGTTACGTAATACTTACAGTTGTCAGAATTAATACCAGCTGTTAATATAGGGTTTATAAATGCCTCTTATTTATGCATATTGGCTTGTTCATATTGCCTGTGTCAGTGCTACCCGGATGTTATAACAAGTTGACCTCCCGTGCCATGATGCTTTGCTCTCATTTATATTGTAAATCACGACTCTTTGTTCATTCCATTCATGCAAATGGGATCTGTGTGTCGTGACGAAAAAAAAACAGCACTGCCGTGGATTTAAAATGGTAAGTAAGCTCTTAAGTGCGCAATGATTTTTCACGAAACAGGAAATCACGTAAAGGAAGTTGTGTCGGTTTTCAAAACTTGCATCGATATAATTGAAATGAAATCCTAAGAACCTCAAAATAAAGAATGATTCCATTGTATTACGTTACAAATACACCCAAAACAGTTTATCAGTCATGATTATAAACGGAGGTCAATTTTGTTTCCTGCCTGATAAAAATAAATTGACCAAGAAATAAGTGCACCAACCGTAGCGTGACTATAAAGAAATCAAACGTTAGAGTTCAATTGTCAACAAAAAGTAAATAAAAAGAACACAAATGCTTCGATGCTTTTTCGACATGGATTGCACGACTTCGAGAATTTCGAATCATCTTTTTGTTCGCCTCACATTTGAATGGATGCAATATTTAATTTAATGTCAATAGGATTTTGTAATTGACATTACCCGCCATTGGGATGGTAAAACTGATAGCAATGTTGTGGTATGAATAATGATTGCAATGAAGAAGCTGTTTCTAGATAATTAGGAAGATTTATGATTTATATTATGTATTTACGGTATATTATCCACGCTCATGTACCCTTTTTTTCCGTGGGGAACCAATCGTCATGGGACGGAGACATAGACGAAGGATATCCTCCGTCTGGGGAGAACGGAGGGTTATGTCGGACTCCTACCGACTAAAACCCGGGAAATACTTGTACATTCGCCGCACCTCCGACTGGTCGCTCATGTACCCTGAAATTCTATGAAATATCATACCTGCATAGATACCTACGCTAGACGGAGGAGTTTGGTCGCATCGCCTTGTATCTAGTAATTGCGATGACCGTCTAAACTTTTAATTAACCCCTTATAACCCTATCTCGCACTCCCGTCAACTTGATGCCACAAGATCAATCAGGCGTTTAATTTTAAAATCAACTATTGATTGAGCGCGGAAAGCCTTGATAGAGAACTATAAAATACAAAATAGCATTAATAGTTTTATGTCACTGCATTCTTTGACTCTTCTGAGCAGTAAATACAAACACCTAGATGTTTTGAAGTCTATACTTACTTTGTAATAATTACTTAACTTCGTTACTGCGGTAAGTCGTGGTCGAATCAAATAGTTTCTGCCGATGAGACTTGAAATGACTTTAATTTCGATTTCACTTTCAGCTTACAGGAAGTTATTATGGTAAAAGTTTTAATTATGAAAATACTTTGCTGTCGGTACTTCTTCACGAACCAGCTTGATGTAAAGCGTTTTGTCAACGTAAATGTTGCAATGATTTATATAGTTGAGGATTAATTTATTTCGAGCCATTAGCATAGGTAATATAAACCCGATAATTCAGATATTCATCGATATCGTATGTCAGGAATCGACTCCCCAACAATGCGGACAGCTTTCGTACTTTCGTCAGGTATACAAAGTTCAAGCTTAACTAAAGAATTCGTGTGTAGCACAAATGCCAGGCAAAGGTCGTAGGATGATCGGGTGCTATTGTCGTAGGGTACCTACTCACCATGATACAAGTTCTTGGAACTCGTGACTTGTCGACGAACAATCGAGATTGAGCGATTAAACCCTCATTTATTTAGTTATCGATAATCGTAATTGATGTCTGATGTCTCTAAAGCGGTTCGGCGCGGGCGCAGTTTAAATAAATTACGTTTCAAAGTCAAAGTCATGATGTAAAAGTTGTAAGTCATTTATCACAATAGTATGGTTACATCGTCCTCGAAGTACCTATGTCACTTTAGGTAATATTTTGTTATTTATAATAACAGATTGGTTAAAGTACAAAGGTATTTTGTTTACTTATTGAGGGCGTTGTTTTTCTTATTACGTGGATCTATACGTAGGTGGCCACGTAAGCCTTCGGTTATGTTTGCACAAAAACGAAAAATGGAAATGAAATAATGAAAATCTGGATTACTTACCTCTTAAATACCTAAAACTGAAACGTTTATTATTATATTAAATGAACGATGCATCTGACATTCTGACTTGTAAAACAACATAATTCTTCATGGTATGCCAATTATTTAAAAAATACAAATCTTTTCTAAGTTTTAAAATAAACATTGTATTTATTATACATGCGTCGTTTATGGTTATGACATCTTGGCCATAATTAACACCTACAGACATTCATTAAATAATGTCTCTAATAATATACTATACAATGTTTACCACGATGTTTACATGTTTATATACAGGAACAATAGTTCACACCTCATGACGAACGTCTAAAGCGTTTAGCTTCACAACAAGGCAGTAGAGCGCAGAAATTGCAGAAAACGCCTACACCTGTTTCTATTCAAAGGCGAATAAAAGTTAAGTAAATAACTTGATATAATTTAATAAACAAAACAATAATACTTCCGCTTGCTAAGCTTATAAATAAGCATTCAACCACGGAATCATGATCACAGGTGATGACAAAAAAATTACAATATGATTAGCATGACATTTTGATTCGTAGTAATTTAATAATCGCGTGTTTGTAGTGAAAACCTCCGGCGAACTCCCGCGCAGCTTCCGATTACATAAATTTCGTAACAACAACATTCTAGTCCGGTACGGTAATGAATATTTGACTTTTGACATTGTCGCTTATTTTATGTTCTCTAAATTTTCTATTCCGTCTCATCGTTTGATTGCGGTACATAAAACGTTACCACATAATGACAATATATATACTAATATACCCAGAGATTGAAGTAGACAATAATTTGAACTTTAATCTTATAATACCATATTTGCATTCAATTTACCGACATGATGATAGGTATTATCCAGCTCGATCATTAATTTTATTTTCTTAATAAACATTTATCATAGAAGTCACATTTTAGTCAAGTCTAAAGTTTATAACAGTCAGACATACTTATTTACCCAGACAGACATTAACTTCGCATGAAAACAAAGTTTTTTTTTTTATAAACGTTGCCCCACACTAGGAATTTTTCCTGTATTGTGGGTGCATTTTACAAACATTTAAACTCACATACACAAACAGCCAGACCCAGAACAACTACTAGTAGGTCATACAAATATTTGTTCCGTGCGGGAATCGAACCCGTTACACGCAGCGCACCAGTCAATCGCTTAACTACTGCGCCAACCGTGCCGTCAAAGATCAAAGTAAAAGCTGCTTTTATGCATAATAACAATTAAAATCACGTAATCATTTTAAGTGCTTGGGTTGGATACTTTTCCCGAAGCCATTTCAGATCAATAATCGTGAAATTACACATCGAAGTGTGAACACAGCCTTCACGATGGAGAGTTTATTTTTAAACTTTTTAGTAAAAGATATGATCGCGTGTGGTAACGCTAAGTAGAAGTTGATCATAAATACCGACTGAAAGTTGGCGCCCGTTTCGAAGATAAAGGATAAACAGCGATTGCTATTTTCCTCAAGTCTAAAATCAAACCTTTGTATAACATGTCGTCACTCATGTATACATTTTAGTAGAATACAAAAGAATGATTGATTTTAAAGTATTAAACAGATGATGAGTGAACTTTCATTCTAAAAGTTGGCAACATCGCAAATAGCTGTCAAAAACAGTAATATTGCCAAATTAATCAAAACTGATAAATCCTGTTTTAATTAATTTGGCAATATTACTTTAAGGAAATATGAAATATCGGTACCTAGTGAACTAGAATGTTAATAATAAATTTCAATTATAACACTGAATTTGATGTTGTAACCGTTTTAGGTGTAAAAATGGCATTTTCAAGTTTCCAAATACTTTTTTTTCATCTAAAACGAAATATTCGGTGTTACGATATTAGTTATTGCATTTCATAATCAATATTTTAGTACACTATCGATCGCTCTTAACAGTACATGCTGCAGGGCAGATAATCCAAAATAAAGTTTATTGCAGTCTCATATTTCAGACATACACTGAGCCAATTTCCTACTACCGATAGCCAGGACCTAGAACTTGATCAATAGAACTATGTACTTAATGCTCTCCCCCTCCAATTTCATTAAAATAATTAATCACCGGTCAGTCAAATCCAGCTAACTATCAGTGAATCAAGACAAGTCACTATCATATGAACCAGGTTTTATCTTAAGCAACGCGCGGGTGTAACCGGTCCCTGTATCTTGTCACTAATTACCAGTGATATGTGGAGGAGACAAGATTAATAGCCCCGAACGTAATACTAAGTTAATTCACACATTTATACCTCATAATTAGAATCTTCCAATCAATTATTTTTATTTTAGTTTACGTAACGACCTCCGACTGTTCCGCTTATTTATCTGTTTTCATTATAATAAAATAGTATAACAAATTATTTTGTGATTTGGTGGTTTGATGTCATAATATTGTAATATGTGCTTATTGGATTGGTGAATCCATCTTCGTCTATTTATATTTTGAAAGTGTGAACTGCACATAATACACATATAAAACAGGAATTCCCAAAACTATATCTAGTTGAGGGTTTGGATTTTATTACTAAACAGGTTTGACTGACTGAAAGATAATGTACCACCTACTTAAACCACTGAATTCAAACATGAGGTACCTATATACATTTTGTTTTTTCTGAGGGCTAACGTTTTGGTTTCAGAAATTATTCCAATCTGTTTGTTCCCTTAAATCTGATCCACTGGTGAAAATAATTTGTGGTGGATCTAATTTGAGGATTAGACTAGAATAGCTCGTTTATATATGAGTAGGAAGGCGCTGGTGAAAAGTTGTTAAATAAATATCATAGGTAGGTACTCATCGCGTTGCGTTGGAAATTGGTGGTGGATGGTGGTGTTCGGTTTCCGTGTTGTTCATCTACATACGCTATGATGTACTGCAAATGCTTTTTCTGTAGGAACCGCTACTGTAAATTACAGAGCATGAACAATTTATGGCAAATGATTTGATTAAATAACAATATTATCAAATTGTTTTTAGTTATTTATCCTATTATTAAGTGTTAATTATGTGTAAAACGAATAGTAAAATTGATAACAACAAATAAGTACCTACGTAACTTTCAACTTTTCGTCTTTAAATTTCTATTTTCGGATACTTTCAAAGTAAATCGTGAATTAACAAGCAGTTTTAATATAACATAACACCACGCCTGTATTCTCCAATGGGTTAGGCAGAGGTGTACCTTTAGTACACCCACATTTCGCCAGTTATATTTAAGTCACATGTAATACGGTGCGAGCCTATTGCCATCAACCGAGCACAAATCCAGACTCGCGGTGCTACTGAGAAATTCCAGATGCAAAAACCAATAACACTTTGCCCGACCCGGGAATCGAACCGAAGACCTCTTGCTCAGCAGTAGCGCTTGCGACCACCGGTCACACACCTAGAGATTCTATTATTCCCGATGATTCATTACTGTGTAGCGGTTACACCGCCACATACGAACTACGCATCAAAGACATGACGTCATAGAAATCCTGCATCACGCAATTAGAGTTTACCGCGCGAACGACATATCCGACATCAACAGTCGGGCAGTAGGTCGGCCCGCCAGACACAAAACCCGTCTAGTCGGCGGATCCTCCCTTTTCTATGGTGTACAACTAATGTCAACCCAAACTTAATTTAAGATTACATAAAGACTGCGATGTAATAACCATTAATTAAGCTTCAGATAATATTATTCACCTCATAATGCAACCATAGTTGCACATAAATCATTCTTCATTTAGAAAATACTTAAACATGTCAAAATTGTAAATCATAATTAAAATAGCAATTAATTTCTTCAGATCAGATAGCGTCATTAACGGTTTTGTGTGAGATATATAGACAATAGTTTTAGCAGTAAGCACTATATTTTCTTTCAAACTGGTTGCGTTACGTTTTGTAAAGGTCATAAACTTAGGTTACATGAGATAAATACAGTTTATATTGTGTTTCACAAAGTACCTATAGATAGGCAAGATGATGGGAAAGATGATATGGCTAGAAAGGAGTGACTACCGAGATGGCGAATAGAGAAGTATGGTAGAAACATGTTGGGATGACCCCAAATAATTTGGGATAAGGACGGGAGAATGATGATCACCTCCAAGTTTAGCTGCCAAATGTTGGAAGCCCCGTGTTAAAGGAAAATATAAACACAAATTGAAATAATTTATTTTCTCATAATTTAGGTATACAGATGAGCCCACTTATTGCGAATTATTGGGCACAGTTACAAACATAGAATTGCTAGAGAAAATTTCCTAACAGAAGCACATCTTTACTTTTGGGTCGATCCTGGATTCCTGTCAAAAATCCTGGGATTTCACTGGAGTGGCACACTAGCCGTTATTACGGCGTACGCGACGGAAATTACGCGTGCTTATGTATTCTATGCAAATAATAGGTAATTTAAAAAGCACACCGACCTTTCAGTTGCATATTTTCCGTTGATGTGTCCATGTCCACCTTTGGTAGCTAAAAGCTTGTTCCATAAGTTACTAAATTAGCATACATAAGTCTAAATACTAACTAAATAATAACAATATTCTTAACTAATGACAAAATATAGGTTACAAACGAAGACGGCAAAACACTTGTCGTAGCATCCGTAGCCAAAATGTGTTGCAATGCAACGCGTTGATGTCTTTTGTTGGGCCACAAGTTGAGTGCAGTAACATCCAAAGCACACTCACTGAGCATGCGTGAATCTTGAATGCTTGTTGAAAGCACGCGTCAAATAACATAGTATTGTAGTATGCATGTACTGTAGTGATTGATGTTTGTCCGTATGTATTGGAAATTATGTGCCATTTGCAAGCAATTATGCAAACCCGTGCTGCGCCTAACGTTTTCTGAATAGTTTTTAGCTGTAAAATGTTACACCATTGAGTTTAATTAAGCATTGTGTTTTGAAAAGGAGTTACCATCAAATATATATATATATTCTTACGCAGTTATGAAGATTTAGGAAAACTACAGAAATTGTATTTTATTAAAGAAAAAAAATCTGCTATGTTAACCTAACCTAACCCTTCAGTTATTACAGGCGTGATATGTTATAGTCGTTTAAAACCTTCAAGTACAGCAAGAAACATTTAAAACAGAAGACTATCCAAGAAAATAAATACGAAGTAAGCATATTGTATGTTTAATTATTTAAATGTTAGAATAAAAACCAGAATAAATTGATTGTTCGTATTGGGATTTTTTGAACTACGAGTACATAGGAATAAAATTGGCTTAGCTCATCATCTTTTTGTCTGTGTATGGTTGCACAAGTGTTGTTTTATTCATCTGTTATAGTGCGCGCGCGCCTCGTCTGCGCGTGCGACTATTAACTTACTCACACGCGTTTCCACTTCACAACATTACAACATTATAATAATAAAAGGTATATGAAATAGGAGGAAAGTTTTGAGTATAAATGTGGATGGCTTTAGGAGTAGGGGAAACCCAAAGAAACTATGGATGGACTGTGTGAAAGATGATATAAATAGAAAAGGGGTGACAACTATTGAATGATGGCGGCTAGTGGAAGAAGTAGACATGCTGCTTGGGGTAAGCGCGAGAGAATGATGACGACGAAATAGCTGAGATTTCATTGAGTTAAAATTGTAGCGGTTACACCGCCACACACGAACTACGCATCAAAGACATGACGTCACACCAATCCTGCATCGCGCAATTAGAGTTTACCGCGCGAACGACATATATAAGACTATCCGACATCAACAGTCGCAGTCGGCCCGCCAGACACAACACCCGTCTGGTCAGAGGATCCTCCCTTTTCTATGGTGGATGAGTGAACTTTACACCCTGTTCTTCATACCCCTAAACAATATCATTTTTACCATTACACCGTCACACGTCAGTCATGGTGCCGACTTCTGTGTAATTCACTGCACCAGCAAACCGAGCGTGTATTGTACCTAGGTAAATTGAAAGCTGTAAATTATCTTTTTGTTGTTATTATTCAGAACCGCTTCTAATAACAGTCCAAAAACAAAAAGGTAATAAGCAATGCAAGAATAGTAATTTCGCTATTGTGTACGCATTCCAATCATAGACATTAGCTTCGATATGAAATCATAATTCTCCACTACGAATGCAGATTGTTGTAACGTTCACAAAATACCATTCACCACTCAACTTGCACTGTGGCCAACTGTGACTGATGTGTCATTTGTTTATGTTATTGTTTGCCAATTTAAGAACGTCCGCGGGAACTGTGTAACGAAGCTGATTATTTGGTATTCAAGAATGTTACCAGACCACAAAAACAGTATAAAGTGACAGTAATATATAAAGCGATGTGTTATAAATTCTCCTTTGTGAATAAACGCCATGTTTTTACCGATTGAAATGCTCTTTCATGGATTGTTCGAGCGGAAGCCGGTGTGCAATGGACACTCGCTTGCTCCCCTGCATGGGAACTGGCACATATCTTCTGAGAATTGGCGTCTTTTGAATTGTTTAGAACAGTTTTTGCTTGTAATTATTGTTGTAACATAATGTAGTGTTATGTTCTGTATTTCTGAAAATATAAATTATTATGCATGTCACTTTGTGGGATTGTGTTGCTGACCCTGAAAGCCTCATATTGAATGAGTGTGTTGTTGTTTTAGCAAACTATTCATAACAGCCTGTTTGAGATTAGCTAGCAAGTGATGTTTACTGATCTAATTAACTTGTTTTAAGGTTTGGCACAGTAGAAAAACCGATCAGGTTTTGAGTAACTGGCGTTACTTAAAGATTTAAAGGTCAGTTTTTACTCAGTCTTTACTGAAAACTGCGTATAACATTTCTCTGTTAGGGCTGTTCATTACATGGGAGCAAATGGCAAAACTAATCCTTTGCGTCAGCTGTAGTCACCCAAAGTATTGCATACAACTTCTCAGTGAGCGTAGTGCTCACCAGACACATCTACTCTAGCCGCCTCAAGTTCCCACCTTATTTTCTTCATACTTAAACATTCAGACCAAAACTATTGTTGTGTTACCATTTAATTCGCGCACTGAGCAATAATAATCACATTCAAGATTATCTAGTATCTTCTGGGTATAATAGATTGCGTAAAAGTGTAGTTAGCGGGTTTCCACGGTTGTGTTGACAATGCGAGGTGGTGCAACGGTGGTGAGGCTCATCTGGTGGAGCGGCTCAGTCGCACGCGCAGCCTTGCACTGTCAACTGCACATGCCAATACTTCACGCTGTACTTACGAACACAGTGAGCAAACGGTTCCACAGTAGTACCTAGGTACATACTGCGCGTTTCATAACAAACAAAAAAGTGTATGTTGTTTTGTTTTCCAAGTGTTGTGGTGTTATCACAGTGTTGGGTAACCAGATGTTATAGAATGCTGGTTGTTTGTTTTTACATTCTTATGTGCTTGATTGTTGATCAACGAAAGCAGTGGATAGTGGATGTTCGATTTGGTTTATGTAATGACCTTTACTGTAGAATCTGTATTACAATTACAACCGAATGAATGTGGTTGCAGTACGACATATACGTATATGTTAGCTTTTGTTATGACAGCCTTCTCGCGACTACGATGGGCGGGCGCGTTTAGGGCGGGGTCGTTTAGGGCGGGCGTTTAAAACATATGAAAAATGGCATCGTTTCTTAAAAGGACAATTTTCGCGCTTGTGTTGTGTGAGATGGGATGACATACATACCTATATATTAGAATAGAAAGCTTTTATTTCAGATAGAGTCCATAGGGTTAGTACAGACAAAGATTATTGTTTGACCTACATTTTATACAGTGCAATAAATTCTTTGTAAATAGAACATAACAATATTTGTGTATAAATAAGCAACGTCACTGTTTATAAACAATAGCTCTATTAATCATAGCGGCAATTGATTTCCCCAGTTTACGTCGAACTCGTAAAAAAATAATATTTGCTTAGAGTCGTTGACCGAGCGTCGATTTCTCCTGGAATGCTAGTACTAGTGCCTACAAATTACCGCTAGCAGTCAAGCGAATGCTAATTGAACATGTCACAGTTCAATGCTCTAATAACTCTGTGAATATCAACCTGTGCACGCTAATGATACACCAACCCCTTGGGTGACAAACGTTGGCGCCAGCATTGCGTAACGTAACTATGCTTTAGTGTGCCATACCCATAACGGTTATCCATTGGCATTGACAACACTTATTGGTCGTATTGGTATTGGTTTTACATCCAAACTTATATTGAACTTAGTTACTTTGATTTTATTATGATCTACTTATGCTGTATATTTATTACGTAGAAAATAATGTTTTGTAGTAATGTCCTTGCAGGACTGTAATCTACCGTAACATTTTCATGTTAACTGGGGCGAGGAAGATCGATTAAATGTTGAAATTGAACTACAAAAGTAATATTTCTAATAATGTAGTTGACTGACTTAGGCCAATTTTCATTTACAAATCCACGTGCGCAATATTTACGCATAAGTAGCAATCGTGTGTGAATAAATTAATCCAAGTCACTTAACATGTCTATTGATTCCGGTAAAGACACACTTGTTTAATTTCTAATTAGGCGTAGTATTCACAGTGATAATGCATTGTTAGGAGGAGCATACACGACCGCGGTGCGCGGTCGCTCGTGACGACTTTACAGTACGATTACCGCTACGCATTATGGGCTATTTGACGCCTAGTGTACTCTTTGAATCAGCCCGTTAAAAACAATAAATCAATCATTACAGTCTCCAACTACGCAATATAATATTTGTTTTGCAAGCTTTGTAGTATGTACTCGTAGTAGGTCGTGATCGGCACATTTTTTATTTTGTTTCTCTTATCAAGTTAGGGCACTCTTTCTTCCAACATGAGCTAAATATAGTCGCAAAATTAAAAATTGTTCCTTAATTCTAATTTTGCCAATGAACTAACAAGTAATGCAAGAATTAGTACTTCAAAATAATTTCGAAATTAATCTACTCGAAAATAATTTAAATTATAGTTCAACGAACATTAACTTCTTACGCACCGTTTTACGATTCTCATATTACTTAGATTGAAAAGGTTTATTGAGTGTCAAAGTGCCAAACATAACAGGTTTGAAAGATTGCGCTAGCACACTTAACAATCTTAGCATTTTACTACATAAGCATTACACGACCTTCGAATTACATATAAAATGAACTCAACAAAAATAAAAAAACGCATTACATTTAAATATTAATATAATATTTTATAAAATTAATATAATTCTCGAAACCACAAACAACTTAAAAACTCTAAACAAACATTTTTACTGAAAAAAAGATAAGCTTGACATTATGTCTTAAGTATTAATAACATTTTCTCAAACATGCTTGGAAATTGGATATATTGACAACCTTCTTCGAGATATATCGAAATTGCTGTACTGGTCAAAAACAAGCGAGCGCCTGGCCGGCAATATTAGTATACTACTATACATAGGTCGACCACTATAATCATACAAATTAAATGTCTTGCACCAGTTTCTGAATATGCAGAACAAATCCTGAAACAGTTTGGAACTAAACGCATTTTTTTTGGTTTTTTGACTGATTTGAGACCTCTTTTAAAAATGATTAGGTTAAAATTTGGTGTATTTTTGATCAATGCAACAAAACGTACCTTTTAATTGAAGAAATTTAACTTGTGTAGTTAGTAGATATATTGTTGTATAACAGCAGCGTATACTTACTTTAAAAGCCTTATACTAGAAAAGCAGAGCCTACGTTGCTCAACTTTTTACTACTCATACACAGATGCAATGTTTTATGTTACTAACCATTCAAACACAATGTTAATTGTAAAAAAAATGTTTTGATGAATCGAATTGAATGCGGGCGGCGTCTTACGTACTCTCCGCAGCCACGTCGATCAGTTAATCCTAAACAGCTCGTTTGCAACAAAACGCTGCGGCATTGACTCAGTTGAATTCTATTGTTTTTTACCTTTACATGTATGGGCGTGAAATATTAATATTATGTTGTTATGATTGCTATTTCTAACGGTCCAAATCGTTCTTTTTCCACCCACCATTCCTCACAGGTCATCAGATAAATCAGATCTTCACCTCGACATTTAGGAAAATTAGTAGGTATCCCAACTAAATTCGAATCACAGTTTTTTCATAAACTCGTGTTACCAAATGTTCAAAGTAACATTCAAATGCGAACAAAGGAATGAACTTTATGATATTGGAATTCTCAATGGTGTGTAGGGTTAGGTCACAGATACAATGATAAAATATCATGAGACGATCCGACGAACTTCAAGTTGGGTTTGTATTATAATAATAACAGCTTACGAAACGCCTGCCTGTGGCTGCCTACACATAGATCAAGGACTAGGTTCGTCATTACTGATGTTACAATGCGAACGATTATATGAATTGTAGGGTCTTGTCTTCCATAATTATATAAGTGGTAATGGAATTTGCATTTCGATAAATATTTTACTTGCATGATCATTGCGCAGACGCACGTATGTTTCCAGTCACTGCTGATGGATATTTTAACTGGAATATCAATCTAGACATCATCTTTAAATCAATTTGTAGCTGGTACTTATCGGGCGTGTCGTAACGTGACGTACCACTTGAAACGTGAATTACAATGCGCACTGACATTGATGCCTTGTTATATGTGCTTCGAAGGATCGTTTGTGTAGTAATCTCTTAGGCCTCTATTACAGAACTATTCAAAAACTTATCGAATGAAACGAACTTATTTGTTAAAACAAGTGACAAGTACATAAACGCTCGAAATTTTCGCGTACAATTAATCTTTTTGCGCCATTTCAATTGGGTGGGAGCGTGCACTCGAGTGTGGGAGCTGTGTCAGTAGGTATCATAATATGTTGGAATTTGTTCGTATAGTTTACTTGCTTTGGATACAGTACAGTTAATTGAAAGTATGTGTGACTAAAGCATAAGATACTTATCTTATGATTAAAAACTTTTCTTGTGTTGGCTTTGGATTACTTTGGAATCACCTCTTATTTCATTCGTAATACCTACATTATGTAGACCATTCAAAATCCTAGACTTAAAGGTTGGACCTATGCTTTAATATAGTCGAACCGTCAGACTAACCTGAAGAAGATATATTGCGCAGTAGAATACCAACATGTCTCACAAGTTCACAAATGCAGTTAGCCTCCATTTCACTTTACATAACGTTTTCTAATGAAGAGAAGAAACTATTTCGCTGGCATGCATCAGGAAATACTAGTCTAGTAATAGATGAACCGAGTTATCAGTGCATCTGTACCATTAACGGCACATCTGTTGCATAAAGTACTAACGTTCGTTGCACAATCACCGCAATTCACTCTCGTTGCGTGTCCCGCGGCCGCCATTGTCGCGCACGCGCTTTACTGAGAATGTTCCCGCGTAAAGGGGGCAAAAAGCGCGGGAACTGCGCCCAAACAATAATGGCCGACATAACGCTACGAATGTTATCTGTTCGTATGTACTTACTTGCCATTTACAACATAGCGAATGTTCTCATTACTTGTTTCAATGCAGTAGCTCATTACGTACGTAACGTCGGCTAAATACAACAGTTTATAAAATACGTTTTTCGCAACATATTTGATGATACTTTCAGCAGACAGTATGTACAGGCTATGTAGGGACTGAAACACAAAGATCATGATGAAATTATTGGTCACAAAGACGATAAATAGATTCACTTGTTTGAGTTGACAAACAATAAGTAAGTAACAGAATACTCGTCGTCCGGCCATTATCAGAAATTCCGTTTAATTGGTGCATATTTTACAGCTAAAGAATTCCACTGTTTCGCCAAACACAATAAACAAACAGTCAGCATTAGTAACAAGCGTCTTCATTCAAGCGCAGTGATGAGAGTGTCGTCGTCAGCTTAACATCATTTCATTGAACTCTCCAGATACAGCCGTTAGTGACATGTAGTTGACATATTTAACACATCTTAATAAAAGATTTTCAAGTGAAATGTAGAGTTTGACAATGATTACGTTACGAAGTGAGAAACACTCAAAATAAGTTCAACCGACATAGTGATTGAACTATTTTTGAAAATGGTAAACGGGAACTACGTGTTGTACGGGGACCGACCGTCCTCAGAGTCAGAGATAGTCGATGACCATGTTCATTCACGATCCCACGATCGTAAGAACAAACGCAAAATAAACAGGACAGCGAATGAACTACAGCATTCTTTGAACATGGCTCAACTGGACAACGAAACAGATTCAGTTAAATATGAAAAGAAAATAAAGGAGCCAAGGTTACTGCGTTACGTGCCCACCTCAGAGGTGAAAGAAAATTTTGTGACTGAAAAATTTGAAACCTACGACCTGAAACCGACAGAGGAACGTCCGAGACGATACGCGTTTATGAAGAAGCCGAAGAATCCCGCGGACGGGTCCGTCAACTACGCTTACTCACGCTCGAGCAGCAGCTGCAGCTCGCCGAACGGTAACCTGCCGACAATCTCGGAGCACGGCGAGCAGCACGGCACGTACCGGGTGCGCGCCATGCCCTCCATGCCGTCCATGCCCCCCATGCCCCCCATGCCCAACCCGACCGTCAACGATCTCATACCTGGCTACGACACCAAGCTGGACAAATACTTCGCCAAACCCAGACATGTGAAGTCATTTTCTGCCAAGGTAGGGTACAACGTAAGTCTATTATTTTATAAACGTTTATACAAAAAAAAACTTTTATATACACAAGAAAACTTCTCAATGTTGATTTATTTTTAAAGTGATTAACAGCAATAAAACTCTTGCTCATTTCATAAAATAATATATCAATTGGAAGAAACCAATAAGTATTAATTATGTAAAAGTTAATTTATGTACTGTGAAATTCTTTCATTCCATTTATATTAATGTGAATAATAAATTTATTTATTGTGGTTATATAATAGAATCATTATGTAAATGTGTTCTACCTCAATTATTATAGGTACCTTTATATTTTCAGTTCGTGTCTTTTGCTGATCACGTACTAATAATAAAATAATCGATATTGATTTCTAGTGACATTAGTATTTATATCCGTGCATTAAATTCTTCTATTTTTTTATAATAAATAGCCGATTCACTAAATACATGTTAAAAATAAATAATGAGAAGCGGAATGTCTCTAACACCGGCTGATCCGCTAGTACTGAATAATCTCTTAAAATTATCAGGAAAACAGAATATTATTGGTAAAACATTTGATTTTCGAGCTTTCTTGATTGGATGTTCGAGGAATTGTAAAAAAAAATTGAGCAGGCCGCAATCTGCACCTGCGCATAAATTATATAGAGGCCCGAAGAAGGACCAGAAATCATATTCGTATATTTTCATAACAACAGTTTTTCTTTTGTTTTTCTTCTTCTTATACGGACAAAAAAGAAATTAGATTAGCAACCGAGGGACAGAGGGCTTATACTCGTACAGGTGACAATCGCGTTCAAAGCTTTTTGTATTTCTACAACGATTTTCAACAGAATTGACATTAGCTTTTCGATAGCTTATGCTACATACATATTTGACGTTTTCATAATCGTTAAATTCAGTACATACTAATTCCATGGTTAATTCTGATTAAAAACAAAATATTCAGAGGCGAGCTTTTCACATCCGCAATACATGCAAAAACGTATACTTACGATGTAGTAACAACTCAGCCGGGTAATTAACTATCTCATATATCGGGTTTTAATGTTGTTTAAGTACCAAATACGACATTTTATAAGAGGATTGGCAATACACTAATTATGATAGCAGTATCTAGTCTGGCTGAAATTGGAACATGTGTAGTAGGTACGTTGATAAGTGACAACGTAACATTAGGACTAAATGCCTTCCGCGTCGGAGCGGTAACTTCTCGGTAGGTATTCCTCTTACTGAATGCGTAGTATCATATTATCTGTGCTGAATGAAACACTGCAACTGCATAAGTAGATTTTGATTTACGATATTGATGCGAAAACGAAGAGCTACTTTTAAGGATATTTGATTTGCGATAGCTCTGCTAATATTAACATAATTCACAGTTGCGATGTCTTGATTTATTGGTTGTAAATGTTTTAATAAGCTATGTTTCAGGGACGGTTAACTACGCCTCGTTTAATAATAAACTATTATTTCAGACCACAGAGAATCCATACAGTAGTGTTTGTTACTAGTACATTGGTTTTCACCTGCTTATCGTTAGGTGTCAGAAATCTAATGCATTTAGAATTTGTATCGTTTAAAAGTAAATTATTAACACTAAACCTGCACTATTTTAGAGAGAGCATTACTTACATCGTCAGTAATGGTCTGTTATCGTTTAAGCTTAAATATAAATGATGAGTCATCTGCAAATAACACATTTCATGACTGTTCTTTATAAGGCAAGGTATGTCATTAATATATACGAGGAATAAAAAAGGGCCATGAATTGAGCCCTGCGAAACTCCCATAGTGACAATATAACCTGGGGATCACTTGCCGTTAACGTCCACTTTTTTGATCCTATTATCCAAACAAGAAATAAGAAGATCCAAGGCAGTGTGTTTAACACCATAGTGATTAGTGATGCAATTTCCTGACTAATGTATTATGAGAACCACAATCGAAAGCCAACAACAACAAAAAATACCTAGGGTATCATGTGACTTCTCCCAGGCCTCAAAAATATGTGTAAGAAGCTCAACACTAGCGTCGGAAGTCGAGAGACCCCTTGTGAAAACGAAATGCTTACTGTTTAATAATTTATGTTTATTAAAATGTCTTTGCAATTGATCTAGCATCAATTCTTCAAATATTTTACTAAAGGCAGGGAGCACAGAAGTTGGTTTAAAGTTCGTGGGGTTTGATGTGCTGCCCGATTTAAACAAAGGTATTATTACTACTCGTCAAATCAGGAATTACACCACAGTCTACATTTATCAAAAATAATTGCTAATTCAGGTGCTACAGTGTTGTGCTACATTTTGCAACCGCTACGGAATTTCCCCATATTATGTGTATTGAATTTTTTAATAATATCTCGAGCACTAACATACCTAGTCGAAATTAAATTCATGGTTACAAATTCAAACATTTTCTTTCAATAGGGACTCGGCAACAGTGGGTAAGGAATTTAAAGATTTTGTATTTGAGACTGGATTATCTGAAAAGTAATTTTCAAAATCTATAATAGCAAATTTCCTTTTTAATAACTGTATTGTTATTATTAAGGCTGTAGTCACTGCTGCGCTTTCTGTCTCTTCCAGTCTCATTGTTTATAATTTTCCAAGTCGTTTTTATTGTATTTTGACTATTTTTCATTTTTGACCCTAAATATCGACACTTAGCTTCGCAATAAACTTCGAAATAATTTGGAGTAGTTCTTAGTACAGTTACTCTAACGTGCGTGGATCGCCCGGAGGACACGGTGGAGCATACGGTGGAGGTCGGCCCGGCTTGGGCAGAGCACCGCCGTGTCCTCGTGGTGGCGATCGGTGACGGGGATCTCTCGCGTCCGGCCCTGGTCCAGGCCATGGTACGGAGCGAGAGGGCATGGGAGGCCGTCACCTCCTTCTGCGAAGCAGTAATTCTCGCGAAGGAGGAGGCGGAACGCGTGAGAGAGAGGCAAAATTCGTGCCCTCACGCCCCTACCCGCCGCAGGAGGAGATGCCCTGGGCGTCGGGAATCGCAGGCCGATTCCCGGCCACCGTAGGCGCGGGCTTGCGGACGATGAGCAATGGGTAGCTCGACGTTCGATAAGGACCAGGCCCGGGTCGACGGCGCTTGTGCTCCACGCGCGCCTCAAAGAGATGTCAGCGAGTGAAGGGGTCCGACGGGACCGTTGCGGGAAAGTCCGAAAGGGATACCGTAGCCCCTGGCAACGTAAAGGCATCCGAAGGAACACGGTTGGGTTTTAGTCAGTAAGAGTCTGACACGCTCTCCCGCTCCGCCCAGAGCGGGAGAAGTCATTTGATGATTTTCCACCCAAAAAAAAGGTAGCGGTTATTCTAGTAGGCTCCAAAAATAAATGATTAAGGTTTTATGACTGAAATATTTTTTAAATTTTTAGGCTCATAGATGAGATTTCCATTAAATTAAAATTAAAATCACCACATACAATTATATTTTCTCCTAATGTATCAAGTTATTCTACTCGTAACACATCATCCATGATGAGTATCATGGATCATGTGTTACGAGTATAAAAAGAGAGTTCAAAGCAATCATAAATCGATGACGGAGCCCAGTACACGCTCAATACAACAAGCCGCTCCAACTCCACACAAGCTATTTCTATAGTCCGCTCAACAGAAAGGCTTACAATATCCCTACGTTCTTTGAATTTAAATTTAACAGTATCAATGAGCCACCATGTATTGCATTTTTTCTGTTAAATGAACTACCAACCTGGTGATTACTGAAATTAAACATGAACATTGAAATTTAAATTGATGGCTCTTTAACCAATGTTCTGTAATACATAAAATATCAATGTTGTTACAGTTCATGAATAGTTCAATTTCAACGTCTTTTCTCAACATACCTTGAATACTTATATTTTGGTGCACCAAGTGAACTGTGTTAGAACTTATTCTTACATTTTGAGGATTTAGACTAGTATTTAAATTTAAATTATTTCCATTATTTATGCAAGAGGTTTTCTCTATTTTCAAATGATTCATCCCTGCAATATCTTTGTTACTTAACACCTTAAAAAGTTGTCGATTTGTTAATAACTTATCCGAATAAAGTATCGCAACAATAAGCAATTAAACATACTTAACGATGTACCAAAGAGTAGCCATAACAGCTCTACAGCTATCAGGCCATCTAGATCACAATGAGGCATTAATTTATTGTCAAGGAAAATGATAATGGATTACGTAATTTATAATATTAACGAATGAGATATTTGCTTATTGTTCTCGCAAGAAATCGATTATTTCTTATTGTTAGTCTGTTTGTAGTGTCTATTGTGTTATCTTCTGCGTGGACAGAGAATCTATAAAAAATATAAAAAATACCTACATGATGATTCAAAATGGACTTTAAGTCCCAATTTCTAAAAAGATTAGTAAACATTTCTTTTAACTTTAGCTCAGATCTTTGAGATCGCTAATGACAAAACATTATACATTGATTTGGTACATAACTCAATCAAAATGTTCATTTGTTATTTTAAAAAAAACAATTTTGAAAATGCCTTATGTTACAATTTACAGTCATAAATAAAATATTTAATAGCAACGATAAATCACAATCGAATTACAATCGATTAGAGAAATTTAAATATCGCCCACATTCCTGTGAGTTCTCTATGATGATATTGTGATATAATTTAGGTCGTGGTCGTGGTCCTTAACTGGCCCTATAACCTACAGTACGGTAATATTTACTGACAGTTCCGATAGTTCTGCATTTTTCTCATATTTATTTAAAATGCCTTTATGCCTAAATAGAAATAGCTATGTGGAGTGGATTATGTACCTTTCATAAAATACAAAGAGGAAAATATTAGAATTCAAATTGGTAATTTGTTGAATATGAAGTTCTGATTTATACTTTAATAGGAATAGTAGGTATGTCAAGTAGTCAAGTGCTGAGTTAAAGATTGTTTTATATATCGTGAGATGTGTCACAGTCTTACAGGTGTATCACTCCCTTACATAAATTATACCAAGCTTTAAACAGCATAATTTAACAAAAGTTATATGCGCTACAGGGGCGGTAGCTTTCTTCAAAATAAATGACATAATAAAAAAAATATTCAACCATCACGTAACGATACTGAGATGAACTCAATATGTATTTTGTCTGAATAAATATAGTAAATCTTCCTGAAACGTGGGCGGATCGACTTACATATTTATACATAAAACTGTTCAATTTTATTACTACTCTTGGAATTCCGTACAGCTAGTAATCTGTCGCGCGCGCAATTAGCAGACACAATAGAATTTTATTGTTATCTGTCTCCAATATGAGACACCAGTATTATAAAGGTTAAGCCATTAATAATTAATATTAATAACAGCGCGAATGTATAATATAACGATTGTGCGAATTCTTTTATATGCAGTTCAAAACTGTCAGAGGAATTTCTAGAAAACATGTTTCGCTTTAGTTTTGATGGTAGTTTTCTAGAATAACACATTTAGATCAACTTGCTTCGTGGAATCTTTTGCCAAATGAAAGCAAGCCAAAGTCAATGGTGTCTTGATATGTACTATCTCTTAAAAGTTTATAGAGAAAAACATTTTACATAACATAACGTTCATATCATCACGCCTGTATTTCTCGAAGGGTGGGGCAGAGGAGTACCTGTAGTACACTCACGTTTCACCACTTAGACGCACACGCAGCTTTTCTTTTCGGGTAACGCATTATGGTGTATATTTAGAACTTTAGAAGCTTTTGCTTTACACGAGTTTGACTGCTTTAGGTACCTACAATAAAAGCTCTACGTTAAAAAGTTGATACAAATCGAAAAGCTTTATTTACCAAGAAAATTTAAAAGTACCTAAACTTAATACTTATACACCGAAATCTGGATTTGTGACCGGTTGATGATAAATGATATTTGTGTCTGTAAATAAATTAAAAAACACTTTTACACGTCATAAAAAAAAAAATATTTTAAAACTAGGAATTGGCTGGCCGTATCTTAAGGGACTTAACTGGCGAAATTTGGGTGTCTATTGCGTATTCCTTCGAGGAATACAGCTGAACAGTTTATTGATGATATTTGCCTTTTGTCCTCAGGGCTCTCACCCCGACAGTCTGTACCGCGTGTCGGCGGACAGCGGCGCGGGCGCAGGCAAGCTAACGCGGCTGCTGCGCATGCTGCGATGGCCGGTCGCGCTCATCCTGGTGTGCGTCGCCCTCGCTGTCTTCGTCTACTTCCTTATGCCTGGTGAGTACTGTGAATTATCACTCATTAATAGGCCCGTCGGTCTTTACTCAAATACTGAAAATAATCAAATTACAGCTAGTCAGGATAAGTATTGATTTATTTATATTTATAAGTATTTAAGCAACAAACCTATGAAGTTATAATTCTCTCGCATATTATAGATTTTGTATGAGTCATTATGTGGTCGTAATAGGTACTTAATAGCCTTGACTGTTAGTAGAATTAAGTACCTAGGTACCTCATAAGATTGAGAGTAGGAAATACAGTCATACTACATATATACGTCATAGTAAAGTTCTCAAAAAAAACTTTGCCAATCAAATCAAAATCACATCAAATTTATTTGCGAGAATGTAGGTTTACACTGTATGATCTTAACACTATAATTGCCCTTTTACATTCTACCATTACTTATGGTGTACAAATATTTAATTGTAGTGTAATTTCCTGTAGGCATATACTTCTGCTGACCAAGAGGATAGATTTTTATGACTTACTAGCTGCGTCCTGCGGTTACACCCGCATAAGTCTCGTTTCCGTGGGAATATCGGGATAAAAAGTATTATTTTAAGGGAAAGATAAACAAATAAAGAAAGCATAACTTATCTTTAACTACATTACCCTATAGTGCTGACATTTTTCATTAACGACTCTTAAAGGTGTGATCGCAAAGTTATATCTTTTTGTTACAAATAAATACACCTTTTTGTAAATTACCGCCTTTCTATACCTTTCACCCGTTTACCTATTTACAATCTCGTGCAATTCTCCTCTTACCTTTCTTTTCTCGTTTGATAATATCTGTGTGATTTATTCGCTCTAAGTTTTGTACGACACAAATAAAGCTCAAGTTCACACGGTACACAAAAGGTAAAAACCAGTTAATAGTTCAAATTATATAACATTTTTTATTCAACAGTTTTTAGACAATCGTAATCCGTAGTTATCAAAAAATTTCACGGCTATAAATGGAACAGAATTCCGATTAGCCATAGCTATTCCATGAGTATGTTCGTATATGGCTTGCACAAGGCTTTGTTGGATTGGTCACGTCGGAACTTTCAATTTCCCAAACATAATGCCCCAATATCTGCAGCTTTGCATCATACCGGGCATATTTGTATCGTGGGTATTGCTCGAAAGCTGTTATTGACACCATTGTTGGTTATAGCAGTAACAAATGGATGTGACAAGTTCTCACAACTAAATCAATTATGTTTATGGACGAGGAATACTTCCGCACGGCCTGCGGACCATTTTAAAATAATTTATTTTCTACAACATTTTTATTATGCCAATGATTATGATTTCCGCTGAGGGACCGAACGTTGTATGAAGTTACCTCTTTTGCTTATCTCCTTACGGGACATTAAAACAATATAGTATACTGATAAGCCCATGTGAATCCACATAAGAATGTTAACACGATGTACCTATAATTATCAGCTCTTAATTAAACGCTTTCAGTATTAATTTAGTTAATGTTCTCAGGTGACCGAGATTGACCGAGCCAGTGGACATAAGATAAGGTTATTTTGTAGATTAAGTAGAAAACCATAACTAACATCTCTTAAGTTCATTTTTGCTATAATATCGATTATATCAGCCGCTATTCAAGATTCTTGATCGAAAGTCGTTATTATAATGTGATAGAGTCTGTCCACGTTTGGGCGGAGATGCGCTGGACGGTCGGCACGAGCGATGTCAGAGGTTAAGTCTATACGTAACAGATACTTGCATAGAACAGCTCCAACAACACAAGACGTGTGTAATCAATAGCTATGTTATATCAACGCGTCACTACGACGTGTTTGACATAAACTATACACACACTCAATTTTTATCGACAATCTGACTCACATTTACCGACATGTAATAGATTTTTATAACTTTTATCACATAATAAACGTAATTGGATTCTAATTGACTTGATTTTTTTACTGACAAATCTGTCATAACTTAATTCAATCGCAATTTCTGATTCCTTTATCGATATGACCTGATCTAAAATAAATGAGAATTTGCATTTAGAAAGTCTGTAATGTTAATTTTTGAATTAAAATCAGTAATTGCCCTCGAAGCGGAAGCTGAAATAACATCGTAAAATAACTTTCAAAGCAATTATAGTCCTTTTCATGTGCAAATTGTACTTTGATAAGAGTACGAGGCTCTCGAAACTTTTGATCTCTTCATAAATATTCAGTCACTTTCACATCTCACACGCGAAGGGATTTTTAATAACAGATTTTAAATGGTAAAGTAAAATCGTGGTGAGCAATAATTTGATTGCGTGAGGTGTACACCGCATCGCCGCGCCGCGCCGCCACCGCGCCGACAGCATGCGCTTGCGCCGCATGTGACCGGATGCACTCCAGTCTCCTTTGTTGCTCTCATATTGTGTTTTTATTTGCGAAGGATCCGTAAAAATGAAAGTTGACCTCGCCAATACTTTTGTGCATCCATAAAGGATGTAGGCGGATTTATTTTTATACTTGCTCTGCTTTATCGCATTTCTTTTCCTTTTTAGATAAATAAGATGAATGCATATCGTTATGCCACGGTTTTTATGTAATATGCATAATTTTTGCAACACAATGAAAGTATAAGAAGTCATGACATAAATAAGATCACTTAATCTGACAAACGAATTATCTTTTATTAACAGTCTCGCTTCCGGCGCATTTCGTTTGTCATAGTTAATGGTTTTATCTATTGTTATAATATGCATCATTAGGTATGTCTAATCTATGACAATAATAATATGTGCTAATAAAAATATAGAAGAGAAAACATAACATGTGCTCACCTGCGACGTCGCTTTCTTTTTATATTGAAACTGCAATTACAGTCAACGAAGTGTTTATTGTGCTAAATAAAACCGTTTTGGTTGGTACAGTCGGTTAATTAATTGCAGTATGCAAAACGTGAAGATGTGTGTATACGAGCTTAATCATACGAATATAATACACGTGAAATCAATTGTGAAATAAATTGAAGGTTGTTGTTGCTATCTGTGGATGCTAATAACTGCTTCTCTGCATTTCGAAATAATACTGCCTCTTTACAATGTAAATTGTTAAAATATTGGCTTGAAAACAATAAAAAGAAATAAACAAAGAAAAATGCGTCTATTGGCTTACAAAAAATACATCTTAAAACTATAATAACAGAAAAGAAATTATTATAATGCCAAAAGGGCCTCAGCTCAGCCTGTCGACAGATTACCAGATAATTCACTCCATACAAAATTTTCAATACCTACTGCTATAATAGCCTATACCTTCGAGTTGCTAGACGCTGCGAACAAAAATGTACCTAACCTTACAAGCGTAAAGTGAGTTGTGGTTATTGTGAATAGCCAGGGCTGCCTCTTTTTAAAATTTCGCGCCCTCACGCCCCTACCCGCCGCTACTGCTATAATAGCCTATACCTTCGAGTTGCTAGACGCTGCGAACAAAAATGTACCTAACCTTACAAGCGTAAAGTGAGTTGTGGTTATTGTGAATAGCCAGGGCTGCCTCTTTTTAAAATTTCGCGCCCTCACGCCCCTACCCGCCGCTACTGCTATAATAGCCTATACCTTCGAGTTGCTAGACGCTGCGAACAAAAATGTACCTAACCTTACAAGCGTAAAGTGAGTTGTGGTTATTGTGAATAGCCAGGGCTGCCTCTTTTTAAAATTTCGCGCCCTCACGCCCCTACCCGCCGCTACTGCTATAATAGCCTATACCTTCGAGTTGCTAGACGCTGCGAACAAAAATGTACCTAACCTTACAAGCGTAAAGTGAGTTGTGGTTATTGTGAATAGCCAGGGCTGCCTCTTTTTAAAATTTCGCGCCCTCACGCCCCTACCCGCCGCTACTGCTATAATAGCCTATACCTTCGAGTTGCTAGACGCTGCGAACAAAAATGTACCTAACCTTACAAGCGTAAAGTGAGTTGTGGTTATTGTGAATAGCCAGGGCTGCCTCTTTTTAAAATTTCGTGCCCTCACGCCCCTACCCGCCGCTACTGCTATAATAGCCTATACCTTCGAGTTGCTAGACGCTGCGAACAAAAATGTACCTAACCTTACAAGCGTAAAGTGAGTTGTGGTTATTGTGAATAGCCAGGGCTGCCTCTTTTTAAAATTTCGCGCCCTCACGCCCCTAGCCGCCGCAGGAGGAGACGCCCTGGGCGTCGGGAATCGCAGGCCGATTCCCGGCCACCGTAGGCGCGGGCTTGCGGACGGTGAGCAATGGGTAGCTCGCCGTCCGGTAAGGACCAGGCCCAGGTCGACGGCGCTTTGTGTTCCACGCGCGCCTCAAAGAGATGTCAACGAGTGAAGGGGTCCGATGGGCCCATTGCCTGCCGGGGTTGCGGGAAAGTCCGAAATGGATACCGTGGCCCCCTGGCATTGCACAGGCAACACAAGGAACACGGGTGGGTTTTAGTCAGTAAGAGTCTGACACGCCCTTCCGCTCCACCCAGAGCGGGAGAAGTCATTATTTTGAAGATTTCCCACCCAGAAACAAAAAAAAAAGTGCTGCCTCTTTCGATAAAGATGTCAGTAGGTATTTGTAGTACACTTTATGAAATATAATAAAATGCTGTTTAATTTAAATATGTTTAATTGTTAAAAAAATTACAGTTGACAAATGGAGGTCATTTACCTTTCTATTCTTATCTCAGAAGCATAGTAGAAGCACAGATTACGTGGTAGAAGTAATTACGTACCTACCAATAAAATAGAAAACACGAAACATGCAAGTTTAAACAATTTACCTATTTTAAAAACGATAGTTAAACAAATTAGATACTCTCATTTCTGTATCAGCAGGCAAACTGAAAAAAAAAGTTTTATCTCTTCTCTTGCTGGATCTAGGTACATCCATCAACTGCACATAATGCACCAGAACCGGTCATATCATAAGAATTTGAAACTAAGTAAGTCAGGTCGACCGAAATATATGCGTATGTACGCGCCTCGCGGTTGTCGGCAACCCACTGAGAAATGGTTCGCGTGCGAACCGGCGGCCGGTAGGTAGTTAACGCGCGTAAGTACATGGAGTTATTTATCTGGTAATCTGTGGCCTGAAGCTGAAAAGTACATAAAAAATCATCTGTTCGTTTTTTTGAGTTTGCCGAACGCCAAAATCGTATTGTTAAACAGTCGCTAATCATGAATTAACTTTAAGCAACGTTTATAAATAAACCCCTAATGTCATAATTAATGGACTTTTAATTATGACATTAGTATTTCAAAATTAAGTCACCATCGCCTTTATCTAATTTAAATTGATATACACAAGGACTTCTTAATTAATATTCATAAAAGAACCATAATATTAGTAAGCATTTTAAGCATGTAACATTCAATTTGTAAAACCATTTATCTTGGTGGGATTAATAATAAATGGTTGTAATTAAGGACGTTTATAACTAGTAGGACTAGCAGCGACAGTTGATATGTTTCGGCGAGGTGTGGCCGCCTTGCCGCCAGCAGGCTGTACTGTCGCTTGAACGCTTATCTCACATACACAGTGTTTATCTACTAAACTACCTAATGACTCCTGAGTACCTACATAACTACCTAGGTACGCTACTACGCTAATAGCCTTCCGCAGCGGCTACAGCACTAGTTCACAAATTGCATTTCATTAGGCGCACGCCTTTCAGCGTTATGTAACATATAATCATTTTAATTACTTACAAAGTAGGATACGTGTTACAGGGAGCATAAACTACATCCCGTGCATCGGTTAAGTCACATTTCTGCGAAACTGTTCGGTCTGCGCAGTCGAGCGGAGAAACTAAGCAGAACGCGAGGCTACTGAATTCCTATTGCCTACGAAAACGTTGGGGATCTGATGGTCCACAAACATAGATCGAACAGTTACCTATAGGTATATTTTACATCTATACGATGATTCTACAAGGTCAAATTAAATTATCTTTCGATAGGAGGATGGGCGTTCTATTCTGTATGAAATAAAATGTGATCATTTCGAAAACTTACTAAAATAAATAAAAGGATATGAAAACAATGCTTTTTATTCATTTTAGACATCTTGTTTCATAGAAACATTTACTGCTTAAGACCTAAACAATCCGAGTTTCGATTCCCGAGCTGAGTACAAGTTTTTTTTAAATGTATGAATGCAGTTTTTCTTGTTACTAAAATCGATGACATGGTTCCTAAGAGATCTTCGTATGTCTTATAGTTTCAGACTTTCCCATATTGACCGATCTAAATGTGCCACCCTGTATAATATTATAAACGCGAAAGTGTGTGAGGATGGATGGACGGATGGATGTTTGTTACTCTTTCACGCAAAAAATACTTAATGGATTTGGATAAAATTTGGCACGCAGATAGTTTATAGCCTGGATTAACACATAGGATACACTTTTTTATTCCGATATTCTCACGGGATCGAGACCTATGCGCGTGAAATTGCGGCGCGCTGCAACTACCAGCGAATCGAACTTCTTTCGACTTTCTTCATCTTTAGTAACTTGAAATTATAGCTTATAAAATCTTTTTCGTCATTAGATGTCGATACCGATCCAGTCTGAGGTTTCGTTAGCTAATTTAATTTGCTTAAAAATAAAACGCATAGTTACAACAAATCCGTAATCAAATGCAACAAACTTCATGCATAACAAAACATGAGGCGATATAGGAAGTCCCAGCGCTCACCTATGACACTGACACGGCGCGCGGCGGAACGGGAGCATGTTTACCTACTATCGTCAAATTACTTATGTATGTATGTTGTGCAACCGCGATAAGGATTAATGGCGATACTAGGCTGACACGGCCGGAGGAGTGCCGTGACATCTTGAACCAAGCTTTCACCGGCCCGCGTCTTCACTCTCAAGAGATACTACTCTGGCTTCCTACTTCATTTACCGGTACGAACGGCACGGCCACGTAATTTTACAGTCTAATCTTCTTTAGGTTAGTCTGGCTACCGGTTACTTAAGAACAGACGTAATACAGAGTAAGTCATTACCTTTCCAGTAACCGTAGCACCTGTATAAGTAATTTAGGAAAATGATCCAACAGCTAAACTATTTTAACAAGCTGCGCTTGGCAGGGCGTGGTTGGTGCGCATGGAAATTTAGATAACAATCCTTTGCGAGCGTAGTCTAAAATTAGTGTCCGTATGGATTGAGGAGCCATGTCTCATATTTAAACGCGGGTACTACCAATATTTAGTAGTAAATTAGCCGATTTTGTAGGGCCGGTCTTGGAATGTGTAGTAAAACCCTTAAAAGTTACAGGACGTTTAAGGTGGCTCCTTAAACGTTGGAGGAACCTTAGAAATCGAAATGTAGCCGACGGATATTTTTGAAAATTTGGTAGGATTTAGTAGTACCTACTTATAAAAAACCCAAAAAAAAACTGGACCAGACTTTGTCTTAAAAAATGGGTTTTGTATGGCTGAATTTGAGATAGCTATAATGTTTAGATTTTTCATAATAATCCATCAATTTCACCGCGCTTTTTCTCGGAAAGTAGTCAACCGAAAACAACATATTTTTAGTATAATTTATTAGTAAATGTGTTGAAATTTTTAGTATAAAAAAAATTGAAAAACTATACAATTTCGCTAATAAAACACATTTTATGTGGCTCCTCAATCCTGAAATTTAAATTTCGCGGGCTACAACAGTCCAAAATTAAATGTTACGAGTATAAACAGTTTTCTAAATAAAGAATTGTGACTTGGAAATGTAGGTAAATACCTAAGCTAGAAATTTAAATTTAAATTGGTTATTGCATTCAAAAACATCATAATTTTAATTAAATCCATTAGAATCAATGTTGTTGTATGAAACTTTAGAGTAGTTTAGAGCATTATAACATAAATTATAGGTACCATATAAATTACATTTTAAACATTCACGTTCACATTTGTAGGTTTTTGGCACGCGTCAGAATTTATGCACTTAATCAGTGGAAGATAAAGCTATTGATTTATAGTCGTTAGTGAACGATATAATTGTATCCTAAATATCGTTCACTAACGACTAGGTAAAGGCAGTTAGCACGTTCTCTCCTTAATTGCTCAATCACCAGACATCCAAATTACTTAAAATATAATTTATTCATCGTATTTATGAGATTTGATTTTTTTATGATCCGGAATCCAATTTATGTTTGGAATACGTGGCAGACGTAATATTGCAGTTCTATTTTTATTTATAGCTATTATAGTTATGTTGTTAATTAAGTTGGCGTTTTTGATGCCCTATGATTATTTTTCCCCCACTTTTTTATGTGCTTGTACATAGATATTATTATTATTTTAAGTTTTTAAATCATGTAAATACGTGTGTGTAAATAAAATTTGATGATACTTAGTTGAATTTTATTGCAATCAGAATCATTACTGCTTTACAGGAGCGCCTGCCAGTAGAACCGAGCAATACAAACAATGTGACGCTAGTTCGTTAATCTCAACCTTCTAAAAATGTACCAATTTTGGTTTACTCAACGAGCTGTTATTACTTTCATACCTACTATCTATTTACATTCGCAACTAAATATAGCACCGAACCATAGTTAATCGATAGTTAATCTTGCAATTCCAGACAACTTGGAGTCTCGGACGAGCGAGAACGGCACGTATTGGCAACCGGTTATCGCCGGACAACGGGTGCACCACGACCGGGAACATCAACACGACAAGAGACCCGAGAAGAACGAACATGGTATGATTTCGGAAGCTAATTCACGTTATGAGCACTTGCAATCGGACTTTTTTAGTATTTGAAGGCTATTTTTAAATGTATTTAGTAGGTAGGTATAGCTTTGCTATCTCCGTTGTATCAGTTTTCCTTACGCAATTAAGCAATGTTTTCTTAAAAACCTTGCGTTGTTTATTTTCTACAAAACCGCGTGGTTGATCGCCGTGCATCAATGGAACTTATAACTAGTTCTGTACTTTTATGTAACTCTTTTGTCTCCTAGGAAGATAAATAGGTTGTTAAATTATCATATTCCTAAAATAAGAGTATGTTGTCAATTTGTCATTACTAATCACTATTCCGATTTAATGCACGAATCAATGTGTTCATGTGTTTGTTTCAACTGATGTTAACGTGATACGTGTTGAATGTTCGTCTTGTGTGTACCTAAACAAAACTTATATCACTGTTCACTAAATAGTTCGAAGTAAGAATATTAAGATTTGTTAAATTATATTAACTATGAGCTGTAGGTTCCACATAATATCACCAACCACACTGTCCGTATGTATGAGGAGCACAACTTGGGAATATTACTGTTAGTTATATCACAATTGAATGTTTTATGTTACACAATACACCACACGACAGAGGGAACAGGGGCTGCGAGGAATTTGAAAAATAGGTATTTGAAGAAACTATTGCCTTGCGAAAAACCGAGTTAAACCCCGTAAGGTGCGATAGGGACAACTGCAGCTCAGACCGATTATATCACAAAAGTTTTGACGAAAACGACGTTTGGCATTCTCCTTTTTTCTCCTCGAAAACTAAGCCGATTTAATATTTTTTTACATTCAAATTTTAAGAAAGAGTATGTCTAGGTTCCTATTATTTTCTTTTATGCTAAAAACTTTTCCGAATTAGTCTGGTACTCCTCTAATCACGGCTGTAAAAATGGGGCATTTTTGTAATTTTTGGAGGATCATAGTTTCCTTACTTATTAATTTCTGAAAAAAAGGAAATGATAAAATCACGGTCTCTATAGGCATGTCGCCTATAGAGACCGTGATTTTATTTAAAAATAATGACAGCTCTAGAGGCATTATTCAGGAAGAAAAACGGGTGATACGTTTGTATGGAGAATCGCGGGCCCCTGTTCTCTCTTAACATTTGAGACAAATAACCATGCATGTGTAGATACATAGATTTACCAAAATAATCACTGTTCCGACGAATATTGTTGCCAACACATAATTGCAGGTACGAAAACATCGGAAATAGATTTCTACAACGCCGAAATCGATAAAAATATCAATTTACACCCTGCGGACGATACGATGGCAAATACAAGTCCCAAAAGAAAACTGGCCATACCTCCAGTCTTCCCAACCCATCTTACACCCGAAGTCCAATACGGCAACGAAAAAGCTGATACCGACAACTTAAGAACGGCTAAGGTTTTGGACGACGCCGATAGCGTCGACTCGACCTTGAAACCGCATATTACTCAAAAGCCCGAGAAGCCGCTAGCAATTTACTTCAAAAATGGCAGTGCAGCGACCACGGAGGTCATAACGAGAGCAGAAACAATAAATGATTTCACTAACTATGGTCATAAACAATCAGCCAATAAAAACGTTGAATACGTACAGAAGGATAAGAGTCAGAACAACACAGGACAACTCGAACAGCCCGCGCAGCACGGCCACGTAGCACACAGGCATGCGCCGCTTGAAGTACAAGAATTTTACGGCCGTCGCCGCTCCAATGAAGATGTCAGCTTTACCTCAGGTCATTCAAAGCTGTTTGGTATTTCTATAGAGGATGCAGAAAAAATGAAATCAACTACTCAGAGCTCTCTATATAACACAAGAGTGTCCCCCACGCTTCCAACGTGGCGTGACGGTGATGACACCACCACTAAAAAGTATCCATCTAATATCTATTCAGAGGGTAAGTCTTTAACTTTTGTATCGGCGGGCATGCGGTTCCATCACTAACGCTCAAGGTAAATGGTACGGATCAACATATTACTCACAGTTCAATATTCACTTTCATAATCGTAATTATATCGTACATCGACACGCAGATAAAAAAAATTGTGCAGTGGGTGGGTGTTACTAACTATATGTTTCATTAGCCCAAATTAGGTATTATTTTAAGCACAGTACCAATTTTTGCGTAAATTATTTCAGTTCAATGTCGTTCGACCCGCATGTCTCTGTGCCGAGGCATCCTACCATATGACTTAGCCGGAGCACCAGCGAAGATCGGGAATGTCGAGGCGACGTCTCTGCTATCCCAGATCGACTACTTGGTGGCAACTAATTGCAGTGAGCGTGTCAGGCATTTCATGTGTGCTTTGCTAGAGCCTGAGTGCCACCCGCCACCGTTCCCTCCAAAGATGCCATGCTACGGTCTATGTAAAGGTAATATCAGTGTATAGTTACAATTTCATTATTATTAATTAATTCATGCTGCATTGTATCAATATCAATCTATCAATTATTTTAATTCCAGCGATCGTGGACTCATGCGACGGACAGATTCCTACCGAGCTGACTCCGGCGTTCAACTGCAAGCGATACTCGCGAACCAACTGCGTGGGAGCCAAGACCCCGTGCTACCAGCGTGAGTTCCCGTGCAGCGACGGATCGTGTGTGCCTAGAGACTGGATGTGCGATGGCACCAAGGACTGCCCCGCCGGGGAGGACGAGGCGACTTCGTGCATAACGTGCGATCAGACTGAATACCGGTAATATTTAATATTCCAATTGTCTCGATATATTTCTTCGACTGGCTATTGTCTATAATCTAATTGCATTTTTACTCTGCCGCCGATGTTGAATGTGAAACGGTAATCATTTGTTCCACAGCTGTAGTTCTGGTGGGTGCATCCTGAAGCGTTGGCTTTGCGATGGGTACTCGGACTGTCCGGACGGCGAGGACGAGCACGTGGAGACGTGCGGCACGCGCATACAGCACGCGGCCATAGCGGACGCGCACGAGCCCGGCGCCCTGCACGCCACCGCCGACCCGCACGAGCCCGGCGCCCTGCACGTCGCCGACACGCACGAGCCCGGCGAGGAGTCGGCCGGCTCCGCGCCTGCGCCGGCCATCAGGAAACCCAACAGAGTTTCTATCCGACACAAGGCCACCAATCAGCGTGCTGGTATGTAAAGCGCTGCAACGAGTTGATGATACAATAGGATATCCTTACAATTTTCTACTCTTTTTGCACGCCACTGGTCGTAACGATGAGAAGGAATATTTCGATGCTATCTTTTTATATCTTTCATAAGATTAGCTCTTCGTTTCGTTGTGTTTCTTAATATCTCTGACATTTTACATTTGTTTTAGGAGAAAACGAAAGTAGCAAGGAGCTACTCGTTACGAGCGACAGTAATAATTCTCTGAAAAGAAACTTCACACGCCGTCCCTTACCACCCCGATTGTCTCAATACTATCACCCTCAACCAACCAAACCAGGCAAGCTTTTCGTCCAGCCTCAAAAACCGATTTCAGAAAAGGAATCAGTCGAAGATGTCAACATGGGAGATCTCGGGTTTTTTGATGAGTTTGCCAAAGACGGAAAAGAACAAGAGCCTACTGACCAAAAGTCGAGGCAGCCCGAGAGGATGATGTTTGGAGTGCCTGAACCCAATATGCAACCCATGCCGCCAGCAGGGGCTCGACCAACTCAAACCACTCGAATTAATAAAACTGCCAACAAGTTTGAAAAAGTCATCGATGGAGCCGCCCTGCTGAGGGTAACACACACACTTTTATATGATAGCCTATTTTATGTTCACCTGTCTATTTTGTCCTAAAAAATACGTCCAGGTCTTCACACCACCTTCATCGCGTTCGACCTCAAAGTCGATATCTTCCCTCGGACGTCCCGTATCTTTGCCAATATATCAAGTGATATGCCAGGGCCCACGCTTATTTCAACCAGCCTGTCGTTTTACTGTTTCTTACCCAAAGGATGCATAGAAGTACCGGGACCATATAAATAAGTAAGCGTAGGCTATTTGTCTGAACCAAGTTGCATGTTAGAAACCGTTATAGCAAGCAACTTAAAGTTTTTACAGAATTCATGTTACGATCATATAAGCTTTCATGCCAACAAAAAAAAACACTACAAAGTGAAAAATAACTTTGATTTTGGAAGTCGGTGTCTTTGGTTTTTTATTTTCGTTTTTTTGCCACCGACTTCCGTAATCAAAGTTATTTTTCACTTTGTAGTGTTTTTTTTCGGAATTCGGTTTTATTTTTTGTGAAAAAGTTTTTATTTTTTACTTTTTAGTTGTGGTACCTACACAAAACCCCACACAAAAATTTGAATACCACTACCTGCTATGTAAATTACAGTGACAGGAACTAGGTGGGAAAAATACGTATTATTGAAGCTCACTCAAAAACTCATCAGATCTTGACCAAATTTATATGGAACCACTTCTGAAGTATGCCCTACCAAACAAAAAAGGAATCATCAAAATCAATTCATAATTGGCGGAGCAAACGCGTAACAAACATTTAAAAAAAACACAACCGAATTGAGAACTTCCTCCTTTTTGATGTAGGTTGAAAAGAGTCCAACCCATACAAGAAACATTAAAAAAAAAACTTTTCTCATCCAACCCTTAATGCGCGAGTCCAACTCACACTTGGCCGGTGTTTAATTATAAATACATCTGTGACATGAGTTCAATTTTATTTATTTATATACCTATCAGTAACCAAAATATAATATGTGATGTAATATGTGTACTACTTATTTCTATAGACGAAATATTTATTATCTTTTACACTTAATCAAATAAAAAATAATCACTTTACAGAAAGCAGCGGCGCAGCATGCAGCAGAAATTGCAGAAGACCAAGCTTTGAACGATACCTTTGTGTATGCGGACGATACACCGGACCCTCCTGCCGCGGCTGATGATCACGACACAGCTGACAGACCCTTAGTTACCATAACTAAAACCAGTAGTGTCAACAAACCTGCGTTACCTGTGCCACCTGCGAACTCGGGCCCGATGACGAATGGTGACGGCAAGGACTCTACTCGCGCGCACGCGTCCCCTTGCCCCAGCGGAGAGCTGCGCTGCGTGGACGGGCGCTGCATCACGCTGGCGCAGCTCTGCGACGGCACCATCGACTGCAGCGACCACGCCGACGAGGACAACTGCTACACGTGATGCCACTGTCACACACTAGCGGTAAGAGGCAGTGAGTGCAGCTCACTCGAGGGAAGTCGTTATTATTCCAGTGAGTGACCAGTAACCGATGACTAGCTACGATATAAAATTTTAAAACATTTTTTAATGTTATGCTATTCGAGTGTGCTTTGATAAATTAGTAGCTTAATATATAAATTGAAATGCTGACCGAGAGAGTACATCATTAGGTACTTAAAGCTCAATTTTACTCTGAGTTTTACTTGAATTTTTATTCAATTTTATTTTATTTAAATAACACGGTAGGAGTTGTTTGAGCACTGATAAATTATGAATCAGTAATGTTGTTACAAAATTTTAAGTATATTATGTCATATATATGACCTACAGATCCATCACTCACTGCAGTGACTAACCAAATGGTGGTCTGCATAGTGCTTCAATTAGACAGTTGATAGGGTTGTCATCGATTTTCTGATACAGTCTAGGCTAGCACTGGAAAAATACGGAGTATACATGACCCTCGTGTAACGAAGTCCTTAACACTTTCGATTCCATCTATTTTCATAGAACTCATAAGCTATGCCACCATAGGTACATATTGGAAGTACCTAATCCCTCCGGGACGGTTGTCGGCATTACGTTATCGCCAAAGCATCGCAGCATCGCGGACCGTCAACGGCATTAGGTTTAAAACCGAGTTATAAAACACTGCACAACGAAGTAAAATTGTGTTTTCAGGGGGTCTTGTAGCTGTACGTAGATACCAACCTTTTAATTTTTTTGTGAATATTTGAAACTATGAACAAAAAATTCAAGAAAATAATAATCCCTACGCATACATTAATAAATCATGTTAAAATATACATCAGATTTTATTTTCACGGTTCATAATGTTGTATTCGCTAAGAAAAACCTACATTTAAAATGAGCCCTCCGCGAGGGCATCCCATATGCGACTAGGTGGACCCTCCAGGAGGGCGGGCACTGAACGTGTTAATTTATGTTTTTAATAGTATACGCTGTGATAAAGCAATGCACGATAACGGTGGATTAGTTTTCACCAGGCTAGGTAGGTCCACTCGAATTGCCGTTCATTAAACATAGATCGTATTAAGTACCTGGGGAGCAAGACGTACCGTATTTAGAATTAGATTTTATGTACGTATTGAAACAATAATGTAACAGTTTACAAACACCTGTAATTGAAAATTAAGATAATTGAAAGAACAAAAACATTGTCCCCGTAGATTGAGTCTACAAATTATTGTCTAAAGATAATAATTAATTGAGTTGAATAATTTAACGTTTTTCTTGTTAACTTTTAGGCATTATAATCATTACTTCATTGTAAATATTTTTCATCTAGTTATTTACTTAGTTATAAGTACACGGTTATAAAATGTCATTCGTTTACTTGAATCATTTAAATATTCTTTATGAGTATTTTTTATTAAGTTCATCAACATTTGCTTATTTCATGTAACGAATAGAGGTGCGCATTTGTAAATAGGGCTTACGATGAATTATTTATATCGATAAGTATTTATGTAAAGGTAAAGTGTATTGAATAGAATTTTAATAAAACTTAATGCATTGTAATTTGAATGTACTTTGGTGTAAAGTTTGGGACTTAATTGTCTCGGCGATTAAATTATCAAGATTTTATGGTTCTATTTTTGGCCAGGGCCAATACAGAATAAAAATATGAGAATTCAATGTAGGTTTTCTACAGTTATGTCACCAACTCTGTATTGTCTATTTTTACGTAGAAAGCCTCAATTACGAATTTATTCAATGTTTTATATTTGGGTTATCCCTACATATTTAGTAATAGGTACTTGTTTAGTATTATATAAAGAGATAACACTGTTTAAGAATTTCTTAAACCTACACAAGTGACTGAAATTAACAAATTGATGAAGGAATTAATTAAACCGTACTGAATGTTGGTTTAATCGAAAATTATGATCGAGAACAAAATAACAAACAAACTAAAAACACGGTTTCATTGATCGCAGTCGGTTATAATGTTAGAAAAACTTTTGTTGTATCTTTTAAAAGCAAAGACCACGAAACTTTGAATATCAAGTACTTATAGAGCATAATGCGACTAATAATAAAACTGTAATACATGTAATATTACTGCTAAGTTATCCGTGCATAAATTAATAACGTAGGTTAATATAGTTTACTGCTTCATATTGTCCAAAGTAATGTCATAATAAACCTATATTACCGACGCAGCTATTCGGGTTTTGTCCACTCTATAAATATGGACAGTATGGAAACTAGGCATATTTGTTGGAATAATAATCTACCCTCCATTATTAAGAAGATCGCGGCGACCACTCGTTGCGACACGGTAGGTACATGCAACTGACAGCACCGCGAATATCGCTTGTGGTCTCGTCAATGAGTCGCGTCTGTGTGAGTGTGCCGTTTCGAACGTTTACTAAGTACATAGTTTCTGTACTGTCCATATTTATACTGTGACTGTATTCAATTTCATTTATATGTTCTATGTTATCCTAAGGAATAAGGATTAATCGTAAACCAGTTTAAGTATTTAAGTTATCTATTGTTTTTACTGTATTAAAATTATTACGATATAAATTATCATTTTTATGATAATAAATACTATGCCATGTTATACTTTATTTGTTTTATTAGTTACATAAAATCACGCCTCTGTTTCCCCGAAAGGTTAGGCAGATGTGTAAGTACCTATAGTACACCCACATTTCGCCAGTTTTGTTTAAATCCCATGTAAAAGGGGGCGAACCTATTGCCACCAACCGGGCCCAAATCCAGACTCCAGGCTGCTACTGAGAAATTCCTGATGGAAAAATCCAATAGCACTTTGCCCGCCCTGGGAATCGAGCCCGAGACCTCATGCTCAGCAGTAGCGCTTGTGATCACTAGACCAACGAGGCGGTTGCTTTACTCTCTCCTACAAAACGTGGCATGTGATCCATGTAACCGGTATGAAATGTTACTGGGTTAGGTAACGAACCTAGATTAAAAGGTGTAACTTGCTTAAAGGCTTAGTATTGCTTGTTGTGAGGGCAATTTTATTCTCATTTTATTAATAGCTAGATTTTCTGCGCCTTAGAACACAAGCACTCATTTTGAACTATTCTGGCAATTAGGTATAGTTGAGTGTAAAAACTAAGATTGCGTAGACTCGTAGGTAACTGGTATAAGTGTTAGACACTGTGATATTAATTTACGCAACAGTAGAAGGGAGGCAGTTTCCCACAGACTGTGGTACGCCGTCTGATATTTTATTTTATTGTTTTTGGTCAGGTGGGGGAAGATTAGCATTGTGTTTTGGTCGGTAAAATTGTGAGAAATATAGAAGCGTTATTTCAAGAAAATTACGACTAAAAACAGGCATTTATGGGGTAATTTAATCCTATATATCTTATGTATAGGACATATACATGTATATATATCACATTCTCGAAAGCGGCTCTAACGATTGCGATGAAAGTTGCAATATAGGGGTTTACGGTGGCGAAAAATCGATCTACCTAGGTCTCTTATCTGGGAAAATTCAGAGCTCGTTCGCCCAAAGTTTAGAACAAGAATAATGACATGGCAGTATGGAATTAGTAAGCACCTACCTACTAATATGGCAGAATGGAATTAGTAAGTACACTACCTACCATCATGGCAGCATGGAATTAGTATGAACTTTCCTTTACTATCCTAAACTATTAAATGAGCATTCTCTATTTTCATCAGAGCAGAGCTCGGTCGCCCAGGTACTACAAAATAATAAATTCTGTCGGATGAGCGAAAGATTCACATTTCTTTTATTTCATAGCTTTTTATAGCCTCATAATAGTTTTGTCGTCTGAATCCAGTATGAACTACACCGCGTACCGCGTATCAGTATGTCGCTGCGTAGCAGAACTACGCTGTGTAGCAGTACTACGCCGCGTAGCAGAACTACACCACGTAGCAGTACTACGCCGCGTAGCTGAACTTCACCGCGTAGCAGAACTATACCGCATAGCAGTACTACGCCAGGTCAAAACAGTTACGCCCCCGCATCAAGCTGTGCTACGTAGCTTCTACGTAGCGTACCACTGCGTATATATATAGTAATACGTCAAGTCCAAAGTAGTGCTACAGTGCTACGCTGTGTCTATGCAGCGGCTGCATTGTGACGGAGGAAACAAAATATTCATAGCTATTATATTCATAGTTATTATTATTTATTTTTTTAATAAAGTCAGCCGTGTCAGGGAGCCTTGAGTTCATGCAGGTTCCCAGCTGGAGTTATTTGGGACTAGCGTTCGTTAGAGACTAGGGTTTGCATTTTTCGTTTTTATTTTTAGTTAGCGTTTTTTATAGGTAGTGACAATGATTCAGGTTTTCCATATTTAATTTGGAATTGAGTAGATGTAAAAGTCACTATAATTATTTAGGTTGACCTGGCTGCGGTTGCTCTGTCCATAGATTTGTTCCCTGTTTCAACCATCATTCTTAATCTACTGTGGTTACCCCATCAACCTTCTCTTGTACCTTGAAGGGTTTTGCAAGACCCTAGCCCATAGACTATAGTTCCTGATTGCTTTTTAGTTCGTGAACATCTAAACTAAATATTGTAAAGAGAAACGTTTTGATTTTTTGTATGTTTGTAAGTTTGTATACTTATTTGTATGTTACGCTTTCACGCTACAACGGCTGAACGGATTTTGATGAAATTTGGCACATGGGTAGACCATGACCTGGGTTAGGACATAGGATACATTTATATCCCGATATTCCCACGAGATCGAGACTAATGCGAGTGAAACCGCGGGGCGCAACTAGTTCTAAATATAGCCTGAAATCGTATACAGAGAACTTAAACACAACTTGAATACCTAAAGTTCACGCTCAATGATCTCCTAGTCATAGATGAGTCATATTCTGTATCTGCTACATCTATTCAATGGCGCAGTGTCTCAAAATATCCACGCGCTGCTTCACGTTTAAAAACTATTTTTACCGCTGTTGATATAAGATTGATTTTTCGGTGGTACGTCGTCGGCCTTACAGTTAGCTTCTTTTAGATTTTTTATATTTTTTCATTCATAGTGTGATTACCTCATCGGCGCTACCGTTCGGTTTCGGCCCTCGTATTCGTTTTGCTTTAGTCATTTCCCACTTGTTTTTGAGGTCGGCGGCTTCGTGGCGTTTCCTTATCCACTGTAGGGTTGTCCTCAACTAAACTGAATGTAATCGAACAGGAAAATATATTTTTTTTTTTTTTTTTGGTGCTTATCATTAAAAACATTAGTACCTACAACCCAATTTAGCAGGAAATAATCCGCTGTTATTTCATGTCAATAATTCATTGAGTCACGTTAAATATTATAGTTACAAGTTATTAGGTACCACTAATTTAGCACAAGTAAGTACCGTATTTACAAGTACCGTTTTTTATGACCTTTGACAAGTGTCAGAAGTTTCATAGGATTGGTGACATTACACGAGATAAACTTCCTGAACATAGAGATCTTCAGGAAGTTTACTGACTACAAAACAATGCTATCAAAACCCTAAGTTCCACCCACCGAATACCTATAAAATATTCCTTAGTCACTTGTTTACGACATTACAATTTTAGCACAATAGGTCTAGTACGAATGGGGAATAGGAACAGGCCTGGTGTCATCGACCGCTACCCACCGGCTCAGGCAAGCTGGTAGAAAGCGCAGTGACTCACCCGTGGCCCAACGTGTAGCCACTCCAGGTTGCCTTGACGAAACGGATATGCTGTACCTACTTAGGTAGCAAGGACCTTTGTATTGCAAGGATAAATTGTGAGACTTGTTACAAAAATATTAAAATTATTAAAGTTACTTATATCTAAATCACTTTCCAATTCAGTCCACGGATAAAAAACCTATTGTAAGTAAATACTGAACAATGTCGACTCCAAGTAGATTTTTGTTTTTATAAGTCGTCGTCGTCGTACTTACCATTTAAAAACGAATGCTCTAAAAGAAGGTTAACTTTACAAAAACCAGGTGGAATAATGGCACATAGGTACGTTGAAAAAAATCGTCCGAAAGCCATTAGAATTATTTTATTTCTTTAGTTTAATGGCATTATGAGAATATTTTCGGGACAAATGGCCAGTATTGGCAGTTATGCACTATAGGTCGGACTGCGAAGGTTGAATGCCTTGCTGGTACTGCAATATGAAAATCTGGGTAAATTCAATTAAAAAGAGGCTATGATTATCACCTACCTATCTATTATTATTGTTAACGATAGGTTCAAAGTAATAAAACGATCGTATTTTTGAAAACGACAACAAATGGCGCTTTTGTCATTAAAAAACCAATCGGCATTACAAAGTAAAATGTTGTAAAGACGAGAATTTCAACCACACGAACATTAACACAACCAGAATGGGACAGAATTTTCTTATGGTTCAGTCAGGAAATATTACAAAGAAATACATTCTCTTGAATACAATGGCTGGCCGGGCATTCTATGCAGAATGTAGACAGGTTGCTGGGAGACGAATGAAAGTAAATAAACATTGCATTCGTGAGGTAAACAAACTTTGAGACTGGTTTGTCCACTCGGTGCACTAGGTATCTATAGCGAATGCTTTCTAAATACATAGTTAGGTCGAACGTTTATCTAATCAGTGGCGGAGTGCACACATAAATTGTCATCAGACTGAATTATTGTACAGCCCATTTGTTTATCTCGGCAGTTTATAAATGGCTTTGAATGAAATGAGAATATAGAAATGCACCTACGCAGAACCCTTTAGGTACCTATACACTTTTACGTGCTCCATATAAAAACTCTTTACAATGGGAATAGGGACATGTGAACCGTAAAGTCATGCATGAAATAATAGTACCTATAATGATAAATAATATAGATACCTTTGTATTCATGATCACAGAAATTATAGAAAACCAATCGGGACTAATATATCAGTTATTTTTCTGTAAGTGAAATAACATTAGGTACCGAAGCAATGTCGCAGTGTCTAACCTAACCTACCTTACAATTCCAAGTAGTTACGTACAGAATGCCAATAAACAAATATTTTCAGAAATATACTGTAGGGGTGACATTACCTATAAATTATTATATAAATAATCTGTAATCCCCGAAGCGTTTGGAAGAGTACCTGTACACCCATGATTTCGCTAATTATGTTTAAGTCCCATGTAATAGGGGGCGAGCCTATATCAACCGGGCAAAAATCCAGACTCCGGACAACTAAGTAATTCCCCCTATGTATGATTATGATGACGATTATATTAACATTGAAACCTTGAAAAAACTTCGACATAGGAAGTAAATAAATATCTCGCTACTTAAAACTCTACTCATCCTATACATAAAGAACAAGCTTGAATGTACAAGGTCTACATTTCATCACATTTTGGGCCGTCGTCGTCGTCGCAGAGCAAAGTCGTAAAAGTGTGGCAATGTATCGGTATGCGAAAGGGCCAGCGACTAGACAAGTGTTTCTAAATCTAAGATTCGTACTTGGACCCTTGTACAATCAACTGACTCAGCTTACCAAATACCGACCTCCGTATCTATATACTTGCACTTATCTACTGAACAAAATATAAAGATGAAGTTTACAAAACATTTTTTTGTTTGATTTTCTCTGCTCTTCCGATTTACAATAGTCATAGCAGACTGCAGAGGACATTCTAAACGATTTATATTTAAATACTGTATACAAAGAAAAGTACAGTACAATAAAAACAAACTTGCAACTTTTTCCAATGGGATAGGTAGAAATTCCATATTACCTACATTAGTAACTGCCAAGCGCATTCAGCGGTATTTTTTTTTATTTATTGCTAAATTGCATACCTACTCTTGACCTCAAACTCGCTTGACGAAAAGCGATGGATGAGGTCTACGATGTAACAAGCGTACCCAGAAAATAGGTAACTTTGGAAAAGCTGGTAAAGAACATCCACTAGGATAACGAACTTACGAGAAACATTAACCTATATAAAGGTTTAGGAAAACGCTAATTAAAATCACAATTACGAGAGGATGCAGTATTTGAATGATGAAGTATTTGAATGTTTATTTTTATTGTAACTTGTTGAACCGCTAAAAACAAACAAAGGTGAAATAAAAATAATTTACCTAACATTAGTATAAATAACAATGTTGCCGACTGATTTGTTCTCAATTAATGGCAAAATGAAATCGCCCCAAAACTTAAACATAACTGTCGAAATGTGGTTGTATCATACACCTCTGCTTACCCCTCCGAGGGATACAAGCGTAATGTTATGTGTAATAAATAGCCTCTTCGGGAAAAATAACTTAGCTTTGAGTAGCTTCACAGATACTTAGGTATCTGACAATATTTGATGATCTTGTGTGTGAGTCATCGTCATAATTATTATTGCGAAGTTAGTGCGCACTGAGCAGGGTTGTCTCCGCCACTTGTAACATACCTAACTACCTATGTTAAATCACTCAGTCAACAACAGTGAAATACGTAACGATTGTTTTTAATTGCTACGTTACCGGTAGGTAGCTTAGCTCAATATCTACCTAGTTACCTACCAAGTACCTTTTCCCAGACTTTTTGCAGGCTATCAAGGAATTTAAAAAAACTGTCATGTTGTATCATTGAGATACAGATAAATTCGTTGTATAATGATCAGCCTGCCTAACATCTCACCTACCAGTGTAGTTTTTCACTATATCCGGTTTCCACCAATTTCTTTAAACGAAAATTTAACAGTTACGGAGCCAGAGCTTCTTTTACATGGACTCAACTATGAATGAATGTACTCTATAAAAAAATAAGATTGAAGATAGGATAGGCATCAGAATAATGTTTTAATTACTTAAATGGTTTTATCTAGGTTCGTTATCTAGAATACTTATCTTGTTAAAATCCCATTCAAAGGACTAAAATCTCTTACAATAATAGATGTTAGACGAATTACGTAGGTAGAGTCATGTACCTACTCGTGTATCTATTACTTATAGTGTCTACTTCTACTACATATAGGTAATTTATGTCTTTATTTACAAATAACAATAATGAAGCAGTCAGTTGTGGGGGAATGCGTACTACATAGCATTGTAGAACTGAGTACGTTGGTTGGTGATTCATTTCTCGGAATTGACCTTGCTATGAGTCATTCGTTGGAAGGCAGAGTCGGGGATACCGCGCCTGTCTGCCGGCTGCTTGCTAGACGCACTCCGGTCACCGTGCTGCGCTTTTTACGGAATACTTTGTGTTACCATAATAATCAGTTATATTCGTGATAAATATGTGTGTTTACAAGAAACGAAGAAGATTTATTTAAAAATTCTTCTTTCGAATATTTTGTAAATATTTTTGTTTCCGAAGTTGGATATCATGATAACAACCATGACGTCATTCATACTGTTGAAGGTAAGTAATATTTAGAAGCTACTAATATTTATAAAAGAATTCGTGGTAAATTCTGTAAAATTAAATAAGGTTTATGTGGATGAATCATCCTAAAAACTCTTATCAGTTTCTTATTTGACCATTGTAGTTGGTCTGACGTTTACAATATTATGCGGACAAATTAAAAACCAGGGTTTTACTTATAGCGATCTCTGTTCCACTTATGGAAATAACATTGTTTTAGAAAGAGAATAAAGTTTAATGTGCGAGCATTTTAAATTGTTCGCTTGATCTAATACGATTTCTGATGTGTGGGAAAGAAATAGGGAGAAACATGGCGAACAGTTTATAAAAGTTTATGTTGAAACATAAAGAATTCTCGTATAATACATTTATAAAACAACAATTCTCAATATTAATTATGATATTTTTTGTGATATTGATTGAATAAAGATATCGTGTAAGCAAAATCCTGGCTTGCACAAGAAATGTTCAAGAAAAGTTTTGTGTCGTCTGTGAAAATACTTGTTGAACTAGTTATAAATTAACTTTTCAGACCAACTCTTTTTTGTTGAGAATGAACAGAGAAGATAATGTCAACTGGTTTCATGGGAAAATATCTCGAGACACGGCTGAGAAGCTGTTGAAGGAAGGTCAGTTGTGATTATTATTGTATGTTGTTATTGTTGTACCATTGTTTTGTGTTAGTAACAAACTTGAATATCGTTGAAACTTGCAGAAGGAGAGGATGGCGTGTTTTTGGTACGTGAGAGTAACACTTCCCCTGGAGATTATGTCCTCTCAGTTTTGCACCAGGTCAGTTTTAAAACTTTTTCTAACCTCAAAGTAGAACTTTGTTTTCCTATTTTTAATACTGTCAATGCTATCAGTCATGTGTATCTGTACACAGAACTTATAAATTCATGACCCCAAAATATAAGATGTTTGCTTCTACATCTGCACTTTGTACCTATTGTAGGCAGCCCTCAAAAAAGTTTTCTGTTTTATAGGGAGAAGTAGTGCACTATCAAATTCGAAGACATGGTGAGGATGCATTCTTCTCAATTGAGGAGCACACAACAGTGCACGGATTGGACACACTCATACAACATTACCGAGGAGACTCCAACGGCCTCGTCACCAGGCTATCAGTTGTGTGCAAGGGACAGCCACCACCCCATGAATCTCGTACTCAAGGCACTACCAACCTGTTACACCGGTAAGTATTTTTAATCATACTTATTTACTGGGCTTCATCTTTGATATTCTATAATTTCTTGTACCTACCCAATGATAATATGCATTTAGGATTTCTCTATAGTTAATAGATCTAGAAGATTTTTTGAAGGAAAATACAGACTGCACATAAACATAATAAACTTAATAAGTACTTATTTCTTTAAACAAATAATTAAGACCGTTTATATGAGGAAATTCTGACAATTATTTGTAATTTGTTTATTTCTGTCACTAGGTTTATTCATCACATGACCAGATATAAAACATGTTCTGAAAACAAATAAATATTATGAAGGTACATGAAAGTCTGGCTTTTCAATAGGGAATATGCATGTAATTCAAAACTTATACATTATTTAAATATACATTAGTAGGAGTTGAAAACAAATTTTATTTTTTTACATTTTTTTATGCGTTACTTAACATTATTAAAAATTTATGTGTGAAAACTCAAAAACGCGTCATTTTCGAAAAACACTAAGTATGTGAATAAAAATCTATTCTTTGCAAAGTACTTCAAATCTCACTCAGGTAAGTAAGTAAGATTGCAGCCTGAATAAAGCACTTTTTTTTTTTTTTGCAACAGCAGCAAGCAGTAGTTCGATTTAACTTTTAATGCTTTTCTTGACTTTATATTACTGTGATTTATGACTTAATGAAAAAAAAAACATACATACTATATTCAGGATTTAGATGTCACTAAAATAGGTAGTACCCTTAATCAAATACCCATATAATTCTATTTCTATAATATCAGGTGTAAAATATGGTGTCATAATATTTATAACAGTTTGAACAATGCATTTAAATTAATAATATTGTGCTTAAGGTGATACTAGCCAACATTTTTCCCATACAAATTTCGGGAGTGAATTACTCCACTGTTTGACATTGTACATCCAAAGTTAAACATGATATCGTTTTGTCTCATTATTAATTGTGTCTGTACGGAAGCGGAATAGTAAAATTAAAAGCCAATAAAAAGTTATGAGCCAACAAAGTTTCATTTTTCTTGCTAATTTTAACGCAACTTTGGGCGTAAATAAGTAATAAAAGAAATGGAAAATCTCCAAAACAAAATCCGTACAGACATAGCTCAATTATCGAAGATTTTAATAAACTTTATTTGTAAATGATTTACGCAGCGGTTTTTTCATAAAACACGATTTCCCGAAGGACTTTTCGTAATTTTATTCGCGCTCGTTTTACTATGAATTGTCGTGCATTTCACTAGATAATGTTCCCCCGCGCGGTGCGGAGGGAAGACGCTCACGCATACATGCACATTACTATGTGATACGTACTTTCGTTCGAATTTCGATTCAGGCACGTGCATATCACGCACGTTTAACTTCGTACTTTTGAGTGTTTTTCGGCTGCAGCCTACGCGTTTGTAAGTTTGTCGATACTATGATGTCGCGTTGTTTCGATACTACCTACTTTATCTGTTTGACGTCGCGCTGAAATTTTGACTACGTATTTTTGTTTGAAATTGGAATTGTTGGTTTGAGTGGACGCTGTGTTGGAATCAAAACTTTTTTGTAATGCAATATAAATGGCGCGCCCAGCTAGTTACATTAGAGAAAAAAAGAAAAATGGAAACTCCTTTGTGATGTTAACTTTTTGGATTTTAACTGTATCTTATTGGTAAAAAATATATTTTTCATCACAAATCTATTCAAAAAGAGCTAGTTTGTTCTTTGTAAACAGGGACCAAAATAGCACTTTGATCCCTAGGGAGCAAAGTAGATTTGAATTTAGAATGTGGATATTGTTCGAAAAAGTTCCAATCACCAAGGAGATCAATCACGAACATTGTATGAACAAGTTGGAGAAAGGCTGGCAAGAAAGAGAGAGAAAGTGTGAATTCAATTCAAATTCACACTTTGACAAGACTGGTCAAAATGAAAATCCAAGATGGCGGCAATGACACATGACGAAAATTTTCAAATTTTTCGTCATTGGTGTCGTTTTCATAGTTTTAGAGGGCGCCAAAGCCGATAGTGAGGTCAAAATGAAAATCCAAGTTGGCGGCTGAAAAAATTTTAAATTTTTTCGTTATGGGTGTCGTTTTCATACTTTTCGAGGGTTCTAAAGCTGATAGTGAGGTCAACACGTAAATCCAAGATGGCGGCTACATAATTTTCAAATTTTTCGTCACGGGTGTCGTTTTCATAGTTTTAGAGGGTTCTAAAGCCGATAGTGAGGTCAAAATGTAAATCCAAGATGGCGGCTGTGAAACTTTTCAAATTTTTCGTCATGGGTGTCATTTTCATAGTTTTCGTGGGTTCTAAAGCCGATAGTGAGGTCAAAACGTAAATCCAAGATGGTGGCTACGATAATTTTAAATTTTTCCGTCATGGGTGTCGTTTTCATAATTTTTGAGGGTGCAGACGTGAAGGCAGGAATTTTTAAAGCTGCTAAAGTCGATAAAGAGTTCAAAATGTAAATCCTAGATGGCGGCTGCGATAATTTTGTTTTGGTTTTAAATCATACTTGAGAGATGAGGGTAGGACCGTACACGTTTTTTTTTCTCATAGGGGATTCTAAAGTAGAATATACAGGATGTTTGGCAGAACGTTGAACATACGAAAATGGTGGATAGGTGGGGTCATCTGCTACTTACTCAACCCATTTTTTTTTTTTTTAAATGCAAGTTGAAATTTAGTTTCAAGTATTTTTTTACATATTTCTGTAAGTTTGAGGACTTATAACTTTTTTTCTAGCTAACATCTGAATAAAGCAATAGTTTTATAAGAATCTACCAACATTAACGATAAAAAAAAAATGCCTGTTTTATCCATTTGTGATAAAAAATACACTAAAGTTAAGAAAGTGGTGAAACTAGAAGAAAAAAAAAAATTTTTTTTTAATATCCTGGGGTCCAAGGCCAATTAAATTAGGGCTGAGTAAGTAGCAGATCTATCCACCATTTTCGTATGTTCAACGTTCTGCCAAACACCCTGTATAATAGTATACTAATATATAATAGTATACTCTAGAATCCTTCGCTCCACTCTGGATTAAAAAAAACACTCTCGCCTTAAAAATAGTTGTTTGCTCCCTTGGCAAACAATCTACTATTTCATCACATCTATTCAAAAAGAGCTAGTTTGTTCTTCATCAACAGGGACCAAAATAGCTCTTTGATCCCTAGGGACCAAAATAGATTTGAATTTGGAATGTGGATATTGTTAGGAAAAGTTCCAATCACCAAAGAGATCAATCACGAACATTGTATGAAAAAGTAACAGGCTGGCAAGAAAGAGAGAGAAAGTGAAAGTGAAAGTTATTTGGTCAAAATGATAATCCAAGATGGCGTCAACGACACATGACGAAAATGATCAAATTTTTTGTCATGGGTGTCGTTTTCATAGTTTTAGAGGGTTCTAAAGCCGGTAGTGAAGGCAAAATGTAAATCCAAGATGGCGGCTGGGAAAATTTAAAAAAAAAACATAATTGGTGTCGTTTTCATAGTTTTCGAGGGTTCTAAAGCCGATAGTGAAGTCAAAATGTAAATCCAATGGTGTCATTTCGTAATAGTTTTTAAAGCTGCTAAAGTCGATAAAGTGATTCGTAAATCCAAGATGGCGGCTGCGAAAATTTTGTTTTGGTTTTAATCCACACGTGAGAGATGAGGGTAGGACCGCACACGCTTTTTTTCTCATAGAGGGTGATGAAAAGTAGAGTGTTCACTTCGAGAGCAACACTATTTTAAGCTCGAGTGACGTACTTTGAATCCCTCGCTGCGTTCAGGTTTCTACTTTAGAATCCCTCGCTACGCTCGGAATTCTACTCTAGAATCCTTCGCTCCACTCTGGATTCAAAGAAACACTCTCGCCTTAAAAAAACTTGTTTGCTCCCTAGGCAAACAATTTACTATTATAACATTATTTTGTCAGAGAAAAAGTTTTACAATATGATTCTATTTTTAAATTTCGATAGTGTGTATAAAAAGTATGCCAATAATAACTCATTTTGAAGTTTATAATTCGAATTTAATTTTACGTTATGAGAGTAGATAAAACTATTTTCGGTATGATTTTCTGCCGTTATAAAATTACTTTTTGAGCTGTAGTGGCGATAGTTACAAACCGCAGACGTTATGTAAATAACCATGTTAGGTATTCATTTTATCAATAAAGATTTATAAAATAACTTAATAAATGATGGCTATGTACCATCGAAGAAGTTCATATCTATACACCGTAAGGACTATTACTAGCTTGATATGTAGCCGTGTGTACCCTTATAATAAATTGAGTAAGCAACTGACAACCTTTGTAGCAATCTATCGTTACCTACGTTACGTTATACTGGATACTATTACTGTAGTACTATTATTTATTCTGTGGTTGCGAGTTTCATACTTACCTACCTATATCTATTACCTATGGTGTGTGCTCCCGACACCCCGCTGCACCATACGCTCATCATGTATCTACGCTCGGTTTATCATTGACTTACACCAGGTGTTTTTTTGGTCATGGTGGTTTAGAGTCTAAACCACCATGACCTACTCTCTAAACTTTAGAGAGTAGGTAAAGTAAGTACTCATGAATACAATCAAGTTTCATTATGGGACCAACCCTGAAATATGAAAAAAAAGTCAGATCCCATGCATTTTGATCGTGTAGCTACTGCAGTTTACTAGGGATCAGCTGATTTTATTTTCATGGTTTCAGGGTTGGCCTCATAGTAAAAGTTGTTTGTGCTGAGTAGGTACTTTCATCACGTAAAGCACAAAGTACCTACGTAATCAGGCGGCGACGGGTATTTCGTGCGTAAAGTAGATATGACAATATGACTAAAAATCATGCTGTACTTGGTTTATTCTATTTGCTTGCGAAATAATTTACTTCAATTGACAACGCAAATTTTGCATACACTAACACCTACAATTTGATGCACGGAGTCGAAGACTTGCGGTAAGTAGGTAGGTTATCATACGCCAACAGAATATTATCTGCAATCTGCCTGGTACCTACTTACTGTTATAATTACCTGTCTTACATGTTAATTACCTACGTGTTGTTAGGTAAGTACGTACTTACAACCAAAAATATCGCAAACCTCCGTAGTCGACATTAGAATCTTTATTATTCTGTGCTTTATGTAGGTAAGTAGGTAGTACCTACCTACTTTATGCGTAGTCGTACGTCCGTGGACCGTGACTCGTGGTTGTGAGAAACTACCTATGTAGGTACTACTTCATCGGCTGTAAACCTACCTATACGCAATAATCTACATAGGTGCATACTTGTCTGAAAACAATCTTGATGTGCCTCTTAGTAGGTAGGTACCTAATAATATGCGCGGTCGGGCGAGTGATGATTGTTCAAGTAAGCATGCGTCGTAATCTCGAGCGATCGCTGCATGTATGACACTCGGGGAAAACTAAACAATAAAATAAGCAATCTGCAGGTACCTATAAGTGTAAGGGTTTAAAACGATAACAGCGGCGCCTACTATTATATTACGAGTTTGTAGGTACTTGCTGACTTCTCGGCGAGCGGCACAGAGCGGCGCGGCGGTGCATGTGTGCATCGTCTAACATCGTTTCAGTTGGGAACAGTGTTTGTGTGCGTGCGAACAGACGTTGTGTGTGTAGACTAGCGTCTAACTGCTCATCACTGACACTGTCTCTGTCGGGCACGATGCTAGGTGAGACAGCGTGCTTTTTGGCCACGCCCACCAGTGAGTTCGAGCCCGTGCAAAGTTTGTCCTTAAGACTGGTAAATGATTGTATTGAATAATATTAGTATGCTTCTAAGGTATAAATGACTAACTGTCTATTGTGCTTGTGCTCAGCAACTATTTGCAAATTGTAGTATTTTTATTTATTTTAAAATAAATTACATTTACAGAGATAAAATATCAAATGATTAAAAAACATAGTACCTATAGTCTATACTTTTTTTTTTTTTTAATATCTTCAATCTTTCAAAGTAACATTCAGTACACACCCACTTTCCCACACTACTGAACAGTAAATTGGTCAAAAACAAAATAATTGATAGAAACATGCAAATGTCAATTAGACATAGAACATCTAGTTGAAGAAGGAAGTTCCATTAAGATGAGAGCCACTCAAAATTAAGGCCAAATTGCCCTTAATTTATCCCTCTTGTTTTATTACCAAGCTGAATGGAGTGTAGTCACAATATTTTATCATCAATGGGTTATTTTTCTATTCAACTACTATTGTAGTGAATAACTGAAACTCAATAAAATTATTATGAAAATAAATTCCTGAGTTTCTGCAAGAGCATTGTTTATTTAATATGAATTACTATTGTCTGCATCATCACTTGATTTTTTCCTTAAAGTTGACCACTTTCAGATGCCTTTCAGTTCATCTGTAAATGCACAATATGCAGATCTGAAAATATTTCCAATTACTGTAGTAATTCTCTAGCAGTTCTTTTACACCCCAGGATACTATACTCCATTTGAAATAAGATTAGACATTTAAATAAACTTTTTTTACAGTCTGTTCAACCGATTTTGACTTTTATTTCATTGGTGGCATAACAAATGGCAGCTGCAGTAAACAGTTGGTATTGTAACCACTTTTTAGGGTTCCGTACGTCAAAAGGAAAAACGGAACCCTTATAGGATCACTAGGTGTGTGTCTGTCTGTCTGTCCGTCTGTCCGTCCGTCCATCCGTCCATCCGTCCCTCCGTTTGTCTGATTAAGTTAAAATTTGGTAAACATATGATTTAAAAAAGTAACTCTACCGTGTGACATAATTATCAAATGAAAGGGCTTGATGCGAGAATCTCAAATTTACGTTTTTTATCATTTTAAAATAAATACTCTCAAAGACAATTGATGAAAATTGACCCCCTTATCTCTGAAATTACTGAGCCTAAAATCTTGAAAAAATTACTGAGAATGGTTCTTTACTCATAGATTACAGGATATAAGAAGTCTGATCTTTAAATAACATGGTAAAACTCAATAATTATTGTACGTACAAACTTACATTTGCAGTTGGAAAGTAAGGGAGAATATGTTTTTCAACTACAATGTTAAGTTTGTTCTTGGGATAAATTCATTCCAACCCGGCCCACACTTGGCCTGTTTTTTTTTTTGCTTTTAATGCCATTCTTATGCCTACTGTATAGAAGTCAAAGTCGGTTAAACGGACTGTAAAAAAGATTTAAAATAATTATTTTTATTTAGATTTTGTAATCTTATTTCAAATAGAGTATGGAGTATAGGTTGCTACTAAAACTCAACTTACTCTAATGTCTTCCTTGTATATTAAACCCAGGACCTCTAGCAATGAATGTACTCTTGTCTTCATTCTATAAATAAATTCGAGTCCATTTAAAGTACAATGACCATGAGTAAAATTAATTTCTTATCAACTTTTAATGACCCACCTTGTTCAAAACTTACATTTTTAAATTTATTTAAAGTCAGATCTCCCATAAAAGGGTTATTGCACTGATTTTGACATGCACTGCACATTATAGCACTTGTAATTTAATACAAGTGCTGACAAGCTTATTGACAATTTCCTGTTGAGCGCATTGTTCAATATGTTTATCCAATAAATATCAAGAGAAGGCCAGTAGTTGTGGCCATATACTGGCAGCACGACAATGTCTACAACATGATGCTATGTGTAGGTAGAACATCAAAATTCTTTGCATGTTTTATGACAAGATGTGTTTGCAATGTTCACTGATTGGAATACCAAATGTGGTCCGAAATAATTGAGTCAGAAGTCACATGCCATGTCTAGTTTTGTAATTACATTCTTGAATCTTGTGTAAACTATTTTGCTAGGAATACTTTATTGATATTATTAGGTACTAAACGGAATTAACTTTTAATATTTCAATGTTTTTATTTGAATTAGAATTGTTTATTTTAAAATGATTAAAGCTGATTAACTTAATTAAGTTTATGAGGCATGTCATTGCCCTAAATTGTAACAACATAATATGTAAACAGACAGTGGTGACTCAATGTTCTTATGTTTGTCAAAAAATCTACATACTTATAAGAACAAAAAATTCTGTAATGTCGTATTCAGTAATAAGATCAATATTAGTTCAAGTGAGCACTAAGTACCATAGAAGCTGACATGAGTCATACCCTGGGAATGTTTGATGGTGTCTGATATAATGACAACTATTCCCATAGAGATATCTGTGTTTGGCAATGTGAATCATTGTTTGTGCTAATGATTCACTGGCGCACACATTGTTCCTTATTGATATTTAAATATTTCTTGTGAGCTATTTATCAATTTCATTGTCTTAATTACGTTGTCATTAGCTATGGTAATTTGCTACATTGATTGACTTACGGGAGTATGCATTAAAACAGTACTAAATGTTTGAAGGAAAATGTTTTACAAAAAAAAAAAACAGGGAATATTATAGCTAGTTATTTTGAAAAAGAACCTATTATGGTTATTAGCAGCGTTTCAAACAATCTTCCACTCTATTTTAAAAATTCTGTGCCTAGTCCTTAAAATGCTCGTCCTGCCATCTCTTTCCGCAGCGACTCCTAAATTTGTGTCTCCTCCATTTAATGAAGAGTTTAGCTTCAACATAAGTAAAATTTTATTAATTTTTCAGGGCGACAGAAGCCGGTGACTTCAACATAGTTTCTCAGATGCTAGCATGCGGCTACCGCAGTCGCGATGCTAAGAACCAGGACGGCCAGACAGCCGTGCACATTGCCGCAAGGGCTGGGAAAGACAACATACTTGCCAAGCTGATTGAGAGTGGAGCCACTGTCAATGTTAGGGACTCGTTTGGGTATACGCCTTTACATGTGAGTTGTGTATTTTGTACTTTCGTATGATGATATAGTTATAGTTGGTGAAACCATGGCAAGTTAAAGGCTGAAATTGGAGCTTTAAATATCTTCCACAAGTGACGAGTTCTAAATGTCAGTCAGTTGCACGTTGAGCAGTTAGCTCTGTTACTACCTTCTGCTTGGCTAATTTTTTAACGAGCTCTTTAATAGTTTGTCCCTAATAGGGACTCCCTATCTCTGTGGAAGTTCCCGCACTGTGTAGCATAGACAGCGATTGCTCATCCACTACGCCTTAATTCATTAAGTAAATCGATATTTTATAATTGAAAAATTCTTTAGGCGCGTTGAGCGATTTTTGGTAGGGAGTAAACCCATAGATTCGGTAGTGCTTTAATAGAGAGTATAGATGGCGCTAATATTAATAATAATTAACTTTAATTCGAATAGAAGGCGCTAAACATGATGATGATGAATATTGTTAATATCATATTAAACCAGTTTTATGTTTTCACTTCTGTCGACAGTCCCAATTATTTTTATTTACTTAAAATACAATAATCCAATATTGTCTTTGTTTACAGTATACATGCCAGAACAACTTGCCGAGTACGACGGAGCTGCTAATAACGAAGGGCAACGCTAACTATCAGATGAGACATGCGCCTACAGGCAAGGTGCCTCTACATGATGCCGCGCAGAGGGGGCACATTGAGTGTATCAAGGTTTGTAGCCTGACCCATAGAAAATCTACAGACAACACAGCTTAAAGTTGCACTAAGAAGCAATTTACTAACTCGTCTCGTAAGATCTGAGTCTATTCAGATGAAGTTGGTATGTAAACAAAATCGCGAACTTCAGCAAGTTAACTAGTATAAACCTGCGCAATAGCTAAAACACAATGTGCAAACGAAGAAGACGCCCGCGCAGCTGTCATGATCGCCCTAAGTACGTGAATGTGCAACATACATACCAATTATCTTTCCATATTATGACAACAGTAAATTGTATACATACGCACCTATTGTGGTCGAAGATGCAAATGTTTACTACTTGAAACTGTTAAGCCATTAACAAAAAGACTTTAAAAATTTGAATGATTTTGTTAATTAGTACTTCTTAAGCTATTCACAATTACTTTGCTCATCATAAAATCAGTCCCGACATAAACCTCGCCATTTTTATTTCACAATAGTAAGTAGGTAATAATAATTTGACAGCAGGTGACAGTCCACAAACAAAGTCGTAGGATTCTTGTAACTTTGGGGGGAGTCATTTGCGTTGTCCAATTAGCGTCTGTGACATTCATTTCTTTGAATCTGAAATAATACCATAAAATAATTGTAGATTAATAAATTTTAATAGGGATAAATCTCTTTCGAAAGAACGCCCTGTAAGTGAAAAACTCACTCCCATCAGTCTCTTAGTTAGGAAATTTGAATAGCCTACAAACGCAAAATTAGCAGTGCGATTAGGTGTGTGGCAGCGCGGTGGCATGCACAAAATAAAGTCTGCTACGTATCTACGAGCGAGCACACACGCGACGCGCGCTGCAACCAATCAAAATCACCGTTCCAGAGTGGCCGCGCTCGCATTCCCATCGCATAGCGCGCTCTCACCATCTCACTCACTCACTCTAAATAAAAAAAAAACAAATTTCCTATAACCGACCGTGGCGCAGGCTGTACTAACAACATAGGTTTCCAAACATGTAGGCTAGGGATGGGAACCATCAATTCAGTCGCTGATATTTCAGTAAATTTAAATTTTAAAGGAATTAAGTTAATAAATACACAAATATTTGTACAAAAATGTGTTATTAACAATTTGTGTATTTGTTTTAAAGATAAATATATTGGTTTATTATTGTTTCGGTGAATCTTGGCATATGGCCCGTCCCTAATGTCGGATTTTGCCGTCATTTGCGTTGTAACAATTTTATATAAATAATATTAGTAATCCATCTAACTTCGGACATTATTTTTAGGACTTATAATTAAGAGACTAAAGTGTATTAAATTGTAAATGATTACTTAATCAACTATTTACCTAATACAAACACCTTTTTTTATTGAATACAGCATAATTAAATAAAAAAGCAGATTAAACGAGCTGTGGTATTTGGTCGTAAATATACGACCCTGGCGAAATATTAATCCGGCGTAAGCGGCTAAAAGGTTAAACATACTTGCCAGTGTTCGTTATGAACATTCACATAGCATTTTTTTTTGTAGGTTCTACTAAAGCTGAAAGCCCCAGCCCACGCAAGGACACTGGCACACGACACCCCTGCTGACCTGGCGAAACATTATGGAAACACAGAATGCTACCAGTTACTGAGTAATTAACTTAAATTGTTCATCATTTTGTTTTTGCTGTATGGTAGAATCAACATGCATTGTTTGAGTATGCTTTTAATAGATAGGTTTTTGTCTACCAAACAAATATCATCATTGTGAACGTTGAAATAAAGTCGAAAATAAATAAATAATCAATAATAAGTGATACTCTCGCAAGTTCCAAAACCTTTTGTTCCGGTTACCTTATGAGTCCTTCATTCAAAACTTCCATGACCATAATTCAAACATTCTTTACAGAAAACCATCAGCCAGATATCCCAAAAACGTCTAAAAAGTATTGGTACCACGGCACGTTGAACCGCGACGAGGCAGTAAAGACGTTGGAGGAGTACTGCAAGCACCATAAGGTGGAAGGCAAAGCTTCTGATGGCGTGTTCTTAGTACGGTATAGCGAGAGGCATACCGGCGCGTATGTGTTGACGATGCTCAGCGAAAATACGCCTTATAACTTTATTATTAGGAAAGAGGTGAGTTTTTAAACTTATGTTAGTTTGTAAAGGTTAAAAAGCCCTAGGCTTGCATCAACTGTAAAATATACACTAAGAAGCAACACTTTGTAAAAAACAGATACATTCACTTTCTGTAAAACTGTTGAGACGTTTATAATTTTAAAAATTTAAAATTATAATTAATATTATAGTAAAAAAATAAACCATAGTAAATTAATTTCAGACAAACTGGCTGTTTATAGACGACGGACCCTATTTAGAATCTCTGGAGAGGCTGATCGAGCACTACAGTACAGTGCCGGACGGTCTGCCCACTCGCCTCACTACCGCTGTGCCGCCCAAACCTAAACCACCTCTACCTGAAGTAAGAACCGACACTTATATTTAGGTTGAAAAACTTCTCCTTATTTCCTAATTGGTCCCTCACTCTTGAGGATCAAGACTCCTCATTATGTTGTGTTTTCCTCATCATTACAATTATTACGACTGCCTCGTTGGTCGAGTGGTCGCAAGCGCTACTGCTGAGCATGAGGTCCTGGGTTCGATTCCCGGGTCGGGCATAGTGTTATTGGGTTTTTCCATCTGGAATTTCTCAGTAGCAGCCCGGAGTCTGGATTTGTGCCCGGTTGATGGCAATAGGTTCGCCCCCTATTACATGGGACTTAAACATAACTGGCGAAATGTGGGTGTAACTACTACAGTAGGAAACCAGGCGTGATGTTATGTTATGTTACAATTATTACGCAAAAAAGTAACCGTGCACCTGACTCCAAATTTTGCTCATGCAGGATTATGCAAAAAAATAATCATTAGAATTTTGTAGGAATTGTGGATATATCCGTTTGCTACACAAACACACACTTCATGTTACTCTGACTAAAGCTGAAATCATCATTCATTATATGTATCCTTTCTTTATACATAACATACATAATCAGCCTATAATACTCCCACTGCTGGGACTCAGGCCTTCTGTCGGTGAGAGGGACTAGGCCGTCATCCACCATGCGGGCCCAGTGCGGGTTGGTAGATATGTCACATGTCTTTGAATTTTTATTTCTAGGACATGCAGGTTCCATCACTATGTTTTCCTTTACCGTTTTGAGAGCACTGGTGATGAGATAATTTACACAAAGTAAAACGCCTGCCTGGTTACGACTTGTCACTTCTCTATAATGAGTACTAAATTTCTACCTCATTGTTTCAGTTCTCAACAATGCCACGAACCAAAAAGCTGGCATCAAGCCGAGCCGCCATGAACCAGTCGCTCTCTCTAGTAAAACATGACATACTGAGCGACAAACAAATGTCTGCGCAGACGGCGCCGCCTTCCTCCATACAATCCAACAACAATATGTTTGAATTACTCACAAGAAACCTATCATTCTCATCTGACTTCAACAACGATAGTATTAATAACAACGAAGAACCAGCAGACGATGATGAAACGTATAAGGTTCCAGGGAATAATAGTGCGGTGGTAACGTTAGCAGAGAATTATAATGAAATATCTATTGATTCTGATGGACAGCTTACCACACTGCAGGGTAAGTTTCATTTCAAAGTATTTCTCGTTGTTGTATAACTTTTTAATTAGTTGAGATTTTTATTCATATTCTTTATGGCTCCTCTTTAGGTCATGAGTCATGACAAATGAGCTATTTGAATAACAAAAAAAAAATGGCCTAACTTACAATGTAATATAGTAGAAAATACAATTTCCCGTAATATCTGTAAAGTAATATTTATTAATCATTATTATGGTGGTTGGGAGTAGGCTAGGCTTTATTATAACGTTGTGGCTTCGTTTTGCGATTCTCGCCGATCGCTTCTTTCTCATTTTATAGACACCTTACTACAGAAGTACACATGCTTGGTTTAGTCTGGGTTATTATTTAATTATTTAAAAACACAATGCGAAATAAACCCTAAACTTCGTTTGCCTAGCAATAAAATTGATTAAATTAATTTACACGTATCCTTATTCCTCAGAATTCATCCCAATGACGGAGTTAACGCTAGGCGCCGTGTTGGGCGAGGGGGAGTTCGGGTCAGTCCTCCGCGCGACCTACAATCCTCCAGACCAACCGGCGCAACAAGTCGCCGCCAAGACGTTACACATGCAACACACAGACACCAACAAGAAGGAATTCCTGTCCGAAGCCAAGGTCATGATGTCCGTCCGACACCGATGCATCGTCCGACTTATTGGCGTGTCTTTGGTAAGTAGGGTGCTGGTGTAATTACAACTTTACAAGCACATCTAGACTAATCCATCCTAACTATAATATTATAAATAAGTTAGTTAGTAAGTGTATATATATATATATTTATTTATATAGATAATTTATTCTTTATGTATTTATGTAAGACCGCGCATTGTGTCAACCTATGTAAAGTTTCTAAATTTATTTCTGTAATTTTTATGGTGTGTATAATAAAGAATATTTTATCTATCTATCTAAGCGAAAGTGAGTTTGTTTGTTACGCTTTCTCGCTAAAACGGCTGAACAGATTTAGATAAAATTTGGCACACGGATAGACCATGACCTGGATTAGGACATAAGATTCTTTTTATCCCAGTAGTACGTTCACTTGGAGTAAGCCGCTGGCAAGAGCTAGTACTTATAATATTTTAAATGCCTTTTGTGTAATATACCTTTTCACGCTATATGAGCGTTTATTCTGTAAGTCGTCGCAAATAGGTGTCAAATATTTCGCTGTTTTATTAATTTAGCAATATTATACTGTATGGAAATATGAAATGTGGCTAACTAGCGAACTAGAATATCAATAATGAATTGCAATTATAACACTGATTTTGATGTTGTAACCGTTTTAAGTTTAAAAAAGGCATTTGGAAAGTTTTCAAATACTTATTTACATCTAAAACTAAATATTCGGTGTTACGTTATGAATTATTGCATTTCATAATCAATATTTTAGTTCACTAGTTAGCCACATTACATATTTCCATACAGTGATATTGCCAAATTAATCAAAAAAGTTAAATATTAGACAGCTATTTGCGACGTTGCCAACTTTTAGGATAAGCGCTCTTAGCGGCTGAACGGATCACGATGAAATTTGCCACATAGATAGAATATGACCGAGGTTTAGGACATAGGGTACTTCTATCCAAGTAGTACGTTCCTGTGTGATAATTTCCGGCCTCCACGCGGGAAAAAGCTAGTAAGATATATTTCAGCGTTGTCTCTAGGTAGGCTACGTACTTGCGATGCTGTGTTGACATCAGGTAGGCGTGGGCCACCCAGTAACATAAAAAAAATATGTTCTTTTATCGTTATCGGGCTATCAGTGATTGACCTGTACTACTAACATGTATGTGTCAGATAAAATTGTTTCTATTTGTGTCATTACTGTGCTACGTACATATTTTTTTGCACGTCACATAAACAAAATTCACTGACAAGTGAAATAGTGGATTACAGCCCTTTGTCCTTCTTCACAAACATAGGCTGAATATGTTATACAAACAATAATGTTGTGAATATTTTGAGTATGAATGGATGGCTACAACGAAATATCAAAGAAACAATGGATCGATTGTGTGAAAGACGGGCGATAGATGTATGAAAGAAAAAGATATACTGCACCTACAACAACCTCAATTTAATTGGGACAAGGGCAGGATAATAAAACAGTTTCTTTTTTTGTGCAGGGCCCGCCACTAGCAATGATCCAAGAGTTAGTGCCTTTGGGATCATTACTAGAGTTCATAGTACGTCATCCAGACAAGGCATCGCCTGGGTACGAGCTAAGATTGTGGGCGTGTCAAGTCGCGGCCGGTATGCGTTATTTGGAACGGCGTCATTTCGTACATCGCGATTTAGCTGCGAGGAATATTCTGCTGGCTAGCAGGTAATTATTTAATAGTATTAAAATCAATACAGCATGTTTTTACTAACGGATCTTATCGATTAATAATTAACGGCCATTGAACTAGTGCCTTAAAGGTATCCTCTAACGAAATAAGCTCGACACACTCTTGAAAGGGAAAGTAGCAAATACGAACATGTAACCTCTCATATTTTTTATTCTAAGGGCAACCCAGCAGGCGTTTTCGAGGCTACACAGTCGGTAATAGTAATAACAAACAATTTATCTCTTAAAATCAATTTCCAGACACCAAGCGAAAATAAGCGATTTCGGTCTCTCCCGAGCGCTATCAACAGACAGTTCTTACTACAAGGCGAGTCGTGGCGGCAAATGGCCCATCAAGTGGTACGCGCCCGAGTCATACAACTACGGCACGTTCAGCCACGCGAGTGACGTGTGGAGCTACGGCATCACTCTGTGGGAGATGTTCTCGTACGGACAACAGCCGTACGGAGATATGAGAGGGATTGAGGTTGGTTAACTAATTAGTAGTCTTATTTAATAGTCTCCATATAAGTCCCATGTAGAAGTGTATGAAGGTAAATAAGGTAAAAAAATGAAGATGTACGTAATATAATATAATCCTTCTAAGACTACAGGCGGATATAACGCATATAGTTTTAGTAAGACGTTTGTGATCAGAACGATGTGCGTACAGTTCTTAGACTTATCTCTCCAAGTGAGTCAAATGTCGCTGGCAAAATCTCTCTTCACAGTAGTCTCCATACATTGTTTTTTTTTTCTCCAGATAGTCTCGTAAAAGCATCAAAATCATCTCACTAGGGATCCTGCAATATTAGTATTTTAATGGCAATTCATTTTATATGTAATACTTCTTACAGGCTATACAAATAGTAGAAAGCGGCCAACGCCTAGACAGACCAGAGAACTGTCCAGACGAGATCTACCAAGTGATGCTGGATTGCTGGGCTTACACTCCTGACGCCAGACCGACCTTTAGCCAACTAGTAGACGTGTTCTCCCAACACCCGGACTACGTGAACATCAGCCAACTGGCGCTGGAGAACGAAGACGCTAACGTGTAAGAAATAAGGAACAAAATGTATTTATAATTTAGGTTCAATGTATTTGTAGTTTTCGAACAATACATCGACGTGTAGTGCGAGAATCCTGGTAACTGCATATTGATTATGGCAATAGTAAAAGGGTTTTATCTTTCAATTTGGATGAAGCAACCAAATTGAATTAAGTGAAGTGAATAATTAAAAGTCGCTTTTTCGCGCCTTCTAACAATAATATAAAAATAATCAATTTGGATGAACCATGTATTATTGCCATTACCTTTACACTAGAAACAATTGAATTAAGTTTTGTATTTTATTACCTTCATAATAATCAAATGCAGAAAATGGATTATTGTTTAGACCGTCGCGTCGACCTGCTTCTGACAGTGTTTAAACCTCTCTACTTGTGTATGTGCCTACACTTTCCATAATCATAGGCATGCACAATAATGTGTACAACGAAATAAAATTAGCTTCAATTCGGGTAGCGGAAACATTCGCGTGATAATCAGAAATGACATGCCATGATGTGCCTGATTACGTATTATATTATAACTAGCCGTTAAATATGTAAATAGGGTAGTACGTATGTCGGTTATGATAAACGTCTTTTAATCGTAAACTTACGTCAGGTAGTATATTGGAAAAGCATTTGTTTAGGTTAAATCGTATCCACTGTTTTATTGTTTTTGGTTTACTTGACTAATCATGCACCAGTTCATGTTCCTTTTATAGCCAAAATGGATGTATATAAAACTTGTAACGATATTATTTTTATTGTCTTTTTATAGCTATTTAAATGAACTGTACATTCCATTTTCTTACAAATATACCTATTTTATTTTTAAACCAATAGATTGAATACTTTTGTTGACTATGTGATGCTTGCTTCTGATTTACTTGTATCTGAATTTGATTTCTAATTCATTCAATGTACTCTAACAACAATCGGGCGCCTGTAATAGTTCAATACATAATTTTATCAGTGTTTTGGGGTCTATATGCCATAGTTTACGAAAATAAAATTGCCACAAGGTTGTGTTATGTAATGTACAAAATTCTATAGAGTTACCCAAATTATATCTATTTTATTTTAGAGAATTTATATTAAATTCTATGAGTCTGACTTAGCATATTATATTAACTTTTATATTATGACAGATCATATAATTATGTTAATGAATCAAATGTGATAATGGTATTTATAAAATAAATAATGATTTTATTAATAAATGTCTTTATTATTTGTTTACACACTAACTTAATCTTAACTCTAAATCTTTCATTCCATCGACCCAAATTACAATTTAATCACTCCACTTCATACTTACAGAACAGCAGTGCGATTCCCATAACCACCTCCCCGTGAAAACAGGTGAAGTGAGCGTGGAGTGATCCATCCCTAGCATCAGGGTGAGATGACACTGACAGCTCACTCCACGCTCACTTCACATGTTTTCACGGTGAGGTGGTTACGGGAATAGACATGCTGGTCCATGAAAGTGAATAGAAATGTACCGCGAAAGGCTTACTATCTAATCTTAACGTCATAAAATAACGTAAAATCACAAGTTTCTGCTTCCGGCGACTTAATTCTATATATCACAAGAGAGATAATGAACCCTTGAGCACAGCGCACTCCATCGCTCATATATTAATGCGACAGGAATTATACGGCGGCGGCGGTGTTTCCGCACGGTCCGGCAGACGAATAGCGTCTATCTGTAAGGGAGCTTCAGCGAAGCCCGGCAGACCGTACGTCGGGAATGGTGCACTTCTGTCGGGCAGAGACAGCTGTCTGCGGAATGAGGGCGGAGTCTCCAAGTCAGGGTTGACTATAGTACTCCATAGTAAGTTAGTCCTCATGTCCCCATCGAACCTCTGCATCCTTCGCGTTCTTTGTCTCCTCGTCTGTGGTCGTCCGCAGCTTAGAGCACCGCATGTACAAAACTTGTTCAGCCAGATATAAGTGCCTACTATTCCAATTGCTAAGCCTATTTCAATACCAATAACGAAGGCTTTTACCGACGAGAATTCTTGGTCAAACTTCTCATAAGGTGTGAGCGGTGTAGGAGGCTGTTCTGCTGGCACTGAATCGTTTTTGTCTGTAGTTATATTCCAGATGTCATTCACGTCAACTTCTTTTTTCTCCACAACCGGAACTATGGATATAATCTTCTCAGACATTTGCGGTTGTCTCTTCCTGCATTGCTTCTCATAAGTGATGCCTCGAGATGTGATCCAGTTTTCAACCGCTGTGAAGTCTGCGTTGCATTGCCAATATTCATTACGTAGTTCTATTCTTTCCAGTTTACGTAAAGGCAGTAAAAGTTCAGTTTTCACAGTAACTACGTAGTTTTCGCTTAAATCGAGTTTCCTTAAATTCGGTAGACGGTTGAACAGACGAGTTGGTAAGGCTTTAATTCGGCAGTTGTTTAAGTTTAACACCTGGAAAGAGGAAGATGGTCCTTTGAAATAAATGAATAGAATGCAAAACGCTTATTTTCACAAAGAACTACCCCCAAGTGTATGTGGGCTAAGGGGGTTCTATAATATTTATAGAATTAGTATTTTATTACCTTTAGTTTCGAATGCATCAGAAAAGGTTCATTCTTAAGGCTTTCAAAGACGTTCGATGACAAGTCCAATGTGTCGAGTTCAGGCGTATCCCAGAAGAGGTCTGAAGGGATGAATCTCAACCGATTGCTGCTCAAATCCAAATGGACTAGTTTGTCTAGGCCTGAGAATGCATGCAGGCCAATCCAAAATATCAAGTTATATGAGAGATCCAGTACTTCCAATGACGTGTAGCCAGTTTCCTAAAAACAACAAATATATCAAATTATATATATATACCTACGTGGGCAGTAGGTATTCAAAATATTTGCTATTTGGTTTTTAACCAAAACAGACAAGTCAATCAATGACGATATAGGTATATCAGGCATTGGTTTCGAAACGATAAACTAAGTACATCTTTTATTTCAATAAGGTTTTCGTTAACCTCAAGTGGTAGGTGTATACGTTTTGAATATAAGTATTCTAGGACTTCAGCATCGTACTATGGCTAAAACTGAAACTATTCGAAATAGCAGAGGAAGCAAGAGTCAAGCTTGATTTCTGACACAAAATATTTCAGAATTCAACTAAGTAGCTTTTTTTGCAAACAGTATCATTCAAAATTTCAGTAAGTAAGTAGGTACTTTACATTGTATTTGCTTTCGACAAAATCTTACAATACAGACCATGTCCACACATGAAAGGTACATGTCATGCCTATTAAAGCTTCGTAAACCCAAAATGTAGTAGGTAAAGTTCTGAAATCCTTTTTAAAGTTGGTCAAACTGCCCGCCATAATGAGTACAGCTGACTCACTAAACAAACTTTTAGGGAGCCAACTTTTATTTCTTTGAGTTGTTTTATATTTTTTCCATTTTCTTTTTACATAATTTACTGCAACAGCTTACTTGAGTAGGTACTTACCTATATAAGAATAGTGTTAAATATATCAATGATTGAATACTCCCATAAAAACTTTACCCACTCATAAAAATAAAATACAATAACAAAGGAAGTGCCTACCTTAAAACAAAAGTTGTCCAGCTCACTAATAACATTATGACTCAGACTATACACTTGCACCGCTTTGGGCACTCCTACTTCTATGTTGATAATGTTTTGATCCACACACATGGCCCTGTTCAACCCGTTGTCCATATCACAATCACATTGCTTCGGGCACTTCTCACTCCCCACGCCCGCACTAAATATCACTAACATTAAAAAACACTTCCACTCCATCTTTCAACGCTTCTTTTAATCCCAAGTGTGAAAGTTTTAGCATTATTGTACGAGTATTTAACAACTAACACGATGTACTAGAGGCGGTTCACTTCGGTTTCACATGAAAAATGGAGCAATGATACACGATATTATGATAAAACAATCACTATCAGTGAAGATAAGATAAGTACGTAGAATATAATCTTTCACTACATAAATACTGCTGTTCTTATAAATATAACAGTATGAATGCAGTTTATACGAGGAAAATAAAATAACGAAAACACTCAAAAAAATATCGTATTCATAAAATACAGCTTCTATTATTAAATATGCATAAAAGGTTAAGTACATACAACTTGGTATGTACAGGTCATATTACAGAAATCAGTCTGTATGATAATAATACTAAATGCCTACAACTTAAGGTTCATAATGGCATGTAAATTAATTTAAAAATGCACTTAATACTATCGATAAATTATAAGAGATCAATGAAAATATTTTAGCTGAATATATTTGAGTTTTGTCGCTGCTGCGTTGCTGTTGCGGGGTAGCACCGTTTCATGGTGTAATCGATTCCTAAGATAGCGTTTCTGACGTCATGAACTGATGCGCTGATGGTCTCAAACGTCCCGGCTAGCCTGTCTACTGCTAGTGCCTGTGGAAAACATTTTCTATGTAGGTAGGTACTTAATGGCCACATGGGTAATGTTTCGTAAATTACCCAGGCGGCCTCAAGGTTCGCGAAAATAGCTTTGTTTTTAACCATTAGAAAAACTGGGAGGCCTTTAAGGGGCACCGGTATTTAGGGGAAACACATGAACGCAACAGTCGGTTCCAAAAGCTTAGTGCAAATATTTGCCAAAATCTGCGCGAGCTGCTGCGCTTCGCAAGGGTCTAGACACGATATTCTACCATTACCATTACACATTTGCCATTTATGCTATGATATTAATATAGTAAAATAGTATAGAAAATTACCGCCACGCGCGTGCTGTCGTACATAAAACAAGCCGCCGCGACAACAAACGATACAGCCCAAAATGTTCATCCGCAAAAACAAGGATTACAAATAGAAACATTGGAGAATGTTGAAACAACAAGGCTGTATCAATTGACTGAAGAATGAAAGAAGACGAAGACCAAGCTTAAAATCTTAAGGTAATGCTACAGGTTATGGGTATATTGGGTATTGTTAGGGAATGCAATCTTGAGCTATTTTTCGAGATTAAATCACGTGGGAAGACAATCTTGTTCGAGTTCTCGATAGTATTGGCCGAGATTATTAACGAGATTTCGTGACTGACGCAAGCGACTTAGAATTTTAAATATAATAATTAGTGGATTTATAGCGTGTGCATTAGCACTCGCTGTAAATCGTAATGTCATCGTTTTTGTAATCGTAATATCGTAATGTCGTTGTTGTGTAATGTATGCGTAGTGCATATGATTATTACTTAAATAAACGTAGTTATTTTAGTTTTGAGGTGTCATTAATTTCGTTTTATTTACATAATTTATAAGTAAATTGATTGAACACTATATCTACCTTAAGTAGGTGTATAGTCTTCTTTTTAATTCAAATTAAGCATTATTCGTTTTGATGCGCATTTTTTTTTTAACTAGGCGTTATCTCGATCACGAAAATCTTGAAATCGAGATCTCGCCAGATTGCTGGGCGAGATCTCGAGTTGCCAATCTCGACTCGTGATTGCATTCCCTAGATATGGTATGTAAACTTACTTGTAAATGTGATGCTTCTGCTACTCGTTCTAAGGCTTTTGCGTTACTAAGAGATGCTTGTGCCATTTGTGTCAGGGCTGCTGCTTGCTGATCCATTACTTCCACCTATGAATAAGTGGAAAAGTCAATCAGTAACCAAGTTGAATTCCAAGAATAGGTTAGTTTAAATAACCATAGATTCTTCGCATCATTATCATTCTCCTGCCCTTAACCCAATTATTTAAGTCCATATTCAAATAAAATTTAAAAAAATATATTTTACTCAACAAAGTAAAGTCAAAGTGCGCTCTATGAACTTTGACCTAAAAATATGGATTAAATTACCACAAAAATACAAAAAATAAACAAGTGATAATGCTTTTTTAGATTGGATTATGTTCACTGCAGGAAAGAGTATTATTTTATAATTTATCAAGAAGCCAGAGCACATTCAAAGGCACATTAGATGAAGTTAGGTTCTTCAATACCTATGACCAATAGACACTGACTATATGTATGTTGAAAAAGCATAATGGATAAAGATTACCTACCAACTTATCTATCATATTCAATTGTCGGTCCTCTGATTCAGTTGGGTACAGTCGATTGTTGTCTGCAGGGCTGTATTCGTCATCCTTTGAGAGTGTGTCATCAAATGAGTCCTCAGAATCACCATTACATGGTTCTTGCTTCAGTGCTCTCTTTTTTCCTAGCCAATATTTATTACTTTATTAAATTAGGAACTTTATTTATTGAAAATAGTATTGTAAATTATTGGGTAAGTTGTTTTCATTCATTTAATTTGATTTACAGTCTAAGTAAAAACTAATTTTATTTAAAAATAAAATATTTAGGCATTCTTGCAACACAAATCATTAAATATGTTCAGTGCTAAATTAATTAACAACACTGTAATGTTTCTGTCAACTTTAAGATGACCCATTATAATGATATACATATAGTGCTAAATGTATTGAGTGACTTGAGGTGAAAGTGGACATTAGAATCTTTCTATCTTCAATATTAGGTAATCAGAAGTTGGTTAAAGTTACTTACTAGGTGTAGAGGATTTATCATCACAAAGTTCTAAAATCTTTACTTCCAATGGTGTCAGCCTGCCTTGAAGTTTTCCTTGAACTATCTGCTTTTGTTTGATTAGTATACTTCTTCTTTTGTCTGACCAGAACTGAAAATGTACAAAGTAAGTATACAATGCTGTTTAATCAAAGATACACTACTTACTTTATTACTAACAGTTAGATGCAAAATAACTAGCTACACCCCACGGTTTCACCTGCATAAGTCTCGATCCTGTAAGAATATTGGGATGAAATATATCCTATGTCCTAATCCAGGTCATGCTCTACCCATGTGCCAAATTTCATCCAAATCTGTTCAGCCGTTTTAGCGTGAAAACGTAACAAACAAACAAACTCACTTTCGCATTTATAATATTATTTAGAATTTTGTCTCTCAATTAATTCTTCACTTGATTTGCTTAGGCAGGACTGATTCTTTGCAAGCTAGAATATGGTAGCATCTACTTGATTCCAAACTTAAAAACTATAAAAAAACACAATAAATAAATTGTTACCTTGATCCATCCTTTTGTGGATTTCATAGCTCCATCTATAGAGTTGGCAATATTAGAGAGTTCTATCCACAGTTTCTTAAACTTGGCATGGCCCATACCAACGCGAAGCTTCCTATGTGCCAGGTCTGGATGCTTTTCCATAAATGATATCACTGCTCTAACTTGGGCCAGTGATGGTCTCATATTCTATAAAGTAGAGAAACAGGTGTCTGATTTAGTAATGTGTCAGAATCACCAGTATGGTAATGGAATAAGGAATAGCAAGTGGAGCTATCAGCTATAGCCATGAGAGGGAAACATTCAGGTTGATGGCTTAGCAACAATGCCTAAAACAGTTGTAGATTTGAATGAAAGTCCCTACCACTACAGACATCTGAGATGCACTGATCTCAGATGCCTGTAGTGGTAGTGACATAACAAGATGTTTCCATATTTATAAGTGCAAATAATTTATTCAAAATCTTATGATAACACTAAAAAAAATAAAGTAAATGAAAACAAGTAGTGTTAGTGGTACCCACCCGAACAGCGCCTTCACCATTATCTGTGTCGTCTAATAAAATATCAGACATTTCTATTATTTTTTTTATAAAAATCTGCGAAGGATTTTGTGGATGTTTTTTTATGGTTTCACTCAAATATTTAATTTTTGCCAAAATCTAGCGTTTTAGAAAATTCCATGTTTTCCTGACCTGTCAAATGGAATTTTGACAATGAATGATTGACTTGACAGAAGGAGGAAGGGGAAGGAGTGAATGAGGTGACCACAGACTAAGTAGAACTGAAGTGACAGTCGATCACAAAGTGCGAGACTCGTTCATTTATGTACTGTGCGTTTGCGCTGGCGAAATATCCACAACAAAATATGTTGAAATCTCTACTTCCAGTCAAACAATCTAATTGTGGATCTACAAAGCCCAGCCGGCGCGCGGCTTGACCGCAAGCGAAGCCACTAAAAAAGCCGCTGGCAAGCGCCACCGGCATACAATGGCAAGTACGGCTGTGAATCGATATTCTCAATCAATTTTTTTGTATTGTGACTTGATGAAGTGAATTGTACGCAGATACTGGAGACAAAAATGGACGATAACTGTTCGCCCGCTGCCGCTGTGTGGCTGCCTTGGCTTTATTGCGATTGCCGCACCCAAAACCGGCGCCCGCCGGCCAGGGCCGATGCGGACGGCCGACCGGGGGTATGGCCACTGGCGTCGTATAGTAAAAGTACTCTGTGACTGGCGTATGCTGCCGCCGCGGGGCTGTGTGGCGCGTCTGTGGCCTGTGGATCCACGATTAGGAACATTGACATAAAATAGAGATTTCAACATGTTTTGTTGTGAATGTTTCGCCAGTGCAATCGCATAGTAACATAAATATTATATCACGCAAGATTACTCGTTTAATTGTTAACATGCTCTGTGATTGTTAAAACGTGATTTAAAAACGAATTGATTTAGACTATTTATTTTATCTGTGGAAAGGAAATTGTAAAAATTATCGATACTTTCCCCAAAATATTTTAACGAATAAACTTCTATTGTTTTTTTAAGACTATAATTATCGCTTGGTTACCAATCAATACCTATAAAATATATAAATAATGTGATTATTCGAGAAGATCTTATATGACTTATTACTATTATTTTAACTTTATGTGTCCAATTTTTATTATGTTTTGATTTTAATTTTCTAATTGGCTTTGACATTGTTAATTTTATTTATTTTTAAATTTTATTTTTCCAATTTTATTACCAAATGTGTTTTGAAAAGAATTTTGATTTTAATTTTTGTTAGCTTAGTTATACATTATTATGCATGCTGTGGTCTCCTGTAAGTGAAGGAGTACACCTACGTGATACTTTTGTCGTCGATTTTTTATTTAACAAGTGTTTATCCTTTGTTGGAGATCCTAAATAAATGACAAGGACGTAAAATAATGGGCAAAAGTCGGTTCTATGGGTTCTATGATAGATAGGCTAATTTAATTCTTATGGGCTAGTAACACTCAAATTGTTTGCTGTCAAATCAAAACTGAATTTTAATACTCTTCACTCGTTACTGAAGAAAACCAATAAAAACTTGTATTTCATCAATTTGGTGTAATTTCTTGTAGTGTATTAAATTCATAGAATCCTATTATGACCTTGTTTATTCATGAAATATTAAAAGATTATTGAGTTCATCTAAGGTAAGCATGAATGTCAATTTGTCACAAGGAAAAGTTCAGCTGATTGTTGTTTACAAAATGTTTTTAGTTTATATGTTTAAAGGTCGTGGATTCTGTTTTAGCTATGTATTCGTTCGAGGGGGACTTCAGGCGCAAGCCCCAGCAGAACTTGGCTGGCGCGAGCGCACAGCACAAGACAGATAGAGATGCTTTAATACTGCAGTCACAACAACAAAGACAGAAAAGAGAGGTTAACTTGTACTATATTTCTGTGACTTTCACTTTAATTGCTCTTGAACCATAAACAGTGTAATAAGAAGAAAGAGCAATGCATAAAAAGTAAAATGAAGTCTTATGAATCCATTTACTTATCTAACAATTTCGAAAAATCACTTAAAAAAAGAAACCTATATAAATATAGTTGGATAAATGATGATATACAATATTTATCAACTTTACCTTGATATTGTGGATCACATGGAGTATTTTAATAATTATTTTTAATAGCAAAACCATAACAAAACATGAAGAATGTTATAAATCATCCAATGATCAATACAATGACTTGGCAGTTTTCATAAAGTTATGTTTCACCATGAATATTACTAGTTTCAAGTATTTTTTGGTGCTGATTTAAAAACATATCTTCAAATTATTCTCATAATATTTATCTTTTGAATAATATGATTCCTTGCCAATATTTTATAAACTCATATATTATCTTCTATTAATATTTTTCAGGAATATAGAAAACGTTTGAATAGTACTATAAAAATCCAAGCTTATGTGAGGAGTTATTTAACTAGAAAACATTGTAAGCAACATGAGAGGGAACAGTTTGACAGCATATTCCCAAGAGTCAACCCTGATGACCAGCCCATGATGTGTGCACTTGTGGCTAAAATACTGTTCTTTTATGATGACCAACAGGATTATTCTAGACTGGTATGACGATAGTGTATTTATAAACATTATAAATGTAACTGGAAAATATTGAGGAAACATTATTCATCCAAAACACAAAACTATAATTTGTTTCCTATCTGGGGAAACAGAAAACATAGAATGCTTTTTATAGGCATCAAGTACTTAGAAAAAAAAAACAGGAATGTTTTTTTTCCTACATACATTGTTTTCCTGTTCTGTTGGTATTACCCAGTAACTGGGTTGTGGATGTTAGATAGGCAGTTGCTCCATTTCAAATACTGGTATTCAGCTGGTTAGACTGGAAAGCGATCCCAACATAGTTGGGAAAGGCCTATAAATATCTGCCTAAGATAATAATATTGTTATTTAAATTTTGTGAGTGAATGTTATCAGTTTGAGCTAAATAAATGTAACATAGGGGATTTTTTAATCAGTGAAACCAAAATAACCGCAATTATAAACAATGAGTCTGACTGTTCTTGTTTATTTTAGATTTTTTAACGATAAAATAAATAATATTGTTATCTATTTTGGTAGTAAAACTGAAACCTTCGATCAAATGAATAATTAGGCACACAGTTTTAATGTCTTGGTTATTGGAAGGAGAGAATAGAAGATTGCAATTGTCATTATTTTAGCCCATAACAAATCTCTGTGCAGTAATTGTAATCTTTGCGGTTACATACTGTTATTATTGGTTTTCTGCTCTCCATATTTAAATTTTTTGTTTCATTTTCTGACAATTGGCTCATTCTATGATCTTTCTCTCTGTTAATAACTGTTCCATCAATGTTTTATATGATGTTTGGTTTTAGGTTGCTGTATCCCAATTACTGCTTAAACAATGGAAGAAGGTATATCAAATCTGTGACGCTTGTATACAGATCAGAAGGTTGCTAGCATTACACCTGCGATTGTTGAGGGAAAATAAAGAGGTAAGTGTGCACTATTAGCCTATAAAGCTCCCAATTCCCTCCCTCCCTGTCAAAGAAAATGGGTAAAAGCAAGAGGTAAAGACACACACATTGTATGTATTTATATAGCTTTTGCCAGTGGTTTAGCTTGAATGGAAGATGGTTTTACAAACTCTTTTGCAAGCATGCACACAACTTATCAAGGTTTTATTGCTGTCGGATGAATAGTATAGACACGGATAAGAGAGAAACAAAGAAACATTATTTTTTATTGATATCATCATTGTCATGGAGGCCTATATCCAGCAGTGGACATCTTTCAGCTGAATGAATGAAGTTCATCATCATCATAATATCACGCCTGTATTCCCCGAAGAGGTATACTATAAGTACAAACCCAGTACAGATTTTTGTGTAAGTATATCAGAAATTCTTATTTTCATTGTATTGTTTCACAGGTTCCTCTGGCTGTCCCACTTAGAATGTTTGAAGTGTTCACGTCTACTAACTCTGCTGAGGCTTCCATCAACTGTGATGAAGCTCTCAGTATTGTGGGGAACACATTTTTATATCTTGTTAAAAGGGGTAAGGTTTTTTTTTACATGTCTAGCTATGGCATACATACTTGTGTTTGATTTGAAAATATAAGTTGCATCAAAGCGAATAACAATAATATGCTGAACTTAAGATTGATGCTCTTATTTTCACTATTTTGCAGGTTACTTTCAAGATCTGTGTAAGCTAATCTGCCAGAAGACGCCGCCTTTGTACGGGCCTTCGCCCAACCCGCCGACGCCGCTCAGTGGAGCCCTGCTAGATCTCATACAACGCCCTATCACTCTCACCTCGCGGGTCAATATTCCACATTACGAGTAAGTTTTATTACTTTAAATTATGCACATTATTTGGATACGTTTTTGACAAATTAAAATTGTATTGTGTATGTTAGAAATCGATGTAAGTGCATGAGCAGTTTCTTACTCATGGATGTTTATTACATAAAAGATAAAAAATATATCAACTTTTGCTAGTGATCACAAACTTTTTTTGGTGTGTACATGCAAAAATCAATTATACTAATTGATTTTTGTATGTACACACCAAAAAAAGTTTGTGATCACTAGCAAAAGCTGATAGAGTCTGGCTAACGAAAGTTGGCCCCAGAATATTGGCGGCAAATTTAAAAAATACATGCATGACAACACTAAAATTATACTATGAAAATTGGAATAACCTACTTTGATACTTGGTAATTCATTATTAAAAATATCATATATATAGTTTTTCAATAAGGACGCTCGAACTTTAGCAGCGCATAGCAGCCATTTCGGTAATGCGATTGCTACCAAATTTGGCATGAATATATATTTTGTCGTGACATTTCACCATGGAACGCTACACGCTTCAACAACGCGTAGAAATTGTGTAAAATTTATTATCAAAACCAGTTGTCTATTCGCCTACGTTCTGTGCGTTGTGTTCAATTTATGGAGTTCATCGTGTGAGTTAACACCGCTCGATTACTTTCTGTGGGGTTACATGAAATCTTTAGTGTACGCAGATAAACCACAGTCAATTGTTGCCCTAAAGGCCAACATAACTCGCGTTCTTCGTGAAATTGACCATTTATGCGAAGACGTCCTCCAAGATTAGTCCACCAGAATACGCCATCTACAGCGGAGTCGCAGTGGCCATTTGGCTGATATTATTTTCCACACATAATGTCATTGAATATTCTTTAAAATGTTATAAAAATTGTAGTAATATCACTTAAACAGGTTGTTTTATTTCATTTCAAAGTTCGAGCGCTCTTAATGAAAAACCCTATATTATATAGAAAGTATAAGAACAATTATGTTAGGGAAATAAAGAAACAGAATTTATCTACACATGTATTAATTTTTGATATGTATCAGGTTTGTAACGGGATTTTAAGGATTTATTGATCTGGTATAGGTGTTAGTATATGAGGTAAATATGAGCGGAATCCGAAAATAAATAGACAAATAAAATACGATAATATTCCATACATAATAACTTAGTTTTATTCATCGTAATCAAAATCAGATTCTAACACTTCAATGCCAAAAGATTCATCACTATCACTAGTATCGCTGTCTCCAACATTTATAATAAAACTTTCTAAATTTTCTTCTGTTATTTTATCACGTTCTTTATATTTATTTTCAACATGTATTACATGATCAGTAATTTTCTTCCAATCCTGTGAACTTACGTTTTCAAATGAATCTTTAATTATTTCTTCTAATGCAGCTGTAGTAACTGCAATATTTTTGCTAGCCACTTTACGTTTTGCCAAACTCCACACAAGCTCGATCGCATTTAAATCACAATGGTAGGGTGGAAGTCTCAACACCTCATGACCACATTGATTTAAAATTTCATCAGCTTCATATATTGGATTAGGCGTATTTCGTTTTACAATACACAACAGCTCTGCTTTCGTGTGGTAGTCCTCATATTGAATTCCATTATCACGAAGCCACTCTCTTATATTACTTTTACGTGTTTGTGTGTTCGGAACCTTATTTATAATTACCGAATGGTAACTAGCATTATCCATTATGATTACACTTGGTTCTTCCAAATTTGGTATAAGTTTTTCTTTAAGCCATTTATTAAAATTTTCAGCATTCATGTCATGGTGATAATCAGCATTTTTTGATTTAGTACTAAACACTAACAAAGAGTTTGGTACGGGGCCTTTCTCTGATCCAGCATGAACTATAATGTACCTTTTCCCGGTCGAAACATTTTCAATTGCACCACTGGTTGAAGGACCTTGCCATGACTTCTTAGGCTTGTAGTTTCTATGGACATAAGTCTCATCTAAATAAATGATTGGCTTGCCATCTGCACGTTTTCCTGCTATAGTTCTTAAAAATCTATGTCTCCAAGCAGATATGCCATAGCGTTCTATTAATACAGAACGCTCATTTTTATTACTTTTAAATTCATAGCCATTGGCTAATAACAAGCGGCGCAGAGTTTCTCTGCATCCGTTAAAATCAATACTTTCTTTTAACTCCACCAACAGTGTCCTCAGTGTAGGAACTTGTTTTTTAACAATATAAAATTCGTTTATCTTGTTACGCATAGCATCTATGTCAAAGTTATCTAGGTTAGACACAGTAGGTTTCCGTGGGAGTTTCTTCCCCGGGGTACTCCAGACACCTTCATTTACTGCACCTTCCCTTTTTACTCTCTTTAGTGTTCTGACACTCACTTCTGCAAAGAAGATATACAAAATATGTAATTAATTCTTGGTTTACGTAAATGCAAAGGTTTTTTTCGGCATAATTTCAAAACACCAGTGTATAGTAAAAACTTACCAGTCATTGAAGTTATTTCTTCTAAGTACTGATTCTGGGTTATTATCCTATCTTTCTGCTCTAATTCAGTGAGATTTTCAATAGTTCTTACTATTTCATCAACTCCTTCGACATCTTGCAGATTCTCTGTTAAAGAAAGTTAATCGTTTTAAAATTACCATTGTATGTATTTTAATTGTTTTTTTTTCCTCTGTTATATATCGTTTTGTATGTACAATAAAGCATATAATAAATAATAAATTGACGGCACGGTTAGCGCAGTGGTTAAGCGATTGACTTCTGCGCTGCATGTCGCGGGTTCGAATCCCGCACGGAACAAGTATTTGTATGACCTACAAGTAGTTGTTTCGGGTCTGGCTGTTTGTGTATGTGATTATAAATGTTTGTAAACGCACCCACGATACAGGAGAAATCCTAGTGTGGGGCAACGTTTTTTTTTTTAAAAAAAAAAAAAAAAAAAAAAAAAAAAAAAAAAAAAAAAAAAAAAAAAAAAAAAAAAAAAAAAAAAATTACCAACAAAAATACAGCAAAAATTCATTATGAGTATATACGTAAAACATAGGTGATGTTATTAAAATGAATACGTTGACTGATGCGATGTACGAATGAATATAATTAGTTTTATTCAATACGAAAAAGTGAAAGTAACTTATTTGTAAGGATACGTAAATTATAAATCAAAATTTTATTAAGACGACTGGATAGGTAGGTGTTCAAAGTATCAAAATAATATTGTCTACTAACCTATGAAATTCAACACCAAACGTAGACAATCTTGTTTTTGTTTAAACGCGGCATCACGCTGTTGTTGTTTTTCGTTGAACTTGCCAATCATGCAAAACAACATCTTTCGTACACCACTTTTGATAGATTTGTTCATTTTAAACCGTAATTAGAATCACAATTTACACAAACGCATACAATTTGACACCAGAGATAGCGAACGACAACCTTGTCAAATTGACGTTGACGTTCATACAGAGTTGCTATATAAAAAGTTCGCAAATAATTCCAAGGCCTACTTTCGTTAGCCAGACTCTAATTATATTTTTAAGTGATCAAAAACTTTTTTTGATGTGTGTACACACATACACTAGCAAAAGATGATATATTTTTTAAATTTTCTTTTAACAAATCTAAGCTAATAAATCTAAACTGATATATTTTAGAAAAATTCAAAAGTCATTTATTCAAACTAGGCTGAGAATCAGCACTTTTCTAACGTCAAAATTCCATAATACAGTCCCCCAAAACGCCCACCCTTCACCACTTCCTAGTGCTTTTGCTGGGAAGAAGAAGTGGCGCAACAAACTCCCCAGCAGCACAGCTCTGTTCAGTTAGAAAAAAAAATGATTCTATACAATAGTATACAAGATAATTTACATTACGCAAAACACAATTTAAATTATAAATTAATAGCCATAATGGGTGTGCTTATTTATCTGTGTGTGTGTGTGTGTGTGTGTGTGTGTGTGTGTGTGTGTGTGTGTGTGTGTGTGTATCTGCGTGTGTGTAACTGTGTGTGTGTATTTGTGTGCGTGTGTGTGTGTGTATCTGTAGTGTTTATTTGTGCGTTTAGTACCGAAAAACAGAATAAGTGTTTGTAAAGCGTCAACTAATTTTGAATTTTTAGAAGTCCTTCAGTTTCCTCATAAGAAAGACTAAGGAGATAGTGATGGATTTTCTTCTTACAATGCAATTTATTCAGTGGATAGATGTTTAAAATTTTGTTTATTCTATTGTACATGAGGGGGGCAATAAAAGTAAAGAATCTTTTAATGAACGCTGTTTTGGGTTTGTACGATCGGGGGCACACTTCATGTTTCCTACGCTCATTTATTTTACTAGGATCGTATACTAGTGAGCCGTGTTGCCTAAGGAGAATTGCTTCTACGAAAATTTGTCTTACGGTTGTCACTTGACAATACTGATATAGTTCTCTTGATGGAAACAGTATTGGCTTCAAAGTAGAGATTTTTAGAATGGCACGTTGTGCGATTTCTAAACTCTTTAAAGTAGTTTTTGGGGCGCCCCCCCATGAGGAGATACAGTACGAGATGATAGATTGACACATTGCATAGTAAATCTGTTTTAAGAGACTCGCATCTGTTATGTGTCTTAGGTTTTTAAATATATAAATGAGTTTGCGAACCCTGGACGATAGCAATTTTATGTGTTGCTTAAAACTGAGATGACTGTCCACTGTAATACCTAGATATTTTATAGTTTTCACGCATTCCAGCGGTTCACATCTGCAGTTGTTTCTACTGATACACTTATGAGGAGTGATTTGAAGTGAAGCGTCAATATCCGAGTTGTTTTGAATAGAGAAAGTTAGATATTTGGTTTTCTCAGTATTTAAAGTCAGAACATTTTCAAACAGCCAATTCTGCACCACATCAAATCATTTTGTGCAACATCAAAGACCTCATTCCAAGTATTAGCTGAGAATAGTAGAACGGTGTCATCAGCGTAGGAGATTACTTCACAATTTGGTATATTTAAGTTTGTGAGGTCATTGATAAATACGAGAAACAATGTAGGTCCCAAAATACTGCCCTGTGGAATTCCAAATGATACAGGAAGTTCATTGCTGCGGTAGTCATCGACTCGTACACACTGGTAACGCTCGGATAGGTAACTTTCAAAAAGTTTAAGCTGTGTACCACGTACACCAAGGTTTTCTAGCTTCTGTATTAGAATCGGAACAGAGATAGTGTCGAAGGCTTTTGCGAGGTCTAAAAAGACCGATAGACACTTCTGCCCCTTATCTAATTTTGTGCTAAGATGAGTAGTGAGTTTTAGTACAGCCTGATCAGTTTATTTGCCCGCGCGAAAACCAAATTGATTTTCTGAGAGAAGTTTGTTCCTCTCGAGATAGTTGACAAGTCTCGTGTTAATAATCTTTTCTAGGATTTTGGACAAAGATGGCAGTATCGATATGGGTCTATAATTGCTAAACCTTTTCTTATCACCTCCTTTGTATATCGGACGGACCACAGATTTTTTAAGAGCTTTAGGAAAGGTGCCTGTCTCAAGACATTGGTTAAAGATAAATGCTAGTGGCGGAACAATGAAGTCCCTGAATTGTTTTAATAGTTTGTTAGAGATGTTGTCCCGGCCAACCGAACATTCAGTCCTAAGGTTATTTATGTGATGAGCTACCTCTTCCTCTGTAGTTTTCCTCAAATAGAAAGAGTGTAAGGGGGATTTACTTTCTTGATTATCAACTATGTGCTTGTCATCGTCGCAACTGTGTAGATTAATCATATTTTCAGCCAGTGACCGTCCTACGCTTATGAAATAATCATTCATTTCATTTACGGTCAACTGAGGAGAGGGACAGTCCTTCAATAGCTCTGTTGGAGAATTATTCTCTTTTTTAGTATTAGTGACGCTCTTTATCACATTCCATAGTTTTTTAGGGTCGCTTCTAGCCATTTCAACTTGGGTTTTATCGTAAGCTCTTTTTATTTTCTTTAGGATTTGGTTACAAAAATTTCTGTAACGTGTATAAGTCACTTTTAAGGTATCGTTACTCGGTGACTTTTTGCATTTTTGATGTAACCTATCCCGATTTTTTATGCATCTTAGTAAGCCCGGCGTGATCCAAGGTTTTATAAGTTTTTTACGTCTTGGTTGAGTAATTGAGTTCGTGTTCTTAACCAACGCTGATTGTATGTTAATTATAAGGTAGTTTAAGGAAGTTTCTGGGTCTTGTGCTTGAAATACTGGATCTAGATCAATACTAAGGATGTCCCTATTTAGGCTGTCTTTTTTTTTTTTTTTTTTTTTTTTGGGTGGGAAATCATCAAATGACGTCTCCCGCTCTGGGCGGAGCGGGAGGGCGTGTCAGACTCTTACTGACTAAAACCCACCCGTGTTCCTTCTCTTGCCTGTGCAATGCCAGGGGGCCACGGTATCCGTTTCGGACTTTCCCGCAACCCCGGCAGGCAATGGTCTCATCGGACCCCTTCACTCGCTGACACTCTTTGAGGCGCGCGTGGAACACAACGCGCCGTCGACCCGGGCTTGGTCCTTACCGGACGGCGAGCTACCCATTGCTCACCGTCCGCAAGCCCGCGCCTACGGTGGCCGGGAATCCGCGATCGATTCCCGACGCCCGGGGCGTCTCCTCCTGCGGCGGCTAGGGGCGTGAGGGCGCGAAATTTGCCTTTCCCTCACGCGCTCCGCCTCCTCCTTCGCGAGCATTACTGCTTCGCAGAAGGAGGTGACGGCCTCCCATGCCCTCTCGCTCCGTACCATGGCCTGGACCAGGGCCGGACGCGAGAGATCCCCGCCACCGATCGCCTCCACGAGGACACGGCGGTGCTCTGCCCAAGCCGGGCATACCTCCACCGTATGCTCCACCGTGTCCTCCGGGCGATCCACGCAGTGATGACACCCGGGCGTTTCCTCCCGCCTTATCCGAAACAGGTACCTCCCGAAACAGCCGTGTCCGTTGAGGACCTGCGTCAGGCGGAAGGTGAGGACGCCATGGCGCCTCTCCAGCCACTCCTCAAAGAGGGGACTTATCGCCGCAATAGTGGCGTGCCCAGCACTGGGTTGCGACAATCGCACTCTCCATGCCGCCATGAGATCCCGTCGGAGCTCTGTCCGCTGTGCCGCGATTTCTCGCGGCATCGGAGTCAAGCCCCGGCGTTTCGCCTCCTCGCGCCACTCCCAAATATGCGCGAGGACTTTCGCCTCCAGATCCCATGGCGGCAATCCGGCAAGGAGGCTTGCCGCCTCACCGGAGACCGTGCGGTATCCCCGGACCAGCCGGGTGGCCATGACCCTCTGGGACGCGTTCAACCTGCGGGCAGGCCGCCGCCTCAACGAACGCGCCCACACCGGTGCCCCGTACAGGGCCATGGACCGCACGATCCCCGCGTATAGCCTCCGGCAGGAGGCGTTTGGACCCCCTAGATTGGGCAGGAGCCGCTTCAAGGCAGCCCCGGCCCGCTCCAGTCTGGGAGCCAAACGTCGGAAATGCTCCACGAAGTTCCACCGACTGTCGAGGACGAGTCCCAGGTACTTCATCGTCGACTCGACGCCGATGTGAACCCCTCCTACCGTTATTTGGGAACCCGACGGTGGCGCGTTCCGAGGACCATGAAAACACATGGCCTCGGACTTGTGCAAGGCCACCTCGAGTCCCAACTGCCGGATTCTGGCCACGATTGTCGCAACCCCGTGTGTCGCTAGTTCAGCCGCCGCCTGGTGCGACCTCCCCTGCGCCAGGACCAACGTGTCGTCAGCGTAACAAACGACGCTGACGCCATTGGGGAGGTCTGCGCGCAGCACCCAGTCGTATCCGATGTCCCACAGATGCGGCCCCAGGACCGATCCCTGTGGGACACCGCACGACATCTCTCGCCGGTTCCACTCTCCCTGGTGACCGGGGTAGATGATGGCCCTGTCCGTCAAATAGGCCTCGACCACACGACAGAGGTAGGTCGGCATCCGGTGATACCGGAGTGCCTCCCTGATGCAACTCCAGGGCAGGGTATTGAAGGCGTTGGCGATGTCTAGAGACACCGCCAAGACGACCCCACCCCGAGCCACCGCATCCCCCGTCGTGAGGGCTCGCACGCGCATGATGGCGCCCACCGTGGAGCGCCCCCTGCGGAAACCAAACTGGCTCTCCGCCAAATCCGGCCCCACCCGCACCAGCCGCCCGACAAGGCGGTCTGCAATTACTCTTTCAAAGAGCTTGCCCACCTCGTCGAGTAGCACGATGGGCCGGTAAGCGGACGGAGAGTCCGCAGGGCGCCCCGGCTTCTTGATTAGGACCAGTTTCCCCGTCTTCCAACGAAGTGGAAACTGGCCCCTCTCCATACATGCGCTTAAGAGCCCCCTTAGTCGAGGCCCGAGAGCCTCTGAGGCCAGGACCCAGGCTTTCCCAGGTAAGCCGTCGGGTCCTGGGGCGGTATTTCTGGCATTCAGAGACAAGAGTCGTACATGAATTTTTGGTTTTAAGTAAAATGTGGTCAATACATGTACCACTTGCATCACGAGTAACCTCAGTGTGTGCTGGCAAGAGACCATGAGAAGCAGCTAAAGTGAGATATTTCTCTCCATGAAGCTCAATTTTGTTAGCGTTGATTGCAATATTCATGTCACCAATTACAATTATATTATTAAATGATTTTATCTCTGTCAAAATATTATTCAGTGATTCCAGAAAAGTGTCTATATTTTTGTATGAAGGAGATCGATATAAAGAAACAATGGCTAAGTTATCACCTTTTTTAAGCAAAAGACAGTTACCCTCTTCGAAGTTGGGCTCTTCAACAACAAACGTTAGTTGTTCTCTGTAATATACGACCACACCATCGTTTTGTTTAAGGTTTTTCATAGTGGCAACTAATCGGTAACCTGTTAATAAAGGTACAGAGCTAATATTTTGAAGCCAGCACTCTGTAAGCACAAGCACGTCACATTGAACCCTTAGACTTTGTAACATCGCCTCCAAACCCAAAAAATTGCAACTTATGCTGCGGATGTTCTGTGTCAAGATGGTGAACCCATTAATTGTTGCTGTTAATAGTTCATAACAATCTTCCAGATCACAAGTTAGGGCCTTAGAGACAGTCAAATTATCAATATTTATTGCTAAGTCAATCAGATTATCGAATTTTTAATAATAGTAAATATACGTCAAAGAAGCTAGATCTAATTTGTTTAAAGCTGTGGAATGGAAGAAGCGTCGAAGTGAAGTTTTCGGCAAGTACTAGTATGTGTTGTTTGTGTAGAGTATTTGTTATTGTGTAATGAAGTGTGATTATGTTTGTGTATGAAAATGGTACAAATGGTTTTCTATGCGGTCTTAACATGCAAGCCAGATTATTTTGATACATGAGATCATTATAAACAAGTGAGGTAGTTTCAACAATATTAAGAAGGTATACATGCAAAATTAACAGTATGATCGAGTTTTTACTAATACAATAAAAAAATAGTCATGCGGCATTTCTTAGTTTTTCCAAGTCACTCTCAGTGTTTATGCGGATTTGGGCAAAATCTACCGATTTACGGAGATATACTATCCCGTGAGAAGTCCAACAAAAATCGTATCCATTTCCTTTTTGAAACTGTCTTGCTAAAAAAAATATCCGTTGAGCCTTATATGTCAATGTTTCCGAGACATAAACTGGTTGTGCAGGCAATTGTAGACCAAAATGGGTGGTGTTAAGCTTTTCATTCTTATCTTTAGATTTATTGCATTTTTTAACTTCTTTTATTATTTTATCCTTCATAATTACTGTATTTAGGTCCATTATAAATCCGTTAAAATTAACTAAGTCAGATTTCTGAATGAGCGTAAGCTTGAATTGAATTTTTTTTTATATTCTAATTCTATATTTTAAGTAAAGAATCTAAAAAGAAGTAGAAATGATAATATAGTCTACTGTAACAAAAAATATTTAGATTTTTCAAACCGATCGCATTTTTTTTTGTTTAACACTGTTGAGTCCTCTTTAACACTCACTCTCTTGAGCTTTCATTGTTAAAGAGGACTCAACAGTGTTAAAGAGGACTCAACAGTGTTAAAGAGGACTCAACAGTGTTAAAGAGGACTCAAGAGTGTTAAAGAGGACTCAACAGTGTTAAAGAGTGTTAAAGAGGACTCAAGAGTGTAAAAGAGTGTTAAAGAGGACTCAAGAGTGTAAAAGAGTGTTAAAGAGGACTCAAGAGTGTAAAAGAGTGTTAAAGAGGACTCAAGAGAAAGCTCTGAGGAACACTCTTAGTCCTCTTTAACACTCTTAGTCCTTTTTTCTTATTTTTTTTTGTTTGATGTGTGTATGTTATGTTAATTCTGTCTCTCCTGGGCAAAAACTACTTTCTTCCACTTTTCGTGATAAACGCTTCCCAGTTTTCAGGAATCTGTGTTTCATCCTGCCAGTACCCTCGACTAGCAGGTCTATTAATGTAGTGTATTTTATTTTTTCCAGCAACCATATAATGACCGAGTTTGCCTCCGCCTTCCTCTGCAACCCGTACCCCGAGCCGGTGGAGATGTACATCATCCCGGCGCTCTCCCACGACCCCTACAGGAAGTTCCCATTCGTCGCGCTCATACAGGCCCTCCGAGACGATTCCAAGTTCACCAATCACGTGCTGACCAATGACTCGTGGTTACTACACTCCGTGCTGTCATTGGAGCCACCGGATTTTGGTGAGATTTTGGATCCAAGATCACAAGTTTACTAGTGACCCCAGCTATAGATAGCGCTTATAAATTTAACACTGGCATAGTTCGCCTTGGCGCGCGATACTAACGTGTAAAAACGAGCTTTACGTGCTGAAAAAACATCGAATCTGTAATGTCTCTAACGAGGTCACGATGACGCTGACGCCACATTTACCCAAAAACATTATTGATATATTATATACATAATTATTTTCAATTCCCAAATATAATTTCAATGCTGTGCAAATCTGTTAAGAAATGCTGGGACAAGACAACGGTAGAAGCGTATGGACAAGTTACTGATCACAGGACCAAGGAGCAAAATCTAATGAGATCACATTTGTTACAGTGAACATCGTACGAAACATGGACAACACAAGACTGCCGAACAATCCTATCGTTTTAGACTACTTTAAAATTATTGCTAAGTTAACTGTTAATGTTTGTAATAAGCAAATTACCTATGAGTATGAAGACTCGTTGTATAGTCAGGAGACTGTGGCCAATAAGGACGATGACAGTGATAGTGAGCAGGAGCCCAATCCTACCTCCGTGAGGGAACAAACGTTGCTGACGCGGTGTATAGAGTTGTTGAACGATCCTGATCGGTGCGTCATGACGACGTGCTCGCAAATAACTGAGGCTGATCTGAGTGAACAGTTCCTTGACAGTGTGTCTGAGATATGTCACAATTTGTTGCTGAGCCATAGAATGGCGTTGCATAAGTATAGGTTGGTTGATTTTTAATTAACAGGCAGATTTTCTAGTATGCACTTGCCATTTCGAAATCGTAGATTGAGCGACCGACCATCTCACTTAGGTATACCGTAATATTTAGATACCCGGTTGTTCTGATACTTCAGTCAACTGAAGATATTGATGGTTGTTGTTAATGTTGGAACTGCTTTAAAAAAATCTCCACGAGTGACGATATTGAAATGCGTCTGCGCAACCTCATTACTCGGCCTTGCTGAAAACTTGGATGGAGTTGTATACATATAAGTACTTTTCATATGTTTATCAAAGAAAGATTTATTTCTCGATAGAAGAAGAATCGATTGCTTATCGAATGTATTATATTCCAACAGACTACTATACACATTAGCCTTCAAGCCAATGTTCCTCCGCGGCGTGTGGCTGTGGCTGTCGTCCATGTCGCACCTGTCGTCGTTCGGCGGGCCGGCCACGCCGCTGCTGGCGGCGCTGTCGCGCGGGCTGGGCGCCGACGTGCGCGGGCCGGGCGCCGACACGCGCGCCCTCAGCGTGCAGCGCCTGCTGGCGCCCCTGGCGGTGTTCTGTGCCTTGTTCTCGCTTCTGATCGGGACGCTGCATGATACTGAGTTCTGCAGGGATCCTGATGATGAGAAGACGATTACTTGTGAGTATTATTTTATTTTACTTTCAGCATTTTTTAAATTTCAATTAGGTCGACCGCACACCGACCAATATTAACACTTAAAAAAAGAAAAAAAAACGTCTTTACTATGACATCAAGGTGAAGTCATTGTCAAATTCATACCACGGACGTCCGGATGACAACAGTTTAGAATTTTCAAGAAATTGCTCAGTAAGTCACATCAAAGCTTATTGTAATAATATAAGTTTTATAATAATGTAATAATACATTTTTATTCACATAAAAATAGTGCAAATACCTAGGATTCATCGTTCGTTGAACAGCACGGACGCGCCCAATAATTGTGCTCCGCCAAATTTTTTATTATAATGTTTAGTGAAATGTGCACTCCAGATGTTCCGTTACAAGCCGGGCATCGAAATCGAAGTGTTTTTTGTGTTTTGCTGTGGTTGTAACTTTATATCGCCAAAAATACATTCAAATAGTACAAAAGTGGGTGGAATAAGCAGACGGAGAGAGATAGAAAGTGTGAATTTGGTCAAAATGAAAATCCAAGATGGCGGTTGCGAAAATTTTCACATTTTTCATAATGGGAGTCGTTTTCATAGTTTTAAAGGGTGCTAAAGCCGATCGTGAGGTCAAAATGTAAATCCAAAATGGCGGCTGCGAAAATTTTAAAATTTTTCTTCATGGGTATCGTTTCTATGGTTTTCAAGGTTGCTAAAGCCGATAGTGAAGTCAACATGTAAATCCAAGATGGCGGCTGCGAAAATTTTCACATTTTTCGTCATGGGTGTCGTTTTCATAGTTTTCGTGGGTGCTAAAGCCGATAGTGAGGTCAAAATAGTTTGTTTTGTTTTGTTGTGTTAAAAGTTGGTAGTTTTATATTGTAATTTTGGAAGTAACATTGAAGAATTTATTTTTGTAGTTATCTGTGGAAGCTTGTAATTAGCAAATTAGGTATAAATTATTGTTATAATTATAGTTATTAGACTTTAAGCTTTCCTAAAATAAAATAAATAAATAAATAAAATGTAAATCCAAGATGGTGGCTGCAAAATACGAGGTGATGATGATTATGTTAAAAAAAACCTTGTCCGATCCGAAAAGGGCATATGGTACTGCAGTAACATTACAAAAGAGTATTTTTTTATTATTATTGATAGTAGAAAAGTTATTGGTATTTAAAATTCAGGTGAATTTTTTAGTTCCAAAATTACCCCGAATCCATTAAAAATTGCAAAACTCATAAGTTATGATTTTTAGACACCCGCTAAACGACGGCCGCTGCCCGCACCAAACGTAAAATTAGGTAAAATTCACAATTGAAAAAAAATGTGACGATTCTTTTTTTCTTTTTTCCTGAGAATTTCTTCATAAATATGCTCACAGTCCTAACAAAACCCTCACGGATCGGACAGGGTTTTTTTACATGTTGTATGTTTTCGCTGCTGAGGTGAAAAGTTGTATGTGTTACACAAGAGCAAAGTTATTTACATCTCGTGTAAAATCAACACTCGCAGCAAAAAACAACTGTTCTCTTATTGCACAAATAACTATTGTGAGTTCTGACTTTTCTCAAGTACTCAAGTTGGTGTTATAGAGTTTTTTGATCCTTAACCCAGGTTCGCACGGGCGATTTTTTTTGGTGCACTGGATTTTCAACGCTCTGCTTAGCGCCGAGAGTTGAAAATCCAACTGTGTTTTTTCAACGAGCTGGGTCAAGAGAGCGTCCCGGCGCGTTGGATTCTCATCGCTCGGCTCAACACCGAGAGTTCAAAATCCAGTGCGCGATAAAATCCCGCTGCGATAATTTTACATCTGTGCGAACGGGGGCTTATAAGAAACACGATCTATTGGCATAAAAAAGTTTTTTTTGAAAACTGCCTATTTTCTTGCTAACTGTATTTTTTTTTTTCAAAATCTGTGAATGTAGTTGTCTCAAAAGTTAAGGACAGTTCTGTCTAGACCGTTTTCCTGTAGCTACAACGGTTAAGGGACCTGCCCTTACTGCCCCGTCTCAAAAATCCACCTGGACACCTCTGCGTCGATTAACTAATAATTACAACAAGCAATTCCATCATATTGATATGTTTGCTCTTTCTGCTGGTAGATTGTAGTTTGTAGGTTTTAGTTTATAGCATAGTTTGTAAAGATTATTTTTTATGTGTATTCCGTGGAAAATGTTGTTGGTTACACATTTGGCCGTATCTTTTTAGTATTTCTTCCTAAAAAATGTAATGTGTCACTATTTGTTTTCCCTAATAAATAAACTAAAATATAACTTTAATATATTATGTGTTGTTCACAGTGGGCGTACAAAACGCGGGTGTAGTGGTTAGCCCGGCGCAGGGCACAGGCGGACGTGTTCATGCGTTTGAGTTCAGCGAGCTGGGCGCCCTCTGTCGCACACTACGTACTGTGTGCCTGGGCCTGGTCGAGCTGGCCTACCCCGAGTCTCGGCCGGCCGTGACTGGACACTACCGTGACGCGGTCCACGCAGACCATATACAGATTTCTGGGAAAAACCAAACGCCTGCGTGGTCACATCTCTTCAAGGCAAGTTATATACACCCATAATATCTGTTTTTTACGATCAGCGGCGAGCAGCTCGAGTAGTTTTCATTGATAAATTGATAATTAACAAATTCTCAACCAAAATTTAGTTGAAAATAACGTGTAAGATTACCTACTGCTCACTACGTGCTGACCATGCAGCAGCAATATTATTGGTACTCAGTAGGACCGATAAGACCGACCTGACCGTAAGTATATTTCACCGGCTCAGATTTAGGATATTTAACTATCCTATTGGTGGAAATCCATCCTTAAACCTCGCGAAGTTATTAATTAATGTGTCTGAAGTGCTGAATAACTTTTGTTCGAAATCTTAAACTTGCATAAGTTAATTACCGAAAGAAATAAGAGATGACTCACTGTGTGTGCTCGATAGATCGAATGACAATTATGTTTAATACTTAAGATATTTTGTTTAGTTTCTCATATTTTAGTGAACTATACTGCCCTGCTAAGCCGAAAGGCGCTATCTCTGAGATACGGCCTTTTAATTTTTTTTATTTCATTCAATAGCTATAACAATTTCGCATCTAATGGTATAAGCCAAATACCGCAACATAACATAGAACATTTTAAAAAACCATACGGAAGTTTTTATATCCCTATGTTTCCTTAGGGAAAATGTTACTCAATTACCTTAGCCATAGTTTTACCAATCATAGTTATCTTATCATAACTTTCAAACAAATCATTAAAAGAATTGCAAACACAAACCTAGATAATTATTCTACAATGGTTTTGCTATTAGGTAATAGTACTGGTATTACCAGAAAGGACATAGTGGATGGTGTGGACACCTTATTAAAGTTAAATATAGGAAAGCTAATGTTGTGTGCTTTACCTTACTCTTGATACTTTATCAGTTTATGAAAATAATTATATTTATAAGTTGAATAGTACTATTCACAGGCTGACATGTTGTCATAGTGACAAATTATTGTTTTTTGACACTAACAAGTTTGTTAGTGGTTTTAAGTTAACTCAGAGAACTTTATCTCTGTCTTGGGAATGTAGACATATGATTGCTATGTTAATAGCATATAATATTAACGAGGTTATAGCTAATATAACAAATTGTAGTATTAGTGACGAGTCTGTGTTGTCTAGCTATACTAACAACATAGTGATTAATTATGAGTCATCATGTACGAAGGAGGATCCACCTATAATACCAACATCTTTGGAGGCCACTACCAGTCAGATAGGGTATTCTCTTCCTGCTGGAATTCATACAGACATTCTAGACTCTTCCATTGTAGTTGTGGAGGTCACTCCGGATAACTTTTTAAACTAGTTAGTAAGACAACAGAAGTTACCCCTTCAAATAACCAATTATTATTAGAGAATAATAAAAAGGTATCTTCTGGCAATATTACACATAAGAAAAAACCAAAAGGGGGGCAACATACTTTAAAATTATTCAATCAAAATATCCAAGGTTGCTCTTCCAAATTACTGGAAATAGAATTGTTTTTAGAAAATACTAAGTTTGATGTTGTTTGTTTAACAGAACATTGGTTAAAAGATCATCAAGTAATGTCAATTAACTATGATAATTATTATGTAGTTAGCCATTTCAGCCGAAAACGTATGATACATGGCGGATCATTAATATTAGTAAAAAATTCTATTCAATCGAAAGAACGAAAAGACATAATCGGGCTGTCTGTTGAACACACCATTGAATTGTCCTGTGTTGAGCTAGATAAGCATGTTATAGTATGTGTATACAGACCTCCAAGTTACCAGAATCTATCTATGTTTGATTCTGTAATGGAAGATGTGTTAAATAAACTAAATGGTAGTAGTAAGTCAATAATCATTATGTGGTGATTTTAATATTAATATATTAGAAAATAACATTAATACTGTCAAACTATTAAGTCTTTTCAGGTCATTTGACTTGTCAAATGTTTTTAATGAACCAACCCGAGTGACAGCTTCTTCTGCCACTTGTATAGATAATATTTTCTGTAATTGTGATTACTTACATAAACAAATTGTAAATAAGTTGCCATCTGATCACAGTGGACAAACAATAACATTTTGCTCCTACATGCCTTTACAAAAAATTCAAATAAGGTTTAGGCCAATTACATGTAGAAATCTAGAGAAATTAAATAATGTTTTGGCAAGTAAATTATGTATTCAGAGTTTTGATAATATATGTGACCCAAATGAGTTCTACACAGAGTTCTTTTCACTATTAAACAAACAATTCATTGACACTTTTCCACTAAAGACTAAAACTATTTACACAAAATTCTTATTTAGTGATTGGGCGACTCCAGGTATTCGTAAAAGCAGGGAAAAACTTTTTGAACTTTATGGCCTAAAGCAACATATGAATAATACAAGCTTTCATCAGTATGTTGCAAAATATTCTAAAACTTTTAAAAGTGTGTGCAAAATGGCTAAAGCTCTTCACATTAGCAATAAAATAAAATCAGCTGATGATAAAATAAAAACTACCTGGCAAATAATTAATAATGAAACCGGTAGGAAAAAACAGCGTAATACTGAATTTAATTTAGAGACTGCACATGGTCCCATCAACTCAGATGTAGAAATAGCTCAGGAATTTGAAAACTTTTTTGCTAATATTCCCCATAAAACCACTGAAGCTTTAAATTCCTCACCCGCGCTTTCTGCTGCCTTACTTAGAAAGAATGTAAAGGCATGCCCTTTGGAGTTTAGGTTTCAGCATACAGACCCCCAGGCTGTTATAAAAGCTTTTAAAGATCTTAAAATTAAATCAACAGAAGATCTGTGGGGAATGTCTGTAAAAGTATGTAGATCAGTAATCGAAACCATTGCGCCTTATCTAGCTTTCATATTTAACACTAGTGTAGACCAAGGCGTCTTTCCGGATCTCATGAAACACAGTAAAGTAGTTCCTTTGTTCAAATCCGGTGATAGTAAGGAACCCAACAATTATAGGCCTGTGTCAATTCTGCCAGTTCTCAGTAAGGTGTTTGAAAAGTTGATACTCAATCAAATGTTACGTCACTTTAATAAAAATTCCATCTTTCATGACCAACAGTACGGTTTCACCAAAGGGCGCTGTACCACTGACGCCGGTGTCACCCTAATAAAGAACATTTTTAACGCTTGGGAAGAAGCACAAGATGCCATTGGAATCTTCTGCGACCTCTCGAAGGCGTTCGATTGCGTACACCATGAGACACTTCTGCTGAAACTGGACCACTATGGGATTAGGAACACAGCTCATGATTTGTTAAGATCATACCTGAAAGATAGAAAGGTTAAAGTTCAAGTCAACGGCACAAACTCATTAGGGTCTGAAATGGTAATGGGCGTTCCTCAAGGTTCGATATTGGTTCCATTCCTCTTTTTAGTTTATATTAATGATTTACCCCCAATATTTCTAAATCAGCCAAAGATGGTGTTATTTGCAGATGACACATCATTGATCTTTAAAATAAACCGACGGTCACCAAATCTTGACGACGTGAATAGCTCTATTGTTCAGGTCCAAGATTGGTTTACGGTAAATAATTTGGTACTAAATAATAAAAAAACCAAATGCATTAGATTTAAATTACCAAATGTTAGAAGTAGCGAATGTGACATCGTATTGAATGGAGAAAAACTGGAATTTATTAATCAAACAGTTTTCCTTGGAATCACGCTAGACGAGAAATTACAATGGGGACCCCATATAACATCTCTCGCGGGGCGGCTAAGCTCGGCCGCTTATGCTGTTAGAAAGATAAGACAGTTAACAGATGTAGAAACCGCGCGTTTGGTCTATTTTAGCTACTTCCACAGTATTATGTCGTATGGCATTTTACTGTGGGGTCGGGCTGCTGACATTGAATCCATCTTTGTTTTACAAAAAAGAGCTGTCAGAGCCATTTATAATCTACGTCGTCGCGAATCTCTCAGGGAACTATTTAAAAAGATTAATATTATGACTGTACCTTGCCAATTCATTTATTCAAATATTATGTATGTGAGAAAAAATCTACATCTTTTTAATAAAATAAGTGATAGACATAATTTTAATACTAGAAATAAAGATAAAATAGATCAACCATTTTTCAGACTATCTAAAGTAAATACATCTTTTATGGGGTACTGTGTTAAATGTTACAACAGAATACCTTGTGATATATTAGAATTAAATGAAAGAAAATTTAAAAATCATATAAAAAGTACACTTTGTAAACAAGCATATTACAAATTAGAGGATTATATCCAAGATAAAAATGCTTGGAAACATGCTGGTCCTGCTCCATAGGACAATTCAGAATCTAGACAAAATCGAACTGGTTGCTAATTTAATTGTATAATTTTTATTTTTTATTTTTTTAAACATTTATTTTATTTTATTTTTTGTGATTATTTGAACTCACACACTGACTTATTATTATTAGTATTACTTATTATAATGTTAGAAATATAGTATAATTTTACAATGTTTGTAAGTATGTGAGCACCATGCATCTATCACATAATTATGTCATTCCTTCATTTTTCATTCTTTTTACCTATCGTGGTATAGTAATCTTATTCTAGGTGCATTGTCTTCACATATAAATAAATAATAAGTGTATACAAGATATAATGATTTTTTTAAAAAGAGTAACGGTGGAGTTTCTTGCCCATTCTTCTCCATACGAAAACTACCTTTTGGAATGGGCGACTAGAATCAGTTTTATTATTTTTTGTAAAGTTTGACGTTCAAAAGTGCCTTTTTTGTGCCTAGTTGAAATAAATTATTTGACTTTGACTTTGACTTAGATTACAATTTACAAAAAGTCAATTTTCTCAAAATTTACTCTGGTTGAGATAGCGCCTTTCGGCTTAGGAGGGCAGTATATTTATGTTCTTTTTGAGAAATAAGTTTCTTTAAACCGAAACTTGAAAGTGATAAGGTTCACGTCCCCCTCGGCCAGGTGTGCACGTGCCTGCTGCGCGCGCTGTACGCGCGCGACGGGCGCCTGCAGTTCGCGGGCGCGCGCGCCTGGCCGGCCGCCGGCGCCGTGCCCGAGGGCGGCGCGGCCGTGCTGCTGGTGGCGGGCGAGCGCGCGCGGCACAACACGCGGCACCTGCGGAGACCGCCTAATCTCTCGGCTGCTTTAGCGCTCTCACATGGTAGGTACCAGTGAGTCCTAGGCAAAAGATATTTGTGATTCTAATGCCCGTTTTCACGGACAACTAAGTGACACTTAAATGAATCCCTAAATAAAAGTACACCGTTGGATTTTCAACTCTCAGCGCTGAGTCTAGCGTTGAAAATCCAACAGTGCAATTTTATTTAGGGATTCATTTAAGTGTCACTTAGTGAAGGTGAAAACGGGCATAAGAACTCTCTAATGATAACTCATTAACTGATTTACTTAGCTTAACTTTGACCTAGCTAAAGTCCTACAAACTTATCTGGCCCGGTGATAGCGTCGTTGTCTTCGAACAATGAATGACAGACCTAACCTAGTGACAGACAAAACGCCTCCATCAGAAGTCAGCGGTTCAGATAAGTTTGTTGCACATACTTGGGTAAAAATAACTAGCAGAGTAGAGAATGTGTAAGTTTGTTTTTTTAATGCTTTGTTTTACTTTTTTATCACATTCATTCAAAAAAACCTTATTTATTCTCCGTAAACTGGGACTAAAATAGCTTTTTAATCCCTAGGGACTAAAAGTGATTTGAATTTGGAATGTGGATATTGTTAGTAAAAGTTCCAATAAAAAAAGAGGTCAATCACGAACATTGTATGAACAAGTAACAAGCTGGCAAGAGAGAGAGAGAGAAAGTGTGAATTTGGTCAAAATGAAATACCGGATGGCGGCTGCGAAAATTTTCAAATTTTTCGTCGTTGGTAACGTTTTCATGGTTTTGAAGGGTGCTAAAGCCGATAGTGAAGTCAAAATGAAAACCCAAGATGGTGTATGCGAAAATTTTCAAACTTTTATTCAGGTGTCGTTTTCATAGTTTTCGAGGCTGCTAAAGCCGATAGTGAGGTCAAAATGTAAATATTAGGGGTTAAAGTATGAAATTGCCGATTTGTACTGAAAAATTGATTTTTTTTTTTTTTTTTACATATTTAATTAATCAAGATAAATACGCTTATTAACTCTACATTGCTGCCATCTAATAGGAAGGTCATTTATGCCATTGCGATAGAACTCTCGTGATCTAGATTCGACAAACTGTGTGAAAGCATTTTGTACTGCCTCCTGAGAAGAAATTTTTCTATTGACCTGGGCCATTGCATTTTTCGCTTACGGTTATCGTAAAAAATCCGCTTTTCATCACATGCCACAATTCGATCCAATATTCCTTCATTTCTGTATTGATTCAACATGGCAACACAAGTTTCAACACGCGTTTCTTTCTGCAGATCAATCAAATCATGAGGCACCTATTTGTTATATTTTTTATGTTATTGATTTGACGCAAATGAGTCAATATTGTTGGTAAGGTAACGTTAAACCATGCCGCTAATTCCTGGGTAGTTTGGCTCGGATCGGCTTCCACCATCTCTTTTAATTCATTGTTATTCACCTGTGTGGGCGGTCTTCCACGTGGTTCGTTCTTCAATCAAATCAAAGTTTCCATCAGGAAAGCGTTTACACCAAAATCGCAAAAATAACTCGAATTTTCGAAGTATCCATCTTTCTTGTCTAAGCTGATTAAAAAAAAAAACAACTGAAAGTCTAATGGAATGTTGCACATTTTTTAAAAGAAGAACTACATAGGTACAGTCACGAGCTTTAATTTGGGACCCACCTAAGGTTGAATGTCGTGTAGCAAACTTTCGCCATTTAGAGCTATTATGTTAACGCTGTCACTGCACAAACAATAAACGTCATAATGTTTACCATCGACAACTTTACGTTTCTAGGGGCTAACGTCAACTGGAGCGAGGGCAAACGATCATTACCGATTTCCGAGTAATAATTACTTTTTGGTCCTGTGGTCCCATAAGAAAAAAGAAACAAATAAAAAAGAACAAAATTATATTGTCAATATATGATAGCTAGTCAACTAACCCGCTTATTCTTCAAACCAATATTAGTTAAAAAGTTTTGTCTCTTTCTCAAACATAAATATCAAAGTGACGGACCAAAACAACATATTTAAAATAAAATAGGTTTAAAGGCCGTTTATGATTATGGGGGCTTAGAAGATTTCAGCTAAAATATTGATTAATAAAATCTTTAGAAAAACAAAGTTATTTATTCTTTATATTTATTAAGACATTTATGACACAAACCTCAATCTTAACACAATTATATAGAAAGCATGGTTAGCGGTGCACAAAATAAACACTTATCACCGAAGGCTACGACTAAATTAATTTAAATCTCTCCAGTAATTTTTTTATCATAAATATTCAAAACCGCGTATATCCACCTTCATTGTCAATCACAGCCTGGAGCCGGTTATGCATGGATCCAATCAATTTGTCACATATGTCAGTACCCCTTAAACTTTCCCAGACTGTGAGGCAGTGATCCATAACTGCTTCTCTAGTTCTTTCGTTTCTATTTGACCATTTTTGAACCATTAAGCCCCATAAATTTTCTATAGGATTTAAATCGGCACACTTTGCAGGCCACGGAATACGATTTAAATTTGCTCTATTATTGTCGAACCAAGTTCTAACGATTCTTGCCGTATGAATTGTTGCGTTATCTTGAACAAAGTTTATTGGAGCAACATCTTCTTGTGGATAATATAGTTGCAATGTTGGAAGGACACTCTCGTCTAATAAATCGACATAATCTTGAGCAGTGGCCCTGGGTGGTAAATTTATTAGTTCTCCAATGCCGGCTGAACTAATCCAGCCAGACATGTTAACTGTAATGCGACCAGACGCGTTGTTAGCTATGACGTGGTCTTCCGTGTATCGCGTCCTGTCAATTCGCCACAAATGTAGTCTGCCCGTTTGGGAAGATTGAAAAGTCTTTTCATCGATGAAAGCCGTCGTCGTCCAATCAAAATTTTGATACTGACGTGCGAAAATAAGTCGAGCAGCTTTATGGGCATCCGTCAACGCAATTTTTTTTGCAGGCCGCCTGTGATGCAGTCCCATAGCTTTAAGATGCCTTCTAACTGTTGAAGGGTGGACTTCAAACGCTTCCGCAAAATGCCTCGTTGGCGTAAATCCATTCATCAGGTATTGCCTTTGCATCAAGCGGCTCTGCTCTTGTGTTATAACTTGCGGGTGATGGTTGTTTCGTCGTAAGTCAATAATATTTTCCTCGTTCCCGTGGCGTCGAACCCAGCGGCGAACTGTGTTTCTTGTCACATTTATCCGTCGCGATATCTCGTGAATGCCTACTCCTTGTTCGTGCAAATCAATAATTTGGAGCCTTATTTGGTCACGATTAGCCGCAAGCATTTTATTAATTGGTAAATTATATTTTGTGAAAATATCACATTAAACTATTTTCTTAAATGACACTGACACGACACATGTTCGTAATTAGAAAATCGTAATGATAGCTTTTTGCAACGAGGTTATCATTTCATAGGTCGATTAGATAAGACATTTTATGTCTTAACTTGACATTCAACATTTCAACCTTAAAGCAAAGTTTCAAAGTTTCGACCTTATTGCATTATGATTGTTCTAACAACATTTAACGGAAATGGGTCCCAAATTAAAGCTCGTGACTGTACCATTTGAAAAAGTTTCACTCAAAAATCTCAAACCATGAAGGTTCTATGTCAGTTCGAAGTAAGTACCTATTACAATAAAACGGCAATTTCATACTTTAACCCCTATTACAAGATGGCAGATTTATTCATTTATTTATTCACATAATCCACAGCTCTTTAACAATTTCACTTAGGATAAATAAACTAATCTTACAGCCAATTACGGATTTACAAATTTAATAAATATACTTATTATATGCATCAGAAACAAACAGGATGTCATACTAGCACCTTCTAAGCATATCTAAGTCTGCAGTGTGGGTGGGTGTGTAGGAGTGTGTGGGCGGGTGTGTAGGAGTATGTGGGTGGGTGTGTGAGGAGTTGTAACGGTGTCTGGTCACGGATTACTTTATTCAGGCCTATTTAGAATTATTAGTCAATTCGTCGCATACAGAAGTCACTAAAAGTTTCCTGAATACACCCTTTTCGGAGAATGAATGAATTGATGAGATGCGAAATTTTTAAAAATTTTCATAATCAGTATTGTTTTGATAGTTTTCGAAGGTGCTAAAGCCGATAGTGTGGTCAAAATATAAATCGTTCTCTCGTAGATGGTGATAAAAACTAGTGCTCACCTATTAGCAACACTATTTTAAGCTCGAGTAACGTATTTGGAATCCCTCGCTGCACTGAGGATTCTACTTTAGAATCCTTCCCTCTCGCCTAAACAATCTCGCCTTAAAAATAATTGTTTGCTCCCTAGGGAAACAACCTACTATTTATGCGTTAAAATGTGTCCTTTCTTTTCCTAGATGAGGGGCCACCTTTAACAATTAAGGAGCTAAGGACGGTCACTATTCTCAGAGAAATTCCATTCGTCGTGCCTTTTTCTACACGAGTTCTTATATTCCAAGGGTTGCTAACAAGGTACTATACAATTTACAATACCGTCATAACAATTTTCTTTTTTTAATTTTATTTATAATTTGTGACTTTATTTTAGAGAGAAACACGATCACTGGTACGAAATGACGAACTTCAACGAGGGGCCTTCTATAAACATCAGTGTTCGGCGGACGCATTTATACGAAGACGCGTTTGACAAGCTTAGTCCTGATAATGGTAATAATAAGAATTATTATATTAAGTATCACATAGATAGATAGATAGATAGAATACTCTTTATTGTACACCATAAAAGTCACAGACATAAATTTAGAAATTTTACATAGGGTGACACAATGGGTGGTCTTATCACATAGAGGACTCGAGACAATACCTTGTTCAGTAGGTAATAAGATTTATATTCGATTGCCGTAACTTTTCATCTCGTCTCCAGTATGATCTGTAATTTACGTTATTGACATTATTACCCTGTTGCGTATTCTAAACGTATTTTCTTCTAGAACCTGATTTAAAACTAAAGCTTCGAGTACAACTGATCAACCAAGCGGGTGCGGAAGAGGCTGGCGTCGACGGCGGCGGTCTGTTTAGAGAGTTTATCTCTGAACTTCTCAAGTAAGATATTATTCCTTGCATACTTTGTGACTTCGTCAATTTTACACAATATCAGTTTTGAAGTAGCTTGAAAGCCAGAAAAGACTAACGGATGCTTTTCACATCGAAAAAATTATAACATTCTCTCTATAGGAACAGCTGGCTGCTACAAGAATTGAAATCTTATGTCAAGTCAAAGGGGGTGATTCTCGTATATTTAAGAATTTCCATATTCCAGTCTCAATCTGTCAAAGATGCTTCTAATTTACGTACATTTATGACAAATTTTTGTCATTGATTGTCACTGAGAAATTGCGACTATATTTTGAACATTTTAATTACGGGAATTGGCATTCTGATATCGAGTGCTGTGATTGTTGAGTTACTATAAATTGAAGCTGACATCCATTATGATTGTTTTTTTCAGAGAATTATTATTTCTGAAACTGTTAGTGTTTAGGAAATAAAATTTATTTAATAATTATTTTGCTTTAAATTTCCGGTATTTAATAAAATGTTCTTTCTTTTCTCCTTCAGATCCGCGTTTGACCCGAACAGAGGCTTGTTCCGTCTGACGATAGACAACATGTTGTACCCCAACCCCGCGGTACATCTGTTGTATGAAGACTTCCACATGCATTACTACTTCGTCGGCAGGATGCTTGGAAAGGTAACGTATTCCGAAAGCTCTGTTCAAGCACAGAATAGTACAGCAGGCGCACTCCGCATTTTAGGTATGAAGGTACAAAAACGCGGCGGGCTCGACTTGTCGGGCCAATTCAGTGAACGTAACGTAGTCAGAAGATATAAGAGTTACGCGATAGAACGAAAGGCAACTTTTAGGTAAATGTTATTGTAGGAAATTAGCGCTGTGCGACCTGAATAGGGATGATGACTATAAAAATGTTTTTTGTCCGTCATGTAGACTATGAAAAAATAACGTACACGTATTTTTCTTTTTTTACGTTATCAAAAGATTACGGCGATACATTGAATTATAATGTGCCATGACGTCACTTGTATGTAGATTTTATACATACTTGTGACACGGTAATATTATCATACAGTATGGTAACTCGGCCGTATCTTGGAAATAAATGCCTACAGCCGCGCGGTACGTAAACATGCGATAGTGTTGTAGTTGTAGACTGAGTTCCTTAATAAATATTAGGATTGCTAAGGAAAAAGAAAAACGTAGACGTGTGTGATGGTTGCTGTATTCAACGTTCAAAGTACAAAAAAAATATTTTTTATTGACATTAGAAAATACTCATAAAACCTAACAAATAGTAAGTTGAATAAGTAGGTTTTACAACATCCGCCCTTAATGGCAATAAAAAGATAAAGTAGTAATGCTGAACACAATAGAATAAAATAAAACATTACTACCAGACTAAACAAAAATATAAAACATAAACCGACGAAAAATAAATAAATAGAAAAAATATTCTACTCATTTATCATTAAACCCATATTAACAACGCACCTAAGATGATTTATGCGCCTTAAGGGCTTGGTTAAAACATCGGCTGTCATTTTATCCGTAGGTATGAACTTTATATCTATAAGACCCTCAGTAACCTTTTCACGAATAAAATGATATCTCGTATCAATATGTTTAGTTCTATTGTGGTGGATAGGATTGAGCACAATTTTCTGTGCACTTTGACTATCGTTGTATAGCAACACCCTATGAGCAAAACCAGTAATGTCATACACTAACCGTCTGAGGAAAATAGCCTCCTTTGCAGCACTGCTCAAGGACATATACTCAGCTTCTGTAGACGATAAGGCTACCGTCGGCTGCTTCTTACACTCCCAACTAATAGGTCCACCTGCTAGCGTGTAGTAATAACCAGTGTACGACCGACGGTCATGTACACAGTTCGCCCAGTCAGCATCCGTGTATCCACACAGACGTCCACCGACTTTTCTGTAAGTAATACAGTAATCCATAGTACCTTTCAAATACTGTAACACCCTTTTAGCGGCCAACCAATGTCTCTTATCATGACAGTTATTAAACTGACTTAAATAGCTTGTGGCATAAGCTATATCGGGTCTCGTATTAACAGCTAGGTACATGAGACATCCTACCAAGTTTTGGTAAGGATATTCACCAAGAGATGTTGGATTACCTTTCTCCAATTTGTTATTCTCCAAAGGTGTAGACATTTCCTTGCAATCTCGCATATTAAACCGCTCCAACACTGACTGGATATAGGTCTTCTGACTGACCACAATTTTATCGTCAACACGGTTAACATTTAAGCCTAAACAATACGACAATGCACCCAAATCTTTTAGCGAGAAAAATTTCTCCAAGTCATTTTTGACAGCGTCAAACGAACTTTTTTCTTTATAAAAGACAATTAGATCGTCAACATAGACTGCAAGTATTAAGGTTTCATTACCAAACTTTTTTATGTAAACACATGATTCCGCAGATGTTCGTGCAAAGTCAATTTTCGATAGAATTTGATGCAATTTGATATTCCAGGCTCGAGCTGCCTGCTTCAAACCATAAATGGATTTTCTGAGCAAACAGACTTTACCTTCTGCCCCGTGCTCAGCAAATCCCTCAGGCTGTTGCATGTACACTTCCTCCTCTAAGTCCCCATTGAGGAATGCGGTATCGACATCCATGTGTTGAATCTTTAAATCCATTTCTGCAGCCAACGCTATAAGGGTACGCAAAGATGAATTTCGAACTACAGGTGCAAAAGTCTCGTTATAATCAGTCCCCCAAACTTGACTAAAACCTTTCGCAACTAGTCGCGCCTTATACTTCACTATTGCACCGTTCGGGTCCCTCTTTATCTTGAACACCCATTTACATGGAATAACCTTTTTATTTGGTTTATCCACTAATATCCAAGTCTGCTTATTCAATAAGGCGTTGTACTCATCCTTCATTGCGGAGATCCAGTTATATTTATCATCGCTATTAACAGCTTCACGATAACTTTTTGGATCATCACACAACAAATCAACACCGTGAGTGCCGTATGAATAATAATCAGGAGGTTTACGTACTCTTTCAGGATACCTTCTCTCAGGACATGCATCGTTGAGTTCAACTGAAGGAACCAGGGACAGAACACGTTGATCACCTGAATGTAGAGACTCCGTGTCACAAACCCCACCAGCTTCTTCAATCGCGTCCACAAAATCGTCAACTTGCTCTACCTCCATGTCCACACTTTCTGAAGTAGGTGAAGAAGTAGAAGCAGATGAGATAGAAATCGCCCGTGGCGATGTGGTATCTGAAGAAGTTTGTAATAAAAGATTAATGACATTAGGGCTCACAGCAGCTTCAGACTGAACAGATTTGTCCTTCAATCCTGAAAAAATATTTTCAAAAAACGTAATATCCCGTGACTTAATCAACCTTCGAGGGTTTTCCGCGCTACGGAAATAATAACTCCTTGGATCGTCTGAATATCCAACGAAGATATGTTCAGAAGTTTTCATGTCTAGCTTAGTTCTCTGACATGAAGGCACATGAACTAAAGCTCGGCAACCAAACACTCTTAAATTAGACAGGTCGGGTTTACTACCACACCACATTTCATATGGCGTCATACCATTAAGTGCACGATGAGGTGACCTATTCTTTAAATAAACACTAGTCTCAACAGCATCCTGCCAAAAAGCTTTCGACAAAGAGCTCTGTGCCAGCAAGGAACGGGCCTTCTCCACAATGCTACGATTGCTACGTTCACTTACCCCATTTTGTTGAGGGCTGTATGGTACAGACGTTTCATGTCGTATCCCTTGAGCCTGCAAATAGTCTGTCAGGTCCTTGTTGACATACTCAGTACCATTGTCTGACCGAAGGGTTCGAATCTTAGTACCAGTCTGTCTCTCAACAAGTGCTTGGAAAGCACAAAAAAACTTCTGAACTTCTGTCTTAGATGACATACAATAAAGGTATATAAAACGTGTATAATCATCAACAAAAATAATGAAATATTTATTACCTTTAAAAGATTCAGTGGTCATGGGACCACAAACGTCCGTATGGACCAATTCTAATGGTGACGAAGCCTTTTTATACTTAATCCCTTTGAAAGGCTTCCGCGCCTGTTTAGCCTCTACACAAGGTACGCATGGTTCTTTGTCAACATCAGTATACTCTACACCAACAGCTAGACCCTTTTTGAGTAGATCCATACCAATACGGCAGAGATGTCCTAGACGCTTATGCCAAAGCTGAAACTGGGACAAATTAGTGTAAACATTATAAGCTGAAATACCTTGCGGTTTTACTGTACAATCTAAAGTGTACAATCCACCACAATTAGAACCATGTAAAACAGGATCCTTTTTAAAAGAAACATCATTAGAATTATAAAAATTACAGCCATTCGTATCAAAAACAATCGAGAAACCTTTCTCTACTGCCTTTTTGACTGAGAGTAAATTACAATCTAGGCCAGGAACATGTACAACATTAATAATCTTCTTAAAATTGGTTTTTGTGTCAATATCAACATCTCCTAAACCCACAGCCGGCAAACATTTACCATTTGCTACAGTTATCTTCCCATCACAGGATTTGTAACTATTAAACCATTCAGCATGTGGAGTCATGTGAGTAGACGCACCAGAGTCGATTATCCACTTCTCAGACATCTGAACACTTGGTGCAGACAAAGCCAGTCCCGTGACACCATCCAAAAACAATTCCGTGACACATGCATCCATATTCCCTGAACTAAAAACAGTCAGTCCCTTATCTTTAGAACAACTTTCTGTTGAGCAACTCGCCTTTGCCTTTTTCTCCTTCTTTTTGAGAGGACAATTAGGACTCTTGTGCCCTGGCTTCTTACATCGAAAACAAATAACTTGCTTGTTAGTATGCAACGCAGCCACATCATCTTTAGTCTCTTTCGTCATTTCGCTCAATAACTTACTTCTTACCAAATCTGTTGTGACTTCAACGCTCCCATTCTCAAGCGCCATTATCAAGGGCTCGTAGCGAGACGTTAGACCTCCCAAAATAATAGCTGCTAAAGAACTATCTTCAATGGTTTTGCCAATGTCGGCCAGGTCTAGTGCAGTTGTAGTTATTGCCGTTAAGTAAGCTTCTAAATCAGAAAAGTCAGATAAGGTGTACCTGTACAACTTACGTTCCAACGACAGTTTACGACCCAAACTTCGATCCTCGTAGGATTTCATAAGAGCATCCCACGCTTCTTTTGCGGTCTTAGCTGGTCGAACAATCGAAATAGCAGCACCATCCACAGTAAGGCATATTTTAGAAAGAGCTTTTTCATCCTTCCGTACATCGTCGGGCGTCTTACTCCCTACGACAACTACTCCGCTTACAGTTTCCCACAACCCTTCATGGATTAACAACATGCGCATTTTAAATTTCCACAGAGTGTAACCTTCTCTATTACAAAGTATCGGAATACCATTTATTAGAGACATACCATGAACTGCAGACGACATGATGACCAATATGTTAACTAGGTATCAATTATTTCACCACCAATCTTCTTTTAAGTTCGATCGTAGATCAAATATAGATACAGAGCCCTTCGTGCTGATAACGTGTTGTAGTTGTAGACTGAGTTCCTTAATAAATATTAGGATTGCTAAGGAAAAAGAAAAACGTAGACGTGTGTGATGGTTGCTGTATTCAACGTTCAAAGTACAAAAAAAATATTTTTTATTGACATTAGAAAATACTCATAAAACCTAACAAATAGTAAGTTGAATAAGTAGGTTTTACAACAGATAGGGCTGCCCGCCTCCAGCATTTTAATTACATTTGCCTACTTACTTTGTGTTTCCATTTACTTTTTTTATATAAACTTATAAAATACTTTGTGAATAGAATAGGAAGTGTTCAATAAAAATGCGTGTTGTTTTTTGATTGGTAGATTAAATTTAAAAAAAAACATGCTTATGTTTGAAATATCGGTCTTACAAATTAGCGACCGAAAAATATTTGCGCCTCGACTGAGACGTACGAAATGCTTTATTATTAAATTAAATATTAATCTGAAATACTTAATCTGAGAAAATTTCAACTATCTAGTGACAGACAGACGGTCAAATTAATTTTTTCTAGTATTATTCATACACACAGTACAATAGACAACTACTATTAATAATAAAATACCACGTCTTTACTTTGAATTATACAAACTAACAAAACAAAACACACATGCCCCGAGGTTTTAACACAAGCGTACCTATCGTATCATGGTTCATGATCCGCCTATAACTACCTATTTCACTCGTGTCAATCACTTTCCTTTTCTCTATTTACTTTATTTATTAATCCTGACATCTTTTTTTTCGGGAGATAAAAGGAAATACTTATCAATTAAAAAGACACACATTATGTACCTACCTACTAGTAAGTAACATTATTTTATAGTCTTACCTTTCAGTTTCCAGGTAATCTAAAAAAAGTTATCTCTGGATGCGTTATTGACGAATTCATGCAAGCAAAAACAGCACAATATATCCTACTCGTCATATTAAATATGTACTTGAACTTATTTTTAGTGAAAACATCGCGCGGTTTTTGTTAAAAAAACAACAGACCGTCCGTTCGTCACTGCGGCACAGTCGCGACTGTCTGCATGCCGAGCGGATGCCAAGATCGAGGCGCGTAGGCATAGCTCGCGCTTCGTCCGTTTGTATGAAGTTGGAATACTGTATGATAATATTACTGTGCTTGTGACGTATCAACCCCCACTCCCCAACTTTAATGCGTTGTATCTAAGTATTTTTTTAGTAATATGATATAGCAAAAAATACGTGTCTAATATTTTTTTTATTATCTGACGGACGGGACTAAATAGAATTTCTTTTTTTTTACCCAAGCATCATCCCTATTGCAATTAATTTATTGTGTCGTAGCAAGAGTCGCTTTGAATACTGGTATTCAGCTGCATCCGGTTAGACTGGAAGCTGACCCCAACGTAGTTGGGAAAAAGCTAGGCAGATGATGAAGAGCAAGAGTCGCTTTTTATTTAAATGATTTAGCGGATTGAACCATTTGTACTAATCTGTGGGTCAAGTAGGTACCAATTATTTGTCTTGAACTTGATGGTAACTTCATATACAATTTTGAATGAAGCAAAAAGCGGCTTTATGAATAGCTTAGATTCATCATCATCAACAGCGCAACATGAATTTTTCTTCCATACTTCTCGTCGTTAGTCGGCGTATAATTATGAATGGCCTTGATTGATGGTATTTACATTTCTAGGATCAATTGATGGTATTTATATTTCAAGGATCAATTTTCTCACCCTGTGTAGACACGGCTTTATAACAAAAACATCAATCGCGTCAATGTTTTTGTAGATGCATTAAGATTTTATTCAATTGAAAAGTGTAACTTGAGGTTACTTCTCAGTTATTGATCATCGCCCAATAAGTTTTGGCCTAAAAGTTAAATTGACCTTCTTTTTCTTACAGGCGTTGTACGAGAACCTGCTAGTAGAGTTACCTCTGGCCGAGTTCTTCCTCGGCAAGCTGTGCGGCTGCGGCGAAGCTGACGTGCATGCGCTCGCGTCTTTAGACCCGGCGTTACATCGCGGGTTACTGTTGCTAAGGGCACATGCGAGGAGGGACGTGCCGGATTTAGGACTGGACTTTACTGTGCTAACTGATGAGTTGGGGGAGCAGAGGGTATGTGCTTACTATCACAACACTCAAAACTTTATGCACGGTTACTTTCATTATCAATATCGGCAGTTTTGTGCAAGTAGATCAAAAATATCTAGGGGAATATAAGTGCTAGTTTTAGTAGAACACACAAATATAAAATATCAAATTCAAAAGTCATTTATTCAAAATAGGCTGAGAATCAGCACTTTTCGAACGTCAAAATTACATAAGACAGTCCCCCAAAACGCCCACCCTTCACCACTTCCTAGTGCTTGAGCTGGGAAGAAGAAGTGGCGCAACAAACTGTCCAGCAACACAGTTGTCTGTTCAGTTAGAAAAAAAAAAAGATCTATACAATAGTATGCAAGATAATTTACATTACGCAAAACACAATTTAAATTATACTTTAATAGCCATATGACAGCTAGCACACGCCAATATACCAACCAAAAACATCGAGAACTATACTCAAGCAGAAATAAAAATAACTAAACGTAAACAATATCTAAAAAAACAAATAAAGCCTCCAGGCATAAAGGGGGTGATAAAAGAAACACAGATACATACTACTTACTATACTTTCTGTATTACAGATAGAAGAATTAAAACCGGGTGGAGCAAACATTCCTGTGACTGCAGAAAATAGGATAGAATACATTCATCTAGTCGCCGATTATAAGTTAAATAAGTAAGTAAACTCTCTTCTTTCTTATTGACAAGCTTTTAAATAATCTTACGAAGCAATTGAAAATAGGATAATTTGATTTTATTTAAATAATTTATTTAAAAATGTTGATATAACATAATAGAAAAGTTTTAGTCACTCAGTTCCCTGTTGTGCATCTTTTCTTAAAGGAACTGGGAAGGGGCAACTAGATTTAATTCTTCTTTTATCTTGTAAATTTTGACATTCAAATGCGCCTTTTATTGGTAAAATTAAAATTAAACGATTTGTCTGAATGCTTGCAACTGTAATGACTTTGAATAATGTATTTTGATGAGGACAACATAATAAAGTTTTTGTCAAAATTGTCTCCGGTATACTACAAATCATCGTATTCTTTCTCTCTAGACAAATAAGGTCTCAATGCAACGCGTTTAAGCGCGGCCTGGTGTCCGTAGTGAGCGCCGAGTGGCTGCGAATGTTTTCTTGTCGCGAGCTGCAGCTGCTGATATCAGGCGCAGAAGTACCCATAGACATCGACGATCTCAGAAGATACACGCAGTATGCTGGTCAGTTCTACAATTTTTTTGTTAATGATACATAAGTTTCTACTAAATCACCGATTAGGTACTTGTTCTTCCGGAGGAGAAATATTTATTTATTTCTGCCTTTAACCTTTCAGTTTGTCAAAGTAACATGAGTCATAAATAAAGAAAGTAATAAAAGGTATGAATGACAAAACATAATTTGGTCATTCATAGATTTGTTTACTATTTCAACTGTGCGACATTATTTTGTTAAAAGGGTAAGGTCGTCTAAAACTGTAATATAACGCACTAGAAGATATAACACACAATAACGCCCTGGAATCATGTAAGGCTCATTTGTAAATAGGTCAAATAAAATCAATTTTAAAATAGAATTAATTATTTATTTTCATAAAATTAAAATAAATAATGAAATACGAATCCTAGACATTCATCTTTTTAAAATTCCAGTGTGTGACATAACAAACACCATAACACACATAACGAACTGGAACAAACACACTCGAAATTTCTGAATTCAACAATGAATACCAGTCACAAAATCAAGCGTGACTTCTTTAATAAATCTTGACATACCCAGAGTATGTCAAGTTTTATTAAAGAAGTCAAGATGATCATTGACAAAATTTCGAATTAGGGACCTAGTAAACGATATCTTTGTAATTACCGCGTAGAATTCACAGACACAATGCCCGAAATATGCGCACAAAATTAAGGAATTTACAATAGTTTACTGTCACGGCCACAAATGAAAAATATATGTCAAAATTGACATTTGACAGTAACAGTAAGGTGTTGTTTCATCAAAATTAGGCTAAATAATGTGGACTACTGTTGAAAACAAAAAATCTACCCCATATCGAATCGGAATAACGCACTGGATAATTTTTGGAGACACAAATTAGAATAGATTTTTTTAAATATCTTCACGTCTACACAGGTGGTTTCTCAGCGCAGCACCCAACAGTACTATGTTTCTGGCGCGTGCTCCTGAACTTCACGGACGACCAGCGACGGCAACTGCTCAGGTTCGTCACCAGCTGCTCGAGGCCGCCACTACTTGGATTCAAGGTAGGCAGTACAGTTCGTGCCTTTTAGAATTGTTTATAGATAAAACCTTACTTTATTTTTAATCCTATATAAAACCGGTAAAATGTTTTTCAAAATTATGCTCTGCAGCCTGTTTAGGCTGCAGAGCATAATTTTGAAAAACATTTTACCGGTTTTTTTACATTTTACCGGTGACTTTGATAGATTTTAATATTTATGAGGTGTCTTTAGATTAGTCTTAATTGTGGGAGTGACATAGGCTATATACTATTTACATAATGCATTTGCAAATACAAAAAAGGGAGGGAATGTCCTTTCGTTTTTAAAAAATAAATAATTTGAGCGTTTGCGAAAACTATAAGTTACTTACTTAAACTTACTTAGTTAAATCGTATGTGAACCTTCACGAAACCTTAGAAACAGCCAGATTAGAAAATTACTCGGGCAACGGGCTTTTGTGTGAATTTGATGTTTCTTGCTAATTCGATGTTGTTATGCTTACGTTGGTTTTACTTGCTGTGCGCATTCAAGCTATACAAAGCAGTTCAGAGCATGGACTCTGAACTGCTTTGTATAGCTTGAATCAGTTCATTGAAACCTATTGGCTAATTTACGTACACCCGAGTTCACTAATATATAATCCTATATATAATCCCTAATATATATATTAGGGATTATATTATTAGGATTATATATTTATTTAATAATATTATTATTATTGATTGCATAATATAAGTAAATGAAATTGTTTCTGATCTGATTTGGTTTTGTAGCTATAGCTAGCTGTTAGTAACTTATTTATTTATCTCAAAATATTTTTTAAGTTTGGTACCTAATGCTCGTCTAGTGGCAACCACTGATCTTTAAATATGTCCTATCTGCGGATAATGCAGTGGACTGCACTATTACTACTTAAATTTTTGTTAACCTTATGTATTATATATGTTGTAGTTGTTTATTATCCCTCAATATATAAAATAAAATAAAATATTGGCAGTAACAATGTTTCAAAATATTGTAAGCGATAAAATGGTCATATATTTATAGTTCCATACAAACTTAGACATACTTAAATAAAATGTTATCATATAAACCGTTCACAAGTATTTTACGGTAGTGCAGTCAAAAATATCTGTCTACTCTTCGGAACATAAATATCTAAATACGATTTCAGTATATTTGGTGCAACCTAGGATTCGTAAATATCTATACAGCTTTGAATATTCAACTAAATGGCCTTTACCATTAAATTTAATTCGCCGGAGCGAGTACGAGTAATAATACAATGTTGCCGTTCGTAATAGGACTGTATCAATCTGACAACGTTGAGAGAGATTTATTATTTGATGAATTAAGTTTTAGGATTTTTTAGGGTCAACGCATACGGAAATCTTCGCAGACTATACATACCTATTTATTAACTTTTCAGTTGGTTTAAAAATAAAAATAACAAGCACATTAGTATTTAATTTTTAGTTTATTATTCTGAAAACCTGATATTTAAAGAACTTCCACGCAAGGTTTAAGCAATGGTGCTGCCCGTTTTAGAATCTGGTACATCCACCATTGGCATCAATAACATCTTGGAAACGTTCACGCATTGGTGCAATCATGTTTGAACAGGCGGCGCTACTTCTAAAGCCTTCCCAAATCTCATGTACCTTGCCCTTAAATTTGTGACTGATCTAACTCGCGTCGAGTCCCAATTTTGAACCATTAAAACTCATACATTTTCTGTGGGGTTTTGGTCAGGGCTTCTTGGCGGGAGTTCAATTAAATGTAAATTTTCTTGTTAAGCTATCCACTCCTGACCCTTCTCGCATTGTGGACGGAACTTCCGTCCTGTACAAATCGATTCGATGGCCAACGGGATAAACAATTTAACCGGTCGGAAGAGAGACATTTTATAAGATTTCCAAGTAATCGACACCAGTGACTGACTTCGCATATTCCCATGGGCCCAGCGGCATTCAACCCCCAAACACTGCATGAGATACGGCCACTTCGTCGTTAGGAAATAGAATGTTTTCTTCATTGTATCTAGTGCTGTTCGATAAAGAGATATACTCCCATCTGTATCAGACACAAAAACTTTTTCGTCCATAAATGCCACATTATCAAAATTATACTGTAAATATCTGTTGACGAAATTCAATCGTAACATTTTATGTCGGTGATTTAAAATAGGTTTCCGGGCTGGTGACGATAGTGGAAATCGGCCACTTTAAGCCTTCTCCTCACGGTTACAGATAGTGCAATCCACGACGACGCGCCCCACTCCGCGATTACTACGCGTAAGCTGTACTTTAGTACGGAGCGGAGCGGAGTGGGGCGCGTCGTCGTGGATTGCACTATCTATAACTTTGACACAGATAATTTGACGACAAACAACGAAGTCTGTATAAATCTTGGGTTTCACACTGGTAATAAGCTGTTCGGTGTCTTGGGTTTTTTATTTTCGTTTTTTTGCCACCGACTTCCGAAATCAAAGTTATTTTTCACTTTGTAGTGTTTTTTTTTGGAATTCGGTTTTATTTTTTGTGAAAAAGTTTTTATTTTCCACTTTTTAGTTGTGATACCTACACAAAACCCCTACAAAAATTTGAATACCAAATAAATTACAGTGACAGGAACTATTAGAATATCATCCACATATACTAGGTGGGAAAAATATGTATTATTGAAGCGAACTCAAAAACCCCTCATCAGATCTTGATATGGGACCAATTCTAAAGTATGCCCTACCAAACAAAAAAAGAATCATCAAAATCAATTCATAATTGCCGGAGTAATCGCGTAACAAACATACAAAACAAAACATACAACCGAATTGAGAACCTCCTTTTTGAAATCGGTTGAAAATAGGTTACCCTGTAATGATAGATGTAAGTTGGAAAATTATTGTTATAATGTAGTCACATATTTATTCTGTCACAAATTGTTTACAATTTATTGTAAGGCAAGCTGTTTAGAATTTTGTTAAACTTACCATTGCCTATTTAATAGAAAAATTGCATAGATATTTGTGAACCTAACTTTGCGCTAAATAATTTAGAGTCCTGTCTGTACCATAGCAATATTATTGTTATAATGTAGTCACATATTTATGATGTCACAGATTGCTTACAATTAATTGTAAGGCAAAGATGTGAGTTTTATGAAACTTACCATTGCCTATATATTTTTGATTCATGAACATGCTCAGATATTAAAGAACTCGACTGTACCTACTTAACATTTCATTTGTCTTTTACATAAACTTTGCAACATTATATATTTCCTAGGACCTACAACCACCATTCTGCATCCAATCCGCGGGCGCTTCCGACCGGCTGCCTTCTTCCTCCACCTGTATGAATCTGCTGAAGCTGCCGGAGTTCCACACGGAGGAACAGCTCACTGAGAAGTTACTGTACGCAATTCAGGCGGGCGCCGGCTTTGAACTTAGCTAGAGTGAGTATGCTCCGTTTATTTCTACAGCCCACACAATTTATACCAGTCACATTTTTCATGTAATAATAAACGGAACTTGACGGCCCAAATATGTCCAAAATGGACCTAAAAAATTTAATAAACAGTGAAAAAAAAACATGAGCAGGGGGTGGGGCATAGTGAGATATCACGTGTATTTATTTTTACTGAAAAGCGGCCCCCCAAATAAAAGATTTCTGTATTCTGTATTTTTTTTAAATACACGTGACTGGGTAGGGGGGAGGGGTTAGTCAACCTCATCTCGTATCACCAGGGGTGGGACGATTTAGCAAATTTTGACCCCCCCCCCCCCCACTCGATTCAAAAGTAACTAAAAACATCATGTGATTAATGGACGACCCCTAATTGGTTGAACTAAAAACTATTGTTCTACTTTCAGGTACAAATATATTTGGAGGTATGTTGTTAGTTTATTTTCCCACTGTAGTAGTTGATTTACCACTTATAAATCGCATTTCTTGTGATAATAGAATATCTGAAAATACTTTGTAATTGAAACTGTGCGAAGTGGTTGTGTTTCTGTAAATAACTGTTACCCTTAGTTATTTTTTCGAGTTGTAATGTGTTTAAGAAACATATCTTATGTATTCTAATGTACTCAACTTTTATTCACATTAAATTATTTATTTATATCAATTACTCATTTCTTCTAAATTCGTATTATATTTTAACTTATGGAGCATAGGGCGGGCGTGTTGAGGTTCAATAGATAAAATGTTAGTGCAATGTTGTTACATGTAAATAAAATTAAATAAAAAACATATTGTGTCGAATTTATACACTATAGCTGTTCTAGATTAGGTACGTGGGATTGTGTAAAAGAGTAATAATATTTTATTTTATTGAATTTTGTAAATGTCCGAAACAGATTAGATGGACGGCTATGTTTCTATCGTCTATAGTGCGGTGTGCCCGGTCTTGTACAAAACTATTCAGTCGTGTCAAATTTGGGACTTTATATTTTAGTACCTATTGAATAAAGTTATCTGAATCTTGAAAAAACGTTTTTTTTTCTAATCTGTCTCTTTTCCAAATCTAGCTTTTAGAACTTTATTTCGAACATCTATCTTAATGCCACAATGTATATCATGTCTGATGATAACAAAAACTAAACGTAGATGACTATCAGGGCAGAGAGCACGTACACAACACTACATCAGTCATAGCCCAGCGCTAGAGAAAGATAATCTTGATAACTAGCGCGTTGTGCTAGCGGGCCGACGTGACGCGACCACGCGACCACCGACCACGCACACGTCACCGCACAACACGGACCCCTAATATCAATTTTACAACTCTTGGCTGCCTATGGTGCGCTCAATGCCTTGATTGACGCACGCCTCTTTATTGATCATCGTAATTTATATCACCGGAACATTGAATGCCACCTTTTTTAACCTGCAAGATTGATGCCCGCTGTATACAAAATATTTATTGAAGTTATTCCAATTCGTCATGTTGTACCGATGAATGTACCTACGGGCAACACACAGTATTTCTCTGAGATCGAACAGGCGATACGAATTCAATTAAAGATTGATTGCTGCAATCAGTTTTACGTGACTGCCAACATCGCATCTCTTTAAGTGCATCAGATGAGACCCAAATGTGTCTGTACGGAATCCTGTTTAAACTATCTAGTCAGATAGGCATGCCTTCTTTGAATTTGTATGTAGGTTGCAAATAATTAGAAAACAATTTCAATTGAATCCGAAAAAGTATAACGAATGCAGTTGCCTTTAAATGGAATTGGGCGGACCATTTTTGATGAGTGCTGAAAGTTGAGTACAAACTTCACGTAGCAAATACCTCACAGCGTAACCTCAGGGTCTACGAATGATCGACAATCATGCTAAATTATCATCGGAGAAAAGCTGTATTAGGATTAGGCTTCATGGTGAGGGGAAAGAAAGCATTGGATTGAAGATTTCTGGCTCGAAATTAGGTATCAAATATAATCAAATAGCATACTTATAAACCAGAGCCTAAATATTAGAAAAGTAGGTAGGTATGTTGAACGCAGGAAACAGTATGTAACCTACGTGGTAACCTAAGATGAAAAATCCCTGCATAAACAGTGAGATATCTCAGAGTTCAACTGTACCTACCCTCTTGTTGACAAGATTTTACAGTCAGCTCATTACCACCATCTTTCTAAACACGTATACAAAATCTATAAATTACACATCTAATAAGTAACCGTGAACTTGGCGGCGGCCCATCAATAACGAGCATTAATATTGGCTTAGGTGCATTCATCGGTACCAATATGGCCGTACTCGCCGCCATTACGGTTTTGACAGTTGCAATCAATCAGAGCTGATGAATGAGGTTCGCGAGCGAGAGCTGTGTGCGCGTGTGCGGTAGCTACACACAAAAACTATAATCTACATTAATGTTTTGATTTCGAAACTGTATTTAGACATGCTATTAGGCCGTATAAGTCCTGAGTATCTCGGTATCTCCCTTATAAGCGGAAAGAATCTGGATCTAAAGCGTAGGTTGTATAAAGAAATAATAGGATTGGTACTTATTTTTAATTTTGCGATAGAAGCTCCATTTTAAGAATCAGGTGGTCTACAATTTAGTAGGAACGAGGAATTTAACTTGTTGCGTAAATATTATAATAATATATATCTCCTAAATTACAACTTGCAGTAAATAAGCGCCTTCAACCTCAAGTCAATTAATAGTCCCTATCATAAAATATTAGTTGGCATGAAACTGGGACCTACATCTCGTAGCACCCCTAATGTGTCTATGTCTGCATCAGTCTTTGTCGTACGGTTGTTGAAGATGAAGGATTGAGCTGACAGTCGGTGGCGTGAGTCACCTCGGGCCACCGCGCGCGGTTCATTCTCTGCCAATGAAAAGATTAAACGACTGTCCGTCAACCGACTCGTACCTAATGTGAATTAAATTACCGCTCCATATATTACTCAATAGTCTGAATACTTCGTGCAACCACTTATGCAATCTTGTATGGATCCTATTATCTCTTAATTATAGGTTGGTAGGGACTTTACTAATGACGCAAATAATTAAGGTGAGTGAGGAAGTTTAATACTAGAATGCATTCAAGGAACTTTTTGCCACCATAAATGAAAACGTCCAATTTTTACTCATGAGTAACTCTGTGTCAAACGCTCTTCAACAATACAATGTGTTCTCAAAACTGGTGCTGTGGTTAGGTATAACACGGCATTACATTTTTAGTGTTCGGTGCACTCGGGATTATCCTCAACGACTTTTAAAGATGGATAGCCGTCATAAAAGCTGAACAACACCGGCACTCGGTAGGCAAGGCACGTATGTGTCCGTGCCGATTGTCGCGCGAATTCGACGGACGCCCATTTAATTTGCAACATTGTTCACCAAAACTGCAACCATGGAAAGTTACGAAGTTATTCGGGAGCAGAATAAGAAATCAAAACATTTTTGACTTGCAAATTAACACTTTTTTATTGCCTGCTGCCTGTTCTTTGGTAGTAGGTATAGGCCATACCAACTTTACTGCCACGCAGTAGAGAAACTCATACTAGATAACTTGTGGCGTAGGTTTAATCTGAGATTATATTCACTTTATGATATGTTGTAAACTTGTAACTGATAGAATGTAGAGCAATACCTTGATTTCTATCTACAGCCTACAATGCTCTAAGCGCTGAAGGTTGCAGCAGAAAGACAAGTGTGAAATCGCTACTTAAAACAAGTGCCTATGTAAGAGCCATTAAGAGTCCTATTACATTTTTGACGCAAATTCATGATTTTTGACGTTGTAATTTTCAGCAGCAGTAAGATATTTGAATTATTTGATTATGAATAACGATAGTGCCATTCTCTTTATTGTAAGTTGGAGTTACACATTTTAACTTTTCTTGTCGTGTAATTTACTATGAATATCTTACGAACTCAGTTTACAAGGAAAATCGTCGGCATTGGAACTTTGACGCTCAAATTCACATTGTTTCATTCAGTTCTAATAAAAGCGAAAGTTACTAAACGATAATTTGAATGTTTTACTTGTTTATTGGAGTTCTAGAATTTCTTTAAATTCCTTGAGTTTTCAGGGAAAAGTCGTACAGAAAACCAATAAATGTCTTGATTTTCATGTCCATTATATTCCAAATAAACACAATTAAATCAAATAAACTAATATGATATAAAACTTCAATCTACAGTGAATACGTTTCATTAGTTTTTATTTCTCAATATAATAAGACAAAATTACAATAAATTAAATTAAAGTACTCTATATTCCGCGTCAATTCAGCAAATTACACGAAAATAATGTGTAACTCCAACTTACAAGAAAGAGAATGGCACTATAGTTATTATAATCAAATAATTAAAATAAGTATCTTACTGCTGCTGAAAATTACATGGTCAAAAATTATGAATTTCCGTAAAAAAATGTAATAGGACTCTTAAGGACGTAATAAAGGCAATTAACTTTAACTGAGTAAGTAGCTTTAGAGTATTAAATATGAAACCAGGAAATCCATCTACCATAAACCGTCACGAGAAAATCTCTTGACAAATAAAAATATGAGACGGTTTAATAGTACCTATTGTGAATGTTGTTCAGTAAAATAATAGCGTCAAGTGTCGTACAAAAGGTGACAGCACAACAATACGTCGTGGGTGGTCGCGACACTGTGCCAACTGATACAGTTCTCGGAAGGTCAGGCGCAGGCCGAATGCCCCCGAGCTCCTCCGAGGCTCAAGCCACTGGGACTAGAAGCTCGTAAACCTCTGGAGCCTATAATTACGTATGCGGAACTCTCTGCTCTGCATATGAGGAAGACTTTGAAGGACAAACGTAATGATCATTTTGAACGTTCCGGGAAATATTGATTGAGTTTGATGGGTATTGTTTAAAGGAAATTCATAGGTAGGGAGATATCTACATTTTCAAAGTTATTAGGTATCTTCTAGATGTTTTTGTCTTAGGATGACTTCTGAAAATACTTTGAATTTATTGCCATGGTTTTCCATGGTTATTATGATATATTTTGTTAGCCAAAATAAATTAGGAAGGTATTCCATGAGTATGAAATCCTCATATATATTCGAAGAGACTGCGCAAGTGCGCATAGTGGATAGAGAAACCTTATCTAGGTACAGTTTTTATTGCTTACTAGCTGCTGTCCTCGGCTTCACCCGCGTTGAACCTTATTCTTGTTCTAAAATAAAATTCCGTCAAAATTGGTTCAGCCATTTCGGAGATTAGCCGGAACAAACAGACACACAACAAAATAAGTTTTTTTGTTATAAGTACCTACTACATTTAGTAAAAAAAGCTGTTACTTTCATTTTATTTATTTGTAGGGATTGACACGCAGCTATCTGAATGTACCTATTAAATAAATGCGTCTTATTAAACTTAATATGCAGGTATGCAACCACCAGCTATGTGTAACATGTCGTAAAGCAAAACGTTAATTTTATTATCACCTGGGTGTTTCTGTTTATGGTAAATAATTAAAAGCCTGAAGGCGGCGGCGTTTGTTTAGTACCAACTAATTTTGGTATAAATAAGCAATTCTATGTGGGAGTAATGATCATAAAATGAAACCGAGTGACGATCGATTCCATATCTTTCACCTTTTGCAATACAGTTTCCAGTAAGTAGGTCTAAATACCGTTTATTGGGAAATTGCCCAACGCTTGACAAACATTAAATTTATTTTAATGGCAATTGTGCCGGCAATAAAGTAGCTGTTGGACATAAAATAAAATCTAAATTGTAATCTTATACGATTTCGTCACGGCTTGTTGGTTGTTCGCACCGGTCCGTAATGGCGGCGGAGATATGGCCGGTAAATGTTCCGAGGTGACATATTATCTAGGCGCACCGGTGCACTAGATTCGATGTGACGCGAGATAAATCCAAACTCGCTATCTATTTCAATTTCATTGGAGCGCGCGATATCGTACAAATCTCGGCCTTATTCTGTCCGCCTGCCAGAGCTCGCGGCCGCGCGCCTGCGTCGGCGCAGACCACCCAACGCGATTCACAACCACTCCTAAACATAGCATCTGTCTATCTATCTGTTTATACTAAACGATACCAACAGATACAAGAATAACGAAATCCGAGATGAATGTCAGCTCATTCGTTTTATTATCGCCGTATATGTATGTACTGCATTCGTATTTTCAGCTCGTCAAGCGTCCGAAATAATATTGTCTTTTATTCTCTTTGCATGTTCATTGTGACGTATCAAATGATTATAAAACCTGATAATCACATCATAATATCCACTTCTGAGATCAATAATAATAACGTGTCATCGTAAATAAGACCTTTATAAATCTAAAGACGATTCATTATTATGAGGTCGTAAGAACTTAATTTACCCGAATAATAAAATGAGGTATGTGCTTTAAGTATAGGCTATATTATATACAGCGACGTTTTGTAAATTTGTATGTGGTTGTTATACTGTTTTATTTTTCGCGAAGTGGTGTGGCGACCGTCATATTTCACGATGTCTGGTCAAAGGGAATCGCGGTCGCGGTCTCGTGTTATACGGTCAAACCTCTGGAATTTTTGATTGAGAGCATAGCCGAATCATACCTTCAAATATTTACCGATAAAATATTTTATTAATTTGTATCGTTGATAAATTAGAGAGGATCTTGAATTATTGTTCGAAAGACCGTGTAGCCGATGTTGACGTAGCAACATCGGCTACACGGTGGTTGTGTTGTGTGTATTAATCAATATGGACTAGAATAATTCTAGGTATTCTTAGTAGAGTAGGTACCTATGTTTCGTATATCGTAAAGGTGCAAGGTGTAGTCGGTAGAACATCGGCAGGCCGAGTGGGGTGGTAAGTCCCTTATCGCGGGTTGCAAAGTCGCGTGTCACTTGGTACACTCGACGTAAAAACTGTTGCAACGGATAGCACTTTTTACACATTATCTGCAGTAGTGGTGGCACTAACTGGCCCTGTCAGTGGCCCATCGGAAGACGGTCGTATCGCGCCTTAAAGCTTTACCTGAACCTTTTTAATGAATCGTATAGAGTATAGAATTAAGATTTATTGTTAAAGGGTGTTGAAAGTTTATACTTATTATATTTTGAGTTTTTTAGGTTTTCGCTTTTGTAGTCCCCAATACCTACAAGGAATTGGAACTAAACTGCTACATAGGACGTAGCTTCCATATTCTACCGTCAGCCTCTGTATCGACATTTACACATAAACTAATAATTTAAGTTTGATTAAAATTAAGTGACACCATGTTGGTAACAAGTTTACTCCAATTCCGCGTTTACTTAAGCACCTGTCTGTACCGCGAGCACTCGACGCAGCTCTTAATATCCGTCTTAAGGCTCGGGCAGACCAGCGCGACGCGACGGCGCGACGCGACTCGAACAATAAAATTTCTAAGAAAACTTCACGATATAACAATAGCCGGTGTCGCGTCGCGCTAGTCTGCACGAAACTTTACTCAGTGTCGTTAAGAAATAACAGTGTTAACAGTAATGCTTTTATTTGACTATATCACTCACATTCATGCGAAGCCTTCGTAAATCGTCGTGGGTGGTATCTCGCTCTTGTTTCCTCACAAAAACAAAAGAAAAAAAATTAAATCCCCAAAGGAAATTAGTCCCTCTAAAACATGGTTTGGACATGTGTTACTTTTTTCGCTTTAAACACGTCTCTCGGTAAGATTTATGTTTTGGTTCCTCTCCGACATAAAGTTGTGGTCAAGTGAACGTACAACTTTGGAAGGATTAATTTAAAATAGAATAGAACTAAGTCTACCCACTCGTTCCGTGATCTTCAAAATTGTGTTTTTATTGCATTCGGTTTGTTTGATTTCAAAATCCTTCTTAGAGTATTTGCTGTTGGATTTTGTTGTATTTTATAGAATGATAAGGATTGTGTGCGTTGTGTTGTGTAGTGTAGCAGGTAGAGCGTAGCACAGGTAGCACCAACAGCTACTGTGCTCCGTCCTGAGTACACAACTACACAGCTTACTCACACAATGCAACAGGGTAGGTTAACAACGAGACGGGGGAAAAACTAGACGTGCTTATTACTGCTCACCCACCCTTGACATAATATGAAGTTGCGTGTCGCACTCATACTGATTATTATGCAGATGTAGGTACGTTACGGTTTGTTTAACACGTTGTGTTTACTTAATGATATTGTTCGTAATGAAACAGATTGTTTATTTAATTAGTGATGTTAGTGCGGCAATAACATGCGACTTACATGATAATGAGATAATTGTTAATGTTAGTACAAGGCACATAACTAAGCAAATAAAAGATTTCAACGACATACAGTTTACGATTTATAAAACTTAATAGAATTTAGTCATGCAGACGTAGTATCCGATAATCTTTCTCAAGAAATCTCAACAATGGTGCTTACCATTCTGTGGTGCTTACTATAAGCAGATTTTTTCTGTAATACTAAATTCTGCTCAAGAGCTCAAGTATGTCCCATTGTGGTCGTTATCTATGGACACAACATCACGTAACAATGCGAAAGTGTCGAGCAATTGGTCCGACACCGTCGTCGCCTGTTATTGTTTATCCGGTGGCTCTTGAGGTAGCAAGCAGCCGCTAACCGAGACGGCAAACAACGCCGGTCACTCCGCCCGACGCCCGGCGACGCTGTGCTAATAGTTCTTCAGACAGACTGTTGATACAGGAGCAGATTTCTCACAACTAACGATTACGACTCACTGAGCTACGCGACACAAAAAATGATGCGAAATTTTTGTGTCGTACGAAGTTAAATAGATGTCAAGTAAAGGGTAGTTTGCCGGCTACAGCCAGTCGATTGCTATTATGGTGAATTTTAGTATATACCTATAAAATCATACAATGCAAGTATACAGGGTGGAAGGGACATCGACGCGAAAACTGATACCATGGATTCAGTACATGATTCTGAACACCCCTGCTTTGAAACTTTTCGTCAGTTATTTAAAAAAAAAGATGCTGTTTCATAGAAAAGTTCAATACCTACGAGGTCAAAATGTATGGAACAGCTGTTTTCAGAATCATGTACTGAATCCATGGAATCAGTTTTCGCGTCGATGGTTCCACCCTGTAGGTATATTTTTTTTATTATTAAATGCTTTTAATTAGTAATTACTAATTAGAGCCGTTCATACTTTTTGTCCAAGAACGGAAAATGAGGAAAATCGGTTGAAGTCTCCTGAAAATATATTGTTCATAAAAGTGTATGAATTCATCTCTCGACCAACAAGGGATCCACACCACACAGACTTGTATTAAAGTGTACTTACTCCCAAGTCAGCCAAGTATGCTAAAAGCTGCCTTGTGATGTGTGTACGTAAATGCTACATAAATAGGTACAATAAAATACCAAAATAACTAAAATGATGAAATCATCATAACTCATTTAAAAACAAATTATATAAATAGCTGAATGGACATAATTTTTATGACATTAATGATTTCTTTAACTTGAAAATATGTATGTAAAGTATTAATGACAATGTTTGTGATGTATAATCTAAACATAACCCATTAATCTGTGACATTCTATAGTTTACCTTTAACTCGTTATTAATTCTTTTGCATGCAATTAAAACAATATTCTGTATAGCTAAACATGTGGACATTATATCAAAACCAGACTGTAACAACTTTATACCATGTATAAGGCAAATAAAGACTTATCTAAAATAATCCCAATGAGCTGAACAGCAAGATACAGACACAACAGAAAACAAGAATACGAATTGAATCACACTTTTAAAAAAAGCTAGTGACTATCACTCTTGAATTAAAACCTTTAGAAATCAGCATTCAGTAGCGGGCCCCGCTCATCATCAGCTGTCCCACGCGATGACAGCGCGACGGATTAATGTAAATAATCGCGCTGTGATGGTCGCTCGCCGCTGCGCTGACTGGACTTACGCAGGAAGTACGCTTATCCTCGAGACTTGCTGTCACAAAATGTGGGTTTTCATTCGAACAATCTTTCACTATCGATAGCGATAAATTGTTGTCCAAACTTGTACAAGTTCATTTTCAGCCAGAACCAGCGACTCTCATGTAAGTATACCTATTACCTTTTTTTTTTTGGGTGGGAAATCATCTAATGACGTCTCCCGCTCTGGGTGGAGCGGGAGGGCGTGTCAGACTCTTACTGACTAAAACCCACCCGTGTTCCTTCTGTTGCCTGTGCAATGCCAGGGGGCCACGGTATCCCTTTCGGACTTTCCCGCAACCCCGGCAGGCAATGGTCTCATCGGACCCCTTCACTCGCTGACACTCTTTGAGGCGCGCGTGGAACACAACGCGCCGTCGACCCGGGCTTGGTCCTATTTATATACCTATTACCTAGGTAGGTAATCAACTAATCACGGTGAATACTGCTCATCATTAGGAACGTCATCGTCAGTAACAACTTATTGTAAACCAAACCACAATATATAATACAATAGTCATAAAACTACCTTAGGTGGCCTTATCATTTTGCGATGTAATGCTTTTTACAGAACGGAAGATTCCTACAGAAACACTGAAAATTGTTCCCAAGTTGAACTGAAACTGTATAGGTATCTTGGATATCCAGCACAATTTTTAGACTGCTTCCTGGAACATCGCACCGTACCGTATCTACACAAAGTTTAACTTGAGACAGTGGAAACAGTCGAAGAGATGTAGCGTAGATTGAAGAGTGAATTATCGATGTTGCGCTCCGCGCTAAGTTTGTTTAGCCGCCGAATGCCACCTTGACTAAAGAACAGAAAAAACATAAAAAATCGTCTGGGAACGGACGACATCCTGCCCTTTCATTAACTTTCAGTTTTTCTCAGAGCTGACCTGAGCCGCCACAATTATCCGTTAATGATTGATTATATTGTTTACTTTCCATTTTTGTAATGTCACTGTTTGGTTTATCGTGAGATAGTTTATACAAAGTTTCAACTTTTTGTCACAATTTAAACATCTTTTTCCTTTTAGGATCATAATCAAGTGGTTCCACCAGCTCGACCCACGGCAATTTACAGCCCATTGTGTAGCCGGCCTTATCTCGTGCGTTCTGCTAATTGAGTCATTCTACACTAGGAATGGCATTGTTTGCAAAACTTGACCATAACTTAGCCGCAAACTATTCCACGTGGGTGGTCTTCTGTAAATATGATCCGGACGTTGCTCCTATTTCATGATTATATTCTGCATTTACTTACAGTAAATGGAACATTAAATTTGAATATAAATTAGGAGCTCCGAACAGTTTCTTAATAAAGATGACAGACCATAACAAAACTGAAATGATATTTCAGTACATATAATGAGCAGCTTAGAACGCAATCTTTGTTTGAATTTTGAAGCAAGACTTTAGAAACATAATTATAGTTTCAAAGCTCTTCAGCATCTATTATTAAAGTCAGGCTCTATAGGTGCTTTTAAAGCTTAATTATGTGGCAACTTTTTGTACTGCCATTCTCTCACGGCTCGTTTTAGAAACATATGAATAGACAAATGCGTACAGGATGCGTAGCGAAAAGAGAATGTATGATGCACGTCGCGAGTGTCGGGGAGTACCGCGCGGTGTGCGCCCGCGCCGAACGCTGAACAAATTGATTACAGCGCGCTGAGTGACAGCCGACCACCCACGACGCTGATGCAACTGCATTGTGAGCTGCGACCGACTACAGCCATTGTAAGCACACGGCTAGCAGCAATTTGCGACCATTGAAATGTCATGCATTGAACATTTGAAAGATAATTCCGTTTATAATCTTATTAAGTATGAGCACGTAGGTTGGGATGTTCTTCCTGAGACTTAAGTCGAAAAGACTGAATACTGTTTAGATTAAGAGTCACCAAAGCAAAGATACACTACACTATTACGCGTATTTTCTTAGACTTTTGTTAATCAAATGTCAAGAAGATGCACAATATGCACATGCTACGAAAATTCCTGTTCCTACTGAAATAATTTTTAGCTGACAAAAAAGACAAAAACTTAAAACACTCCTATTTTTTACGGCAAACATAAGCTCATAAGCACATTATGTACTAAGGCATTGCAACTTGGAAGAATTGGCTATTATTGTACCTAATTAAAATCTAGACTAGGTTGTAGCAAAGCGTTTGACCTGATAGCAGCAGCCTCTGCCCCTAAAGGAAACCTAATGGCTCTATCAAATTGAAACCTATATTCAAAATGGAAAACTTATGTAAATATTTATGATCTCTAGGATCATAGAATAAACATGACGGTTAAGCAGCGGCGGGCGCGGACGCTCACGTACCTACTATCCTTTCCTGCTATTAGGCTCCTTAATTGCTCTCAGATTGGTCATGTTACTCTCTTTTATGGCAATGCGGTCAAACATAATTGTTTTTATGTGTGCCTGTTTTTTAATTCTGTATTATTCGTTTTGTAATCGGACGTAGGTGGTCTGTCATGAGCGCGGCACGGCTCGTCTACGGCATTATAATAGTCTAATCGCTAATTAATTGCTTGGAAACGATTTCAATGTCTGTTTTTATGGAAAGCGTGTTGACACTGAATAAATATATATATTTTATGACATGTTTATATTTTACTGTTAATTTATTCAAGTCTCGCGTGGTACAATGTTCGCTAGAATAGTACATTTTTATCGGAATGTGTCCGCTGTATTTATGGGAGTTCCTCGCTTAAGCTAGATCTGTATCGGGATCATGCCTATGTTCTGCAATAATGTTGATTATTTATTAGCGTGCAGATGATAAATAAAGATAATTCATTTTGCAGAAAGCCCCTTTATATTTATTTATTTATAATCTTAGCTACCGACTAAGAATTTCGCAAGTACCGAGGTATGTTTATTTTATGTAAAATCTTCATAGTTTTTGCTGCAAGGAGGGCCTCCTGTGTGCTAAGAACTTTACAGAGAGTGAAAGTTCATTGACAAAGTCAGCACCTGTATTAAATTGAGTATACTGCAGAAGTCTACCTACAACGCGCATGAATACAGTGCGCCGCTTATTACCGTTAATGAAGCTTGACGAAAGAACCAATATGAGTGGAGGCACGAAACTCAAACACAGGCCGTGCGACATTTAGTGTGCGATTTGGTACGAGTTTAAATCCCACACGTAGCTGTATTTCCTTTGTTCCTCTGTCGTCCTGGGAGGCTACTGGCCAATAAAACAGACCGTTGCGAACAATGGCCACAAAAAAATTGGGAGCACTAAACAAAATATGACGTACAAGTATGACGAAGTGATTCGTAGGCGACGAGTCTTACGCGTTTAGTGTTGAGCAGTAAAACTTGTAGGTACCTGATGTTCATACTCATCAGTCAGTTTAAGTAGGTAGAACTTCAGAGGACTGGTACGCTTCACCACCGGTGTGCTGAGCAAGTCGGACAGCCGCGCCTTCTACCAGTGACGTCACCGTACAGCACAGCTTTGAACTTAGGTCAACTTCCTTCTCCAGCCAGCGGCGGGAATTCGCCTGCAGCAGAGAGAGAGTGAGGTCAGAGGACTGGTTGCTCCTACAGGAATCTCATGTCCCTCTGACCTCTGCTTTTCTAACTAACCTCCTGCTTTTACGTGATTTCTGACTTTGCCTTCCTGACCTGATATACCTACATGATATGTGCTGGAAACTTATAGGCACATATAGGGAAATGATACCTACTTAGTAGAAAACGGACTAACGTTTATCACCGTAAATAAAGAGACTACGAGTATATATAACATTTTCGTCCATGCGTGACAAAACTGATGCAAAAGCAGTATACTGAACCAAATACAAGAAGTTCTAATAGAATTCGAAGCCATTTTAAAACAGATAGAGATGAAAGGATCCACAACTAGAATGGGATTATTCGTGAGCTTATAAAATTAAATAAATAATTGCTAATAGGAATCAAGAACGAGATTGTGGTAAACTATATCTTGTCGTGCTTAACTGATGTGATCAATCAAATCAGTAGTCCAGATATTTGACGAATTAGCCAATCGATATCCGACAGGAGATCGCAAGCCTATTGAAGTAATTTTTTTAGAGATAGGTAGTTTCTTTTAAATTATGTGAAACAGCAATGAATACTCAGCGGTTATAATTATCTAAAGCTAGTATTATGGTGACAAAAAGTTATCGTAGCAGCTGGTCTCTGATACATTTACTGATTGACCGATATAACAGTTTACTTTAAATTGCACCCATTTACGGGCACTGGTATCATTAGGGCAAACGAGTTCTAGTTACAACTAGGCGGTGGTAGTTACAATATGCGCAGTCGCCACCATCTCGGCTGGTTACTGCCTAGTCTAGAGCTCGATTACGTTTACGATTGAATATTAAGTTATAAATCAAGGCGCCCCTGCGCAAACGCCAACAGGCGTCAAGTTTTTGTGCCAATTAGCTTTATTATTGCGGAAAGATGAGTAGAAGCTTTATGTTTTTGTATTTTCCATTAAAGTGCATTCCAATGAAATATGATTTTACCAATATTTATTTTATGACTGCTTTATTTACCGCAATTCCACTTAGAAAACAGAATAAGTCAGTATAAATAGAACTCTACTGACTCCCTCCTTTGTACATTAGTATATCTTACAGATTACGGACATTTTGTTCTGTTTAGTTCCATATATATCGATACTGGTAATCCAGTTGATGTCGGTGGTCTACTGGGTTTTATTGTTAGTTTACACAACAAATGAGACAAATCGTCGATTTGAAATGTGATACGAAACTTGAATGTTTACTTTGTGATTTGGAGGAGGTTTACGATCCCTAAACGCGATTTCAGACACTTCTATGTGTTTGATCAAGCAATGTATTCGTAGAATGTAAGCGGATTAGAAAATTAGCGTGCTTGCATCAGCTCGGAGCGTCGTCGTAAAGTGGGTAGTTTGCGTCCTCCTACGCTGGCGGGGCGCGCGGCCCGGCCGGTCGGCGCGGGCGCGTGTCACTCGCCGCGATTCCTGCAATAATCTCCCCGAGCGATTGCTCTATCCGGTGACGGAGTAAAGTATCGCTAGTTGATTATTGTGTTTATTTGCGCGTCGGGAACGTGTGTTGGTGCGGCGCGCGTGTGTGTGATGCGTGCGCGCAGTAGTGGCCCACCCAGCGCGCGGCCACACAGCGCGCCCACCCACGTGGCAGGGGAGCCGCACTCGCGGCCCGCGCCCCGCACGGAGCCGTCCACTAACATACTCCCCTTACGGCACGCTAGCTACCGAACGACGACCATCGATATGGGGCTTTGATTGACATGTGACTGTCTCCGATACAACCGTCCTAATTGAAATTTGATTGGTGGGAGCTACTGTTACGCTACGCATGAGAAAACATGCAACTTCTCAGCATGAATGATTTATCACCCTTATTTCTTTGGATACATCTATCATATTTACTTTCGAGTCATCATTTCTTTTAAGAGGTTCCTGTGATGTTTCTGTTTTAATCATGTATAATCTAACATTCGAACGTACTTAAGTCCGAATAAAAAACTTGCAGAAAAATAAAATGTGATGTTGCAGTTATGAATGCGACCACGGATGTGTAACACCTGCCGCACTACGAGTGCGCGCGTGCGCAGGCTGCTGCCGAATTTCGCGAGCGTCGAGTCGCCCGCGCACCTCACCTTCTAGGTCTCATTCACCCCTGCCACTTCACAACACACATCACGTTAGATATGGTCTATAAAACACTAATGTTTATATAATTTAGCGAGAAATATTGTTCGCGCCTAACGTTTCTGCCAAATTACTGTGAATAATCTGTAATATCGTTTTATGAGATTTTTTTTGAACCGATGCGTGTTTCTTCTTACACTATAAAATTTATTAGGTGCAAAGCTGTAATTTATTTTTTATTTTTTGCTAATAAATAATAAAAGCTCTCAGTACCTACGACATAAATCTCAACACTCAAAATGATGACTAGAATAATTATAATAAGTAGGAATGATTTATTTATACGGTACCTGTCAGAATCTACATGGCATTTTCCGGCAAATACTATCTTAGCTCAAGAGGTTTTAAAAACCTGTTTTTATAACCTCACAATGTGAAACCAAACCATTTTGGTCTTTAGTATACTGAGTAAAGACCAAACTAACACCTTCGGCAAAATCATAGTATGGTCCAATAGTAAATTGTAAGAACTAATCTGCAACTATTAACTGCCTCATTCTAATATCGGATCATTATCCTGAAAAGAGTAGGACTTAACGACAAAAACCTTTTGGTATTACCAATCTATTTTGTCAATATATTTTTCATATAGCAAATATCGAGTCTGGCGTCCATAGAAATATATATCTATGCTGGCGTCTGACGAGCACATTTTAGTAAGAGCGTTGAAGAAGAAGCTTTTTATTAAATATTTATCTTGCAGAACTTATGACTTAAACATAGGATATCATGATCATTATATATACCTAGGTATATCAAATCCAAACAAATACATAACTTCATCATCCCCAATCACCATACAGAAATCACACTAAAGACCAAATTACAAGTTGACAAATTGCAAGAATCTTCCCTACACGAGCGATTCTTTGGCGGCGCGCGGTCAAACATTCAATATTTATTGTGATCATTACCTGCGCCGATCTCTGCTTCACACCTTCCTAGAATTTACTCACTAACTCCTGAAGTCTTAATGTATTGAAAACTTACGGTGAGAGACCACCATCGTGTCGTGAGTCACGCAGACAATATTTATTTCTAACCTTAACCTTTAATTGCTTTGATTTGAGCGTACGCTTGTAGCCGCGAAGCACTAATCCGTTAAACTGTTATTGATGTTAGAAACTGAACCTTGGGACTGACATCGTCATATATAACGCTGATAGTAATGATGTTCTATTAGAGGTCTATGCTCGTGAGTTAATGCGATATGCCTTATTTCATACGTGTGGAATAGTCATAACTAGTTAAGTGTAAAAGACCAGAATAGTCATACCTTTATTACGGAAAAAAATAATTGATAGAAAACAATCATGATAATGCTCACATTTCGGGTTAAAATATGGTAATTTTCTAAGCAGGGCATATAGGTTTAGGAATCTAATTAATGTCTTCCCATCTTCATTTATTAAACCCCCTTTTCTACTGCCTGGAGTTGACTTTAAAAGGAATCATTTTTCATACAGAAGACTTCTACGAAACTTATCCCAAACATCCTGCATTTTCCTCTTATTCCCAGAACGTATCACATTCACAGCCACATTAATTGGCCAAACATTGCAAAGACAAACATCCTTAACCATTCTAGGAAGTGATGATGATGATGTCTCTTCCTTAATGACAAGTTGCATATGGCCCGGCGATAATAACATTGTTATTAGGCGATATTTTAGTAAGCTCATCAGTTCAGGTAGATCGGCTATACGCCCGGTAATAGGGCCTGTCGCCATGTAATCGCCGTATCCGTAGATAAAGAGTGTTTTGTTGCTGCGGACACTTACGCCATAGAATATAATATAGGCGTAGAGCAGACATTTGATTGTACAAGTATTGATTTTCATCGATTTCCGTTTATGATTGGAAGAAACAAAAGTTAACGTTAGCCGATCAAAGAAAGTACCTACTTAATTATAATGAGTTGATCATACTTCAGAATTAATCTTTAGTAGGTACTGTTGAAGAAATGATTCGAATCGTATCTCTTTTTGGTCACAGATTTCACTAAGTACAGACGCCAGCACATCAACCTACCCGAAACTGTCATATTTTCCAAATCAACTTTGAACCTTAAGCTTTGGTGATAAAGTTGAAAATCTATTCAAGAAATTTGACAGATTGTAGTAGGTTGACGTGCTGGCGTCTGTACATATACATAACAAATGAGTCAGAGTTCGAGCTTTTCCAAGTTTTACGTAAATGTATGTGTATGTATGTGAGCAGAATGCGGTAAGCAAGCAGACTGTTGCACAAAATGCTATTAAATTACCATATTAGATAACTTTACAGCAGGAAAGTGGTGCTCTCATCTGTGATGCGTTTATAGCTGAATCTATGTAACATATCGAAGGCTGTGTGTCGTTTAATGTAGCCGCCAGCTACCGAGAAGCGATCGTCCGACGGCCGGGGCGTGCCCAATCGCCGAGCCATCAATCTGCGCCACCCTATAGAGACATTAGCTCGACAGACATTTTCGTTGTGCGATTAGTCAGGAATCCGTTTCCGCTCGTTTTTTACCTATCTTCCTTTACATTTTTCACCGCCGCTTTGTTCTTTGTTTATAATTTTGGACAAATTTTTCAGTCCATAAATAAACTGTGTCTCCCAGCCTGCAGGGATGTTGCGAAGTCGTTATAGATATCATTAACTGATATGTTTAATAAGTGGGTAAGTACCCGCTTTCATTACACTATAAATGTTATCTTGTCCTCAGTTTCTTAGTTATTCCTATGATCTTTTTTAGCTGGAAGAAATAAATTTTAATATTATTCTGAAGAAGGTAACGATTTGTAAGTGAACTGACTATTTTTGAGACGATAGAACTCATTAGATACTTTTCATAAATTCGACATTAAAACTAATTAAAAGCAATTCCAGATGTAATAAATTCACACTAGAAGGAAAGCTTAATAACAAAACGCACGACTCCAGGCCTATAATTATTAGCAATAGAAACTTTTACTAGTAATAAACTTTTATGCAGTTATGCATTTATGCTCGGAAAGATGAAGGTTTGACTTGACATACAAGTTTCAGTATTTTTATAGCTGTTGTAACAAAATATTGCTTGTAAAGTTATAAGACATAATGCTAAAAACGTTAAGAGCGGACACTCGTGCGCATTTAAATTTTCAAAGTACAGTGTTAATAAACTCAGTTGTTGTTCCGTCGAAGTACAAAATTAAGTCATTATACGGAACGACAAGTATTATTTAATTAATGCGTGGTTGGTACAAAACAATGGCTCGATTGTTCCACTGAGCGCCCTGTCAGCGCGACTCGTCGCCGCGCGCCCACTGTGCCGCGTTTGGGACAAAATTGTACATTAGACACGGATGAACTCAAACTATTACATATTACGATGGCTCCAATTGTGTGTTTCTATAATTTATAGAGAAATTACCTTGACATTAATTATAATTGTAAAACTAGTTGCTTTTATTTTATTCATTTGCTTTATGTTTAACAACATAAGATGATACCTAGTATCGCGGGTAGTTTTAGATTAAGTAATATGAAACGCTTTATAATGTTTGCAATAGTTTCAAAATTGGCTTCATTGCAAACACTGCAGTCGTACTTCGTATCAGTCAGTCGTGCTACAAATTAATAGGCAGTTAATTGAATTATTGTAAGTTTGAACATTTATAATATGTTTAAGATCACGTTGTTGGGGCACTGTGTGGCGTTACTGGCGGGGACGCGTCTCTATGGCAACGGCTTGTTCCGCCATCTTGCCCGGCTTTTTGTGCCGACGACCACCCAACACGAACTCGCTACATTATTTTATTATACAATAAACAAATTTATTGCTCCATATGGCTATTTATGTTTTTATTTATAAGGGTTTTTGTTAACAACCGAAAGAGATGTTAGTATCTTTCGTGGGTGATTGCGTTTCAAAGTCGTAGTGAAGTTACGGTTGTAACCATGACCCTTCAAGCGTGTAATAAAGCTTCAGTCGGTACAGTTTACACAAATGTGATCAATATGCGATGATGTTTTAGCAAACTGCTCCCTAGAATATCAGTTGTGTTGCAATAAAGACTCGATTTGGGAGGAAAACTTTCTGAAGCATAGGTGCCCCAGCTCTAATTTGGAGATACTTAAGGTCTTTTCACGTTTGTCTTTTTCTGAGGAATGAATGACTTATTACCACGAGGAAATTGAGCAACCCTTGTAAATCAAAAACATTTTCTCAAACATGCTTGGAAATTCGAGCATTAGTTTATCAACCTATTTCGAGATAAATCAAAATACCTACCTACTGGTCGAATACATGAGAGCGCGCCGGCATGGCAATGTTTGTATGAAAATCCATACCATTCCTGTTTAGCGGTCAAATAAATTACTACGAAAACTAATATCTGTCGTGTTATTTAAAAATGGAACGAACATAATAGTCCATTTTGAAAATCGAACTTACTTTAACACATGTCAACTAAGGACGTAACTTATCAAAGATTTTAATTAAATTTCGATTTGACTTGCAAATAGAGCTGTTTAAAGTGAAAAAGAACAAAAAGAAGACATAGGCGCGTAAAAAAAATTGATCGTTGTTCGTCATTGATTCTCTACTAGAATGTATAATTAATTTACTTAATCTGAATTTCCGCGCATTATTTGAGAAAAGTACTATACAATCCTTGGCCGCAACCAGGCATAGGTGGACTCACGTTGTGTGTCTCGGCCATTTACACGAACGTCCATATATCAATGCCCGTGTTGCAGGCCGCGACAGTAGGTAATGTAGGTTACTAAGTATATCAGGAAAGCTTTCTCAGAGCGCTTTTCAACCTACTAGAGATGTAGCATATGACTAGATTTTTCCTGGTGAGTTATATTAAGTAACCGTATAACACGGTTACTTAAACTACCGTACTACGTAACTCACCGGGCAAACTGAAATAAGGGATGCTGGTCACGATTTCACTGATGACCGCTAAAACAAGATAGGAATTAATAGCTAGGAGACACCAATGATAAGAAGATTGTAGAACTGAATGTCCGTACTATTTAGTTAATTACTTTATGTAGGTATTGTTAATAATTTTTCAGTTCTGTAGACCAAGCTAATGTCAAGCTTCTGTATGGGAGTCAGTTAGAAACCTAGCTAAGGAGTAAGGAACATAACAGTTCTAAGATGTACCTTAGAACTAGCATATTATAAAAGGTAAGCGCGTCTTTTTTAATATTATAACAGGAACAGACACACTCACCATGTCCAAAATATCATCTCATACGCAGGACGTAGGTACTGACTGCATGGCCAAGCGTAGCAGTCAATGAGCCACTACATATCTAACAAAAACCTGCGCACGAGTGACGGATATCAGTTTATCAGTCACCGATGAATGATCGACAGCTATTTGGAATTCGTCCAACATTATCGAGCAGTCAAGTTTGATGCCCTTACAAGCACGTGTTTATGAATACTAACTTACTTCCTGCGTAGGTACTAAGTTATTGTTCTAGTCAAATGACTATTACTTGGCGGCTCTGCGCATTGATGAGTCAGTTTCAGGACTCTGAGATTGCATGGTAAAAAATTATAGCCTATTTCATAAACTCTGGAGAGCCACTAATATGATAGATAATATCTGCCCAATAATTTAACCGGCACTTGGGAAGAAGGAAGATTTCTGAATACATAGGCAGTTGAATATTTACGTAATGATGAAAATAATACTTACAGATTTTAATTATAAAATATACAATGTATTTTATACACTAGTGAAAGTGAGAACACACAAACGAATACCAAAAAAAAAAAAAATGGCGTGAAAGTGCTTTGAAGATGCACAGTATCAAAGAAAAAGGATATTAATTAAGTCCCTTCTAGATTCCTGCTATAACATTGTAAATTTACCGGTCTACGATACCAGCGCAAAAATCATTAAAAGGACGATTAAATGCTTCTAACAGCCTCTTGATTGTCATCTTAATTACCCAGTTCGTAAACAATCATACTAGAAGCGGAATACAAAGTACACATTATTTATTTTATACTTTGAGTGCGGATAATATGGCCGCCAGCAGTGTGCGGGCATTGATTAAAATAATTAAACTATCAGTGAGTACACGTTAAGGTATTATAAACATGCATTAAGTATTAATTAAGTTGGTAACAAAAAATAGATTCTGTATCATTAATGGAAAATATCAGTCGGGCTTGCATTATGGATGCGCCTGAGACGGTGGCCACACGACATGACTGTGGAATATTCTTAGGATATTGTGACCAAGAAAAACTAGAGACCTTCCATCGTTACTAATTGTTATTTTAACTGCGAATGACTATTAATAACTTATGGAAATAACTGATCAAAATCTCAACATTAATTTAATTTAGTATTGTAATTAACGTGTCGTCGTCGGGCAAACCAAATACAATAAATCGGTCATGAATGAATATACGATAACTCAATTGTATGTCGCAGCGTGACAGATGAATAGATATCTATCCAAATATAGTAAACAATAAAGTAGCATCGTTAGAGAATCCTCCGCTATAAATTTACAACAAACACTACAATGAGATCGCATTAAAAGATAAGCAACGAACGGTTGTCAACCATTGCAATGCTTACGGATACCATAGTAGCCCGTTTTCCTTTTACTTACGCAGAATATAAATCAGCTGATTCATTTTACGTTTCAGGTGACAATAGAAGCAGTCTGCATGTCCTGAATACATGTGGAATGTAGGTGCTCCTACATCAGAGCAAAGTGGCAGATGTAGTGAATTATAAGGACATTTAGATGCATGTCCATAGGCCGGCTCATAGAGACGTCAGAGGACCACCCACCGCGCACCTCGGCTACTAGCCCTGGTACTCGGAAACAGACTTATCGTTGAAGAGATATTATTAAAATAACTCTTTAAACACGTTGTTATGATTTGTTTGAATTGGACAACTGATATGGTTTGTTTTGAGGTACTACCTACGTGAAAATATGTTTATGTTATAGAGAGCAATTCATCTTTTTAAGTCCTATATTATTATAGTGATATGTACTTTCTTTTGAAAAATAGTTTTACATTACTTACATTGTTGAACCGCGTCTCGGTTAATATTTTCATATCGAAGTTGACCTTTATTAAAAGTTAAAGTGATTAAGAGCACAATATAAATGCATATGTGATTAATTAATCAAACAGTGAGAGATATCCCAATGACTTATTTTATTGTGTCAATCGAAAACAAATTACGATCACGCAGTTGTAGCCATTTATAATACTTATTCAACTAGCCGGTCAATTTGAGAATGATTAGTATGTCAGTCTTAAAATATGAGTGGTTGTTATTTCGCTTGACTAATTTACAGTACTTACCTAACTTATAAGAAATTAGGCCACAGATTTTATGATTATGATATCTATCCAATTATACATAGGTACCATTAAAGTATTTACAGACCTTTACATAAACCACGGTTAGTTCAACATGTCCGTTAAAGTAACAGTTAGCGACATTACCTGGAACCACGCGTGGCGTAAATTTTATTTATTTTATTGTTCAGCAGCTGCTGATAAGATCACTCCACGTTCTGACAGTTGACAGCGCTATCTACTTGTACACTACTTCCCTTTCCTTTTGTCCACCTTTACGACTTGTACGGCATGATACGGCAGGTGGTCTGCTTTTTAAAGCTTAAAAAGAGTACTAAAATGATTGTTATTGGTTTAGCTCATATCATGATAAATAAGTCTTGCAAATGTAGGTACAAAGTCGGAATTTAATACCGCGCTGTCACCTGTCACCAAGTAAACTGTCGTATTAACGCACTGTTACGAGCATAAATCGGCATAAATTGCAGATCTTTTTATAGGCCAGCGAGTCATTAGTCTACGAATATGTTCTACGCCGCTACGCAGGACATTAGAAAAGTTGCATGTTTGTGTAATTGTAGGCTACGCCGTAGCGCCGTAGCGCGTCCGTTATGCGATAGTTACTCCACGGCCAACGTGCAGGTAAAATAACAAATTGTTTAATTCAGTGTATCGTGCGTCTAACTCGGCAATTTATCCAATTAGGCGTCCGCCGGACCACCCACCGCGCTCCACTATTAAACATAAATTATAAATAATTTGGTAAAGTTTATTTTGGCTCTCGGTCCTCACTGATTGCTGCGGTTAGGAAGCTAGTGGATGAAATGTGTTCGAGAGGATATCGTTTTGTTTGGTTTATTCTAAGTTGGGTTTTATGGGTTTAGAGTGCTAGGATAGAGTATTATAAATGCATATAACTGTTATATAAACGAAGGAGCGATGTACTCATTTCCGTGTATCGTAGAACTAAATTATGATGCCTTAATTGAACCATAAAAATTTATCATTTGCAAAATGTTCCCAGGAACTGCAAACTTTTTACGATCTATTTAATGAATTTATAAACCATCATAATATCTATAAAACCAGTGAAGCAATGTGTTTATTATATGAGGTAACATTATACACACGAACCATTTATTAATTTGTTGCATGGAATCAAATACTTTAAACCATAAACATTAATATTGTTAATGATAGAGTAAACGATACCGTGTGGCGCCACATGCGCAGCCGCTGCTTAGAAGCTTTATAGTACACACGTAATGAACTGACAGTTAGTTCTAAATCAAACAATTTATAGCGGTAACTACTACCTACATTATTTAACGAGGGGCCGCGTGACATGTTTTTATCAAGATGTCGGTGCGAGGCGTGAGGTGCGAAACCGAAGAGCGTGCAATTAAAATACTCCAAGTGCTTGATTTACGTCCGACGCGCACGCGCATACATGAGCCGCCCCCCGCCAACTAATGTATGTATCAACTGCAAACACACACGTTTTATTGTTCACCCATTCATAATGGTGTAAACACATTTTACGATTCACCCGGACGTGGGTTTTGTAAACGACGACTATGTATTACTGACTGATTCATTATTGGACTCCCCCAGCGTATGTTGCCTGCTATGAGTATTTTCAGGCATTTCATAAAATTCTAGCCGAAACATCTTGTAGATATTTGATAAATATGAGGTGGCTAAGATTAACAAACGGCCATTTACTTTGTCGGATATCATTGAACCTTACGTATTTTCCAGCTGCTTATAGCTAAGGCTAACTTTCTACGTGCATATGTAGGGTTATTGCAGCAACAAAACTAGACTAGAATACCTATTATAGTCTAGTTTTGTTGCTGAAATAATCCTCTGATACAGAATTTGGAAGGGGATCAATTCTTTCCCTTAAAATATATCCTAATCCCGGAAATACTTTCAAGATTAGGAAATAATTTGATTGATTGTTTTATCGGTGATTCAAATAAGTACAGTATTTATGCCGAATGCACGAAGTGTCAGCTTGTACTGAACTAACACTAGCACGAATAAAACGTGAAATATGAAAACAGATTTTTAAAGACCGACTATTTAAATGCCCATTCGCTGTCAAATAACTTACTCGAAGTGCCATTCTGTCCTTGATCTGTCTAATAGTGTGTGTGCAGAATTACCGTATTTCTGTATCTAAATTCATCTCGTGACACGTTTCTCAGTTTACGAGGACTATAAAATGGTATAGCGACATGCGCGTCAGTCGCGCGCAGTCACAACATGTCAATGAGCCGCCCGTACTGCCACGGCGCATTTAAAAAATATCTGGAAGAGCCCAACGCTCGATAATGCCCTGACAACAGTTTGCCTTACACGATCTTACAAGTAAATAAAGGTAATGTGTATCTAAATGGAACCAAGGAAGTCCGACGTCTTTTCCAGCAGTGTTTAACTCTGTGTAAGCAGCGGTTGGCTAAAATTCAGGCAGGCACGGTGTAACACGGCGCCATAAATTTGTCAATGTCACGCCTGTCGACAGCACGACTACTACTAATTTTTATTAAGCATCGTGATCGCTGACTGGAATGCCAAAACGTAATCACGAATGCGAGTTAGATGCATATCGCATACGCCATTTTAAAGCAGTACATCCTTCGGTGGAAAGATTTTAATCTATTTTGTAATTAGACAGTGAAACTTGCTATATACGCTCAAGCTTTATTATCCAGAAATGCTAATTTCCCAAGTTCTGATCTCATAATTAAAACGTTTCACAGGATGGTCTCAATCCCGTACCTCACGCGAGGTTCTAAGAAGATGTATAGAGCGACACCCCGCTGCGTCTTCGCCCGAAGTGTCAAAATGTCCAAGCTTAGCCACCCTTAAGAAACCATTATCTATGAGGACTTTTGAACGGACTGCTGTGGGATATTTGACTTTATGTTTAATGAAATACGATGTATTGTGCGGTTATAATCGGCATATCTATTATGGTGGTAGTATTTGCGGTCCCTAATATCGCGAGATCGATCAGTTGCATTCACATTACGGGTGGAATGAATTCAATAGGGACGTTTACACCTCCACGGGTTCTAGGAAGGTTGTCCACCCCGTGAAATCGAGTTGTCGTCGGGTGTGGCTCGAGATGTTAATCCGATTGACTTTATATTATCTCTGCAGTAAAGTTTTATTGTTGTTATTGGATCTTATCAATCAGTAAGATATCTTTTATGCTGCCTCGTTAAAAATATTTATGTAAATGCGAGATGTTGAAAATAATCTTTTAGAACAGTGATCTTTTAATAGGTTTATGAAAATCAAATGCAAGCTTTTTTCTGGCTCTACTTTATTACCTTTAGATACCTAAACGATAAAAAAATTGAGCAGCTAAAAAGATTTAATTCTTCAAGTGTTCACTCTGTTCACTGATTCAATGGTTTATTAAAACAAATTAAAACAATAGTTAATTATTATCGGCTACTCAAAAACACTTGTCATTTGGAAAGTAAAACAAACGTATGTATACATTTTACTTGCAAGTGTAAATCTAGACCTAGAGACTCCAGCTGTAGGTACTAGGTACTGATATAAATTAAAACCAAAAAAAATGTGTAAATAAAATTATAATGCGTTGAGAAAAATCAGCAAAAACATAGAATAGGGGAGAATTGGTAACATCAATCAACTCTGATTAGTTAAAGGTGTTTTATTCCATTCGAACGTTCGTTATTGAATCCTTAGAATTTGATCGGAAAACTCGGCACAAAAGTATTGTGATAAAATTTTCGTATTTATATTGCTTTTTTATTACTTTAATTATCAGGTAATGAATAATATACAATAGTAAAGTATTATACAACTATTTTAAATAACGAATTAAGCAAATATAAAAACAAAAGTTATACTTTTCATAGCTTTATTGAAATCAAGCGGCTATTTGGATCTCACACATTTATTAACACCACAATTTTTATTAATATATAAATTACGACTTTTTCTCTTTGATGGAACAGTTTGTGGTGACATTCTAAACAGTTTTACTCGAATCTTAAAACACTGTCATGTAGGTACAACCTCCAACATGTACATGAAAACTACAACTTTTGTTTTTGCTATTCGTTATTTAAAATAGTTGTATAATTTGTGATACTCACAAAAAGGCCAAGTGCAAGTCTTGGTAGTGCAATTACAGAACTTTCGAGCGTATCTAACTTAACGAGTGCCAAATAAAAATTAAATCATCCCAATTTTTTTCGCTCAATCCTGTTAGATTACTTGTCTTTCTAAACATTTCCAAACAACAGCAAGTTTTTCTTTCTACTGGTGTGCCTTTTAGTCTGTGCCAAATAAATGTATTTTCTTTCTTTCTTTTCTTTAAGTTGGAAATCGAATACAAAGTAACGTTTATTTGATTTGGCAAGTTTCAGAGCAATTTGTAAACTGTGGCGTTGGCGTCATTTCCAAGTATCCTAGCAGTATTATTTTTTTGCCAGAATAAAAAATAAGAGCTTTAAATTAATTTTACACTTCAGGAGTGAGATCGTTTCTGGTCAGTTCTGTCAATTCCGTTACGACACTCCAGTCATTGATAATATTTTTCAAGTTACATTTTGGTTTAATTTACTTGATTTTCTTTGTGTTAAAATTGCGGCAGCATCCGTCCCTCAGGAACATTTTTATATATCAAAGTAGTGAAACCATTTTTATGCTTCTATTACGGTGCATAATTTTTCGACGGTTCTTCCAAAATTGATCAACCCCAGACGTATTACATGAATAGGTGCTCACTAATGAAATGCTTGAGGCTTATGGCTCGTTTACGTATAACATCTGCTTTATAATTTCAAGCACACCTTATCAATGATGCCTTAGAATACTAATACGACGCTTATATTTGGCAATCCACCGATTCTGGATTATATTCAAGTCGCGTGTCGTGAAAACATGGTACAGTACACTTCGCTAGTTGAGGATTCACCCTGTGAAAGCACTAGGAAGTGGTGAAGGGTGGGCGTTTTGGGGCACGGTCTTATGTAATTTTGACGTTCGAAAAGTGCTGATGCTCAGCCTAATTTGAATAAATGACTTTTTAATTTTGAATTTTGTGCTTCCCTTCTGCATCACCAGTATCACCACTCACTTGTCACATTTGTCATTTGAATAGAAGCTGATTTGGCACACTAGTAGTTATGGGTTATCGCGTCGCTCTGTATGACTGCGCATATGGATGACTTAACTTGAAGTAGATAGGGCTGATGCAAAAACTTTGTGCTTTTGTCCTTTGTGCCGTGTAAGCCCTTGTGATGTTACGCAACGGAAGATTACTTTTCTTTGTAGGTACTCATCAAGTCCAAGTTGACCTGCAGAGATGGGCCAGACGCTTGAGAATTGTCCAGGCTGCTTGGTTTTAAGAATTGTTGAGAAATTGAGGATGAAGTTCGTCTTCCTTAATTTCCTTTGTAAAATTTCTAACTGTAATTGTCCCCAATTCTCCATGTTTTGTTGGAAATTATGCAACTTCCTGGTAATCAATGATCAATTACAACAGTGTCTAGTGTCGAGTGCATGGGGACAGGGCGGCAATCAGTCAGTGCGGCCGCTAAATAAATTCATTAGTTAAATCACCGCCGGCGGCGTTTTGTGTCGGCAACATCAAAGGGCCAGCCCGCCGCCCTGCCCGGGGGCGCGCTCGTCCAACTTTTTACTCAGAAAACTCTGTAAACAAAATGATATGGTGCGTCCGAATGTTTGATCCGCCTTTATTATCTGTATACAGAGAGAATGTTTGGCTGGCAAACGTACTCTCTTTGTGGTAATTGTGGGGATGTAATAACTTTTGTGAGTGTGGGTAAACAACGCTTTGAAGTGTCTCTGAAACTCTGGATTCCTCGTGACCTCGTCGACATCTTTTTCGTCTGTCAATAAAAAAGTTCCCCATAGCTTCACTGTTTGTGCTTTGCAAATCCAAAAGATGCTTGTTGTTTTTATTTGGTTTTCCGTGCCCTCATTTCCACCACGGTATCAAATTATACCGTCGATATCAGTAATGATAGTGTATTCGTTGTGATCCGGTGGCATTCGTAGCAGCTTCATTCAATGCTTTTATTTTGCCGCTCAGCTTCCCTCTTCCTCTCAATTGTGTGAGCGAGACAGCAACAACATGTGTGTGGTCCTCCGGCGAGGGGCTCGGCCGTTTCCGTCGGGGTTCGTTCGTTCTCGGCCCCAAGACGGCAACATAATCGTTCGAATCATGATGGCGGCTCGACAAACATGCAGTGTACGCACTCGAAGCTCGAATCAGTATTGCCCGAGTCGCGCCGCTGTCGACACGCAAACGCGACGTAACTTTTGTAATGAAACTCGGTATCGTTCCGTGTTTCGTACGGTAAAGTGATAGATAGAAGTGACGAATCCTGGTGTACAAGTGTGTGGTTATGTGGCGGCGAGTGATATGACAGCGTGCGCCGCCAGACGGACCCCGGCCGTCTTCATGAGGATACTGGTGACAAGCCTGGCCCCGAGATCATGGTGGCTCCCGATTCCGAGGCTCCTGCGAATCCTCGGATAGCGGCCGCCGCGCACGAGAGCCCCTCCGCAGCCGAGGCGCGCCACAGCGCCGACCTGTACATCCGCACCAGCTGGGTGGATGCGGCCCTCGCGCTCTCCGAACTTGAAAAGGTGCAGTGTTCACTACAGTTCAGTGTTGAGTTTTCAATTGTCATATTGCACGTGTGATTGTTTTTCTGCGAATGCCAATCGCGTTGAGGAACGCGGCAGCGCAAAGCGGTGGCGCCGACTAGTGGTAACTGTGCGTACTATCAAGGCCGCGCGTATTTTGTAACGAAAACATCTAGGCAAGGCAACCTACATAATATGGAGTCATGACATTACGAAGTGTGTCATAGTGGTGGAAAACATAACAAAAAATATAATATTGACAAATTAATAAAATTACTGTTCCAATTTCACCTATTCTCCTCTTAAATGACTGTTAACTAAAATAAGTGGTGGAACACGTTTGAAAGTTATTTCTTTATTATTCCAAAGAAATTCTGAGACTCAACGAGAATTACAATGTATTCAAACGAAAGCCATTATGAAAAACGGCTAAGTCCCTATAGAAATCTTTGCAATTGTAAAGTCGAGTAGGCACGTCGTGTATGTATTACCAGTTGCAGACGGTTTCGGGGAAGGTAGCGCTTTCCTAGAAGGCCGCACGCACGCCCCGCGGTGGTCCGCACCCCTACCATGACCAGCGCCATTCGCGAAACGTCCACTCCGAAATGTCTCAAAAAAGCGACCACAGAGTGCGTAATCAAACCCACAGGGCTCCATAAATTTACAAAACAATTTCTACATAATACATTTGAAAAATCGACACATACAAAGGTCACCAAAACGTTACAAAATAGGTACCCGACCTCCTATTCGTAGCCATCACCATAGGAAACATCTATGGAAATCATAAAAAACAGCTGTAATCTGTGGTAAGGTTAATGTAACATACCTCCAGTGGATGTGTAGTTACTTATAATGTAGGAACTTGGTCGGTCGTATGCAAGATGAAGCAATTAAGGCGCAGTGGGAGCAAGGCGCGCGGGGGCCTGCGCACGCGCATCGCATCGGCGCCGATAGAGACATCAACGCGGCCCGCACGCCACGACTCGCGCACACTTACAAAACACAGTCTTTTTATTCAATATTTTTTGTTTTCGTAGAATGAATCAAATTAATAGCCGGAAACTTTACCAATTATTAAATACAAATTATTTTCATTAATGAAGAGGTAAATATAAATAATTCAATCGTAGCGATTATCACTAACTAATAACGAAACCATTAATTAATAAAGCTAATGCCATTTCCAATATTTAAGACTAAATAGATATTGAGACTCCTCTCAAATTATGAACAAACATTTAAATTACATAACTGCTTCCTCAATATAAAAATAAAAGAATGCTATTCTACGAAGTTTTATGTCTGACAAGACCGCACAGAGCTCGCCTCGTGGAATTGAGACATCTTGTGGTTTCCGATCTTACATCTCGTTCCTTCGTAGCAAAAGGGCAGTTTCTTTCCTCTTCTTTAAGGTTTACATTCCATCTCTTTTCCACTAGTTTTTCCCACATATCGTCTGTCTTCGTCCAAACATTGCGTTCGCCGGCGGTCGGCAGCTGCGTTGGAGACCTATAAATGATTGTACATCCACAATTTTTAAAGGTGCGTCTTTTGGGACAGACTGCTCATTATATATTTTGGAACATAACATGGTTTTAAAGTTGTCTGAAATCTTGGCAATCTTTATTTTTATACACAAGATCTTCTGGATCTTAGGACCTGACGCCTGGCGACTGGCGAGTTAATAAAATCAGAGAAATTGTGTGCTAGACTATGAAATGCATGTGGTGGCAGCAATTTTGATATCAGATTACGGTATGCCCAGTGCGGGGCGCCGCAACACGTGGCCTACACACATCACTGCACATTCAGCAATATTCCCCATCACTGACCGTTGCCTCCGTCTCAGTAGCTTTACAACACCAGCTGTTTTTCTCCATGTTTTACCCACTCAAGTGTAAATGGAAGTTTCTGAGTTCCGCGTCTGCTAAATTTCTAGCAAATTCAATTGAAAATATTTATCGCTGAAAAATCTCCTACAATTAATGTTCTATCACAGAACGTGACATTGGCGAAATTGTGGAAAATTCACTAATCAAGAGTTGAAGTTAAAGGATTACTAGCGACTAACGCTGATTTCAAATATAAATTTAAAAAAACAGTCCTCTCTATTTCATGTCTATCAAATTCTTGGAATCATTCCACATCCATAACTTCTGCATTGATTCCTGCTTCACCAATATTTGTTTTTACGTGTGTTGTTTACCTAATTACCTATGAGTTTTATAAGTCCTTACAATTTACAATTCCGTAATGTTCCGATATAACAAGGTAGCCCGTTCGTTTGTAAGTACTTATAGGTGCACAAGATCAATCACCATAAGGAATCTCAAGAATCTTCGAAGAGTTAAGATTGGGAGAGTCGGTTTTTTTGATATAACGCAATTACCAAATTCCATTTCGAGGTAAGTATTGTATTATTCTGATAATTCGTAACAGAAATTTTTTGCCCGTATAGAACAATGCTCAAATCCTAGCATTATCTCGAATCAACAGTCTCAGTCTGTAGAGTATTCAATTCAAACCACGATGTTTGCTTGAGCTGATATCGTGCCTGAGCACAATCCTCTTCTGAAGTTCTTCTGCTAACGAGGGCAACTGTCCGCAGCGTTTGAAAAGCTTTTGTTAACGGCTTGTGACTCATACGTGCCGGTCATTCTTGTGGACTCTATTTGTAAGAATTTAGTCTGTTGAAGTCTGTTCGTTATTTTTGGAATGAACCCAGAAATTCGATGGATGCAACCAGATGTTGTCTTTCTCTGGATCTCAAGTATTAACCTAGTGCTTTATCGATCATATGACCGTTAGAACCGGTTACGTTGTCTACCTAACTTGGCAACTTTCTCGATGTTATTGAATGCTTTCCGCTCCGGATTGACATTGAACACCTCCACTACTGATTTGCAAAGTTTCTCATAATTTTTTATGGTAAGTTGTAACCTGTCAAGAGATCTTTGATAACACATACTAGAGCCATTACAGCTTATTAGAGTCATTTCTATACCGAAACTTAGTGGGATATCTCTTTTTCCGAAATCTTCAACTCATCATAGCTTTTAAGCTTCCCGTTTCAAGCCTCCAGATCTTAAAAATTGATACGTGGCATACTGGATCAAAAAGCAGGTATTGCAATATTGGCAACTGTTTCCCTGTAGCCAGACCACCACGTACAGGAGATCGTCGCGTTGCCGTGAAACAGGAAATGAGATTCGTCGTTGTCTCGGGAGAATTGCCACATTTACAGCTGGTGCTCAGATTATTTATTCAATACTTTCCGCTGTCGGTTGGAGCAACTCATGAGATTTTAACGAGCAGATGATAAATTTGATTAATTTGACCCTTGAATGTTTTTGGGTCTAGAATCAGTTGGGTGGTCATTGGTACCGATAGCACGGTAATAAAATCTGTTGGCGATTGCAAAAAATAAAACTCTTTTATCTGTTTTTTTTTAATAATGAGAATTACCTACTACTTATACCTACTCATATTTTATTCAAAAACACAAAATCTACATATTTCCTAGTAAGTATAGCAAAAGGCTTCTTTGATGTGTCCTATTATCAGATATTATTATGTGCGTAGAATTACGTAAAGAATTTAAAAATGTCATTGACATTCAGCGGCATTGGCAAGTGGCGCGCCGCCGCCGCCGGTGGCCGACTGGCCAATTGGCCAAACGTGATGTCCTTGACGAGGGCCATTCGAATCTTTAATCATACATGCATAATACAAAGTTGCTTGGAAGCAATAAAACATGTCATTTTAAATTTCTTTTTGTCCTATAAACTGTTATATTTTTCTCTCCTGAGGTATTTTCGAATAAACACCTCTGTAACCATCTTGCCTGTAAGTCCTAAAGGGATAGATCTTTCGCCAACTATCGCACACAGTTTGAACCTTGGTCTGGCTGAAACTATTAATTACAGTTTTAGTAACGCTCATAAAATAGGCAAGGTAGATAGACTCAGTAGTTGTCTTGCTTGTAGCACTAAGTTTCTTTATGGCATAGTCGAACTTTCTAGAGCTTGCTAACTAAAGTATTATACTTTTATCTCTTTCTCGAAAGGGGATTGTGAAATCATTCAAAAGCGTAAACGTTTGAATGTTGATAGAAAGTTCGAAACACAAGGCTCGTGTATTGTAATGGGATGATGTTGGGGCGACACCCACGTCCCATTATATGCAGATATAGGGAGCCGTCTGATGGGAGCACGTCGATGGTACGCCGCACAGGATGTCAGGGATCGCGCCAATCATACCACTCACTCCACTTGTTGCTACGCTCAACTGATAAACTCCGACATGATAGATTTGAATGATGCATCGACCTCACTGACAGAGGGATATGGTGCAGATTACTCGCATACTTTTAATAATTCGTTTTTCTATTTTCCTCAAGCGTAGCAGTGCATAGACTGTAGCAAAACATTGGTATTTTTAGTTAGTTCACATATTATTTTGTGAATGGAGAACTGCAGATCATATTTTATTGAACTTATCTACATTATTCAATCCACTTTATGGGTATTTCATAGGTGAATATTTAATTACCAAGCGCGTAGGCTACTCGTGTGTGGCCTACGCGATAATTTAGACAATAACAAAAAAAATACTATTTGGAGACACTATAGAGTAATTAAATTGAGACAATAAATACACCGCGCTTGACCTCAGATAAGTAACAAAGTCAGCCGGCGAGTACTCGCCATTACTAAAGTTATCTCAGAACTGTTTCCTGTAAGATGATAAAGAGTTGTTTATGTAATGGTTTATTAATAGCTAGTAAATTATTTAGAAATCAGTGGAGAGGTGCATGAAGTAGTGTCAAAGCATCCGAGTGTACTGTCGAGTGTCGAGTATAAGTTGATCAGAGCTGCAGCCACGATCGTGAGAACGTACTCCTAGTGGGCCAATCTCTTATCTGCAGGAAGCGCGGTCGCCGGCGCCGGCGCATCGCGGATTATTCATAGTAAATAATCCCGTAGCACTTGCGTCAGCGGTTTACGTGCGCGGCCATCGCATGGTTGGTTGTTGTTGGTTTGTAGGACACCGGTGCAGCCGTATTCGAGCTTATCACGTTGCACGTTATGCATGTGTGTGCCGAATTTGGTGCATGAATGAAGGAGTGTTGGTGGTGGTGGTGTTGCGGCGTGGTGGCGTGCTGCGTACGCTCCACGTGGGTCGCCGTGAGGGCAGGGAGCGCGGGGCGCGGGCGGCGCGGGCGCATTCCGGCCGTGACGTCACGCCCACCCAGCGCGCCCGACATTCACCTCGCCCGTTCGCCCGCGCCGTACCCGGACCGTTCTACGACTCCACTGTATCTGCCATTATTGCTGCTACGATTTATTTATTTACGCTCGGAAGCTCAATAAAACGATTTCGGCGGGAAATATCGGACAGTTCAGCGAACCCACCCCACCAAATGTAGTAAATCAGGATGATTGACCATAAGCGCTTGGAACTTGCTGAAATCACTAATGATGTTTTGATTGCTACGTAGGTATTTTATATCGCCACGGTTCGAAGTCTCCATAATATGCGAGTTGCTGTATTTTCGCTTCTAAAATATTAAGTTAGATGTTGTTTTGGTTTATTTGTGTGGTTTTATTTTGTTGATGCATACCTACTCTCTAGCTGTTAGTTTTTCTTTTCGCGGACATACGAAACTGGTTGGTAAAAAAAAAAAAAGATGTTTTTTATAATGATTTCAGACTAAAAGTTTAGTTTCAAACGGGATAATAGGTAGGTACTTAATATATAAGCATGTACATATTATTAAGCATATAAATAAAAAAGGGGAAAGAATCATACCTACGCCTTGAAAAATTCTGTTTCTTTTTCATTTTAAACGAATCAAGTTTTTGGGTAGGCAGCCTACCTTTTGCCGGGTAAAAGAGGAGATTAGTAACATATTTAAAAAGTTGGTAAATGAACACTGAAACTGCTAATTATTTCCACATTACTGTTCGTCGTCTTATCGAAATGACCATTTCTAAAGGGCAAACGTACCCTTGATCGCTTAATCGCTGCGTTCAGCACGAGACGTCGATTGAGTTATTATTATGCAATTAGTAAGCGCTTCACGAGATTCGGAGTGCGTCGGCTGTTCTCTCGGGGCCCCGTCTGCGCCCGAGCGCGGCGCCACCGCTGCGGGCCCCGGCCAGCCCACTCTCATTAATCACAATCAACTCAGAAATTATTTCGACGTTTCAAGAGTTCGATGTTATTATATCTACCTCCAAAGCGATCTCTTAATCTGTGTGTTTATTGATAATAAGATCGAAAGATTAATAAACCGACATATCTGTGGTGACACAGCATGTATGGCGGCTACCGTTTAATCTATTCTTGCCACTGCTACCGATTTTTGTTTACCAAAAAAAATACGACGAATAATAGTTTTATTTGAATGTTATATCAATGTTTATTTGTTATTTTGCAGGGCAACATCGAAGGCGGGCGCACGTCGCTGTGGATCCGCGCGTGGCTTCAGGAACAGCTGTTCATATTAGGCTGTTTCCTACAGGGCGACGCGGGCAAAGTCCTATTTGTCGCGATACTTGTGCTCTCCACGTTCTGCGTCGGCTTGAAATCCGCGCAGATACACTCAAGGGTCGACCAACTCTGGGTTCAAGGTACGTTAAATTGTAGTGTACAGTGCATCTTTGATCTTTATTAACCACGTATAGGAACGGTGAAGCACATCACGAAAGAGACATTGTGGCACATTGTGCATCTTGTGGAATACCAATGCAGGGTGACAGGCGCGTCTGTGGAGCCGCTTCCGTCTCGCGGACGTGCGCGGCATGCGCGCCGTGACTACACAGTGCGCCGCGGTGTGTAAGCGCCCTTATAAGCTCTGTAAACTTGAATTTAAATTCGTCAATCAACAATCTGAATGGGCATTTGCGTCCGGTGCGCTACTCGATTTAGTCTAATTGTATTTCAATGTGTTCGTATTGTATTAAGATGTAAAGCTATTTACATATTTTTTTGAATGGTAAACGTTTCCAACAAACTCATTAAAATGTCGTATTGTTCAATTGACTTTGGCACAATAACTATTTTACATTATACGCAATAACAAGCACTGCTAAGGCAACACATTAATTATATATTTTTTTAAGAATATTCAAATTAAACGATTCGTACTCGCTACGCCTGTAGCCAAACAAACGCATGCTAAAATTCATATATTAAGAATACGTATACAATATTTTATAAGGGTATTACAATATTCAGGACAGTTCCGATAAAGATTTAGAACCAAAGATCACGCATCCTTTTACAAGAACTGGGGTTTGAAAAATTCGTAGTAGTGAGGGCTACGAGTCTACGAGTGCTACGACAACGTTTAAAAATGTTTCAAACTAATATTTAATCCAATAACTTGACAAATTCTAATACTTTTTCTTTATAAAAAAAATAAAAGAAAACCGTACATTGTTGAACTTCCTTACGACTTTGACGAACTTAATTTATTCGTAGCAGAATCTCGTAGCAAACATTTTGGCAAAATATTATGTAAACATTTTCATTTTCATTCATTTAATTCGGTTGTTATTTAAACTATGACATGCGTATTTTAAATATTCATCACGTAGCACTTCGTAGATCCTAGCAATTGCCATATTTTTTTAAAAACAAATTGGTATTTAATATGATTGGATCTTTGACATAGCAACCCTGTAATTAAAATTAATTAATCTCCTGCATAGCACACGACATGAAAAGCGTAGTCAAATCAGTCACATAGAAGAGTCTACGAAGCTCCGTTGACACTAACATTTCTTTCGTAATTTTGGTTTTTGCCAGATTTACAGATTAATGTTTCATACGGTTAGTTCTTTGTTATAGGAATCCGATAACTCAATCTCCTGCATAACATACAATTGAAGCATTTGAAGCGTAGTCAGTTACGTAGCACGTCGTCGTAGACTATTGTATTCATTGGTATTTAAAACAATTGACCTTTTGTCATTTGAACCCGAAAATTGATCCCTTGCATAAAATACATTACACGCGTTGTCACCTACGTAGCACCCCGTAGACTCTTAAAATTACTATTGTTGTAAAAACAATGATCTGTTTATTGATATAGGAACATGTTCATTTACCCTCACAATAAGAAAGAAGTTAGTAATGAATATTGCGCATGCTACAGTTCTCGCAAAACTTTATGAGCCCTCTGAACGTAGGCCCGAGTACTAAACCGCGCAGGACACAGATGAGTGCAAAATCATATATTGTAAGCTGTGAAACATTTTTTACTTACTGCGCAGCCACTCGCGTGCAACTTCCGAGAGCTCAAAAAGTTTTGCGCATACTGTATCCATTGTAACAACATCCGTACTCGGTACACGTACGATCGTTGCACGTACATCGCTTGATTTATATTCATTGACGTGAATTATTAATTTACCTCACAATCTTTTATTGATGTGGGCAACAATGTGTGTAATAGTGTATTCACTTTGCCGGGTTGAATAACTATTTATTTTAACTTTTTTAGCCTTAGGATCCCGATATTTAGCATAGCAGCGTTCAGTTTCCTTAAACATTAACTTTTTTTTAATTTGTTTTAGTGAAATAGTTATCGAGGTTGCTAATCCAAATGGCACAGAAGTCTAATTTCCGTAATAGAAACGGCTTGCTACATAATGAACCCTTCAACCCAACAAACTGACTAAAAGAGGAATTTCTCTAATAAACATACTTCAATATGTCTGATCTTTTCGAACTGTTTTGGGGTCGGCTTCCAGTGCTGATGCAGCTGAATACCAGTATTTTACATGGATTGACTACCTTTCTGACCCACAATCCAGGCCAATCGGTAACACAATAATCCCTTTTGATCATGCTACTTAACAATTGTTAATTTGTACATGCACTCTTGGCTACGTTGCTTCAGTAAGTGCATCACTTGGTCGGCTGTCCTCAAAAATCCAGTTTTAAATGAGTAAAAAAATCAACGACGCTTATAATTCTTACAAATAAGGTGGTCTCCTCGTTCCTTATCAGCAGTTAAAAGTTTTCAAAAGCGTTCAAATTTAATTATACAATAAAATAAACAGAATTGAGCCATATACTGGGACCAATAAATTGGTGTTTTTGTGGTTATATCACATTGCTGTAAAATATCGCGTCGCGTCGTTTTGATGATGTTGTTTTATCCTTTTTTTATTAGTCAGCAATTAGATGTCGAAGCTATTCAATCTGTTTATCTTTTTATGGAGTTTTGTTTAGTGGTGACGGTTTTCGTTTTTATGAATTTCCTCGAATAAATTATATCTCGAATATGAGAAAAATGTGAGAAAATCAATATTGTTCTATCAGAATTTATTGTTAATAATTGATAACATTTTAGAGCTTTTTCAAACCTATTGTTAAGAAATACAGAGCAAGATAAAAACTTCATATAAAAATGCTATGTTTAAAGATGCACGTACTAAATTATGACCCCGGAACCGCGACGTGAGCTCCGCGCATGCGCGCCGCCACACCAAGTATCTCTTACGGACACATGCCTCCATTAAACTTTACTATTTATTATCTACCAGCGTTTGCTTTTAACTTTTTTGATGTAACGTTACGCTCGTTAATCCATTTAATTGATATTGCACAGGACACCATTTACGCACTGTCGCGAGAATGTTATTTTAATGCACTCTTTATAGTCAAGTAATGTGACTTATTTGACATATTTCATCGTGAAATCAAACGTAGGTATATCCACACTTCATTATACATAAACAATTAAACGTACCTAATTAAAGAAACGACATTATGTAAATGGCGGTTGATGTCATGATATCTAAAAGCAGTTAAATCAGATCCGATTTTATTGACTCACTGAAAAACATTATTAAAACAACGCGAATAAAATAAGAAATTAAGATAACAGTATAAATGTTTCCCTCGTTATTAAAAACATAACAACTGAGATGTTTATGATAGCGAATGGGCTAAGAGCCGTATTAATAATTCTCATAACTGTTACACTGAAATCACAAAAGTGTTATCTGCAAAAGCTCTATGAAAAGCACATTTTAAAACAAATAAAACTCTAGGAAGCGTCCTTGAAACCAAAAAGGATACAAAGCAGTGAATAACTGAACCTTTTTTCTTATTTCGACCCTTACAATGTTGGGTGGTCCCGGGTTTATGAATGTAAGAAATGGTACACATTAATCGACGAGTATTTTTATTTTTCGGAGTTTGTTTTTAATTGTATGATGACGTCATGAGTTAGGATGGAAGGAAGCCCACGAGTGCAACTTCCGTGATTGCACATCCCGTGGAAGCTGTAGGTACTTGATCACGGAGATAATGCAAGTATTCAGAATTTCAGAGAACATAGGTACTATTACATCCATTACATTACATTTGAGCAAGTTTTTGTGATTTTATCATTATTTTCTGTGAGAACAAAGAATTCGATTCAGTTTTGTAAATTGGTATGTTTCTGAAATTGTTATTGCATTAAGTCCTATTCATAGTTTGCGTATAGTTTGTCACTGTTGAATGCGGTTTCAAGTTTCTTTTCATTGTTTATGATTTGTTTTTTCTTATTAATAAGACTATACAAGCTCTATGAGTCTATGGCTCCCTATCCAAACTTCAGCACGAAATGCCTCTAAAAAAATCGCAAAAGGGCGGACGTAACAAAAAGGAAGCGACCGATTTTATTGAAGCACCTGCTTCAACACGTATATACAGGGTGATTGGAAGCTGGGTGCAAAGCTTTAAGGCGAAGATAGTACAGACAATTTAGAACCATTTAAGCCATGGTTGTCTTAGACGAAGTCTTACCATTTTTATTTAACCTAATTTTTATGTTTTTTTTTCGAATATTCCCAAAATATTAACTAAACTGCTTGTTATTGGCCAAATTAAATGATAAATGAATTTATTTTTATTTTATTTAATTAAAGTAATGAGTAAGCAATCTAGCAAAACAGGTTACAGACTTCTTTGTCGTTAGACATTTTGATTACAGACATTTTAAGTTCACAAAAAAAAAAACATAAATACTTTCTTTCTTTCTTTCGTCTAAGATAACCATGGCTTAAATGGTTCTAAATTGTCTGTACTATCTTCGCCGTAAAGCTTTGCACCCAGCTTCCAATCACCCTGTATAACAGTACAAGTACTACAACACAGATAACAAAACTTTATTTGCGATGTTCCAAAGATTTAAAGGGCTGTCTACTACGCGATGAATTTTATCGAAATTACAAATCTAAGACCTTTTCTGTAAATAAAACGATTGAAATGTCAATTTATATGAAGTCGTCGGCTACTGTCCAAACAATACAAACACATTGAAAGGTAACTGCCTCCCAGACGTTATCGCGGAACAAAGCCGGCACAGTTAAACAATGCCGAAGGTCCCGAGTCGCCTAACAACTTAATTAGGTGGCCCGCGGCCGCCCGTAAATATCCCTACGTAAAATTACGACCAATAAAACTAAAAAAATGTATAACATTTCTATTGACTCACAAAAAACGAGGGATCTGATTGTCCGGCCGCTTTTGTGTGAAGACGCCTTGCTGCGCGCCACGCTCGCCCATTGTACCACGACCCCGCCGAACCTGAGCCTTTCCTTCTTTTTTCCTATTGAGGATGGGATGTGGTCCAGTTCTATGTAAACTGGTGTTTACTTGTGCAGCGTAGAGAATCATTATAGTACCTTTTATTTGCGGAACTTGAAAGGACTTACCGTACCTATTCTATTCTATCTGCTTGATAATTATATAGAGAATCAGTTTACCTGTTTAGTACGAGTAATTAAATCAAGTACAAGAATGAGTATACCTTGAAACTCTCTTCCTCTGTCCTACTTTTGCTGTGCCCGACAATTATCATACTTTTGTAAAACGTACTACCTAAGTTCACATGTGGAAGCAAATATATTGAGAACTAGCTGCGCCCCGCGGTTTCGCCCGAATAAGTCTCGATCCCGTGGGAATATCGGGATAAAAGTATTCTATGTCCCAGTCCAGGTCATGGTCTATCCATGTGCCAAATTTCATCCAAATCCGTTCAGCCGTTTTAGCGTGAAAGCGTAACAAACAAACAAACTCACTTTCGCATTCATAATATTAAGTTAGGACTGATTAACTATACATAACTATTATATTCTATCCTATATTGTTCGTGAAATTCCGTCTGCGAATGCGAATTCCTACCACATCGATAAGAGTATGAATAAAAAGCTTCTTGCATTGTCGTATAATGTTCAAGCCAAGCCATAATGAAAATCGACGCGTCTTGTAACATGACTGTGGTGCACTACACTCGACCTACTAAAGTTAAGTAAACTCTCAAGTGCATGCCAATAAACTGACAGACATAAGTTTGTATAGACATAGCTTAAGTAGGCTTTAAATCCGTTCAGTGGAGGCTCGAAGATGCAATTACGTAGTTAAGTCAGTCTGGTAATCTAGTTCGAATGTCAAATGAGATGTGCAACACGTGTTATTTGTAACTGACACATAATACAGCACGGTATAATCTGTCGGTTGATTACACGGCGGCCAGTGTGGGCCACTCCACTGCGCCCGCGCCGCCTATCTCAAACCTCGCTCGTTACTCGCTATGGACTTCTAAATGCGACTAGTTTTTGTCCAAAGACCGGGCTCAAGCTCGATCGATTTAGCGACCATGACCGAAATGTTTTCTCTTACTCAAACTTCGCGTTTGATAAAATCTAGAAGTAACTTTTCCTATACTTTCACTTTGATAGAATGCTTTGAACCAGTTCTACACTATGTATTGGAATATTTTGTGTCGCACTTGATGTGTCAATTAAAGGTCCGGAGAGCGTGCGCTAACAAAGTCGCGTCATGGCTGTGCAAGCGCTCGCGCCGGCCGCAAAGGACGCGGTTTGTTTATTCCGCCATCCATCTGTTGTCTACGCTCTGGCTAATTTGCATAGAGGGCCGGCGGGGGGGTGCGCGGGGTGGGGGCCGGACCACACGGGCTCGGCACGGCGACGCGCGGGTGGCCACAACCACATGCGCGAGCGCACGTACCGCCGCACTCCCCTCGTCCTCGGATCCTCCGCGACGTCATTCATTGCGATTGTCCGCGCTGATCGTCCGCTACCACATCGAGTAGAAATGTTGTCATTATCGACGCACACGCATCGAGAATGCAATAAAAGGGTTGAGATTCGCATTGATTATTTCCAGCGTACATTGATAGATTTAGGTACCATTCAAGCAGTCATTACGCATTGTGTTGTCAGAAGAGCTGATTGTTATGTTGACTTATGCAACGACTATGCGCGTTGGCCGATAAGCGCAAGTGTAGCTAAACTGTATAAAAGACACCGCCCCCGCTGGTCGCCACGTGATAAGGCACGATACGGTGCGGTGACTGTGAAAGCTGTACTCAGGCAGACAGTAGCGATAACCCCGCGCGACCTTGCAATGTTTCCGTGCTTACCGCCCGCCCTATATGGCGTTGAACCATTTGTAGCGGAAATCTGCTGTCTCCAAAAGCAAATCATTTAAACTTGTGGCGTATGGAAGAGATGCGGAGAGGCATGTTTCTCACTCTCTTACCAGGTAAGCAAGCCAGGCTTTTTGGAGTAAAATAACGCTACGTAAAATTGAGACAAACACTACAAAACAGCAAGCTTTCCAACGGCGGCGGCGGCACGGAACATCATCTTAATTTTGCACATAAGCACCTTGGCTATGAGCATCGATACCGATACTTAATCCACGCTGACGCGATCCAACACAAGCATGGCGCGATGCAGCGTCGTAAATCGCGCCCACGGCCTGGTAGGTGTTAAAATAGAGGCGCCCTGTGCGGCCCACCGGCCCACCGGCCCAACGGCCCGCCACGCCACCTCGACACCACGCTCGATTCCATTCCACTTGCTTTATGATAATCCCTAATATCCGGCACGAGTGGGGCTATGTTTAGCCTGAATGATTACGAAACCGACGCCCGCGCCCTTCACTTGGAACGACACTTACAATGTTGATTTTTCTACGTCGATAGTTTTAACTGACGCTTACATTTTATGTGGGTTTGTTGGCTAAGCTAAACGAACATACGTTTTATGACATAAATAAGTCTTGGAAGATCACAAAATATGGCTGTGCGTGAAATAATAGTTCTTTTTTTGCTTTGAGCCAATCGATGATGAATTATCGTATCTAGGTATATTTTCGTGAATCTTAACACATGTGTTAACGTTATAAGCATTAGATTGAATTGTAGTACTAAGTGATTCCGTCGATTTTGTATAAATACGAATAATAAACATTTACTAACACAAACTGTATACATTAACACGCAACTATTAGAGTTGTGTCACGAACTAAAAACATTTTTCAAATGCCAGTACCTGGAGACTTCATTTTGTTCACGCAGTTTATTTTTGAACAGAAAAAGTTTATTCTTTACCTTCCCTCTTGAAATCCGGAAGTATTATTAGTTGAATAGTAGTTTTAAAGTGTGTTTGGTTTTGGTTTTTTAGCCTAAGGCCTAATAATCTTATTAACATTTTATACATTGCCTTGCTGAATTTTTGTCTGAAACGTCCTTTGAATCAGTCTGCTAAATATCCACATTTGAGTTAAGTACGATCGAATCATTTATTTGCAAAAACTTCACAGTTAAAAGCTACATAAAGGCTTATTTGTACCGTTGCCGTTGATTGCTACCCACTGATACCCATGTTACCTGTAATATACGATAGAATTCGAATGTAAGAGCATATAGGTACATTTAGTGTATACACAGTTACACACAACGGAGCGAGGTGCACAAAAAGTCCTGGCACGTTTCATCAGATTTTTTGTTCATACTCGTTTTGTAATTTTTAATGCTTATTAAGCTCATTTACATACAAAGTGTTCTGCGAAATGTTCATGGCATTAGCATTAGTACAATATCTGTAGCTGTGAACAAATGACTGGCCACTGACAGGTGGTCTGGGAACATTAACATTATTGCTATTGCAACACTTGCCGAGTAACCAGAACCACCAAGGAGAATACTCAGTAGTAATATTATACTGACACTAAACAGTTATATGGAAAGTCTGCATTAATGTCGCCTATGTGAGGTCTTTATAACTTACTGAGTTTTATGCCAATCTCGAAATGAAAGAAACTCGTAGTGTGTGGCTGTCCAGAGATTTTCCAAAAACTTGTCGCTACGAGATAAGGTCTTTAAACTTCGCGTGTAATTACTATTGCTGTATCTACAATTACTGTAGCAAGTGTTAATCGTGCGGTGTTCTGCTCATTAAAGGTAACAACCGTGAAATTGGTACACTGACCCTACTAGTAACCACTGGAAATAAATCATTAGTGTTGGCAATATGCAAATAACATCGTTGTTTATTTGTAAGGTGCCTGCTCATTGTGCTGCGTGCGCTTTCTATGCACTACATTGACCGGTCACGCTATAAATTAGCGACGAAAATAAAATAGCATTCCGAGCGCGGAGCGAGGAGCGAGGGCGTTAACTGCCACTGTTTCACTTTTCCACGGAACACATGTGAGAATAGTTCCAATGTGGGAGTGTGGGGACCGACGACGGGTTTCAAGAGTCTAAAGTCGCGGTAGAACCACTTTGAAAGACAGTCTTTAATGCAGGCAACTTTTAAACAACTTATGACACATTTTTCTAAAGTAGGTAGGTATTTTTGCTGCTATAAAACTATTTTGGTTTTTTGAACACAACACTTATATTTTTGGCTTTAATTACAATGTTACGAGCCAAGCCTTGTGTTGTGTAATCTCTAAATGCAGAATGTGCGTGCGCACAAATACGCATAAGTATCCTGCTGTTTTCGTTATTATTATCTGATGAATTTCGACTATACCTACGTAATAAGTATACATATAGTGTGGTTCAGAAGATAATTTAAGGTTAAGCGAACCTGTCAAACCTTTTTTTATTCTAACACGTCGTGCACCTAATTCGGCACAAAAAATGTTACAAACCGGCTTATAAATCAGCGGGTCGGGTGTTAATTGGAACGAATTCTCTCGCCGACTCGCTGACAACATGCGAAATGACTCTGGCTTTACATGCGACAATCACGAACCTATTTTAATTCAATTTATGTTGAGTAAGCCGTAACAAACACTTTTTTATTTAAATTATTGGATAACAATCATAGGAATTCAAAAAAAGGGCTACTTATAACTTTATTTGTATTGCCCCCAAAATAAATAAGACTTCAACACGTCAAAAACGCAATAAATGGGCGTTGAAACGTTCAACATCTGTTTTAATTAAAATAAATGTTGACTATTTCTAATTAAAGGGTGTCAGGCGAAGATGGTGACAGTTGGAACACAGGGGCGTCGGATAGGAACGCGGTAAATCACGGCTCGTATGTGTGAAGTATCGACTCGTCGCGCGGCTCCTCCCGCGGTACAAATGTGTCGACTACACACTGTAAGCCCGCGTAGATGGGGCGTTCAGGCTATATTTGGATGTTTTTACACACTGGCATTGCCTATCCCCTATTTAATGAGGAGAAATGCTACCGTTTCCACACATGATAAATCTTATTCAATTTATAATAATTACTATTGTTAGGTTTAAACTTGAGCGTTATCTTGTTTAGTTGGAATAATATTAATTAGTTCGACACTGAGAAACATCAAAACAATTTTATCAGTAACGTGCCAAAAATAGAAATTACAACAATATTTTGTTATTCGTCACCAAAACACATCGTAGGAATGTAAGTAAATGACCTTGTAGGAAATTGTGTGTACTGGTTACCAACGGGAATTGAATACCTACCTGATTAAATGAAGAGATCTCAGCTCGTAACGAGTGTCGCACTAAACGTAAGATTTATTTTAATGAACATGCGAGGCCAGCACGCGATAAGGAAAAATATAATTCAATGCAAAGTTAATTGGTTTTCCATCGATACATAATTCTTATAAAAGTTTTTTCTGAACTCACAATTTGAGCGCTAATTTGACATTGATGTTAATACAATGTCGCCACCAGAGCGAATGCTATTGAAGATAATTATATTTTAGTTTTAATTGGATCGCGATAAACATTTCTGTTAAGGTACTAGGTAAGGTACATTGATGTACTTTTACACTTCATCAGTCATCCCATATATAAGTTTTTTCTTTTGTTTGTCAACAGAGGGCGGTCGATTAGAAGCCGAACTAAAGTACACAGCGAAAGCTCTAGGAGAAGCTGACTCCTCAACGCACCAGCTCATCATACAGACTGCTAAGGACCCTGACGTGTCATTACTGCACGCAGGTGCACTGCTCGAACACCTAAAGGTAACTTTCCTCATAAATCTGAGGTTTATCGTTGTTTCAAGTAATATCATTGTGAAACCGTTATGGATAGAAACCATCAAGTTACACGAGGTTTTTAGTTTCGAATCGTGCTAACACACAAGACCCATAAATTACGATGCAATCGCGTGTACCTATGTGCAGATGGCAAACCTACGATATGTAGACGGTGCACCTACTTCTACTGTTGCAACTATAAAATACTTACCTAGAGTTTAAAAAATGGGACTACTTTTAACTTTGTTTTGACGAATACAATAACGTACCTCAGTGATATTTAGCATAACTTCCAGTTGAATAAATTAATTGTCTTTCCCCAGGTGGTCCACGCAGCAACCCGCGTCACAGTTCATATGTACGACATCGAGTGGAGGCTAAAGGACTTGTGCTACAGCCCCAGTATACCCGACTTCGAAGCCTACCACATCGAGAAGATCATCGACAACATCATTCCATGCGCGATCATCACGCCACTCGACTGCTTCTGGGAAGGATCCAAGTTATTAGGACCTGATTATCCCATTTTCGTTCCGTAAGTACCTACCTTACTTTTGATGACAGCTTTCAAGCTTATTCCGTTCCAATTTTGAGCGTAAAATTCATGAGCAACTTTACCCCACAGTGGTCTTCAGCACAAACTACAATGGACTCAACTGCACCCCCAAGAGGTTCTAGAAGAAGTAAGGAAGCTGAGGTTCCAGTTCCCGTTCAGCACAATGGAGGCTTACATGAAGAGAGCTGGCATCACCTCCGCCTACATGAAGAAGCCGTGCCTCGACCCCACCGACGCCCACTGTCCAGACACGGCACCCAACAAGAAAACAGGCAATGTGAGTATTCGCTAATTCTTCATATTATAGTCCCCAAAACTTCAGGTAGAATAAATTTCTTTGTATAGTCAGTTGTTGTGTATGAATCATTTGTTACGGCTCCGTGAGAGACGCATTAGGGACCATTACGACAACTCCCGGTCCTTTTATGAAGACTTCAATTTACGACAGTTTTACTGGCACATAAATAAAGTATGTAGGATCACGACAAATAAAATATCTTTATCGAGACGAACGCATAAAGTTTAAATACTTTCCATAATAATAAAATATTTTTGGAAACGGTAATAAGGCAGGATGAAAGCGGTCGCCGCCGGGCAGATGTGCGACTACCTGCCGCCGGGGCTCCGCCCTGCGTGAAAGTTATGTTACCAACTACATGATAACATCATCACCAAATATAGGTTTCGCAACAGAACCTTTACTCGCTACTCATCAATTTTGTTTTGACACTTTATTTTTTCAATAAACTCATAAATCAGAAGAAACGTTTCAATCGTGAACGGTTATTTAAGTGAACAAATTGCCTTTAACAAATAGTACATTCGTGGCGGGTACTCAATTGCATTGGTTTGGTTTTTGTGAGTTCGCTGAGTGTCTGTCGCCACCCACGTTCGGCGAAGGGTCGGGCGCAGATCGGGCGCGCATTGTTCGGCGCGCCCGCGCAGCCGGACCGCCGCATTATACGGGCGCATTGTACACGCTTCAATGGGCTTCGTTTGCCGCAGCTATCGCCGTCACAATGACACTATTATATCAATAATGCTCACCATCCGATGGAGGCGAGCACTTCCACGGAATCCTCATAAATTTTGCAGTTTACTTTGTTTCATTATCATTGTCATCATTAATGACGTTCCAGGAATTCGTTTAATTTGTTAACTGTACATTCAATCGGTTCTTCAATAGGCTGTTCAATGTTTACAAACCTTGTTTTATTACATTTCACCAACGTCAATGGCACGTACTTATCTTATTAATAACAAACCGTTTCTTGTTCAGATTCCAGACGTAGCGGCAGAACTGTCCCACGGGTGCTACGGTTTCGCAGCAGCATACATGCAGTGGCCCGAACAGCTGATAGTAGGTGGCGCCACCAGGAACTCCACCTCAGCCCTGCGGAGTGCGAAGGCGTTACAGACGGTAGTGCAGCTGATGGGCGAACGAGAGATGTACGAGTATTGGGCAGACCACTACAAGGTGCACCATGTCGGATGGACGCAAGAGAAAGCCGCTGCCGTCTTAGATTCGTGGCAGAGGAAGTTTGCTGCTGTAAGTTTTTAGTTCCATACAAAACTTGAGATAAGATATTTCAAAAATATAATGGTCAAGACTCCTGAGCTCTCGCTCCTGATAGACTTAGGCCCGTATTACAGAACCTCACTCAAAACTCAAGCATTACTTAAAACTCGTTTAAAGCCTTTTGATTGGTTGAAACTAGTTTTAAGTAACGCTTGAGTCTTGAGTGGGGTTCTGTAATACGGGCCTTAAGCAATTTCGATCTTAAGGCATTTTTAGAAACTAATCAAAATTTTAAATAAAATAAAATAGTATCGGCTTGAAAGTAAGCCTCTCCATAAACGTTTTCTATTTGACAAACAAGGCAAAGTTACAACTTTTCCATTAAATCTTAGATTTATATTGCGTTAATTTCCAGGAGGTGCGAAAGATGACAGTGACCGAGACTGTGTCGCCGTCCTATAGTTTCTACCCTTTCTCTACGTCAACACTAAACGACATTCTTGGCAAGTTCTCCGAACTGTCGTTAAAGAATATCATGTTGGGCTACATGTTCATGGTAAGTCACAATTTCACCATTTATTTGCACCTTTCTAGTTAATTATTTTTGTTTTTTATTGCACCTGTTTTGTAGGCGTTATTTTATGTTTGTTTTTTGTTTCTTTCAGTTAATTTATGTAGCTGTGACACTAATGCAGTGGCGTGACCCCGTCCGCTCGCAAGCGGGTGTGGGTATAGCAGGGGTACTGCTGCTTTCGATCACTGTCGCAGCCGGATTAGGCTTTTGTGCTTTGTTAGGTGATTATTATTTTATTTTAGTTTTTTTCCACGCCCTGCTTACACACTATGTAGTTTTTTTTAACACTTTTGACTCCACCCACTTTTCATAGAACTCATACGCCATGCTGCCATACATATTGGAAGTGAACCCTCCGGGAGGGTTATCGGCATTAATTTTGCGCTAAAGTTAACCATCGCGGACGGTCAAGGGCATTAGATTTAAAACCGTGTTAAAAAAACACTGTAAAACGAAGTGAAATTGAGTTTTCAGAGGATCTTGTCGCTATAAATAGTTTTTTTTTTTGTGAATATTTGTAATCATAAACCAAAATTTAAAAAAAAATGCTTGAATTTTAAAACCAACGCATATACTAATAAATCCTATTACAATATACATAAGATTTTATTTTCACTTTTTAAAATGCTGTATTCGCTAAGAAAAACTAACATTTAAAATGAGCCCTCCGCGAGGGCTCCCGGCAGCCCATATGCTAGTCGGTGAATCCTCCAGGAGGGCTCCCGGCACTGAACGTGTTAACTCTAGGGCTATCTACTAACTTCTTTTGTTTGATCCTTAGGAATACCATTCAACGCATCAAGTACGCAGATAGTGCCGTTTCTGGCGCTGGGGTTGGGCGTGCAGGACATGTTCCTTCTCACTCACACGTACGTGGAGCAAGGGGGAGACGTACCTCGCGAGGAGCGGACTGGCCTGGTCCTCAAGAAGAGTGGCCTTAGTGTGCTGTTGGCCTCACTCTGCAATGTCTTGGCCTTCCTGGCAGCGGCTTTAATGCCGATACCCGCTCTGCGCGTGTTTTGCTTGCAGGTAAAATTGCATATTATGTTCCTAGCATTTAAAATTCAGATTATTGTGACAGTGCCCACTGGTAATTTTTAAAAGACTGCAAATTTAAAATATTTTTACAGCCAAACGTTACATTGAAAAAAAAAAATACTAGTTTTGGACACTATTTGCCCATTCCAAAGCGTCCTACTACGCTTTGGAATGGGCAAATAGTGTCCAAAACTAGTTTTTTTTTTTTCTTACCTATGGAGAAGAACAGGCTATAAACTCCACGAACACACTTTTAAATAAAAAAATCGTTACAAAAAATTGGTTACATTCATTCATGTTGAAATTATATATGTGAGAACAATGTAGAAAGACGTGCACGTTAAACGCGTACGTAATAAAAAAAAAACAATTCAAAGATTAAAATAAATTAAAATATGCCGTGGCAGCTAAGAGATGACCAGTCCCTACTGACGGCGCTGATGACTGACGCATGGATCAGCATCATTCAGCTCAACCATTTTTAAGGGACCTAAATGATCCAACACACGCGCCATCAGCAGCGAGACATTAGAGTGAGCATGACATACTCTCAGGCACCAGGGCACATTCAAGTCAATGAAAGAGATATTACCCGGAAAATGGTAGCTCTACTGCTCTCTCTCTATTAGTACATAGTACTCACACCTGGGGTATGCAATTATACAATATAAAGGAGATTGAGTTTAAACAATGCAAAGATAGTCTTACAATTTTCAGCAGCTCCAACACTATTTTCAAATTTTAATCAATTAGTTGCGGTTGTAGAGCAAGACCAGCGTTGAGCCAAGCATTTTCATCAGCGTTGTAATCCCCCAACTTATATTACACCTGCATAGTGTGTAAGATTTAAATTTCGTCTCATTCAGTTGAAGTATGAGGGGAGGTATTTTATTGTAACATTTTAAACAGTACCCCATGAAAGATTAGTCTACTTTAGCCAGTCTGAAACCTGGTTGAATTAATAAGTCTCTATTTCTTGTACTATAATAAAATATACACGACCATCTTATTCACGAGCAACTCATTTATCCCTAGGCGGCCATCCTGCTCTTGTTCAACCTTGGGTCCATGCTGCTCGTGTTTCCGGCGATGATCTCGCTGGACCTGCGGCGACGGTCTGCGGCCAGGTCTGACCTGCTGTGCTGTCTGACGCCAGAGAGTCCCATGCCTAAGCGAAATAAGAAGATGGCAGACCGTTCCCGCGGTAGGAGTGGAAAGACTGATAAGGTTTGTTGAGAACGAATTTATTAAATCTTTTAAGTTATCATGAAATTGGAAAGCTTTTAGCACCAAAACTCTGTTAGGTCTTTGACGAAAAATAAAAAACGATCATAGGAAGGGATGGCTTGACATTAAAAAAAACCGGTAAGTGCGGAACGGGAGAAGTTGGACCACCCACAATGAAGAATTCCGTAGTTGGGATGAATTTATCCCAAAAACAAACTTAACATTGTAGTTCATTGTGCATTGATCATGTATAATTTATATACGTCAATTCTCCAACTGCAAATGAAAGCTTTTAATAGGAAAAAATAATAATATTTGATATTTTAACTTCAACTTAATAACTCCACGCGTTCTTGAGAAAAAGGGTCTTGACAGACAGACAGACAGACAGACGGACGAACGAACGGATTGACGGACAACGAAGTGATCCTATAAGGGATCGGTTTTTTCCTTTTTAGGTGCGCGGAACCTTAAAAATGGGCAAAGTTATATTGGGCTAATAAATCAATATTATTTGCAGACTAATTGGAAAGACACGACGAGACAACCATTGGATCCTGAAGATTTGGGAGACCAGTCGAAGGTGACGTGCTGCCTCAGTCTGTCGCTCACCAAGTGGGCGAAGAACTACTACGCGCCGTTCATCATGCGACCTTCCGTTAAGGTATTATTCTTCATTATAAGGCTTTTGGCTACTTTGTACAACTTTTGTTTATGTTTTAAACAACTTTTCTTTTTTCTTTCATAATTTATAGAAAAATGTTTTCATTGCAAAACACAGAAGTTATAAGGTATGGTTAATTTTCAGGTTACATCAATGCTAGCGTTGATCGCAGTCATTTTGGCCAGTGTTTGGGGAGCTACGAAAGTCAAAGACGGTCTAGATCTCACAGACATTGTACCAGAGAACACGGACGAACACGAATTTCTATACCGCCAAGAGAAATACTTCGGCTTCTATAGCATGTACGCCGTCACACAAGGAGACTTCGAATATCCCACCAATCAGAAGTTACTTTACGAATATCACGACCAGTTTGTTAGGATACCGAATATCATAAAGAACGATAATGGAGGACTTACGAAGTTCTGGCTGAGCCTGTTCCGAGACTGGTTACTAGACTTGCAGGCAGCTTACGACAAGGAAGTGGAGAGCGGGTGTATAACGCAAGAGTACTGGTGTAAAAATGCAAGTGATGAGGGCATATTGGCTTACAAACTAATGGTGCAGACTGGACACGTAGACAATCCCATCGACAAGTCACTAATTACGACCGACACAAAGAATGGTCACCGATTGGTGGATAAGGACGGTATTATTAATCCGAAAGCGTTTTATAATTACCTCTCAGCCTGGGCTACGAACGATGCCCTGGCGTACGGAGCTTCACAAGGGAACTTGAAACCGCAGCCGAAGAGATGGACGCATTCGTCAGGAGACGTCGAGTTGAAGATACCGAAGTCATCACCACTGATCTACACGCAGCTGCCGTTCTACTTGTCAGGTTTAAGTGACACGGAGTGTATAAAGAACCTGATAATGTCAGTGCGGGACCTGTGTTTGAAATTCGAAGCGAAGGGATTGTCTAATTTCCCGTCTGGTATTCCTTTCCTGTTTTGGGAGCAGTACTTGTATTTGAGGACATCACTGCTCCTGGCCCTCGCCTGTGCTTTGGCTGCTGTTTTTGTGGTAAGTTTACTTACTTATTAAGGACTTTTTTTTTCATTATAATTCGTAACAAGAGCCGGATATTTTTTGCCGATATGATTGCAAATCATCTTTATAACATTGTTATTTTCTTGCAGGCTTTAATGGTACTCCTCCTGAACTTCTGGGCAGCAGTGCTGGTTACATTAGCGTTGGCAACATTAGTGCTACAACTGCTGGGTACGATGGCACTGCTAGGAGTCAAACTGTCTGCAGTACCAGCGGTGTTGCTAGTCCTTTCCATAGGCAGGGGCGTTCACTTTACTGTGCATTTGTGTTTGGTGAGTAAACTTTCATTTTCTATTTTGTTTTTATAAATTTTATTGTTTTTAAATGTTTTAACACCTATATTGTTTTTATAATTATGATAAACGATATTTATTTTTGTAAATTGGTCCAAAAACCCTTTTTCATCACATCTATTCAAAAAGAGCTAGTTTGTTATTCGTAAACAGGGACCAAAATTGCTGTTTGATCTATAGGGAGCAAAATAGGTTTGAATTTGGAATGTGGATATTATTAGTAAAAGTTCCAATCACCAAAGAGATCAATCACGAACATTGTATGAACAAGTAACAGGCTGGCAAGAAAGAGAGAGTGTAAATTATTTGGTCAAAATGAAAATCCAAGATGGCGGCAACGAAATGACGAAAATTTTCAAACTTTTTATCATTAGTGTCGTTTTCATAGTTTTCGAGGGTTCTAAAGCCGACAGTGAAGTAAAATGTAAAGCACACTTTTTTTTTTCTCATAGATGGTTATGAAAACTAGAGTGTTCACCTCGGGAGCAACACTATTTTAAGCTCGAGGGACGTACTTTGAATCCCTCGCTGCGTTCAGGATTCTACTTTAGTACTCTAGAATCTTTCGCTCCGCTCTGGATTCAAAAAAACACTCGCCATAAAAATAGTTGTTTGCTCCCTAGGCAAACAATCTACTATTACACGTCAAAAGTAAATTTTGTTTTTAAACTAGATGAATTCGGTGTTTCCTATCCGACTACTCTGAGAAGAAAGACAGTCCAGACATAATCTTGGTCAGGCCATATGAGGACAATGCAGATTAATATCTGAGTAATGCAATTTAAATTAGAACTAATTGAAATGTTTCCTGACAGGCTTTCGTGACGTCGATCGGCTGCAAGCGGCGCCGCGCCGCGCTGGCCGTGGAGGCGGTGCTGGCGCCCGTGGCGCACGGCGCGCTGGCGGCGGCGCTGGCGGCCGGCATGCTGGCCGCCAGCGAGTTCGGCTTCGTGGCGCGCCTGTTCTTGCGGCTCCTGCTGGCACTGGTGCTGCTCGGCTTGATAGACGGATTGCTCTTCTTCCCGATTGTTCTCGCCATTTTGGGACCCAACGCCGAGGTAAGTTTCTATGATTTCACTATTCACTGAAGTCAAATCTATCCGGTGGTCAAATAATTAACTTGTCACCAATAAAAGCTATGACGTAACCAAATGTGATAAAGTAACACATGTTGCTTCTTCTTTGCCATGTTAATTAAAATTGTGAACGAAATGCTTACAATTTAACTATTCCATCCAGGTTCGACCATTAGAACACCCTGAAAGATTGTCGACGCCATCACCGAAGAGTTCTCCGGTGCACCCTCGCAAGTCGAGTTCAGGATCAGGAGGTGGCGACAAGGGAGGTCGAGGGGGCAAGTCTGCACCGCGACCGTCAGCTCCCTCTCTCACGACCATTACCGAAGAACCACCGAGTTGGCACTCTTCTGCTCCCTCCGTGCAGTCCTCGATGCAGTCTATCGTCGTGCAGCCAGAAGTGGTCGTGGAAACCACCACTTATAACGGCAGTGATTCAGCCTCAGGACGATCGACACCTACTTCAAAGACACCTCATCCGGGCGCTATTACTACTAAGGTTAGTTTTCGACTAGTCATTTTCCAGTAGCACTAATGCAAGCCATAAGATTATGTTTCACAAGCAGTTACTTTATTTATTTGGTAATTCGATATCTAATCTATCCAAATATTTGCAGGTAACGGCGACAGCGAACATAAAAGTAGAAGTGGTTACACCAAGCGACAGGAAATCAAGACGCTCGTATCACTACTACGATCGACGTAGTAGGGATCGTGACGACGATAGAGAGAGAGATCGGGATCGAGACAGGGACCGCGACCGGGACAGGGACCGGGAGCGCGATCGAGAGCGGGACAGGGACAGGTCGAGAGAACGAGACCGCAGGGACCGGTTTAGAGACGAAAGGGACCACCGCGCCTCACCTAGAGAAAACGGCCGAGATTCTGGCCATGAAAGCGACTCCTCACGTCATTGAAGACTCATGACTGTCTCAAACTGTGTGCCACTTGAACAACGATCCACACCGTGTCAACACGCTGTGAAGACTTTAGATATACTTGCATGAATGCAACTAATTATATTGTATGTAATGATCTGAACGATTTGACATCTTTACCTAAAGTTACGGAGTTTATCTCTTATAAGCTGAGCAATCGTACGTAAAACATGTTTTAAGGTTGGCAATACCGCTTATAATCAGTACCTTAAGACAGTATTACGAGAATTGTAATTTTAAGTTTACTCTTCATATATGAATATAGTGGAGGCTATATTGATAATCGGTACATGATGGAAGTGCTAGTATCTAACGTCAACATTATGTGTAACTATTCGTAGTGCATACAAGATGGTACTGAAATCATTCCATTGCGGGGCACTAGTACTTCTATATTGTGGTCCAGTATAGATGTGTTTCAGTGTCAAAGCTAGTGAATTCTTTACTGTATAAAACCAAATATCATTTGTAGACGTCATATCTATACCTACATTTATTTGTGTGTTCCTATTTTAAAGACATTTCCATTTGTCTCCAAACTCTTTGTTACATTTATACTTCTAAAGACTGTGGTCAAATATTATTAATTTATAATATTATTTATTTGTATGTCTATAATTATTCTGTCACCAGGAAAATCTGTGGAAAATCTCAGATTAATTGTACAAATTATTTAGGTAGTTGTAACTGTAGATTAAGCGGCTATTTATGAGATTACATAGTTATGTTTTATACCTAACTGTATTGTTGTGATCTTTAGGTAAACTTAGTAATTGTGAAGACTGCATTTAAAGATCAAAGCACAGTATTGTGTGAATATAAGGCGAGGTGACGCGTCGGTGCTGCGGTACAGTGACACCGACTTGAATACTGACCTCACGTTATGGGCGACGAGTTACGTTGTAACGTTTTGTGCAAAGTACTTAGTAGCATATATTAATTTATACGTACATATATAACTTAATGATATTCTGTAAATATAGCTGTACCTCTAGCAAGTAACTTTGGTAGTAGGCAGCGCCCCCGTGCGGCGGCTGCGTACATTTGTATCATTTATTTTTATACAATTTTAACTGACATATTGTCGAAAAACTGTAGGTTGTAACTGAAACGAAAACGTTTAATAACTTTTGTAGGTTTTAAAAAAATTAACAAATGAAATGCGGAGAAATATAATTATTGTGGCAGTGTTCATTAATAAGTATCATGTAGCATTTATTTACAACGAGTATTTAAATTATATCATAGAAGGCTGGATTAATGTGGAATTTTAGAAGACACCTATTTGAAGTCATCATACATACATATTATTATATTTAGTGGGAACTCGTAACGCACAATAACTGAGCTAAAAATTGGTCTGAAAACAATATTTTTATTAGAAAAATACAAAATTCAGAACCAATCCGCCAATGACACGAAGTTTAATTTGCCACACATTTGTGACGATAAAATGTTATTGTTAAAACAAAAGTTAATGTCGACTGTAATGAGAAAATAAAATACTTTTAAACTGTACAAATTATTTTAATTTATTTGACCTCCTTAACGAATCTGCAAACCTTGTCATATGATAATAAACCTTATGTAGATAACCTTAGACATGTGTACCTAAATTAAAATCTAAAGCAAAAACTTGAAACTTGCTTTACTCAGCGTTCCACAAGCATGAGTGTCAAACTAACTTTAGAGAGTAGTACATAGAAACCGGCCTAGTGCGTGTCGGGCCACCCACAATGAAGGGTTCCGTAGATGGGAAGAATTTATAAAAAAAAAACATCATTTATTTCAAATTATTGTCAAGGGGTCGGTCAGTCAGAAAGATGAAGCTAGTTGCCCATTCCAAAGCGTAGTAGGTTCCTATGGAGAAGAACGGGCAAGAAACTCCATGGACACTCTTTTAAATCAGAATATTGTTACAAAATATTGGTTACATCATTCATGTTGAAATTATACATGTGAGAACAATGTAGAAAGACGTGCACGTTAAAAGCGTCCGTAATAAAAATATAAAAACAAAAATAATTCAAAAATTTAAATAAGCCATGGCAGCTAAGAGAAGACCAGTCCTTACTGACGGCGCCCGTTCACGAACATGACGCATGGATCAGCATCATTTAGCTCAACCATTTTGAAGGGAACTTAATGATCCAACACACGCCACCACCAGCGAGACATTTGAGTGAGCATGACGACGTACGTAGACGTACTCAGTAAATGGTAGATTTAAAGTAGGTAAACAGTGCTCACATATGTGCAATGCAATTATATAATACTAAGATATTGAATTTATACAATGTAAATATAGTTTTTCAATCTTCAGCAGCTCCAACAATATTTTCCAATGCTAATCAATTAGTTTATGCACCCTTGTGGAGCTGGACCAGCGTTGAGCCAAGCATTTTTGTCAGCGATGTAATTCACCAACTTATAATATGCTTGGCAGCATAGTGTACGTTTTATGCAAGGTTTAAATTTCGTTTCATTCAATTGGAGTATGTGGGGAGGTATTTTATTGTAACATTTTAAACAGTACCCCATGAAAGATGAGTCTACTTTAGCCAGTCTGAAACCCGGTTGAACTAATTGGTCCCTATTTCTAGTCCTATAATTGTGTCTACCACCTCTTTTATTGAAAAGACTTAGTTTTTTCCTTACGTAGGTACATGATATTCTCATAGATATATTGACAAGGTACCGTCATAATATTAATATCTTTAAATAGTTCCCTTAGAGAATCGCGTCTGCGGAGGCCATATATTGCTCTGATGGCTCTTTTCTGTAGAATAAAAATAGATTCGATATCTGCAGCCCGTCCCCATAGTAAAATACCGTAAGACATGATACTATGAAAGTAACTGAAATAGACTAGCCTCACGGTATCTACATCAATAAATTGACGGATTTTTCTCACAGCATAAGCTGCTGAACTTAGCCGTCTTGCAAGAGATGTTAAATGAGGACCCATTGCAGCCTTGAGTCGAGGGTGATCCCCAAGAAAACAGTTTTATCGACGAATTCTAGTTTCTCCCTATTCAATACTATGTCACAAACACTACTTTTAACATTCGGCAAAGCAAATCTTATGGATTTATTTTTGTTCCCATTTAATACTAAATTATTAGCAGTGAACCAATTTTGGACCTGCAGTATGGCGTTATTTACGTCGTCAAGATTTGATGCACGTCATTTATCTTAAAAATTTGAGAAGTATCGTCAGCAAATAACACCATTTGTGGTTTGTTTTTTAATAAATGGGGTAGATCCATGGTAGATCACTAATATATACTGAAAAGAGGAAAGGACCCAATATCAAGCCTTGTGGAACACCCATTTTTACTTTTAGACCGAGTGAATTGATACCGTTAATTTGAACTTGCTGCTGTCTATTATTTAAATAAGATTTTACCAAACTGAGCGCAAGTTTACCTAGTCTGTAATGCTCAAGTTTCAAGAGTAAGGTTTCGTGGTTTACGCAGCCTTGGAAAGGTCACAAAAGATTCCTATGGCATCTTGGGGCGCCTCCCACGCTGTAAATATGTGTTAAGTAACGCTGTAAGTTTGTGTGTGTAAGATTTGGTTGGTGTTAAAATGATTAAGCATTTGATTGATTGATCGAAAACCTTGCTGAATACCGGCAGCACGGATACTGGTCTATAATTGTTGGTGTCTTTACTATCCCCAGATTTAAAAAGTGATATAGCCTTACTGTATTTCATTAAATCCGGAAAAACTCCTTGATCCACGCACAAATTAAATATTAAAGCTAAATATGGTGCTATAGTCTCGATTATGGATGTACAAACTTTGATAGATAATCCCCATAGATCTTCGGTCAATTTGATTTTGATTTGCCGAAAGTTTTTATAACTATCATAGGGTTTATATGTTTAAATTGAATTTCAACCGGGCAGCCTGTAACGTTAGTTTATAATAAATCAATTGAGACATCGGGTGAGGAATTTAAAGCTTCCGTCGTTTTTGATGGTAGGTATATTAGTAATCCGATTCCCGGCCACCGTAGGCGCGGGCTTGCGGACGGTGAGCAATGGGTAGCTCGCCGTCCGGTAAGGACCAAGCCCGGGTCGTCGTCGCATTGTGTTCCACGCGCGCCTCAAAGAGATGTCAGCGAGTGAAGGGGTCCGATGAGACCATTGCCTGCCGGGGTTGCGGGAAAGTCCGAAAGGGATACCGTGGCCCCCTGGCATTGCACAGGCAACAGAAGGAACACGGGTGGGTTTTAGTCAGTAAGAGTCTGACACGCCCTCTTGCTCCACCCAGAGCGGAAGAAGTCATTTGATGATTTCCCACCAAAAAAAAAAAAAGGTATATTAGTAAAGAAATTTACAAATTCTTGAGCTACTTCTAAGTTAGAGCTTATGGCACCACGTGAAGTCTCCAATGTTTACTCAGTGCTTCGTATTTTTTTCCTATTAGTTTCATTATGTATAACTTTCTGAACCGTTTTTATTTTATTTTCTGCTGATTTGATCGTGTTGCTAGCGTAGTATATATAGAGATTTAGCTATCTTGCAGGTATTTCTAAAAAAAATCGAATATGTATCCCAAGAACAAGCTTAACATTGTAGTTGAAAGACATCTTCTCCCATACGGAATGTATGGGAGAACATGTTTTTTCAACTTGAAACGAAACTGGGTCTGCTTATTTTATTATTTTATTTTTATTTATTGAGCAGGATAATAAACAGCTACAATATAAAATTTGACAAGTTGTAAAAATAATATAGGGAGTGTTAACAATATTGTGGCCCACTACATTATCCGCACATTACAAACAAAAATGATAATGAGTGCCACTAAATGAGCAATAAGATGAGTTAATAATTATTACATACTATCAAATACATTAAATTCAATTAAAATACATTCAAAAATAATAAGACGAAGAACAATAAAAGACATATAAGAGAATAACAATAAGCAAAAATAGAAACAATAAAAATATAGGACTAACATTAATTAATTTTATCATTATTTATTATTATTACATAGAAGTTTCATTACATTCCATTTGAATTTAGATTTTAAGCATATAAAAATATCAATATCAATGAAATCTTGATTATAGGAATCTATCATACGACGAATAGGCCATCGCATACCCGAATTAGTGCGACATATGTTAACAGCAAATAAAGTACCAGCACGAACACTACGCTTATTAACGGCGCGAGGAACTGCATAACATAATTTGCTCGTGAGGTCAATTGAGTCAAACCACTATGGACAATAGCATGTAGTACTGTGACTTCCAAGAGTTTACGTCTGGATTCCAGGGAAATCTGCTTGCATTTATTCAATAACTGAGAATACGATAAGTATATCCCGTGACACTTATAATGCAAGGCTCGGAGAAACTTACGCTGGACCTTCTCAATCTCATCTTTGTATTTCTGATAGAACGGTTTCCAGATTGGTACGGCATATTCAAGCTGTGATCGTACAAGAGTCTTGTATAGGTAAAGATAAGTAGAAGCTCGCTTGAACTCGGTAGATGACCTCATGACAAACCCATACATCTTGAATGCCTTATTTACAATCTTTTGCACATGTAGATTTAATGATAGCTTATTGTCCAGTAATACACCCAGATCTCTCACAGTAGGAACATTATTAAGGGCGGTATTACACAATTTATATTTGAAATTTATGGGGAATCTGTTTCTTGTAAAATTATTATAATTACATTTAGGCTAAGATGTAGCTTATTGTCTAGACAGTATCTCGCCAGCCTATCCAGGTTTCCCGGAGTTTGAGGCAATCTTCTACAGTTTGTACAGTTGTATAAGCTTTGAGGTCATCAGCATATAAAAGGAACTTGGTATTTAAAAAACACTTATTTATATCATTTAGGTACATAAATAATAAAGGTCCCAGGATTGAGCCTTGCGGAACGCCTGAGGTAATAGGCACGGAACCAGACTGGTAGCCATTCACATTAATCTTTTGAGTTCTGTTTTTAATGTAGGATGTGAACCAGCGAAGCAGATTTCCCCGTATACCATTAAAAGCAATCTTATTCAACAAACTTTCATGGTCAACCTTGTCAAAAGCCTTTTTGAAATCTGTATAAACAGCGTCAACTTTCAAGCGCTTATCAGTGTGTTCTCAAAAAAATAATTAGAAAAGATAAGTAGGTTGGAAATAGTAGAACGCTGCTGAACGAACCCATGTTGTTCTGGTATGATAGAGCTATGCAAGATTGGATAAATTTCATTGTGCACTAGCCTTTCAAACCGTTTTGATAAAGTCGGCAGAATTGAGATAGGCCGATATTGCTCTACAACGTGTTTTGAACCATCCTGTGTACGGGCGTAATATTAGCCTGTTTCCATACATCAGGGAAAACCCCCTCACTTAAGCATTTATTATAAATTGTGTAGAGTGGTTTACAGATACTGCCAGCAGCAGCTTTAAAAAACAGAGAATTAAATTTTCACAGATGATGTATTTCCGTTGCCGCAATAACAACAAATACTAAAAATATAATAAAATAAATATTTACATACAACAGACATGATGTTTTGCCGTTTTTAATAGATATTGGTACGGAACCCTTGGTGCGCGAGTCCGAAACGCACTTGGCCGGTTTTTTTTTTAAAGGCGCCTCGCAGGTTAACCTAGGAGTTTGTCGGCTGCGAGGAGTCCTGGGATACAGTGGTATCCTTCTGCGAAACAGTCACTTCGCAGAAGGAGGCTGCGGAAAGGGAGCGGGAGATTGCTTTCGTAAACCCGATCCGCAGCAGACGCACCGGGCGTCGGCGGAAGGCGGATAACGCCCTCTTCCAGCCCCCTTAAATGGGTCCAGGGGCGACGGATCTGGGGAAATCCATCGCCCCCTACTCCTTATGACCCGAGATGGTGGCGCGTAGAGTTCCACGCGCACCTCTCTATTATTTAAGGGGGGAGTTTAACACCTCACTCCCCTTTAACTCGAGGTGGCCTGCAGAGGCGGGCCGGCACTAGCCGGGGATCGCGGAAGTCGCATTAGATCCCGTGATCCCCGGTGTAAGTGTGATACGGAACACCGGGGTGGTTTTAATCAGTAAGAGTCTGACCCCTCCGCCCTCCCCAGGGCGGAGGACATCCACGAGGATTTCCCCCCGTAATAAAAAAGGAGGTTGGCTGCTGCTTTACCGGACTTTCCTGTGGCTGTCTCAATAAATTAAGGCCTCCATCCAGGGCATAAAACTTAGAAACTAAGCGAATACACGCCAACAGCCCCTGTGGTATGAACCTCGGCTTAAGGCGTCGCTGGGGGAGGACAGCAAGGGACAGCCTGGATCGGATTAATATAAGGGGAATTTAAAGCTACAGACAGACTCAGCGGCGCGGGCTGGCTCGAGCAAAGGTCAGGTCGTTCCCGCCATCTTGGATTTTCATTTTGACCAAATAATTAACGCTTTCTCTCTCTTTCTTGCCAGCCTGTTACTTGTTCATACAATGTTCGTGATTGATCACTTTGGTGATTGGAACTTTTACTAATAATATCCACATTCCAAATTCAAATCTATTTTGGTCCCTAGGGATCAAAGAGCTATTTTGGACCCTGTTTACGAAGAACAAACTAGCTCTTTTCGAATAGATGTTATGAAAAAATTATTATATTGTCGGCGTGATTAATAGTATGTATGTAGGTTATGTCGTGGCCAGATCTTAGAATTGACCATTTCATGAAATGGTCAGCTAACATTGGCCATATCGTTAAAACGTCAACTTTTAATGAAATGTCAGTCGACGTTTGGCCATATCATTAATGTAGGGTGCATAGTGTAAGGTGTAGTAAAAATAGCTAAGTAACTGCAACCAAGAGAAGTAGCGTTAGCCGGCCGCTGCCGCTGCCGCGGCCCCGCTCGCTGCGCTAGCTCGGCTCACGCGCCTTTGGTCACAGTTCTAACCTAACTAACCTAACCCATTTGGTCAGGGTGCCACTTACATAAAAAAAAACCTTTTTATTTGGGACAACATAGGAACATTTTTTGGTAATAAACCCTATATACTAAGCTTATACACTAACAGCCTTACTAATAAAAATAAGTTAAACATTTGTTTAACTATTGTATTGCTATACAATGTATAAGCTGTGAATAGGCGTTACACACTACTCTTACTAATAATCAGTGTATACACAATGCACAGTTACCCACTGCTTATGACAAAAACCACTGGCAACATTAGAAGATGCGTTCTGAAACTGGTAGTGCGTAATATCATTGACATTTTTTCATTTGGAAAAACATTCATAACTTTAGACTTTTATGTTTAAACACCTAAATTTAAAGAATTACGTCCATTTTATTTTCAAAACTATTGATTTTGCGTTCTTTTACGAATTAAAAAAATAGATTAATGTCACTAGTGAGGCATGCATTAGTATAAGAACGCTACAGTAAAAGCTGTTATAGGGCGCTTTCCGAATTAGAACATAATCGCTCACAGCGCTGACACCGATAATTGGCGTTCCGATTAAGATATCACGATTATGACAGCTGAGGGCTGTCAACAATTCGGAACGCTCGTGAACGCGCTCACGGTACTCGCTCAACGTCAAAACTTGCATATCAAATTTCATTGTGTATATACCACACATTTCTTCTTCTTCTTTGAGTAGGTGGCGAAGGGTAGCCAGAAACACAATTTCGAAAATGCCACGTTAGTTCAAAGATAAGATGCGAGTCGAAACAAAACAGCACAACTGTCATTTTTGACAGCACTCACGGTGATATTAGTAAAAGGCTTGGTCGGCGTTATCGCAAGATAGCGTATTTTATGACGTCATCTATGACGATTCAAGACACAACGTTATCATGCCCACGTTAATACGGTACGGTTGTTAGCACGCTCAAATCGATTACAGCGTAACTCGGAATGCACCCATAGTCAATCTTGAACGTCAAAATTTAACAAAGCGAATTCAGCACGACTGAAATGATAAAAATTATGAAGATATTTTTTTTCTTTAATATTAAATGGTTGAAACTAATGACGTTTGACTAATTCAACAATGTTTCTTGCATATAGTTTGCTGAACCTTTATTTAAATCGAAACTCATTTTCTTGCAAACAGCAAGGATCATAACGATGTTTATAACATTTTCTTTTATGATTGTCAATTTCATCTAAAATATCGAAAAAATTTAAATAATCCATGGTTTTCAAACTCAATACGACAAAAGCAACTAGTTATTATAGGTTATACATTCGCTATACAAGGTCCGAGGGCTGAATAACGGTTGTACAAATTCTCTTTGATTAATGACATATATTACACCAGATGTATACAACTGAAACGTCAAATATCGTTTATTGGTAACGTTGATGTTATAACCCCGATATACGTCGTGCGTAAAAGTTTATTAGTAAGGCTGTTAGATTAGTAACAAATTTAAGACTAGCACAAACAGTTAATGCTTCATGTACTTACGAGGCATGTCATGCGGACAATGATTCCGCATGAGATGCCTCAGCACAGGAGCTCTCGGGTCCTCAGCCACGACTTTCAGGATGCTATTGCTACTACCCCGAACCCTCCCTACAAGCGATGCCACTTTCTTCCTGATAATAGCATGGAAACCATCTGTATGGGATTAGGCAAACATCCCCGAGGTACTACAGAAACGAGGGAGTTTCAACATCATCCTGAAGACATTGTTATATTGGACGCGCAAGGAATTTAGCGTCCCCCGCGAACAGTTGAACCACAGACTTCCAGTGTACAGGTCCTGACAGTACGCTTTAAACAAGGTTATTTTGACCTGATCCATACAACGAAAGAATCTGCGCGCCAACATGTTCCCGCGGACAGCCAACGCCCTGCGCTCCCTCTCCACGTCATCATCGTCTCTAAGGTCATCGACAAGTATACGGCCCAGATATTTAAACTTGATCACCTGCTTTATATTAGCGCCGTTCAAAGTTATTGATGTAATGGTGTCTGGGCACTTGCCGACGGCCCTGAAGACCATGAACTCGATTTTCCTTACATTATATATGAGACCATGTGATGCGGCGTACTTTTCACAAACCTTCATCATCTCCCTGATTGACCTCACAGTCGGGCCCAGCAACACCATAGCGTCCGCGTAGCTGATTTTGTTCACACAAACACCCCCAACTTGGCAACCGACACGCATGCCACTGAGCTCGACTATGAGGTCATTTATATACAAGTTAAACAGCTTTCTCACTCCGCACTCCAACCTATGACTCTGAGAAGCAGTTTGACCACCTAACACAATTAGTCTGATTCGAGTACCATTATTGAAATATTTTCAATAATTCCGCCGGTATATCCTCCATCTTAAGCGGCCAATTTTTTTTATTTTTATGTAGGACTGTACTAATTTTAAGTGCTATGTTGCATTTCACGCCCCGGCAGCGGCCGGCGAGCGCTACTTCCAAAGTTCCAAGTTGATCGCTTTCCATAATATCATATTTGGAAACCCAATAAAGTCCATCGACTTTTTTGCGTGATCGCTATAATTTGTTTGATTTGTTCTATGCCGTCGCCATGATGCAAAACAAAAACAGAGCGACATCAACGCCTCTACCGTTGGATAATCTAACTATTTTATGATACCTATGATCACAAATTTTTGGCTACATCATGAAGTAGTAGTGCGTTTAACTGTTCATATCGTTAAACGTTGAGTATTCAATGATCTGGCTAGTCCACTTCATGATGTGACCAGTGGTCGATGTTCGTTTCATGAAATGACAAATTTTAAAATCTAGCCACGACATAAATACCCATACCAAATTACAGCTTTCTATTAAGTACTAACAGTCTCTGAGATAAGCCGCGGACGTTCATACTTTGCAGTGAACATTTTTAATAAAATTGCTGAAGAAACAAATCCGCATATTGTAACGGATCAATTTCAGCCCTTCCCCGCCGATGTAATCGAAGTGAATGTTGCGTAAGTAGGTAAGTACTACATAAGGTCTAGGTTACCTGCGCCTCCCAGACGTGTCGTAATGATACAGTATTGGCCTCCGATGTTTCTTATAATTTTGTGAACAGTTTTTGCACCGCTACGGCCAGGACAGCAACATGTATCGTACGTTCGTTGGTATCTAGGCGAAATATTTCAGATAATGCGAAAAATTGCAAACAATTTCCTGCAGCAAAAATAAAATTCTTCATTGATATATTTTTCCCAAACTCCATAAAGTTTTCATTTCCGTCCGTGTACCTATCAGAAGAAAATCCCTAAAATTCGTTAGGTGTAATGAAAGTAGTCCATGGAGCGTACAGTGATCCGCTTAGCTCAAATTATAATAGTAGGAGGGTGAAATTTCGGCGGTAGCAACGCCTGCGACATTCCTTAGAAAGCGGGAGCGCGGGAATCAATAAAGGATTTCCTGGCGACTTGCCCACGCATGTGCGTGGCGGCCGGTGTCGCGGCCGGCATCACCTCGTACCACCAGCGCTGGCCGAAGCGACTGCCAGCCGTGCATTCATGCAGCAGCCTCGTCATCAGCTTGCCTGCTGGCACCATCTTACCTGCTGGCCGGGCGTTGGATACTACCAGTTTTTCGTAATACTAGGTCGGATATTGTCGTAGAGCAGCTCGAAGGCGTTCGCATCGGTCGCTGACCATCAACCTTATGTATGAGCAAATAAATCTCAGTAATAAGTAGTAGGCCGCTGCGTTATTGGGCGTATGATTCGCGCGCAGCGTCAGTGCGGGCGCGGGGCGGCGGGGCGCGCGGGGCGCGGTTGCGCGGGCCGGCGCGGCTTGGCGCGCGACACGCTTGTCCTCGCCTGCGGCCCGCCCGCACGACACCGGCCCCGGTCCCTAACCTGACTGACACTACCACTCGATGACTCATGCACAAACGTACGCCCCTGTGTGACACTGTCAGGAGAGTTTAGTGCCGTGTGTTGTTCCATGTAGGAGCAGTCAGTGCTGTGTCGGTTGTCGTGTGCCCTTGTCATGTGGGGAGTGCGATGGCGCTGATGGACAGCATGTGTCCGCGGAGGCCGCTGGGCCTGCTCGTCGCGCTGCTCGCGGCCGCCGCGCTCGCCAACCAGCTCGAGGACATCCCGCACAATGAGTAAGTGCCCTCACATCAGATAACCTAGCGCCCGTAGCACACACAGTAGTAACCGTGCTGAATCTTTGAACATTGATGTAATGTATTGTAAAATTCCTAGTATTAAGATAGTGATTTATCACAATAATTAGTTTATAATTCCAAGAAGTGTAGACAACAACAGGGCTATTATTGTAGTGCATTGCCATTTATTAACTACATTATTGAATAACAAATCAAGTAAACAAAACTATTTATTGAGATTTATAGTTTTCCAGTTTCAGAATGCTAAAACAGAATTTTCCACTCCTATTTTCATTTACCTATCTAAAGTATTAGCTTAAAACGAAAAATATTACACAATCAAAACAGTTTCTATATAAGTTATAATGCAGCTACCACATAGCTACCTAAAACTTCAAATGTAGTATAGAGTAGTAAGCTCACACACGGAAAGCTTTTTCCATGGATCCAACAATGCTATACCATTAGGGCCACCAATGTACCTACTATGTAAGAAAAGAAAGCTTTTCAAACCGTAATTAACATCCTTTCAGAAAGGTGTTATGCAGGAAAATAGAATACCTATAACATCCCCAAAAAACAACACTGTAGTATTTAGAAAGGCTTCAATCGTAAATTCCCACGCTTTACTCCATGTACCGTAGTAGTATCAAATGAAGCGAGAGACTGATTACATTTGACTACAACTGTATGCACGACATCCACTCAACCTTTCCATCATCCAATGACTCCTTCTCTCTTCTTTCTTCTTTTTCTTTCTCATTTCTCCTGTCGCAGGTCTGCTGGAAGAAATTTCTTAAGAAATAAGCAGTACCTTTGTATTCATAATTATGATTATGTCTTATCTGTATCTATTTTTATGTGTGTACATAAATAATAAAATAAATAAATAAATTTATTTCATCGTATAGATATTTATAGATACGTTTCATCGCAACATTTGGTAACTTAGATGAGTTTGTCAAATGAACCGCTTCATCTCGCTCCGAGATACATTTCAATACGTCTTTAGTGCGAAGATATCCTTTGATACGTTCTAGATATAACTTGAAATTAAATTTTACATTTATTATAAGTCAGTCTTCATGTTATTGCTTTATATATATGCTTTAATATAACGCGAACAAATCCGCAGTATAATTCACAGAGATGGCAGAAAATGCTGAAAATTGACACTTAACCATGGATGCCGACTTTCCCCTACATTAATCATATTATTTGCACCTGTTGCGACTAAATTCACGCCATTTTTTCCTGTAATTCTTATGGTGATATTGTCATAGGGAATGGAGTGTGTCATCCCTCATAAGTTGCCGAGTTCATGATAGCTTGGTATGACGATTGTTAGCATGGCTCAATATCCCGCATAGTTTTGACTTATTGTTCTGAGGTTTAGACGTAAGTAATTAGTACGGTCTAGTTGTAACTAATTGATATGGCTTCGGGGGACATCTACTTATACGGCCCGTATCAGTCATGCGTTTATTTTTAAGAGTGAACTTTGACACTAAACATCAATCTTCATAATTACATCTCAAGGGTTATCAAGAGTTCTAGAAACCGATTTGATTGTCACTTACATGACATAACTTAACAGAACATCAGGCTGGTATAGCCTGATGGGATAAGCAGAGGTATAAGTTTTGCCCACTATGTTTAATTTTCATGTCATTGAGGGCGAGCGTATTTGTCCGGTTCGGTTCTCGCAATGGCTGAGCGATTGATTTCTACGTGTTTGCGGGTTTGATTCACTTTCCGTTCCACACATCACATATTTAATTTTAATCCATTCTTAATTTGTCTAGCACATGGATAATTAGTACGAATCTGGATGTTTGTTTTTTCAAGTGTTGGAAAAGGTTTGAAACAAAAATGTGCTTAAACTCCATAAAGTATAACGGTTTCACATGAAAATGACGTTAGCTTAAAATTCAAAACAAAATTAACTCTAGATAAAGCATCGAAATAAAAACAGAGTCCTAACCTAATAAGTAATTAGTTTTTATACTGATTGAATAAAATAATAGAAACCATGTTTAATCGTAAATTGATAAAACATTTAAAAAAGTAAAAACGATCTGTATCATTCATGTAATTTTGATGTCTATGTAGATTACATAATTGCGGTGGGCACGCCACCGGTGGTTAGATGGATATAATACCACATATTACTGTAGCTCATTCCTATGTATTTATCTAGCTGCCTGTATATAATAGTGACCTACCTTGTGCTATGGCTAAGTGGGGTCGTGTGATAACATACGTGTAATTATAAATAATGACCAATTAATAATAAAGAACAAAAAATCAGAAATCCTGAAAAATTCATTAAGTCGGACTGGAAGCTTAACCTTACCGAATTTAAGGCTCTCCACTCACTTCTCGAAGAACTCATACGTTATGCCGCCATACATATTGAAAGTGAATCCACCAGGAGGGTTGCCGGCATTATGTTTGACGGTCAACGACATTAGTTATAAACCGGGTTATAAAACACTGTAAAACGAAGTAAAATAGTGTTTTCAGGGGGTCTTGTCGCTATACGAGTATCCAACCTTTAAATTTTTTTGTAAATATTTATAACCGTGAACAAAAAATTAAACAAAAAGGCTTATTTTTAATCTTATATTTATAATCGTTTTTGTTTTTTTTACATTGTTCTCATATATACTTAGTCTGGCCATAAAAACTGTTACAATTAAAAATAAGAAAGATATTACATTTGAATTTGGAATCCGTCATTTTTATATGATTGTTCATTGAGTTTTCTAATTTTGGCGCCTATACATTGTACAATATTTTGCGATATATAAAATGGAGTGGGGTGATAAAGAGAATCAAATCGCTGTGATTGCATTACACAAAGTTGGTATGGAGCCAAATGCAATTTTTAAAACTCTCCATACGCTTGGTATTAGTCAAATGCTTGTGTACCTATTAATAGGTACAATGAGACCTCCTCTGTTTGTGCCAGAAAAAGATCTGGCCGTCCGAGGGCTCCCGGCACTGAACGTATAAGTGTATTCAAAATATCTTAAACGGTTAGCATCATTATATAATCAGTTTCTCTGGCACTTATGAAATGAGATCATTTTGTGATCTGCCCAGTGTGTTTTACACATAGACTTTTTTCTTTAACACCCAATTCAGAGCTGTAAGCTGTAACTTGCAAGGAAAGCATTTTCAATAAAACTAATGTAGCCTGGCGGCCATCCTCCGTGTCTTTCACAAGGCCTCGCAATGCAGCGGCATGTAGGGCAGGACGTGCCCGCACCGCCGAGCAGCTTATTGACAGCTAATTACAGAACGATATTCAGACCGCTTCCTCCCCCGCGCCCGCGCACGCTCCCGCTACTTAGATGAATTTCTGTAATGACGTTTCGTCGCGATTTGTTAAACGAAAAAGTTCACAAGTGACAGTTGAAAGTTCCGAGATGGATCAATTCGTGATAAATGGCGCCACAACCCGCCTGGCCGCCTGCTCGCCTACCCTCCCGCCACTCATACAATGAAGCGGTTGTAAAAACTTTGAATTATTAACGAGGATTTCCGGTTAAAGTAATTACGAATCCGCGCCACTGATTAAATGTATTGGGTTGTTTCATTAATGTGTGTTACAATGTGTGCTTCTACGAGTACTTATTTCTAGATGGGTTTCGAGGAAAAGATAATTAATTAGAAAGCTTTTATGAATTGTAGGTATATTAAGATATACAGTTTTCCAGTTTCTTCCTTCTGCAAGCAATAAGATCTTCCAGTCAGTCTTCTCTGCTTCATTTTCTTTCTACTGAGTTCTTGTTTTTATAATTATATATAACAATATAGATTAGCAGTTATTTTAATAAGATTTTTGAATAAAATGCTTATCTAACATGTTCATTAAGTTTATAATCTATTTTCGTCTCAAATAATGAAGTCAATTTGCACTCATCATTATAGAAATCGGGGTTCGTTTAAAGGTGTGAACGAACGTGGGAATTTTATTCAATTTCCCCACACATCGGAGGGGAGAAATTCTTTTTATCAAGAGTGCAAATGTAAAGCTTAAACGAAATCAAAAAAATAGCAAGCTAAGGCCCGGGGCTGCTGTGATCATGCGCGCAAACAAACTCTATTAGCAATGTGCGAGTATGGTACCTGCATTTTAATTTGTATTACATTCAGTATCATCTCTGATGAATAATAATATAAGAATAAGGTATTAAGAACAAATTAAAAATTACAGAGCAGTAAATGAACAATATGCCAGCCAGTACAGCTTTCTGATGTCATGTTGATATTATTATTAAAAAAATTGAACACAATTATCTGTTTACACTATCTAGTCTTGCCACACGAAGTTTATTTTTATTTTTTATTGCAAATAATATTTATTACTTTTACAGTGTGTTAGTTTAATACATAAATATAAAACAATTTAAAATATAAAAAGCTTATTCGAAGTGGTCTCCATGGCTACAATACAGTCCTTTAAACGTTGAGGCCAGTTATCAATAGAAGCACGCACTCTTTCCATGGGAAAATTCTTCACTGCCAATCGTATGGATTGTTTTAGGGACTCCAAATTATTATGGCGATTAGAGCAAGCCGTACTCTCTAAAACTGACCATAAATCATAATCCAGCGGATTAAGATCGGGACTAGACGATGGCCAGTCTTCAGCTCTGATGAAGTCCGAAACGTTCACTTCCAACCAAGACTGCGTGGACCGAGCTTTATGACCCGGCGCCGAATCTTTTTGGAAGGACCATACTTGGTTATTGAATATGGTGTTGTTAAGGGGCTTAACTACCTTCTCAATAATGGTATCTTGATACACTTGTGCCGATGTTTTGATACCTTTTTCACAAAAATATGGCTCTGTCACTCCTTCATAGCTAACACCCCACCAAACCATTACTGAAGTCAGATAATGCCCACGTTGCACTCTGTCGATTAATTGGGAAGCTTCCTTAGAGCTTTGAGCATAAATAAGGTAATTTTTTTTTTTTTTAATGTTGCTCAATTGTAAAGATTTTCCCATCCGTAAACAAAAAAATTCTGTGACCTCCCTTTGCGAACCGCTTCAGTAGTTGTTTCGATTTTACCACCCAATTCTTTTTTAAATTATCAGTTAAAATGACCAGTGCGTCTCTTATAGGTTGCAAGTCCTAATTCATCTTTTAAAATACGCGACATGGTTCTGGGTGCGATCTTCATCTCCCGAGATAAAATCTTTTACTTTCGGACAGGATTTCTTCGAATTCTTTCCCTTACTGCTTTGAACACATTTTTCGTACGAACACTACGTGGACGGCCAGATATTTTTCTGTCACAAACAGAGGTCTCATTGTACCTATTAATAGCCCGGTACACAAACATTTGACTAATACCAAGCGTATGGAGAGTTTCAAAAATTGCATTTGGCTCCATACCAACTTTGTGTAATGCAATCACAGCGATTCGGTTCTCTTTATCACCTCACTCCATTTTAATATCGCAAAATATTGTACAATGTATTGGCGCCAAAATTAGAAAACTCAGTGAACAATCGTATAAAAATGACAGATTCCAAATTCAAATGTAATATCTTTCTTATTTTTAATTGTAACAGTATTTATTGCCAGACTAAGTAGACACTTAAGATACGCTTTTTAATAAAATTAGGGTTCTGGCAGTTCACAGGTTACACGAGTTGATTGAAGAGTTCTTGGTAGGCTTTTTTAGAACCTAATAAAAAAAAACTTAACTAGGAGAGCCCTATCAGCATTTCTCAAAAGCAATGTAGCTTAATGAACGTTAATATCTGCTGGTTAACCTACAATTACGGGCTATCTGGCTAACCTTCGGAAATCACACGCAGTGTTTCAATGTAGATTAATATTAATCCGCACTGTTTGTTAGACTGGAAGCCGAGCCCTACATAGTTCGGAAAAGTCTTGGCTGCAGATGATGATTGCATGTGGTTCTCGAAGGTTTGTCGGCTTGGCAATAATTTTCAGTCAGTAAATTGCATGTAAATAATACAAGTCTTAGCTAGAGAAAACCACACTAACTAGGTACGTATACAATATTGTTAAAAAGTCTTTATCATATACTCGTGTGTCGTACCTATGAATATGATTTACACGTTCGTTTGACGTTGTTTGAAATTGTTTCTTTATACAGTAGATACGCCTGCGGCGGTATTAAATTAATTGGTGTCGTTATCTCTTGGGATTTTTCTTACTGGTAACACAGTCTTTTATTTAGCGAAGATGTAGGTAGTTCTTAATCATGCACGTGTGTGTGTAACTACGACACATGTACTCGTTTTTTTGGCGTTGCTTTGTGCTATTTTGAGGTTGTTTGAAGTGGTTTATTTAAACAATAATACGCCTGCGGCTATTAAATTAAGTGGTTTCGTATTATCTCTTGATTGTTTTTCTGAGCTGGCAACAGACGTTTTTCAGTCAAGATGTACTTATCTCTTATTCATATGGTGTTCTACACATGCTTCTGACTCGTTTTGTACTGTTTTTAACGCAGTTTCCGGTGCTTGACTTTGAATTTGACTTTATGGCATAACGATGAACTGTTGGACAGATGACTCAATCATGTGTGTCTATTTATAAAAATATTGAAACAATATAATGTGCAAAACACATGCTTGTAAGCACGAAATATATTTTTAATGACTGTTTGAATGATCTTAGTTATTTCGTGATATTTTGCACGACTCATAATGCGAATCATTAGAGTGTTTGAAAATTTGTTTTGCCTCCTTTCTGTAGGTAACTGTTTTTAGTGTTACACTCCTGCTAGTACCTACACAGAACCTACTTATTTTATATACCATTGTGTAAATAATTTACTGGAGATTAATTCTGTACTTAGTTTTAAAATAAATCCCTTCAATCAAGTGTGACACCTGAAAACATTGTGGGTTGCGAAAAAAAACAATTAATTAATTACATATTTTTTCATTTCAGCCATAGGAGGAACCCTATTAAAAATGCCTCTTTTATTCAAAGTAGTTTAATTTTAATTACTATTAACTATATCTTAAAAAATTCCAACTTTAACCCTCTTCCAATGCCTAGCAACAAACAAAGTAGTCTTTGAGAGTACGTAAAGATTGCGAGGTGAGAAAGTTTACCAATATTTAGGTAAAAAAGCAGTGAAAACATACTTCATCAAAAGTCATTGAAATAAATTGTTTATTTTTGTTAGAAATTATATTTTGAAAATAAATATACATATTATTTTTAAATGTTTTTTTTTTTGTTGTAAATTCTGAAAAAAACACTTACACGTCAAATATAAATTGTGTTTTAATCTAGATCTAGTCGGTATTTCCAGCGAAGAACCATTTTTTTTTTCATCTTGCAGGGATTGTCGGCTGCTTAACCGGGTTGTCCTGTGGATATTTATTTATGGGTAATCTTACCGGGTACTGCTATCCCTAAATCGGTGGTAACCCAAGTAATTTAAAAAGATGCATTTAACTATGTCGGTCACTTTTGCCAACTGGTACTATCTAATTTAAAACGCTTCTAACGGGTAAAAATAACGATTTTTAGGTTTGATGAACTATTTCTATGATTATTTAATAACATTGCAAAAAAAACAAACTCGATCACCATTGAAAGGAAATGTCTTAAAATTTTTGCGCTCTGTGCGATTCATACATCCTAATACACAGCAACGCCCCATAATATTACTAATAATATTATGTTTGTGTTACTTTGTACCCTATAAATTCACTAAATTATGAAATAAGCGCCACAAAATCGGTTTACCGAAGAAATCGTACAGTGACATCAGTTGTCTGTTGGATCACAGTCTATCGCTAACCAATGCGGTTTTAAGTTTGCATACACCCGTTGCGTAAGAAGAAAATAAATATTTTTATCTCGCTTACTCTTGCTACTGGGCCCACGGAGGACAGAAGTGACTAGACCTATAGGCCGACCGCTTAACTAAGTCCGCGCCTGAGGTAGCTGCGCGGTGCGAACTCAGTTAAGAGGTCGGCCTTTAATAATAACGTCGTTGTCTCATTTTTTATTAATAAAAACAATTATTTTTTTTGCTTTTACTATTTTTCTGTTTTTGAATGAGCATTAAGAGGCGTGCACTTTTGGATTTAACAAAAAAAAAAACTACTACGGTCGCCAAATATTCGCTATCATAGTTACAATAGTTGACCACATTCATCCATTCTATCTGAACACCTTCGTCTTGACCAAAACAGTGGTCGTTTATAAGCAACATGTGGGCAGCTGCAATATCCGCTCTCCACCGAGCCGCTGAGCCGCTGCAGCGCTGTAAACAATAGCTTTATATGAGATACGGTCATAGTTCAGCGGATCGCGATGTAAGCACATTGATGCAGCTTTAAGTGCTGTACCTACCTACTATACAGTGGTTATAACGTATCTATGAGCTTAAGCGTGTAGTGTCGGGGTTAAAGGGGAAAATAAAACATAAATATAAAAGTCTATGTAATCTTTGAGATAAGAAATTCAATAAACAAATTAATGGGTTTGGATTTAACCGCACAAATCTGTATATAAAAGCCAATAATATTCAAAAGCCTTGAAAAGCATTTTTTGATACGCAAATCTATTAGGTAATAGGTACTTACTATAATATAATAAATGTAAAAGTTTGAACATGTTTGTTATATAATCAATCACGAACGAATTAGCATGAAAATACCAAGCCTTGGATTATAACATAAAATATTTTATTAAAGGTGCAGGATTTAATTTCCCTAATATGCGATTAAAACTACAGCTAATATAATATCATTATTATTAATTATAATGACAACTATAATATTTACATAATATATTAGCTAACAGACTTAAAATAATAATATGTATAAACAGAGGGAAAAGAATCATAGGGCATCAAAAAATTCGCCCGCATCGCTGTCAACAGGAAAAGTGCCCAATAGGCTGGCAGCATTGCCACGTCGCATGTCGATCCTGATTCTTCAGCCAAAAAAAAAGGCCAGCCTCCTGGTCATGTAAAGAGTCGACTAACCGCTCGGCGATGTCTCAAAATTATTATTATTATGAGTAACGTTTCAGGTTAATCCTTAACCAAGCTGTTAACTCGCAACTTTTAGACCAGTGAGGTTCACTTTCAAATACATTATAAATCTATTTAAAGATAAATATGATCGATCTGAACCCATGGATAGTACGCATAGTGTCGACAAGTTACCAAATTATAATATAAGTTTGTTTGTTCCCTACAATCACCCTGATCTGATCACGGAAATGGGGACAGACCGCCACACTATACGTCGTAATTACAAGTTATTCAGGTTTGATTTGAGTAATGACTTAATTGATCTGGACATGAAAGATTGTAATGTTCATGTAGTAAGTCAAATAACATATTTCTGATCCAAGCCCACAGAGACTGTTGGCTAATCAGTTAACTTTGATAAGTGTATCGAGCCGTAAAAAAAAAACTTCGATTTGCAAGACTCAAGCCTCACGCTAGCATTTATAATAATTAAAAAAATAACATAATGAGAAGAATTCTTACCATACAAAGATTTAAATTGTAAGATTTTGTTTACCGTACTTAGTGCGTTCCAAAACGTGTCCATAGATATTGAGAAGAGTGAGCTCACACATCCTGCATAGATCAATAGATACGATTTTCAGTATGATTGAGCTTAACAATACTATTCAAATAAAACAACAACAAAAAACGGAAAAAAAAACAATAAAAAAAGTAAACAGAAACGTGAGCATCTTTTGACATGACAGGAATCTAACGATTAAATAGTTAGGTTTCTTAACTTATAAAATACTAGCTGTGCCCCACGGTTTCACCCGCATAAGTTTCGATCCCGTGGGAATATTGGGATAAAAAGTACCCTATGTGTTAATCCCGGTTAAAAACTATCTGTGCGCCAAATTTTATCCAAATCCGTTCAGTAGTTTTAACGTGAAGAAGAGACAAACATACACACTTACAAACTTTCACCTTTATAATATTAATAGGATATACAGGGTGTTAAAGTAATTGCGTGCCATAGCTTAGGGGTAGGTTCAGTATCGATAAAGAAAGCAAGAAAGAAAAAAAAATAACACCTACTAACTAGAATAGAACTAGAATTAAAATTATTGTATTTGTTTAAATGCTTTAATTACTATCGAACGCGAATCGAACTAACGCTACGACGGTATGTAAATTACAATTCCAATTTTTCCTTCGTACGGCGATGTGTTAATAATGTTTTTATTTTGTTTAAATGCTAATTTATATTTCCTAGAGTTACCTACATACTATCGAACGCAATGAAATACCTACGCCCGAACACTTCGATAACGCCGGGTGAAGGATAGGTAACTAGGTAGGTACGTACAATTCTAAGTATTTCTTCTTTTTTTTTTCTGCCTTCTTTTATCAATACTGAACCTACCCCTAAGCTATGGCACGCAATTACTTTAAGACCCTGTATAGTGTGATAGTTTTTTGTTAAAATTAAGACTTGTATCTTTACCAATAACGAAGCTACCATTTGGTAAATAAAACGATTCATTTTTGTTTATAGAAACCGCACACAAGCGAACATGCTTATCTTTGCTTACTAGTTATAAAATTATCATAAAAGCCGCGTCGCCCCTCGGCTAGTTCGCGAGATTGATCACAAAACTTTGTCTGGACATAGCGTAATTATATAGCCTGGTTCAGAGCTCTTAAGGATAATATAAATGAAAGTTCCATTAAAACTTGTCCAGTAGTTTTAAACATCGTTAAGGAAAAACGCGCAAATGTTGTAGTTTTGAGTTCGCTCCTACTAAGTGGTTTGGTCTTATGGGTTCAGTTCCAACGTAAGGAATGTTGCAATACTGGAACTAAGTATGGCATAACAAGTATTAGATATTATATACCTACAGGTTGGTGATTTGGTGATCTGCATCCGTCAAGGGAGTGGGGGGGGGGAGGAGCTCGTGGCTAAGTAATAACAGCCGCACGGGTCGATCCGTCAGGATAAGCTACGCTTGCCGGGGTTGGTCTGTGGATGGGTGACCATCTTTACGTACCGAGACTCCTCCGTGCCTCGGAAAGCACGTTAAGCCGTTGGTCCCGGTTGTCATTCGTGGATCTTTGACAGTCGTTACGGGTCGTCAGAACCCCGAAAGTCTGACAACCAGTCTTACCAAGGGGTATCGTATCACCCAATTACTGGGTTGTGGAGGTCAGATAGGCAGTCGCTCCATATAAAATACTGGTATTCAGCTGCATCCGGTTAGACTGGAAGCTGACCCCAACGTAGTTGGGAAAAGGCTAGGCAGATGATGATCCGTCAAGGGGGTGATTCTACCTGTCATACAATTACAATATAAACTTTCGCTATGAAACACATTAAACGATTCGTAAAAAGAAATATATGAATCTAAATAGTCTGTCTACTGTTGTATAGGACTTTGATTTTTTTTTTCACGGATAGAATATGAGTTTCTTGTTGAAAGTTTTTTATCACGACGACGGGTAGAAACAACCCCTTGACAGATGCTGCTGTCATAATCGAGACCCTGTATAATGTAGCGTAATAATTAAGAATTGCTTACTAATAAGTCGTAGGAATTTGTCAATGTATCTGTCGTCGCGTTCTCGGTAAAATATAAGACACCAATAAGTGTCGTAAATAATGTGATATGACTATGTAAATGGAAGCAGTCTCTCTTACTTACATTTGACAAATTTATTAAAGCAATTTTTCAACTACAAATGATCAAAGGAAACATAAAATCCTGTAATCCCCAACGAGTTAGGCACAGGTGTACCTTTAAGTACACCCTCATTTAATCAGAGATGTACCTATAGTACACCCTCATTTAAACAGAGGTGTATCTATAGTACACCATCATTTAATCAGAGGTGTACCTATAGTACACCCTCATTTAAGGAGAGGTGTACCTATAGTACACTCGCATTTAAGGAGAGATGTACCTATAGTACACCCTCATTTAAATAGAGGTGTATCTATAGTACACCCTCATTTAATTAGAGGTGTACCTATAGTACACCCTCATTTAAGGAGAGGTGTACCTATAGTACACCCTCATTTAAACAGAGGTGTATCTATAGTACACCCTCATTTAATCAGAGGTGTACCTATAGTACACCCTCATTTAAACAGAGGTGTATCTATAGTACACCCTCATTTAAACAGAGGTGTATCTATAGTACACCCTCATTTAAGGAGACGTGTACCTATAGTACACCCTCATTTAAGGAGAGGTGTACCTATAGTACACCCTCATTTAAGGAGACGTGTACCTATAGTACACCCTCATTTAAGGAGAGGTGTATCTATAGTACACCCTCATTTAAGAAGAGGTGTACCTATAGTACGCCCTCATTTAAACAGAGGTGTACCTATAGTACACCCTCATTTAAACAGAGGTGTATCTATAGTACACCCTCATTTAAACAGAGGTGTATCTATAGTACACCCTCATTTAAACAGAGGTGTATCTATAGTAAACCCTCATTTAAACACAGGTGTATCTATAGTACACCCTCATTTAAGCAGAGGTGTACCTATAGTACACCCCCTTTACACCCCATGTTATAGGGGGTGAACCTATTCCCATCAATCAGGCAAAAATCCAGACTCCGGGCTACTAATGAGAAATTCCTGATGGAAAAACCCATTAACACTTTGCCCGGCCGGGGAATCGAACCCAGGACCTCATGCACAGCAGTAGCGCGACCACTAGACTAACGTGGCAGTCATGGGAAAGTCGATAGTTAACCGGTTGACGATGATTTAATTGAATTCTACTGTCGAATATATGTGAAAAATGAAAATCCGTTTTGTTGGAGTTTATCCCATTTTTTTTCTTTTTTGATTCATGCTTTTAAAAGTTGCAAGGATCAAACAAAAGGGCCTAACTTTTGGGAATAAATAAAACCATACAAAACGTCCAGAAGATTCAATTTACCTGGCCTGTTAGGTTTGGCAAACTGGCCAGTGTTCATTAAATATAATATAATAATATTTTTATCCTATTTCAATTTACATAATCGTATAGTACACTTCGAACAATACAATTGCTTTGAAATAAAAGCACTATAACTAGCAACAACCTTTAATGACGGTATTAAAGTCCGTGCCAGTTACAATCGTAACTCATTTAACTGTTTCGTAGAAGCGTAGACAATTTACACAAGCGGCGTAGGCTCGTAGCAGTCGTAGCATCTCGTAGCATTCAATGTGCTACGCCGTTGTTGCACTGTGTACCGAGTGCGACATTCAATGCGGGTAGACGGTGAATAGGTATTTTTTCAGTTCTTGTTAATTATGCATGAATAGTAACAGTAACGTTTTTTTTATAAATCCCTTCAGATTAGTTAAATTAGTCTAAGTCGAGACGGGATTGATGCAAAAATATTTTAGTACCAAAATGTTTAGCTACGTAGATGTATTTCTGGAAATTACCATTTTTCAGTAAACCTTATTTTAATAATATCATTATTAAAATAAAGTTTACTGTAAAATGAGTATGTTTAAAATAAATTAAAAGCCGAAGCCATGTTATCATTTGCAACACTTGAATATTTAAATTAAAGCTGTACGTTCACGTTAATGTAGTTAATAGAGAGTACAAATTAATTTGGATTATTGTAGTTGTTTTATTGCGGCTTATCAATGATTGGCCGACACCGCATGTGGTATCAATGTTTTAGTTAAAACTTACTGAACCATAAAACAGTTTCATTTGAATTAAAATGACAGCTTTTACGTTTGATGTTAAGTGAATAATTTCGTGATATAAGTCAAGTTTTAGCTCAACAACTGAACATTAAAACCCAGAAACTAGACCGCAAAAGAGAAGCAATGAACTAAAACTAATTGAGACATAAATTAGACGTTTGTCAATTAAATTGGTTTTTATTGTGGCTGGTGAGTCGCGGGTGGCGTACGAACAGGCAAATTAAACTAGTTATGATCTGTTTCCACAACGTAAATATTTGCAGAGCGGCACGCGGCGCGGGGCACATGTCAAAGGCGCCGGCTTCGGTATTGATCTAGAGCGGGGCACGGGGGGCTCGTTGCTTCGGGGGATGAGGGGCGCGGGGCGCGGGGACGCCGCTCGTACTACGGACTCGGAGGCTGCCTTACGTAAGGGCGCAGCGCGTCTGACACCCTGTCTACCAGCACTCGCCGACTGATTAATAAAACAACCGTTATCGACTCACTGCAACCGAGATATCATCGGTTTCTATCTCTAATTAATTTACTTTGACACTTAATTAAATACCTTGGCTTCTAATTCGTATCGATCGTTTTAATATTCAAAGAGATTTAACCGTTCATAACAATACCTTTTCAACACTTCCTGCAAAATAAAGCGGGTGTGAATTTTCCTCAATTCTCGAGACTCGTTATTTTAGGAACACCATCGTTTCTTGTTTAATCATAATAAATTACTAGGTCCTCGGTACGATCAACCCTAATTAAACAGCAATCATAAATTAGATAAGTAATTTAAAAGGTCGCTTTGATGTCACCGAATGCGCGGTTCAATTTTCCCACGTTTTACTAAGTCCCAGTATTTTAAACAGAAATTTGTCAAACGCAAAGGAATGATATTGAATTCAGGTGAAACGTAAATCGGTTTATACCCGCCCGGCCGACGAAACCCTATGCTATGCTCAGCGCCAGGGTTAAACCGATTACAGTAACAAGATATTTTAAGAGGATCACTGCAGTGTTAAGGGCCTTTTCTCCGTTTTGCAATCTAATCGCATGGTTCTAATAGAAAATATAAGTATAAACTTTTCTTGTGAGTTCACTGAACTGAGATGTGAAATGAAATCGAGTACCCTATTATAAGAGCCATAGTAACATGTAGTCCAGGATTCGTTTTATAGATAGATAGAAAATAGAATACTCATTATTGTACACCATAAAAATTACAGACATAAATTTAGAAATTTTACGTAGGCTGACACAATGGGCGGTCTTATCAGCTCAGGACTGTCATAATAGTATAAAAAGAGAGTTGTTGAAGATGCTGGAAGCTTCCCGTATCCCGAGTAACGGCCCGGAGACGGCGCCGGCTGCATGCCGCGCACCTGCCGGCTACCAAACGAACGTTTTAAATAATTCTAAATTCCGAACCGGTGCCGGTGACGGCCCAACTTGGGCGAACAATGCCCGCGAAACATTCCCTGATTGCTAATGAGGACATTGTGGAACAACTTGAATTAAACGAAACGGAATAAGGAAATAAGAACGAAGTTTTGCCCAAAAATTCGCTGAACCGTTCTCGTCTTTTACATTTCCTTTATTATTACTTATGTTATCAGCGAGATCTTTTAGAATAGATAGGATCATGATTCGGTCAGAAAAGGAATGAATAAAAGAACGCGAAGGGTAGGGCAGAAAACATTGCAAACGACTCCGAAGACATTTTGATAAAGTACACAAAAAATCACTCCATGAGCCATCTACAGGGAAGTAAAACCCTTATTATTTTCTTCCCACTTACTTTTTCCATATCATTGATAAAAATATTGTGACAATATATTCAAGGTTCAGAAACAAGGGTTTCTGAACCAGGGTAGAAAGGGTAAAAGGGTAGATAAAGCAATCTCTTTTGAAATAAACTCTCAAAGTTGAGACTTTGCATATTATAACTTTGAAGCAAAATATGAAACGGTTCAAAGTTATTTTAATCTTAAGAAGGCTAATAGCGAAGGGTTTATGGCATAAAGTCTAGACGTCTTCTACTCGTTCTTCATTTCGGTGCAGCGCAGTTTCTATCGATTTCTCATCACAGGACTGCTCAGGACAGGGATAATCCCGCATAGATAGACTGGTTTCAGCTCTACTAAATGCTAAAGGACGGAAAAGCAGTTTTATTGTGTATAAAAATTGGAATTTCGTCCACGTAGATTGGATTTTTTAAGTCAGCTCTTAGGGTTTTAATAGGAAAATATTTATGTAGCTTTAGCCTTAAAATATATTTTTGGTAACATTTTCATATTTGGAATAGTTTAAAGTTCACATACTCGCAATTACTTTTATAATTAGTATTATAAAACTTTAGCCACGTAAATTACTACATTATTATGCTTTATTTACTTTTGATTCTTTGCATTCCATTTCATTTCATACTTGCACGCAGCAATGTGCCTAAAAAATGCTTTCTTTGCCTGAATAAAGTTTAGCTTAAGACTTAATTGGGGCACACGTATTGGTCTAAAGCAACTCTTGGCTACTAGTAATCCATTAGTGAATACGTTAGCGGAAAAATTAAAATGGCGTAGCAAAGTGTGGCTGATTCACATAAAACTGTGCTACAATAAGAACATGCAAATGTTTCAGTGGTCCAGTTCGGACGAGGGAGATTCAAACTATCACGGGTAGTATTTTAAAATAGCAATGTCGTAAGCTATTCCTGAAGCTGAATGGACTCACACGAAATATTTTAATCCGTAACTTCATATATTTGAATAGTATATTAGTTTGAATGCATATATTAACACTTTTATTGTTAGTGGCAATTCATATTTCCTGAAAGTATAAAACTGCACTTTGTTACCTAATGGTTACATGATTGCTAACCTGTCGTTTAAACTTATAAGCCTTATTTGTATTTACTGTTTATGTTTGACAAGAGCGCGCATAAATATTAATAAAGTTTTCTTTTAAAGTTAGATTAACTTGGAAAGTGCAAATTGTACCTACTATGATCCTTTGTTGGTCGAAATAAACGCTAATTATTATTATCTTAATTAATATTATAAATGCGAAGTGTGAATTTGTTAGGAAAACATAGTGAGGAAACCGGCATGTCCTAGAACCAAAAATTCGAAGACATGTGACATCTACCAATCCGCACTGGGCACGCGTGGTGGATTATAGCCCACTCCCTCTCATTGAGAGGAGGCCGTGTCCCTGCAGTGGGAACGTTATAGGCTGATGATGATGATGTGAATTTGTTTGTAACGCTTTCACGGTAAAACGGCTGAACGGATTTAAATGAAATTTGGCACATGGGTAGACTATGACCTGGAGAAGGACGTAGGCTACGTTTCATCCTGGATCGCAGACGAAGTCACGGGTAATAGCTAGTTAGAAATAAATAGTATCGAAAGCTACTGGGATACATATTGCTAAGTAGTTAATTTAAAACTTCGATCCCATTGAAAATATAGGGAACATGTACGATTATTATATAATAAAAACCCTATATTAATTGTAGCATATAACACATTCTGACACGGCGCCGGCGCCAGGTATCGAGACATTCATTCAATTGGTCTCATCCTGCGACACAGTGTCAATGGGTATACATTTGTACGTGTTGCGACACATACAATTTGTACGAGTAAGCTCCTACCGAATAAGGGATGCTTGACGAAGTGGAAAAACATGCTTAACCTGTTTCCCTGATCATATTTACTTCCCCGTCACAGAATTATGATAAATGTTTATTTTTTTCTAGAGATGCGCTCGAATTTGTTTCCTCCATTTTGGTACTTTTTTTTTTTCATTCGTCATATTGATTTAATACTGATATAAGCCCTGTATGTAAGACTTGATTAAAATTGTCATTTTTGTTGCAGAGTCAAAAACTGGGCGTTAAAATTCGGCGTCGACTTATGGGAGTTCGGAAGGCATTTTACGAAAATGAATCAAATACAAAACGTAAGTAAACCTCGTAAGTTATTCACACTTCAATATGTTGACCACTCCCTTCCTACTAATTCCTATATTAGTCTCACATTGTACATTGAAATAAAGGTTCGAAAAACACAAACCATCGTCAAGTTCTGCATACGTGGTAAAAGCCGCTCGTGAAAATCGGACAAAAAAACAAAAAAAAAACATTTCCTGAGAGTCGTGCGTGGAGGTACGTGTGATGTTTCTCTCTTGAAGGCGGCGAGAGAGCGTGTAGCAAGTAAGCCGGATCGCCGGTCCGACGCGTACGTACAAAAACTACGAGTCCGCTCCCGTGGCGCCCCCTTGCGCCCCAAACACCCCCGACACCCCCAACACCCCCACAGCCCGCGACCCAGTTACGTGTCCGACCAGAGATAGGGATACAGCCACTGTTACTAAAGCATGGTATTAGTCACTTATCGACGCATCTTGATCGCTTAATGGTTTCAATTAGATGCTATTTGTAATGTTTATTATGTGGGGACTTTTACCAGTTTTTGTGGGCTTAGGGCTACCCCTGATCAATTGTGTCTGCAAGATGTTGAAAATTATATAACCGATTAATATAAATTACCAAGTGGCAGTAAGCATACCTAGTGCATTTTCTTTTCATAATTTTGCAAGATTATTGAACTCCTGCACTGAAACTCGACCTCGATTTAAAAGTTACCTTAATTAAAAAAAGAAAAACAATATCGTAAGCTACTTAAAGTATGTCATTTTCATCCTAGTACTGCAAGCTTCGCGTCGCAATAACTTTTTATTTGAAGGTAATTTGAAAAAATTGAAATACATTACTTGTCTGTTAAATTATTTATTTAGTCTAGACACCATTCGGGTTCTGGAACGACTTTTACGCTACCTCTGTATATGAATATTCAGATATTATGAGTACGCTGAAGCTGGTAAATTAGCTATATATATATAGTTAGTTCAAGGGAATTCAATTTCCTTTTGTGTATTAAATGTTAGCGAAATTTTGCTATACCTACTTGCAAAATTATGCCATGTCAAATACCATTAATATCAACTATTTACATTGAAAATGGTCATAGAATTTTGATTACGGTAAAAATTATGTAAATATGTAATCAATAAAACCTTTTATGTATGATAGCTAACAAAAATTGATTATAAGCCTCGCGCCGCAACGCAACGCATTGGAAATATCCTCCTTCATTACTTATGTACATTTTCTATGAACCAACGCACTATACAGGCGGGCCACACCGCACTTCTTTGTATGAAAATGCGTTCCGCTGCGGCCCGTTGCGGCTGTAATGTGCGCTTGGCTTTATGGGTACTTTCTGTTGATTTTACGAAAAACTAAAAAAACTTCACAATTTTCTTAGAAATTAAACGATATGAACTAGAATCGATCAAACTAACTACTTTCGGTGTGTTAAGGAATATGGGAAGCATAGAAAAGGTAGGTAAAAGGGTTCGATTGAAGAACCCTTTACAAAAGTAACACCGTGATTACGTCATGCCCGTTGTAATAAAACAATCAAAATTCTGTGTACATCGTGCCGTCCAAGTAATAATGTGATGTTTCGCGAGAAACTTCGCCATCGCAACTTATTCAATATTAGAGGCCTGATCGACCCCCTACCCTGTGCCCTGGTCGTACCCTGCCCGCTATCACTTCAATAAATCATTTATATTATTAACTTTGCTATTTATTTATTAGCTGCTCCATTGTTGTTGTTCGCTCCTACGTGCCTCCGCTTTTATCTAATGTACTCGTAGTTTCTTTATTAATGTTAGCTTGTACTTACTGATAATCAAAACTTTTTGGATCGTTATTCTGTTGATTAAATTAATTGTAGTTCCGCCCACCAAAGAATACTATTCCGTAAATCGTAATAAAGTTTTCCTAGTTCACGGGGCTAGAAATTAAGAGTACCTACATACCTAAATTATTGTAATTATTTCGGTAAATTTTCTTGGTCCTGCTTCTCTCAATGCAAGCCTAGTCACGAATTGGCCAAGTCGTATAAAATCGATACAATTCGACTCCCAAACGTAGGTAAGAACAAAATTGGCCTGCGCTCACGCGAGTCGCGACAAATTAATTTCTTCCCTTGTGTCTGTTGTTTACCTTGCCCCACATCTCACAAAGGAAGACGAGCGACCTAAACCCACTACTCCGTGAAGGTCCAGGCCTTCACTATTCACTCTACAATCAAATTAGGTTAAACTCTGCGCGTCCGCCAGAGTGCGCTAGTTGCGGCCGCGCGCCGGAACCGGCCCGGGAGGCCGGAGAGCGACACTCGCTTCAAAAGATTACAAGTGGACAATTGAAATTAGCGGAGTTTGTTAAGCTTCGTCTCTTAATTTTATTAAGGTAATTACTGTTAGAGTTTAATTAGGGGTAACCTTAATTTATTATAGAGTTGCAGAACTGGATGTCTAGTAATTCGCAACTCATTGGTTCAGTTGATGACAGAGAATATAGTTATACCGGGGATATGTATGTCCGACGTCTGTGTCTAGTTTTGCGAATAAGTTTTTATTTTGACTGTTCACTTTATTTATTAAGAAGCCAGCATACAGCAGTGGTAGTCCACGCTTTAAAATGATCATAATTTATGTTTATTATACAATGTATGACAATTGCTTTTAATATTCTACCGTCCAATATACTCAGTAAAATATAAATCCATAAATATGTATGAATCGGAAACTGCAGAAGAACAACTCTTTGCGAAATAATCGAATGACGATAAATAAAAATATTTCAAAAACGCATTCACTGCTGCAATAATCTGATTCAAAATTAAGTTTTACAGTGAAATTAATCTTCAGCACGCTCAATCTCGACATTCTAACGAGAATATGAAATTCCAAGACGCTCGGCTCGCTTCGCTCTTGCCTTTCGAAAACTTAAATTTCATTAGTAATACATTTTTAATTAATCGCTGCTACGTATTAAAAGTTTGGCATTTTGGCAAGCCGTCGCAATTAAATTTTAATTGGTGAGGACGACACTTTGTCCCCAGAGGTAAATTACCTGCGTAATACATTTTAACGACAGGTTCATTGAATAGGGCTGTGATACTTAAGGTGCATGAAAACATCGCTCTTTTAAACGTTAGACAGAGGCAATTACTGGATTTTTTCACAAAATGTTTCAACAAAAAGTAAGTGACTAATTAAAATGAAGAATCACTTTATACTTCAGAAAATATGAAGTGCTCATTAGCATATGAAACAGAAACACCTGCAGGTAACAGATATAGATCTTGTACGGCTATCTAGAAAAGCCAAAGTCGTACAAGAGTAAAGTGCGTACTAGCTGGGGAGCGTTTGTTTTCCCAGCCCATTGTAGTCCACAATAATAGCAACGAACACCTTTCATTATTTTTAAAACTTCTGCCAAAAAAGAAAAGCGCCCGCCCTTTCGTTAAATATCGGCACTCACCTTTATGGTCGTATTTTCGTCGTTTAAAGAGTAAACACCGAAAATGTCTCTTTCCTTCTATGGTTTTAAACCCTGTTTTAAAATTGCATATTTATTTGTTTTTAATCATTTTAACTTTTAAAGTTTACTGAAGCTTTCCGAGCTTATTTAAGAAGTTATTGTGGCAAATATATTTTGTTATACGTATTTTTATTAACATAGTTTCTATTCATCCTTTTTTAAGGAAAAACTTTTCTTGTTCACAGGGTACTTACTTTATTACATTTTGTAATTACAAAACATTTCTCACTCACTGGTTAATAATTCAAAGGTTCTTTTTGATAACATCGTAAAATAGCTAAAATATCTCCTGTTTAGTAGGTCCCTAACATTTTCTTGATGAAAATTAAATACATTTTTATATTTAAAAATGTCTTCCTACCTTAATATTTTTATAACATTTCCTTGTTGAAAATTAAAAAACATTTTAGCATCAAAAATATCTTGCAACTACTTTACATAATATTTTTAATTAATATTACAAGCTCTGTGTTTTCATTTTTACCAACTTCATGATATTCTTTTCACGGATACTTATAATATATTAAACATTTTAGTAGAAGGAAATGAACAGCAAAGGACGCATATTGCTTTTTCTACCCGAGAGCTTGGAACATCAGTTTAAATATTTCAATATACTTCAAAGCTTCAGTTAAAATATTACTAAGTAATAGAAAGGCCTTACTATGTCCCGAGGGTTAACCGATCACATAGAAACAATAGACCCGCGGTCGTCCTTACAAGAGTGAGAGTCTTCTGTGAAAACTTATTAATCAATATTCAATAACAAACGAATTATATTTCAGTGTTTCAAACATAATTTTACAAAAATGATGGAAGATAACCCAACAGTATAACAAGAGAAATAGTTTTTGAAAAAAAATGTCGTACAAAAATTTTCCCCATAACAACCATAGATTTCATTTCAAGATCAAGTCCATCCATGTTCATATATCATGTTGACATACAGGGTGTGAACGGATTCGATCGGGGCTCGTCCGCGACCACCGCCATTATTTATTTCCATCCTATGTATTCGGAACTGTTGAGAGGCGCGCCCACCTTATATGTTTCCCAGCGGCTCGTATTTTGGCAATCGCTTAGAATTGTATAGCCCACAAGGCGGAATTCTACCCTTTTCACTACATATTTTTTGTTGGCAAATGGAGTTCCCTTGTGCGTAGTACGCACAAATGCGGCCGAGCGGAGTGGACAATCCTGTCCGGTGTGGGCAAGAAACGCCGGACCGGCGAACCGGCCGCCGACCGTGACGCCGCGTTTTTACTGCTATTATTTAACATAGTTGATTATTCAACTGTCCCAGACATGGGTTTATCAACATTTTGTTGGTGGAAAACCACATAGGCCTTAGTTGAGTAAATCTCGTAGTGTTTGTCAAATAAGTACAGATCTGAGGCGTTATTATAGCGCTCAAAAGTCTACCAATTGATACCAAGTGCGTTGCATTTAATTTATTTTGTATATTCTATATATTTCACGATACACAATCGATACAGCCTGCAAATACTCTGTAATACGGCTCTTCAGAAGCCATATTCGCAGATGAAGCAGATCTCTAACCTATATTCCTACAGTACTACAAGTAAAAGTAGTCTAGTAGCAGTCCTAAAGTACCTATGGTTATCGTTGGACGATGACCCCTGAAAATGCCCGGCGTACCATTCATTCAACGATCCATAACTCGGTTCGGTTCAGAGACAATACTTTTTTTTAATTTTATATAGTCCTCCAGACCGTATTACGACCACGGCGGCCAATCTCAACGGACTAGTAGCCTTCGGCGCGGGAGATATAATAGTGCACGAGTGTGTGCGCAGATACAGGTGAACTCTCTCGTCCCTCACTCTCAAAATCCTTTTTAATTTTACTCACGGCATGTAGGCGTGCGTGGCGTTTCTTTTATCGGTAAGTGCCAGTGTCGCACACTATGATTTTAATAGAAATGGTGAGTTAATAGTTATTGATGAGACATAATGTTATGTGAGTAGCGACTTGTATCTTTAAATCATGCTGTATTTGTGTTTACTCTAGTAATACAAGCACATTTAGCTAATTTTACTCCTACAAAAAGTCGAATACCACTACATAAAATAATGAAACTTAATAGTACAAAAATGAGGCTTCAAAGTATCAAGTCGTTTTGTTTCTGATTTCATTTATGGGATATTTTTTTTTAAAATTTTCAAGCACTTTGCGTCCGTAAGTAACATTCGCAAAACACTATCAAATTGTACGCTAACTCCTTAAATAAATTAAAATAGTTGAATATATAGGATTAATCATAGGTCCGCGAGGGTGGTGTTGACACACAAAGCGGATTAAATTAACTGCCTTAATTGAATTTAGGTTCCTTGTTAGCCAATGTGTCCGGGCGTCCCTCGGGCGGGGAGAGCGGGCGTTATGCAACCGCGCGACGCAGTGATGCCCGGCGCTCCCCCGACCAACCTACCGATTACATTACGAATTAAATACAACACAATACCTAATAAATTGTCTATTTTGATGATGTTCGACGAGTTTTGGCGTTTGCTATTAAGACAGGGATGTGCTCGGCTGTGATGTTTTTTGCTTGTGCATAATTTGTTATAAAAAAACTGTATCTACCCATTATTCCACCTCGATTCAGCTTACGTTGGGTTTTTGGTGTAGTACTAGTAAAGGTAAGACATAGCAGCACAAGAAATATTTATATTAAATGTCCTATAATCCTAATAAAATTGTACTGGTAAGTAAAGGCCACAGACTACATAGGGATACTACGTATGTAAAGGCAGAAGCCGCCGAATGGCCGAAAAACATTCTTTTTTCATGCTTCCTATTTTTTGCTTAGTTTTTGGTCGTCTCATGCCAGTCACATTCGTTATTATTATAGAGGTCTACTCTGAAATGACATAATATAGTACATACTAATTCCATACATAAAAACTTATTAAAAAAATACTGGCCACCATAAAAAAGTTGTCAATAATTTACCAATGACACAAAATTGGCGGGAATTGCCAATGTAGGATGTAGGTTTTGATTGTTTACGTAATACAGATTAAAGTTAAGTAATTAATTTAAAGGCTCTGATATTATTAAATAAGTTCCATTAAAATATAAACGACGGGGGTCGATTAACAGCCTCGTCCTTACATAATGCAGGTCTGCGGGTTGGACCCAAGGGTCAGTAAATTCTCCATCCCATGAGACGCCCTAAACTTACGTAAGCACATTTATTTGTTTAGCGACACTTCCAATTTTAAACGAAGAATTAGATTTTTAATTATTATTTTTTCGCCAGGCTAAGGCGATTAACACACGGCACCGCGCACCGCCGCGGTAGGCGGTGAAGCGGATCTCATGTCGCATTGGCCACTAATAAATCCGTAGATGCCTAACACACGTACACCGCCCGACCGCGCGGTCGAGCGGTGCTCGTTTCTACCGCAAACTGCTCCTACCGCGCGGTCGAGCGGTGCCGTGTGTTAATCGCCTTAATAAAGGTACCATTCCGTAACGACCGCAGGCGGCAACTGCAGCCACGGCGACACGTCGCGGTGTCATTTCACTGCAGTCATGCCTAATCGCAGGCGGCAGCAGCCCTCCAGATCCCATGGCGGTAATCCGGCAAGAAGGCTCGCCGCCTCACCGGAGACCGTGTGGTATCCCCGGACCAGCCGGGTGGCCATGACCCTCTGGGACGCGTTCAACCGGCGGGCAGGCCGCCGCCTCAACGAACGCACCCACACCCCCGTACAGGGCCATGGACCGCACGACCCCCGCGTATAGCCTCCGGCAGGAGGCGTTTGGACCCCATAGATTGGGCAGGAGCCGCTTCAAGGCAGCCCCGGCCCGCTCGAGTCTGGGAGCCAAACGTCGAAAATGCTCCACGAAGTTCCACCGACTGTCGAGGACGAGTCCCAGGTACTTCATCGTCGACTCGACGCGGATGAGAACCCCTCCTACCGTTATTTGGAAACCCGACGGTGGCGCGTTCCGAGGACTATGAAAACACATGGCCTCGGACTTGTGCAGTGCCACCTCGAGTCCCAACTGCCGGATTCTGGCCACGATTGTCGCAACCCCGTGTGTCAAAATACAAATACAATACAAATTAATTTTAATTTGTAAACTAGGTAGGTAATATTTTGAGCCAATTATTCTTTATGACACTATACACCGTGACATTTTAGTCGTCTTACAAAAGCAGTCCACTTCATGAAACCAATGACTACTGAAAAGTCATAAAAAAAACAATTTTTTAATTGCTCCTAGTGGTATACTTTATGTCGGGTACATTGAGTGGCCCTTTGTAAGACGACTAAAATGTCGCGGTGTATTTCCACTTTTTCATCTAATTTTATTTCAATAATAGGAAAGAGCGTAATATAATCGCAAAAACCACACCTAAATTGTAGTAATGTTTGCTTTCAATCAAATCATCAAGATCTAAACTAAAATCCAGACTTGTAAGTGTTGGCAACCCTAGAGCTCCACAAATAGGCCGCGTGTATAGGGCGGGATCAAATCAAATATCCGTCAGCCGCGACCCTTCCTCGGCCACTCGGCTTCGACTAGCGAGCCACTCTATTTGCGCAATTAATATGGCTTTCCTTGATAAACTGGAAATGAAAAGGTAGGGAGAACATCAAAGCTAACGTTCTGACAATATAAACATTTTTTTACATAAAGGAATCGCAATAATAATGTAATTAGTATTTATCTGCCTGATGTATGTCCCACTTTAAATCAGTCACAGTCAGTCAGTTCAGTCAGCATTTGCTCATAAAATGCTATATTAAAGCATGGATTTCACTTAGCCATTTCCCCCCATTTTAAAGCTCAAGTAGGCTATCGATTAAATGGGATCTCCGGGTGTCGTTAAAGACAATGTAATATGAAGGGGGTGTCGTCGTGGCCAGCGGACGGACGTCTCTATGGCGCGCCGCCATTTTCCATCCGCCGCCGATGGCTCCCTTAAAACGAACTTTATTGACTGAGCGACAGCTGGTTTCCCGTAGAATGTATTACCGCCTATCTATAAGCTGTATTCCTTTTTATTTCCTCGCTCTTCCTTAATCTAAGAGATGTTCGGAGTTAACTCTGTTATTGCAGGCTCACGTTTCCGCAACAGATAAGCGGCGGCTTTGTCAAAGCGGTCGGTGGAAACGTTAATAAAAAAATATTATAAGCACAGACGCATCTCGTTAGATTTGATAGTACAACAAAGGCGACATCGGGCACATACGAAATTCAATAACAAGGCAGCATGGAGCGGGCGCCTCTGCCGAATAACAATAATTTGGCAGCCAGCATCCGCCAAATTCCGGATGTGTTCGTTCCATTTTTAAATTTGACAGGTCTCGGCCGCGTCGCGCGCGGTCCGCCCCGCGCGCCGCCGCGCCGCCATGTTGGGAACCAATAACTCAACGCGTAATGTAGCGCGAATGCGACACGATTGTTGTCATTTTCACAAATTATGCGAACGCTACATGCCTGCCAATGTTTATCTGTGCTCGTGAAAGCATTAAATTACGCGTGCTCTACGCAGATATTACTTGCACTAGTCTATTTGCTGTGAACTATTGTTATGTTTTATATTTATTTGCTGATGAGAGATAATTCGGTTGCAGTTCATGATATCTCTACTAAATTAGTTAAACTACAGTCTACATAAATTCTGAAACTTTGTGTTCAGATTCCCGCCAAAGGCGTTTATGGAATGTTGCCATAATGACCATATCGTGGTAGACAAATCTGCATCCTATATGTATAAAATAATGTTCTCTCGCGGGCCTATTTTAAAAACTGCAATGAATTTCATTTTTATCATAACTGAACTAGCAGTCTGAAGCAAGAACATATTAATTTGTAAATATTGTCCACACAGAAATACCACGAGTACAACGTGGACGTGGTGCGCAAGGATGGACTGCTGCTGGTGCGCGAGCTCGCGGCAGAGGTCAAGAACCACATGGACTTCAAGATCAACGCTGTCATGGTGAGTCACTAATCTTTACATAAATATTATGTTCTGAATTACCTACAAATACAAGTCATTGAAAACGTAATTTCGCAAAACTGAAATCGTAATATCAATAAAATATTTTTGTTTGCTAAAAAAACACCCGTTAAGTTCGTTACGCTTGCTATGCCATAAGTTACGGCGTAGCACTCACTGCTTCGCTACGCTTGCTACGCCATAAGTTACGGCGTAGCACTCACTGCTTCGCTACGCTTGCTACGCCATAAGTTACGGCGTAGCACTCACTGCTTCGCTACGCTTGCTACGCCATAAGTTACGGCGTAGCACTCACTGCTTCGCTGCGCTTGCTACGCCATAAGTTACGGCGTAGCACTCACTGCTTCACTACGCTTGCTACGCCATAAGTTACGGTGTAGGCACTGCTTCGCAGTAGCTTTATTTTGTCTGATAAATTCAAGACAAATAATTTGTATTCGGTGAATTTATTTCTTGAGCTATCTTTAAACCTTCTTCTATAATGTTGTAAATCTGACTGATTGAACAAAATACATTCTGTATGTCAGCCTGTGTTCAAAATTATATGTAAAATGACTACTTAACAAGTTCATATGTATTTAATTATGCCATTTACTAAATTAATATTTATTAAACACTTGAAAACGAAGGTAAATAATTTTTCGCTGCAAATATTTTAACATCATAATTCAAGAAAATAATTTAACAGTATTCATAATTATAAAATATGTTCCGAGTTTGAGTGTGATCATGAGGTTGTTGAACATATAAATTCATATTATTTATGCTAACATGTCATAACAGTAAGCCGCAATCAATTATAACTCATACTGTCTTAAGTTTATGGTGACTTAAATTACGTTATTAATATTTTCTATAAAATTCGGTCTCTTCATCCTTCTCGTGGCACACCTAATTTCTTGACATTTCCAACAATTTAATGAAGACGGAAAACGTACTTAGTGTAAATTGTAAAAAAAAACTTTTCTAAAGTTTACTGTATGAAAGTATCCATGAAAGTAGGAACGAGCTAAATCGAAGGAATGTCACTGAACTTTACAATATTGAAGTACTGTTCTAACTCTGGGACTTATTTAGAAACATGTGAACATTCTTCACAAGTTTCATTGTATTTTTAGAATTTAGACGAATATTTGTTCAATTGTTCATAGCTCGTCAATTGAGAAGGACTTGAGTTATATTAAAAACATCATAAAATATTAAGTACGCCTACAAATGACGGGCCTTAGATAAGCTTCTCATTTGTATTTTGTCATGTCCCTTTGTTTGCACTCCCCAAAAGCACTTTTTTATTTGTCAGAAATAGCGAAAATAATTTCTCATTGTGACACTCTGGCTCAACAGATCTTAGATTATGTTCAACTAAATTGAACTTTCAAAGTTTTGCGTGAGTGAAGCAATGGCGCCATTTTTATGGGGCGTTGTCCTTTAAATAATACATATTAACTTTTGCAAATAATGCAGATACAGTTAGCTTCACAAGTATTTATCCAGCACTAAACTGCGATAAGCTCAATGCAGAGTTACGGCTACTAGGATGCGCATCCCTCTTTTATAAAGTTTTAAACATCTTCTGCAGGCCCCAGTAGAAGGTTAACCCACTCTCCTAGCCGGCGTCTGCAGATATTCCAAGTAAAAATTCCAAGTAAAAATATACAAAAAAAGCGTTATATTAGATATATAAAAGTTACAAGGTTTAGTCACAAAACATAATATATCATACGCTGCCTCCCACGATTTCTCTCCGCAACATGTTCTTATAGCTGGAAATCCTTTATTAGTTTCGGTAGGTAGGGCACACTGAAGCATCTCATGCGACGATTAACCAAATAATCCCTACTAGGAACCGGAAGCCTACCTACGTAAATAAAATTAGGTAATTGAATTTAATTAGTAGCGAGTTAAATTTACTTAAGCTGGGAGTATTGCATGGCGAGGGGACGAGTGGATGCTGTAAGCGAGTCGTGTAGGCACAGTGCTCCTAACGTACGGCCGCGCCAGTGTTTGTGAATCTAGTGCACAATACAGAAATCCTTTCAAAGTGAATTGTCATGCGAGTGGAGATCGAGCGACACTTACATTTCCTGTTATGTATAGACTCTAAACGGATTGCTCCCGTATTTAGGCTTATAATATCGGTACAATACATGCAGAGTAGCAATAAACAGGAATTGAAAGAATAACAGATGATGGAATTAACTAATCTCAATAAAGGGAATTAACAACATGACTTAATTACAATAAAGTTAAATCTTTCGTTCAAATTAACCGTGCCATTGTTGCGTATTTTAATTATACATATCTAAGCACAAATAGGCACTTTTCAATTTGCGTAACAAAAGCAATAAAACCGCTGAGCTCTATTTCAGTATAAAACTCAATAGGAATGTGTTAACGATGAGGCGGGCGAGTTGCGAATTGAAAGTAACGATATTGCGGCGACAGCGAGCCTGGCGTCTCCGACATTACCATATTCAGCAATGGTCGCTGTCGAAGTCGTGCCGAGCCGCCGCCGCACCGCACCGCGCTGCGCCTCGCGCTGCTGGCACTCGCGGACACTCGTCTTCGCGATTTGCCGCTCCCACTGATATTGGAATTCTTTTGAATCTCAACTAGTCCTCTGTCTGCTGTTGCCTGGGCAACTTTCAGTCGAATGCTAAGTTGACAATTTCGTGGGAATAAATCACCCCGCGAGCTCTTTCTATTCACTATATGCAACATTACATATTATTATAAATATGAAAGGCTTCTTTGAGGAAAGTTTTGCATAAAACCACGTCACCTCTTTGGTGTGTGATTGCGTACACAGAATGACACGCGACAAGTATTTAGGTACCCATGTCATCTTTCCACTTAGACAAAGTTTGTTAGGCACTTACGTTTTCGTAAAACATGTAATAATTCAGGCAGTGAGAAGTTGTACGCAAAGTTTTATGAAGGAGCGACGATGTTTGGAGTGTGAAAGCCAAGTTGAGCATGAGCCGCGCCGGCGTAATTATTCGATCCGTGCCACCACCTCCCGAATGTCATTTGTGGTTTTTGTCGGTACCCCGACGTTCTCCTTTCCGTAAAAGTTCGTTTTTGCCGAATCGTCCCCCCGCCATCTCTAATGAAGGCCTACAGGATTCAATTAACCGGAGGGATTGGAATGTTTTGTGATTTGTACCCGGTACGGAATTCTATCAACGCGCTTCAATTCAATGCCTAGCAGCCTACGTGCAAATTAAATCGATCAAAAACTGAAAGAAACAGCTACGACGCCTAAAGTTCACCTTTAATGCGATGGGAAACTACAAGACGAGGAAAACTCCTTGGATAAAATAATAATTATGTACCTAGTCTTGCCATAAATATTGTCCAGACGATTTTTTTTTAATTGCAAATAATATTTATTACTTTTACAGTGTGTTAGTTTAATACATAAATATAAAACAATTTAAAATATAAAAAGCTTATTCGAAGTGGTCTCCATTAGCTGCAATACAGTCCTTTAAACGTTGAGGTCATTTATCAATAGAAGCACGCACTCTTTCCATGGGAAAATTCTTCACTGCCAATCGTATGGATTGTTTTAGGGACTCCAAATTATCATGGCGCTTAGAGCAAGCCGTACTCTCTAAAACTGACCATAAATCATAATCCAGCGGATTAAGATCGGGACTAGACGATGGCCAGTCTTCAGCTCTGATGAAGTCCGAAACGTTCACTTCCAACCAAGACTGCGTGGACCGAGCTTTATGACCCGGCGCCGAGTCTTGTTGGAAGGACCATACTTGGTTATTGAATATGGTGTTGTTACTTAACTACCTTCTCAAGAATGGTATCTTGATACACTTGTACCGATGTTTTGATACCTTTTTCACAAAAATATGGCTCTGTCACAACTTCATAGCTAACACCCGCCCAAACCATCACTGAAGTCGGATAATGCCCACGTTGCACTCTGTCAACTAATTGGGAAGCTTCCTTAGAGCTTTGAGCATAAATACGGTCATTTTGTTTGTTAAAATGTTGCTCAATTGTAAAGATTTTCTCATCCGTAAACAAAAAATTTCTGTGACCTCCCTTTGCGTACCGCTTCAGTAGTTGTTTCGATTTTACCACCCTATTCTTTTTTAAATTATCAGTTAAAAAATTACCAGTGCGTCTCTTATAGGCTGCAAGTCCTAATTCCTCTTTTAAAATACGCGACATGGTTCTGGGTGCTATCTTCATCTCCCGAGATAAAATCTTTTGCTTTCGGACAGGATTTCTTCGAATTCTTTCCCTTACTGCTTTGACCACCTTTTTCATATGAACACTACGTGGACGGCCAGATCTTTTTCTGTCACAAACAGAGGAGGTCTCATTGTAGTACCTTTTAATAGCCCGGTACACAAACATTTGACTAATACGAAGCGTATGGAGAGTTTAAAAAATTGCATTTGGCTCCATACCAATTTCGTGTAATGCGATTCGGTTCTCTTTATCACCTCACTCCATTTTAATATCGCAAAATATTGTACAATGTATTGGCGCCAAAATTAGAAAACCCAATGAACAATCGTATAAAAATGACGGATTCCAAATTCAAATGTAATATTTTTCTTATTTTTAATAGTAATAGTATTTATGGCCAGACTAAGTATATGCGAATAAGTCTTCTTCCCTCTTTTTTGTGTTTTTAAACCGTTGATACTTAACAACTTGGGTAGTACCTACATAGGCATAGATAGTTTATAAAGAGCCGGTGGTGCTAGAGCGCGATATTCAAAGAGCTGTGTGAGGCTCGGTGCGATGCGGCGCGGCGTAGCGTCCGCAGATCTCGCTGAATGCACTCATTCCTCTGTCGCTGTATTTGCATTCTGACTATGCACTTCCAATTTGACGCATTGTTGAATGAACTCGAACCTTGTGCTAACATTGGGCTTCTGAGCTGCAATCACTTCTTGTTAATCGAGTTTTGAGTATGATCCCTTTCAAATCGCCATTTCATCTTTTCAGCTTTATACGGGTTGCAGACCAAGAGCTAAGCTAAGTTAGTTTAGCTTAGCTCGCATAGCTGAGATTTTTTTTCATACTTTGTCAATAGCTTGCGGTCTGCACACAAGTATGAAAAATTACCTCAGCTATGCGAGCTAAGCTAAACTAACTTAGCTTAGCTCTTGGTCTGCAACCCGCTTTAAATTGCTTCAAAATAAAGCATAAAACATCATAACCAAACCTGTTCAAAAATACAAAATCACACGACTGAAAGAGGTAGGCGGTATGTTCACAAGAGACAAAGCATATTATTTTAGGCTCTCACCCTCACATAAATTCCACTTTATTTTTACATAAACTATTTACCTTCGCCGTATCAAAGCATCTGATTCCTTTAAAGTTGAAGCGTAGTTGAAATTCCTACATGTACTTGAAGTTTAGCAACATTACGGTGAAATTACCCGGGTGTCTGGGGCGGGGTGGCGCATCGATTGAGCAATAAATCATAATAATATAATAGGTATAATGTAAACAGTGGCCGCGGGTGATGCCCACCCTCTAACCTCTGACGCGAAGCCCCGCCTGCCACCATGCTTTACTTAACAAAAATTTACAATGAAACAGGTTAGATGGAAAATTCTGGAGCTATACCAAATATTTGCACAAAATATTCATATATGGATAAACAGAATTATACATACTCTTTGTTATCACGGCAAGTATTTTATTTTGTTACCTACTCTTCTAAACTGAGTTAAGGTCCGCACCGCCACTGAAGCCCAGCGGAAAATTTTGGAACTACATTTTTTTAATGCAATTTGATCGCGTCTTTCGGGCGGCGTGGCCTCTAGCGTAAATATATATAGAATTAAATTAAAAAACACTGTCTATTGGAGCCTGCAGAGCCCTAAAAAATTATGGTAAATTGTTGACTATATTCTGAATATGAAATATGTTTAAGATCGCGGCATCTCACTGAAAACTTAAGTGAAAGTGAAGTTACTCATAGCACAGTCAGGAACGATTTGCTTCATCGAAAAGGCACGTATATTAGAAAATTAGAACTATCGTGACTACGCGCCATAAATCATTTAAATTCATAATTATTAACGATCATAGCATACAATAAGGTTTCGTAGACGGTGTACAAAATCGCTTAGCTTAGTGTCTACGACGGTCTACTACTACGGTCTTAGTAAATCGACTACTTAATAGAATTTTTTACTCAGCCATGTAAATGAGATAAAAACATATTATATTATTTAAATGGTTTGAATGTACGTTTGTACGCATTCATGTCATAATTTAGTGCAATGAACCGGTGGTCGGAACACAACGGCCTAGTTTCAAATGCGCTAATTACCTCTGTTCTGCAACCCCGAGTATCTAATTAGATACTTTCTTGTAAGGACTGTATAAAATTTGTAAAGAATAAATAACTTTATTCTATTCAACAAACACCCAAATAAATGAAGTTTCTGTACAAAGCATGCAGTTCTTCCCGAGCTCATCTCATCGTTCAAACAAAAAATACAGCTTGTGTAAACATCACATGAATAGCTGAAATAATATAGAAATAAATATACAAACATTGTTGCTTTACCAACATTCACCCAAAAAAAATGTTATGAAACAAAAACTATGCTTTAAATACATTCATTAATTCAACATTTAAAGGAAACCGGCTATCTAATTGCGTAACACATTTTCGTAAATGATTAAGACCAATCGGTTTCATTTTGACAGTTCAACAACATTCATTGCGTTATTTACGTTGTTGAGCAGATTTTTATTCGAACTTATGAAGCAATGGAGTGGTAATCTGATTCAAAATTATTCAGTTTATGATTCATCGTGTATTACGCAATTAGGGTATAGCTTGGTATTATGGTACAAGTGGAAAGCTGCAGTAATTGCATTGATTACCATTTAATAAAAACACCGCATTATTCGCTGGTTCCCAGGATTAATGATATTGCCTGCGGTAGGTAAGCATCGGTAGTCTAAATAAGTTCGACCAAGCTACGGCTGAATTAACACGAGTTCGTTGCCAGCTCGGTATGCGAAATAAAATTATTGCGTTTTACTCGCGTTTGGCTAATGTTTCTCTCTTTCAAATGAATTTTGAAGCTCGTTAACTTAAATAATTTGGGATGTAAATTAATTGCAACTGAAATGTGTTTAAAAAAAAACTCATATACGGAGTAATTAAACCGATAATATTTGATCTAAGCAATTAATTGGTCATCATATTGTTTTCGTTAGGACATTTCACTTACGCATAGGAATCGCTATGTAGACAAGATTTCCGTAGAGAAATAGTAAGTTCTTGTCTACATCTGGTAATAAAATGTGATACATGGCGAAAGATCGGGTATCGATGTGGTACCTAATTTGATTGTTCAACACATAGATGAAATTACTCAGCAACAGATTTCTGAAACAATGTCTTGATAATGTAACACGATGCACAGCTTCATAGATGCAAGCGTTTGCGAACTATGATAAACTCAATAATTCGTATAGTGTAACGTCAACAATTCGCCAAGTGAGTACAAACACCCGCGGGCTTGTCGCGTGTTTGCTGCAAGCTCCCGACGTCGCACGACACAACTATGCGAACCCAGGTGCTGCCTTCAAACACCTGGAATACCTGCTTCGACTACACTAACCAAATCAATTTAGAATTCACAACAATTTGCAACTACGTCACTCTGCCTCATTTGCCCCCATCTACGAGCATTCGTAGCAATACATTTGCCCCCATCTACGAGCATTCGTAGCAATACATTTGCCCCATCTACGAGCATTCGTAGCAATACATTTATTCGTAGCGGTAAGCGTAGCAGTTCGTAGCAACTTACTGGCCACTCATAAATCTTTTCGGCAGGAGTGGTTCGCATTAAAAGGAAATGACTAGTGTTGAAACTAAACACTAAAAGCATAGTAGTGTAGTGGAAAAACAGTGTTTGTGAACCAAATACATTGCTAAGTAGCGTAATATAGTAATGCTGCCACCATATTTCACAACTCTGTTATGACAGTTCTTTAATTATGTCTCCTCAATTATTATGTCCAGTTATATAGATATAAAATATAGACATAAAATAGTCAAATAAATAGTCTATAGTCATAATAGTTATTTATGCAACTGTTGTATAATACCTTATTATGTACAGTCGCATACAAGACTTTATCTACACCCATGTTATGAATCCTCTATAAAACGTTCTGAAACCATAGGGTGTTGTACAGTTTTGTAAGAACTCTATGTAAATTCATGGAAAGTTTAATTGCTGAGTATATAATACCTACAAACAAACTATGTATAGGACAAACAAATAAAACAAACGAATAATAAAAATAAAAAACGAATTAAATTACTTAAAAAAAATTGCAATATTGAACACAAATGGCGGGATATGTCGTTAATTCGAATAACCAATATTATGTTCTTTTTTTTAATTATGGCGCTATGGTAGTGAAACGCGTGGTCATGACAATGTTCTTTTTTAAAAAGGAGATGCATATTGAAATTCAGTACAACATTATAACTCCCGTTTGGATGCTATTATGGTTACTATGACACTGGGTGTTTTAATGTTGGCAATAAGCTAACTGTTTCAGAAACTTTTATAGAGGATTTATAGCATGGCGTAGATAAAATTATTTAATGATTACTATCAATTAAGGTTGCCAATTAGGCAGTAAACTCCTTCAACTATGCTAAAACTTCTTGTGGTACGAGGTTAAGCTCAACCAAAGGGGTCTGAAGTCACGACGACGCAACGTCTCGCTCACTTGCCAATATTTCGGCCTTGTTACTCTTCTGAGATATCTTGAGAGTTATTTACAGTCTAACATATTATGGTGAATAGAGACGGGCATCCCATCAGCTCTAGCCAGAACTAAGGATTAAAAATATCAAAAGATTCATGTTTGGGAGCAGTACCAGATACGAGATGGATTTATGCTCGGTTCCTATAAACAAAAACGAATCGTTTTGCTTACTGGTAGCTTTTTTATTGCCAAACTGGGCATGTAAATAGATTCGTCAGCTAATTTTACCTGTGATAGCTATTTCCATATGGGAGGGTCTACTATGCAAAGTTTCTTAATATTGACCAATAACGGTCCGTAAATTAAAGGGATCAACCGTTATATAAGCAAATAAATTCTACAAAAATAACTACCTAATCCAAATTTAGTTTCTGGTGAAGTAACAAAGTTAAAATTCTTAGTTTAGTATCATATGTTATTACTTTCACTTGTGTGCTTCGTTCAAGTAATCTGTTCAACGTAGGTATTTTATTTTTATTAAATCGTTTGAGAGCTAAAGGGTTGGAAGCCGCACAAGCGAGCACAATATCCGCTCGGCTTGTAAGGTAATACGTTACGCTTCCCACGCTATACGATATAACATGTGTATGCTTAAATTCCGGAGCAAGCCTAAGTGCAAGGCGCACCGCCAAATTCCAGCGGCGTGCCGCAGGGCGAGCGGGGGCCGTGAGGGGGGCGCGCGGGGGAGGACGCACCAAGTAGACCGCTGCACTTGCCCGACCTTAATGCCGCCATCAGCAAATTGCGAAACACCAGCTGTTTGTGACAAGAAATCTCTGACATAATTCACGCCATTGGACCGCAATCGGTGCCGGAAATTGCTACGACAATCATCTCCGATGCGACATTTATGACGACGTCGCTCACGAACCTTCTCCTTGCAGCCCATTCAGACTTAAAAATGCGAACGATAAAAACGCGATCTCAGTATTTATCATGTCATAACGATTTGAAAGCGCATTTAAAAATCTTACCGGGCGCTCCATCGCTTACATTTAAACACATCGGGGGCGGAAGGAGGATCGAGTAATATCTGTCAGAGCGTGTAGAGGGTTATTAAATACCATCTCGGGGGCTGAGTGCACCGTGACCCATATCCAGTCGCTGCATCGCCCGACTTATACGAGTGGACTTTATTGATTCGCAGTCTTGAGACGGTGCCCCGTCCCGCTCGCACGCGCCCCGCGCCAGGATAGAGGGCGGTGATTCCTGTGGGCTACTTACTCAATATTCTAAAGCGCGCCCCGACGCCTGCACTACTACCACCATACCCGATACTCAGATACCACGTTTTAAACATATCAAATGACAACACAATTTATAGCGCGCTATAGTCCTTGGTAATGTTAAGGGCGGAAATGGAGCAGCATCCTCCACAAACGCAATAATAAAATCAGTAGAGTAGCAGAAAATGATTTTAAAATAAATAGAATCCTTCCAAAGATTAATGGAAGTAGTGCGGCTTTTAAATTTTAGTTCCTTTTATGTTATGACAAAGCGCAAAATGCGGTGCGAGTGAAGCTTAAAAGAATTACAAGTCAGTCCTGAGTACTATGTAACAACACATTTGATTCAACTTGCTTGAAAGGACAATATTATTTAAAAGTAGCTTATGTATTTGCTAGAAATGTAAGTGATACGAAGGTATAGTGGGCGCGTGGGCGCAGGGCCAGCCGGCGGCGCCAGAGGGCGGGGATCATTGACCTGCACCGCTACCTTCAATATAAAACTCAATTTAGCGACCACTGCCTTCTAATAAATGTTACAAAGTAATCATGTTATTGTTAGACGTGCCTCCCGGACTTTTTCTTTAGAACAAAACCCAACTAGTTCATTGAGATCCGACATGCGATCATTTACTTGAATAAATTGCAATGAAGATTGACATTGGACTTTTTTCAGTTTCATTGTGTAAGGCCATTACAGTGAAAAATATTGTTCCGTGGCTTTATTAAATGTGCCCCTTAGTTTCATAGCTATTCTCGCACGAATCGAGCAATTTGTAATTACTTTTAGAAAATAACGTAAATGTTCTGTGACATGTATGTCGACGCTTATACGATTACATCTGAATTTACTAAAAAGGGTGACGATAGCAATGAATTTTTATTGCTCACTTTAGGAATAAATTAGTGGGAACATTTATATTATGTGAGGTTAATATAATTAGTACGATATATGAAAAGGTGTATTTAATTAAGATTTCACCATACATACAGTGTGCTCATTATGATAATAATGTATGTAAATGTGTGTTCAGTGTGCTCATAATGAAACGCCAACATTTTTGCGTACTTACTTTTTACTAGATATGAAATAAAACCCATGTACGAGTAGCTGGAAGCTTGCTACATTTTCAGAAGGTAGCGAATTTCACAATATTGATCTGATCACATGAAGCTAATCGGTCATACTTAGTTATTCATATTCCAATAATTTTACTATTATGATTACTATGATATGACAGGCTCGTCGCGGCACTGATAGAAAATAATCCGAAAAATATTCATAGAAATTGTTCCACCAGAGTCGCGTCGCGCTGTCGTGTCGCGCCTGTCTGTGGCCGCCTTTATGGTTTATTTACTGATTTACATACGTACATAAACTTTATCAACCCATTCACATTCGGACGCACGTTTTCAAATTACATGTTGTGGCAAAAGTTCCCGGCGTGTGAAACATAAATAGATTTAGTTTGCTGTAGCGATTTTCTAGTCAAGCTCTGCCGACATATCGGGTTACGTTTGGTCATATTCCGAAGCTAGGACTTCAGCAGTACCTAAACCCGATTAACTAGAATGAGCTGTTCACGATTGATACTCCAATGCCTTTTTTGATCTCGTGGAAGTTTTGCAACTCTTTAACCTGGTAATAACTTTTAAAATGGTATTCATTCTTCGAAATGACTTACAGTGAAGTAAAATATCGCGTGGAAACCTGGACTTATAACAGTCTGAATTCACCAACTCGCTATGAAAAATCTTGGAGATCGATGGTCGCTCCTTCTCTGTATGTGTCTTTTGCTTTTCTTTTCTGTAGGAAAGATAAAGGTAAGCCTATAACTTAAAAAAAAAGGCGCAAGATATTGTAAATTTTAAATACATTTACAATATCTTGCTGGATTGCGAGATCATTCAATCATCACTTTGTCCATTTGATTTACTAGAATCTGCTGTACCAAATGAGATTGGTTTGCACTAATTAGCAGACCAAACAGTTTCTCCAATCGTGATTTTGCAGCGAATAATATTGTCATGGTATAGCGATACCTACAGTAAAACAACATGCCACTACGCCTCCTCGACGTCCGTACAATTTCAAGTTTGTAACTTTGAAACCTATATCTTGCGCGCAACTGGGAAGTGTTTGCACGTGTGTCGTAATAACTGTTAGGTATTACTTATTGCGGAACCGACGCGAACTTGATGTACGAGGAGTACGCCGGTAGACTTGTCACTATGTAGATAACACTGATGAGATCCGAGTCTTCTAGTGCTTTTTATGTCATAAATCACACATTCATAAGGGCAATAATAATTAGTTTGCAGCCTCATTATCATCAGCCTTCTTCATGCTATTCAGCTCAACTTTCGGCTATTCTCATCAAGCCACATAAACTCAACCAGTCAGACTCATTGCTTTTTATTTCTAGGCATAGTAAAAACTAAAGAGTTAAAGCACCACTTAACCCCACGTGTGAAAGCAGTAAATGCTGAGTTAAGATTACAGTAAATCCATTAATATCAATGAGGTTAACTTGCCCATACCTTACAGCCACTAAACTCTTTTCTATTTTGTTCGACTAACAATTTCAGCGCGCTGAATCAAAAATTTATGGAAATCGAAAATTGCATTTCAAATCGCTTTGTACTTATATTAGCTACGGTTCACGTTGGTAAATAAGAATTAAGTGTGTATAAACTGTATACTGTTTCATTTCAAATGGTTGGTATGTACTTTAAAATTAAAAAATGATAATGATTTCATATGGCGCACTGATCCATAAACAACTCGCTGGAAGTTTTCACCCGGCCCAAACATTGCACACATCATAGACCATTTATGCCAAATAGTGAACATAAATGCAGTATCGGTGTGTGCAGTGTAACCGCATTATTCATGTGTGCACGACAGACGACCGCAGCAGCACGCTCATCGCTGCAGACTTATTGCATTAGGAATGTCACCGCTTCGCACCGCGTTCTGAAGCCACGTCCTCCGTACCTAAACACGCCAACAGCAATCCACAATCGCTCAAATTATCTAATTTACGCTAAGCTACTCCCATGACGCGGAACTATTCAATTATGAAATTAGTCACGTCATTAACAGAGGTGACGGTTGTCTCGCCTTGATGTTGTGATTGTGAATTAACCGGTTGTATAATCGTGACGTACTCTGAATTCGTAGACTGCTTCGTAACAGCATACATAGTATTGCCAGTTACTCCAATGCATAAAGAACATGTACACATATACCTATGTATGTTATATACCCGATGATATAAAGAGACATGAGCAAAGCTCACTAACCCCGTCTGAAAACATGTCGGTCTTGACAAAGAATGGCAGCTCTTCATCGTTGGAACTTGTTTCAAAATTATTTTGTAAGTTATTATTGAACATTTTATAGTAACTTTGAGATCACAATGTTCTTTACGTTTCCATTCAAGTTTGCAAAGTATTTGCTCAACCAGACTAAGCTGAAAGCTCGAGCTGGCAAAAAATGTACCATATATTTATCATGTGGTAGTTATTTAAAGGCGTCGTGTATAGCGACACATTGAGCGCCAACGAGACGGAATCATAGTGAATACGTTGAGTTTATCTGAGCCGTTTATCTTCGGTTTATTCGTCTCAACCCCTCATCTTTACCGGTTGCTACAAATGAGACTGGCGTATCGACGCTGCCTCTGTATTTCTCTTTTTACATACTTTTGTGAAACGGTCTTTGCTTGGAATTTTCTTGCAAATAACGTCTCAAATGAGACATACATGTTGTAAACTTAACTATGTACTCATACAGATTGAAGTTATTATACAGCACGCGGGTTGCATTCCTTGCGGTTAATTAATTCTGTCTCTACTTAAACAACAAACTTGAGCAAACAATTGTAGATAACGTTGCAATTATTAAAATATAACACCCCAACATTTGCAAAGACTCCATTTGTCTGCACAAGAAGCTCGCAAACAGAATAGTTCGCATAATAAGTTGGGAATAGGACTCGGCAGTAGTAGAGGGCCGAAAGCGGCAGAACTTAGCTCAACAATAAAGTTGAAAAATCGAGGGGGTTTCTGCGCTGCGGGCGTCGCACGGAGAAAAAACGACGCCAACATTTCGCACTTAATGAAACTGTAGCTGAAACAAAATAAAGGAATGTATTTACGGCCGGCACTAAGCATTGTTCTAAGAATACTCCGCTTTCAGAGCCGTTCCTAATGGCCCAGATAAAATATTTGAGGTGTCTTGTAATTATTTAATTGCTGCTTTTCTCTATTAGCCGTGCTGCTTGAATCGCGGTTATTCACTGCACACTTTTCGTTTGTATCTGTTTTGTAATTCATATTTTGGTATTTTTAGTGCCGTACAGTACAAGTTTAAGTTTCGCCATAATGAAGAGACGATTTTCAATTTGGAAAAATGTATCGCGTCGCATCAGATTAAAAGATTTTCTCCTTATTATCAAAGGATTAATTTTAATAAAAATCCTTTTGCGTGGAGCGAGGGGTGTCGGACGCTGCAAGTGCGGTGTAGTGGTGTAGGAGGCGGGCTCAGCTCAGTGCAAGTTTTAATTACTTCGCCCCCACTTCGCGAGCTTGTTCCTAGGATGGGGCTATTTCGTCTCACAACTAAAAACTCTCATTTATAAACTGTGTTTTCTGTAGACCTTTTTTAAAGCTTCTGAATACGTAATAAAAGCTTGTTAGAATAATGTTCAGGTCTAGTGATCGAATACGCTTGTCGAATTTAGAATGATAAAGTTTCCATCGTATAAACATTAGCGCATTTTCAACTAAGTTATTTGTTTAAAACTATAAAGCGAGCTGCGGTTTGTTTCGAAAACATTTCAGTTAGGTACCTAATTGTGTGGTATAGGTGTGCCCTAATGGCATCGATGTTACAATAACGAAGTTTATACAATCGACGTGAACCAACATACAGCTATGGAGGCAATCGGTTCTGGGTCGTTAAGATCACGCAACCCCTATCATTATTATCAAAAACTCGCAGGTCAAAAGATTGCCAAATGTCTGCGTGCAAGGTGACCTGGAAACGACCTCTCTTATCTATTACATCTATCTTTCTTTTAAGATGTTGTCTGAGTACCTACTGTATTTTACTTGTGAATCGGCTTCATTAGATATTTTGGCCTTAATCTGAACACAAACTTATCCCGTTTGCGTTCAGATTAATACCGAAAGTCCTTTGTAGCTTGTTAATCCTATTTTATCAAACAAAAGGTAAATAAAATAAAATGAAGAGAAAATAATGTAGCGGTGGTTATTTTATATATTGTGACTAAATTAACTTTTTGGCTATTTCGTAAAAACTTAATTTTGGCGAAAACTCCCAAAATTATATAAAAAGCCTGCGATGAAGAAAACACGTCCTGTCTTCAATAAAGCAAGTGAAAGGTGTGGTGGGGGAGTGGAGCTGATTATTTTTGATCGTTCGCTAATGCCTGGCTGTGGGACAAAGGCAGCTATCGATCAGCCCAATTCCACGACGGCTAATTGCCGACAATTGTCTACCGCTTTTATCCGGCCACTCTTTGTGCTCGCGGGCCGCGGCTCGCTCCATGACTTGACTGTTTCCACCCTTGTAAATCATACCAAAGGGGAAATGTTGACACAAATACAAACTTTTATTTTAAACCGGCGTGCTTTTAATACTTTTACTTGTCGCAATACGGCCGGTAGTTTTTACAAACGCGTGGCTTAACAATTGTCATCTTTAGGGACTGATGTCGGCTTACGTTAGACATGTTATTTTATTTGTTGTTTTGTTTGCTGTTGTTTTAATTCGGTCAATGTAACTATGTACTCGTATTTGTTATTTGTAGGAAAGGTTTTAGTTTCAGTTAAGTACCACTAAATGGTGTTTCGCGTTTTATTTAGGTATCAAATCTTTTTACGATTCATATACCTACACGATTTCTTCAGAGTAATTGCTAAAACAGTATAGCAACAACTCCTCAACTATAATAATTAAATCTAATACGATTGTTTTGTTACACAGCGCATAATGGATAGTGCAGAAGCCGCAGCTTTATCAGCTGGCAATGGTGGCAGCGATGGGGCACCAGGATCATACTACGATGCTCGTTGGCTGAATGTGCACGCAGACGACGGTACCCTGGCGGCTCGGGCACGACGCTTAGCACTGACGCCCAGCAGACACTTCGACCACATCGCCGTCAACACCAGCTACAGCGCTGTGCTGATGCCACCTTACATCAATACTGATGGTTTGTACTCTCGTATTTTCAATTGTTTGAGTGAGATTTAATGTATGCATACTTGTCGAATACTTGACATTCTAAACAAGCAAGAAGAAGTTATCGAAAACGTAAATCATTTTTTTTAAAGTGCCATGACATATGGTAAACAATCTAAGAAAAAAAAACCAAGAATCTAATTAACTGCGTAATTACTTACCTTAAATAAGATATGAGATAGACAACACATCTTCAGAATAAATTCATGCCAGTATCTAGGCAAATCGTTTGAGTATTCATCCAGCATATTTTGTTATATTTATTAGAAAGATCGGAAATTAATAACTACCGAACAATCGGTCTCCTACGAGTCCCAAATGAACTGCCATCAAACATCACAGCAGATTACAACAGAAACAGACAACAGTTTGTACTCGACCTCATACTTTACGCGGAATAATAAAACGCAAGCGAAAAATACAACTCCCCTCCATCCCTAAATAATTGAAGCTAATATATTGTTGACACACGGGAGGGAAGCAGGAGGAGGGAGGGGGAGGGTCTTAGGGTGGCGGCCACTAATGATTAATGGACAGTATGGACACATTGACGTGTTCCTCACTATTTAGTAGCTCTCACTCGAACAAACGTTATTTCAAATCTATGATGAATTATTGATGACGAAATTACGACTTGCTCATACTTTTAAATAAAGAACTTTCCGAAGTTACGATACTGGAAGGTTTTCGATTATAATTATAGGTCTGTGAGTTGATTACTTCTTTATAAAAAACGAATCTAGTTGAATCGGGATTGGTAGGAAGAAACGGATTTATATTTCTTGTATAGTCAAAATCTCGGGAGTGATCAGGATAATTTGAAAATGTAGCTTAACCAGCAAAAATACACACACAGGAAACATCCCACACAATCCTTCACGCTTCCGAAAGCCCCAAAATATCGTTTGGCAGCCCGTATTTAATTTAAAGGGCGTAATTACATAGGGCCTGGTGCGTTTATTTAACAAACCCATAGTACACAGGCGAACCATTAATTTTTCCGGCCGGCGGTCCAGTAGAAAGCAATCACGGCTGCCCAATGAACCAAGTTTGCCAATTACACTTCTTTTAATGGGTAGTTAAAGAAAATCTCCCTAATTGGTGGACAGAGTGCCAACAGTGTCGCGATTATCCTCTATTGTTTAACGAAAAGTTACTGCATTCATACATAATTCATAAGTTTAACACCACGTGAAATAATTTACATATAATAAGCTGAATTTAAAGTTGTTCGTGCTTGTGGCCGCTTCATAAACAGGTTTATTGTTGTCTATAAAAATGGTCGGCAACTACAATTCAAATTATAAATTATATTTTTAAAACAGGATGGATTAAACTGTTTCCGTCAGTAGTAATTTAAACCAGTTGTAGGATATTTTTATTTTTTGCTTTTGTTAAATGAAAAACTGTTTATTCTAGTTTTTATAAATTGCTTTTTACTGGACGTTTGTTTTACTTTCCAACACATTAAAATTAATTTAAATACATATGTGTCACACAATTAAATGCACATTATGTATGTATTCATCCGCATTTGTTTTTAAAATCGAATTGTATATCTACGTCATTACCTAATTAGAATGGTTTGCAATAAACGTGGCGGTAAAATATTGTCCAAGTCACAATATTGTACAAGACAAGTTAAACTTGGCGTGTTGTCGCAGATGGCGAGGTTCAGAACCAGATCGCGTGGTCGGAGCACTTGGACCCCCTGTTTGTGAACAACTACGAGATTGACCCCACGCTGTCATGGCAGTACTACGCCTCGTCTTCTGGCTTCATGAGACGATACCCTGGTATGTAAAAAGCTAGTGAAACATAATTTACTGTGTATTTTTCCTTACGTGTAAGGAAAAATACACAGTAAATTATTATTAAATTTGGTAAACTGATTTTGTACTGTACATAAATCAAACACTTTACTTTAAGTTAGGTATATGAACGTCTTGATCATTGCAAGAAAAGCAAACATTATTAAACAGTTCGTACTAAATATTTGAACTAAACTAATCTGCCCCGAAATCGAAATCTCAGTACGCCATATTTGTATATAATATTATAGCTTAAAAGTAAGTAACAAATAAATAGCACTTACTTTTAACCCCTCTATTACAATCATGAATGTTTGCTACGAATGCTACGAACGCTACGTGTGCTACGAAAGCTACGCGCACTACGTAATATACTAGTATGTATCTGTTCAACTTCACCGCAGATGAAAGTCAAACATTTTCCGAAACTCGTCTCATACTAAACTTACCTACAAACTATTTGATTGATTTTAAAATAGTAGCAAATATATATTTGTTTGTATTCTAAAGTAATATTTTTATTTTTTGGGCACATACTACATATCTATTATTAAGTTTAATATTTCAAAAAAATAGTTATTAGGTTTTTCAAAGTCTTTTTTGTATCTCGCAGCCATGTCCTGGCCACCAGAAGACGGTTATTCACACCACGCAAGAGACTTCTACGACTTCAGGTCTTCAAACTGGTTCGTGGAAGCTGCGACCTCTCCCAAAGATCTGGTGATCTTACTTGATGACTCCGATGACCTGAGCTCGTCCTACTGGCGGCTGGCAAAGTCTACCGTGTCTGCTTTACTGGACACCCTCGGACCGAATGACTTCGTCAACATCTACCGATACAGCGACACGATATCCGAGCTACATTCCTGCTACACCAAAGTTTTGGCTCAGGTAAGCATCATTTCACGTAATATGTCTGAGATATTTTCTCCTTGCCCTCTAGAATTGGAAAACATTTAAAAGATCTCGCTCTTTACGCTCAGATTGAAAACACATTTATCACTGGATATTCCATGAAAATCAAATCTTATTTTAATATTTAAAGTATTCTAGTTCTTGATCTGAGCTGCGATTCATCTTCAAGTTGGCAAGCTTCACTGAAATCGGTTTTAAAGTTCCAACGATTTGAATTATTAAGAAACGTGGGCAAAATAGTAATAAATGATCGCATTTACTTGGAAATATCAACTAAAATAGTATTATTTGAAACACAAATAATGGATGAAACATGTTGCTGTATTACGATGATCCATGTTATATTAATAACGCTCCCGTTATAAGCTTAACAAAAGTTCAACACGGTCGGGCTCGAAGCCGCGACCTTTCGATCCAAAGTTCACGCCCTGGACGATGGACTATTGGCTTTTTATTGACGGTTAGTTTCGATATTATCGAATCTCAGTACGCATAAACTGCTTATAACTTCGTAAAAATATATTTCTAACGTATTCGATACGAAAATGAATGATATGAATGTCGAGAAGTCGGGAAACTAAGAAGGTACATTGCCTGCTCCTCCGTTTATTTATTTATTTTATTATTTATATACACACAGTAAAATACATAGAGATACGACATAAATATAATTTTGAGTACCTACAAAGGTACTGTTTATTTCTTCACAAATATCACGTAATTATGTCGTGTAGTGAGTAGGAGTCAGAATTAGCAAAACAAGTATCAGGGATGTCCGTAGGCGTTCGAATAATCCGTGAGTATTTATTCGTTTACGCTCTATTACGATATTCGATTACCCGTGAGCTAATATTGTATCGGTGTAAAACCCACGTACTCGTATTTGGGTGTAAAACGCTAATACTACATAAACATTAGCGTAGGTGCGTACGGATATAGGAATCACTAGAATAAACAGAGTATTTTTTTATGGATTACAGATAATTTATATATATTTGTTTTTTATAACTAAAAATCCCAATACGCGACACTTTTAAACGTACTGCGACAAGCTAAGTTGATTGATAGTTGATGCTACAATTTGCATCCAGCCATATCCCTACTCATCACCTCCACTCAAATGGACGTTACTCTAACAAACGACACGGTAATTTATAAGTATCGCTAAGGGAACGTTTTGTAAAATATTAAAACAATGCTAATAGTTTCCAACACATTATTATCTAAGCGCGAACAGCAATCAAGAGTTTACACGACATAAGTTTAATTAAAACAAGGGTTGCAGGTACAGGCGGGTGGGCGAAACAAATTGTTACATGTCAGTACTGATTTAAATATGACGTAAATTCCTTTTTCAATTACTTACCTACCCACGTATAAGCTTTTAATATCGGTTTATGCGTGTCAATTACTGGCGGGGCACATTGTCCACAATTTTGTATTAACAATGCTGGATTTGGGTCACGCCAAGATAACAGCACGTTAAGAATTATACACCAAAAATTTTGAAAAAATACGGACGAGCATGGAAATGTTCGTGGAAATCGAGATGAAATTAAATTCTCGCAGTCGCGGGGCGTGACGGAATGAAAGCTGATTACTCGTGTGTTATTAATTATCGCGGACTTCGTGGAATAAAACTGATTTAAATTGGAACATCTAAAAGGAAATCCTACACAAGCGAAATAAGCCACGACACCCAATTTCACAATGATTATAGCAATTCTTATGAAATTAGTGATCATCTTTTTTAGGAAGAGCAGCGATAGCCTAGTGGTGTAGCCGTTAGACTGCGAAGTCATAGTTCTCGAGTTCGAACCCAAGGCACGCGCACTTGACACCTCTGACTTTTCGGATTTGTATACTTATCACTCTCTTCAAAAACGGTGAAGGAAAACATCGTGAGGAAACCGGCACGCTTGAGACATATTTCTCGACAGTGCATGTGAAGCCAAGTCAGAGGCCCATGGGCGGCTTTAAAACTCTGACACCAGGGTAGCCACAGACAACACGAAAAGAAGAAGATCATCTTTTTAATTCCATTGATCTCATTATTATCAAGATGTAAGTACCGAATGTTTAACTTCACAACAGCATTTTAAAGCTGGTAAAGGCATATGCTTCAAAACAATGAAGACGTTAGGACGTTAGAGGGTTAGGAAACCTAGATTCTAGTAAGGCCTAGTTAATTAAAGGCTAACTCAAGACTAGTCCGGTAGAATTCTAGGCCCACAATTTCCTATATGGGGCATAATTAAATATCTAACAAGCCCTATTTGGAATAGGTTTTAATTAAGGAGCGTGACCACAGAATATTTAAAGAGCCAGGTCAAGAATGGCTTTTGAGGTTCTGTATAATAGATTACTTACAGCTTTGTTAAAGTTAAGACTTCTTGTCAGATTATAAATTAAACATGAGTTCAAATGTGACTAACGAGACACAATAGAATTTCTATTGTTATCGCCTTCTAAAGGCAAATCGACAGTTGAGCGGTTAAGAACATTGAAAATTGTGTCTAGGATATCGCCGGAATAATCAAGGCGCTGAATATTTCTCCATTGAATGCGAAATGTTTAATCATCAATTAACAGGAATGTATCTGTAGATATTATGAAATGCGGTCATTACGACAAAATGGAGTTTATAGACGGAGACGGTTTCAGGCGCCAACCTTCTAACAGCTAAAAGTGGTTTTAATAATTACAAGCAAAAGTATTTCATATAGAAATAACTGCTGTATATAGCTAGTCGCAGTCGTGGGCGACTCTGGGGCCGCAGCAATATACTCTATGTACTGTACGTCAGGAATGTTACGGAGCTTCGCTTCCAATTCGGAAAGGTCGAAACTTCCGATTACTTTCACACCTCCGATTCCGACTTCGGTTCCGATTATTTTGAATCGGAGTATGTATACCAAAGTTCGAAACGCAGCGATGCACGTGACTAGAGCGCGTACATACAAGTTTTAACTCGTCGCCAGGGTATAATGTTTGTTTATTTTATACACGTTCATGCTCGAAGTCTCAGTTTATTTTTTTGTTTGTGGATGTTATCGCTAATATTTGACTGATTAAAGAGATGAAGCGCCTAACTAAAGATACTGAATTATATTTATATTGTTTCATTAGCCTTCCCTTAAAACATCTTTCTTCTACTCTTGCCTCCGACTCCGTTTCTGGTTCCAGTTTCGGTTCCAGTTCCGATTCCGCTCAATTAAATATAAAACCTCCAATTCCGATTCCGGTTCCGGTAAAACTACTTCTGTAACATCCCTGGTACGTATGTACTAGGCCGAGATGTGTTAAAACACATGATCATCTGCAATACAGTGTACCGATTATTATGAAAAATAAGATGAATCCATAATACATATCGCGGCAATCTCAGCGAATGTATAAAAGAGAAGCAATTTACGTGAAACTTCATAAAAAGCGGGTCAGAATTTCGGGCCAATGAAAAAATAATAATATTTATATTACAAGGGAATGCGGCAATATCGACAACGAATTTCATTAATATCGTCGAATCAAAATACCATTATCTTTGTGAACTACTGCAAAGACGAATAAAATATTGTTAATTACTGAATATAGTGAATACACAGGATGTTAACGAAAAATTTATGTTGAACAATCTTATGTACTGTTAATTTTGAAACTGAAAGTAGGTTTTATGATAGACTCGAATATAAAGCGCATGGTAAAATATGACGTAATTGCAGCATATGACTTTATGAGCATTTTGTACTACTTACGTCAGAAGTAAGTACCCCAATAACAGTACCTCAATAAAATCCGCCTGTACACAAGGATGTAAATGATGGCGACAAATGCAAGTATCGCGTGTCGGCGCGGCGGTTCGGCACCGATACTCATCTGTCATCGTGTGTACGCACCTTAATGGATTCCATGGAGCCGACTTTAATGCGACGCCATTAATATTGGGTATCAGATCATTTTAGTTTCACTGTACACAAACGCCACAATTAAGTAAATTATTGAAGAAATGTTAATAATTTGATCGTAATTATTTGATTAACGTTTCATAGAATTGTGTATTGCCATAAATCTGCCTTTAGTAACTGTCTGTACGCCAAATATATGCCATGCAGTAACGGAACAGTAATCGTAATTGAAAAAAACAAATTAGTATTAAGTAATGACCGCAACCACCATCTAAAATTATATTTGTATTTACTATCACGTGGAAGTAAAGACCGCCATAGCAACAACTAAAATAGACCTTAACCACATATTAATGTGACAAAAAATTATACACGTGCCTCGTTGCGGTGTTAAGCAAATAAAGCTGGTGATCTTTACAAACCACCTCGGGGGAAAACATTAGGGGTTCGTACAAAACCACTTCATTATCACAGCGGTGACACGCGAGCATCAGGAGGACACATTCATCAATGGCTGGGTTGACTCACGCACTACCCATCGGTCTGCCCAATGTTAACATGACATTATTTTGTTAACTGACACACAACATTTAAATATTTATGCCCCGAGCTTTCCAAAACCCATTGCCGATTGTACGATCAACTGGTTCGATTTTGAGGTTAATATTCTTTGGTATAATTCAGCGGCTTCATTTATTTTAACGTAGGTTACACGTGGTAAGGTGTGATAAGGATTTATATCTGGTAGTTTTATATTTACTAATCCATTGATTGTATGGTAGGTATGTATATTAAATATAAATAACGACACAATATATCAGCTTGCAGAGTTCCGTAAACTCAGATTAAACAAAATCCAAAGCTCACCGACCGACACGTTCGAAGCTGGCTGTTGTCAGCTTCATCTTTCGCTGTAAACTTTTAGTTGATAATGATAACACATCCTCGCATTTCCCGAGGTGTCTGTAAAGAACTATATCTCAACGAGAATATCATCTTGTCGTGCTCACTTTGTTCAGTTCATAAGTCTCCGCAAAGTTTAGAGATAAAATCAACGATACAAAGAAGAGAGCGGCGCGTATCTCGTGACAGGTGGGAGGGAGCGGCCGCGCCCTCATCGCGCGAGCTTGCAACTTGCCTGCGATACTTGCACACTTTCTCCAAGCGGGTCGAGCCAAGTCGCAAGTCCGATCGATGACTAGATAATACTCCAACTCCAGCTGAGATATGACTATATTTTCTTGGGAACAATAGCGACGGAAACAAATTTTGGTTTTCACAAAAATAATAGATAAATTAACAAAAATACTTCTTAACCATAAAATTAAACCAACACTGATTACATCACATCATAAATATAGATACGTACGAGTCGATACATTGTATCGCCGTACATACTTGAAATCGTCCAAAAAGCTGGTTCGCTCTTGAGTTCACTAATATACGATCCAACAATTACCTTCACGGCAAACATTCCCGGCTTTATGTCGTCCCGGGCGAAATGAAACTTTGTATATTTAAGAGTAACACGCACCATGTTTCATTAGTATATTCGTGTGTTTGTTCACATTAACGACTTTGCAAACGCCGTATTTGTTATCTTATGACATATTTACTGTTATTTGACATGTTAAAGATTTGAGATCTATTTTCACATCGGATAACACGGCTTTTATACACAAAAATAATCCGTTTTAATTTCATAAAAGAGTGTGCGTGCGTGTTGTATAATTGTTCACACTCGCTACATTTCCTTAACAACGGGTAATTAAGTTACAACTTGCATGAGTAATTACATACACAACTCAACGTCAGCAGTTGGGCGTACCTACTTCCTTGGTTTGCATTCAACTTGAAGATAGCTAAGCAATAAACGCTAAACATGCTGGTGGTAGTTGGAACTCATAACAATGGTCCTTCGCGGCAACTTTCAAGGTTGTTTGCCTGCACCCAGCTGCAGCCTTCATCCGTGGTTAGACACAACTTTAACTCATCGCTAGTTGAACACATAACTTTGCTGGTTTTATTAAACAATACGAGGCATGGTGACTTGCAGATTCTTTAGAAGATAATACCGATGTTACATAATTTACCTACTAGCACAAATTCTAACACAATGACTCGTACCTATTGTACTCTTTTACAAACAAACTTTGAAGATTCTGTCCCTTGTTTTAACTTACTACTACTTTCTGTCTTACTCATGAAAACGGTAAACGAGAGAGAAGATAGGGAGAGCAATTAATAAATTAGTCACATTCCTAATCTCAATGGCATCGCCTGATGAAGAAAATGTAATGAATATTCATATTTTCAAACGTCTTTACGTTTTATTACCTTTTGATGTCAACCAATAAAATTGCAGGATCTCTACGGCACTTGAGCCACTTTGTGTGAATTATGGACAAAGGGATGTAGTAAAGTGACTTATTGAGTTACTTCAGAATAAGTTCTATCTCGGAAATGTTTCCTTTCATAAGGAATTAGGTAGGTACTTATTTCACGTCACTAGTTACAATAACTGGCTACGGGGCATATAGCCGAATAGCTAGTTTCAAGTCAAACTGTAAGCACGTTATTTTATAAGTAGTTACAATTTCGATAGTGCATCGAAAATGTAACTACTTACAAAATAACCGTCCTAATCCTGAATAAAGTATGAAGGGAAGTTTATTTGTGATAATATTACGTTAATGATGTAACTGCTTAAGTAGCTACAAAAACTTATTCGTTCCAAAAACTTAAAGCTTGTATTAGGTAACGTATTACATAATTAATCATCTATATTTTCGTTTCGCAAATAACTGTAATACTTCGATAGAATCACCATGTTGAATCACCGAATATAATTTGAAAAATAAACTTGCTACTAAAATCTCTAGTTTTCAAAACAGGTGACCTTCGAAGTCACTAGCTACGTTTCGCGAAAATCACGTAACGACCCACCCCTATAAGGAATAACAGTTTACAGCAAAAAAGTAAGACGGTATGTACTTTACATGCGTGTCTGACGATAATCATATTGTTACAGGCTCTACCAGAAACGTTAAGAGAACTGAAGACGGCAATATGGAACGCTGAACTTTCCGGAGGAGTTGCCAACCTGACCGGTGCTCTCACGACTGGCTTCGAAATCTTACATCGGGTAAGAAATATCCATATTATAGAGCTTTTGTGGAAACAGAAGAAGTGGTTTGAAAAAGGAGAGGTACCTACAATAATATTTTTTTATCGAATTGAATCATAATTTTTTTTCGGGTATCTACCATTCATTGCATTCCTTTTGGAGCAGAGCTTATCATTTTAGCAGTATTGTGAAATTAATACATACTTATATTTAATTTAACGAAAGAAAAGAAAGAAAATAAAATTATTTGGCACAGATTAAAAAGCACACAAGTTTAAAGCAAAAAAAAAATGGAAGAGTACAAAATGAAAAGTGTAAAAGTGCGTTGTATGATAGAAGGAATGTGTGCCTCACGACTGCGCCAAATAGGCCCAGTTCAGCATAAATGCCAGACAACTAGTGCCTGACGCTGGTTTTCAACTGGACCTGAAGTGTGAGGTGACGGATGTAAATCAGATTTATACTGCAATGTGTGTATGTATACTTAAATAAATTAAATTTGTGTAAGATACAAAAAAAGTGTATAATAAATTTGTGTAAGATAAATTTCAAAGTAGATTAAACAGACTGACCAATATCCTTCATTCTATTTCCTTGCAGTACAACCGCACAGGTCTAGGCTGTCAATGCAACCAAGCTATCGCCGTGATAGGCGCTGGCGGGGGCACGGGCGGGGTGAAGGGGGTGTTCCGCACGTGGAACTGGCCACACATGCCCGTGCGCATCTTTACCTACCGCGTCGGGGGAGACGCCACCGCTGGGCATAACATGAAGGACATGGCGTGCACGAATAAAGGTATGGACTTAAATACTTTCGTTTCTGGTAATTATTAATTAATTATATTAGGAGTTCCGCAAACGAACTAAAGTCGCTGACATAGCCCAATGGATTAGCAAGCTGAAGTGGCAGTGGGCGGGGCACATAGCGCTCAGAACTGACGGCCGATGGGGCAAAGGTTCTGGAATGGCCACGTACAGGCAAGCGCAGCATAGTACGTCCACCCACAAGGTAGACAGACGACCTAATAAAGGTCGCAGGAAGCCGCTGGATGCAGGTGGCTTCCAACCGGCCAATTTGGAAATCATTGGGGGAGGCCTATGTTCAGCAGTGGACGTCCTATGGCTGAAATGATGATGATTAGGCTTAGATTCTGTGAGTAAATGTATGGTAACGGATGCCAGGGGATAATGGACTAATCAACTTTACATACTGCGCCAATCCTTCTGCCTGCCCTGGTCCCAAATTACTTCTCCGGACCAGGGCAGTCAAAAGAGGAAATGACTTGAAAGTAATAAGTGTACCTATGTTCCTGTGGCCCTTCATCGTATTCTGCTGAAGACTTAACAGAAACAGTTTTCTGCATATTTTAACCACATAATGATTATCATTCAGGTTTCTACGTGACGATAAACGAGCACTCTGAGATCAAGTCGAAGGTGCTGCACTTTGTGGAGGTGCTGGCGAGACCGCTCGTCATGTACCAGACTGTGCACCCGGTGCACTGGAGCCCTGCGTATGTCGGAGGGAGGGTACGTACATTTTGAAATATACACAGAAACTGCAAGCAAGAACGATAAAGGAGGCTAAAACTCAGAAAGCACAGCTGATTGATGATACCTTAGGCTGGTTTCGCACAAATTCGACCGCAGACAGTTAGACTAAAGTGCCTTAAGAGCGAAATAGAGACAAATAATCATTAACTAATAAAACTTCTTAAAGCCTCTTATTGCAAGACCTTCAAGTCCTTAAATAAGATGTTCATTCTAACCCAGAGTAAATTTTTTGTGTTTTCTTTTTTACAGAGCAGTAGCCTCTCTGATGATGGAATGGGCCAACTGATGTCCTCCGTCACCGTACCCATCTTCGATAGGAGAAACCACACGGTATGTATCTCCTAACCGTATTTCAATATAATATGTAGCTTCATAATCAAGATCATAATTCTTAACTGCCCCTATTTCTTGTACTTATTCCAACCCTTTTGTTTTAAGCAAAGAGAGGCTAATTTACTCGGCGTGGTGGGAACCGATGTGCCTATCGACCAGTTGAAGAAGCTCGTGCCACCATATAAGGTAGAATTTACACAAATATATTCTCGGTATATATCTTTGAGAACATCATTATTTTCAATTGTATCAATGTATTTTCAGTTGGGTGTGAACGGTTACTCGTTCATGGTGGATAACAACGGGCATGTATTATATCATCCAGATTTGAGACCATTGGTATGTATTTTTATTTCCTTTACTTTAGTCAAATAATGCCAACAAATTGCTTGTTATTTTAGTCTAAATACTTATAAATTCAAAATCTCTTGTTACAGCATACGAACGAGGAAGTAAGTACTTGAAAAAAGTTATCATAAAGAATTGTTTTACAGTTTTAATTCGTTAACAAGAAGGAATATGAGAATATGAATAGAGTTAGTTGAGTTTAGTCGGTTATACTAAATGTGGCTACTATACTCCACAGTACACTGAGACGCTGCGTCCTCTGTACTCGAGTGTGGACCTGACGGATGTGGAACTGCTTGTGGATTCGGATGAGAACTCCAGGGTCAACCTCACTTCGCTACTGCTCGATGTAAGTCACCACTTTGTTATAAGCTTAGTGTTAAATTGGGAGTACCGCAATGATCTATATTTGGTCTTCTGTTATATCAGAGTTAAATTATACTGAAATAGGAGCACCGTGTATCCAAAATATCTAATTTTGGGTCTTCAGTTAATTCAGCCTCGTATACTAAATTGAGAGTACCCCAAGGGTCTATATTTGGTTATCGGTTATTTTAGGCTCGTTAACTGAAATGGGAGTACCCCATAGAGTACCCAACAATCTATATTTGGCCCTCGGATATTTCAGGCTCGTTTCCAAAAACGAAAAGTCACATTTAAGTGTTCAGAGGGATTGATAATTATTTATTCGCAACCGTTTGACCAGAATTGACAATTCGGTTTTAACGTAAACATTTTTCTTTACCCCAACATAAGTTTTCACTATCAATAACCCTTTCTAGCTCCGCCACGACATGATAGAACAACGGGAAGGTGAAACAGAAATCGCGGTAAAGGTTCAATACGACAACATGCGGCGCGTGGCGACCAGACGCCAGCGGTACTTCTACAGTCCTGTGGACGGCACGCCGTTCTCTCTGGCGGCAGTCTTGCCTGACGGGTACGGCATGTATGAACTGCAGGCGGAGCAGGAGGTCAAGCATAGTCCTATCAATGGTGAGTAGAAAAAGAGAAGAAATGCTAGAAGTAGAGGTTGGAATAGACGATGTTTTTTATTTTGTTGGGATGCTGAAACGAAGAAGGTTTATGCATTAATACCATTTTTGTCGGGATAATGAAATCACATTTGAATACTTACTAATTTACGTTTAGTTATATTTTGTTCTGCTTGAGTATACTTCTCGATGTTTTTGGTTGGTATATTATGGGCGTGTGCTAGCTGTCATATGGCTATTAATTTATAATTTAAATTGTGTTTTGCATAATGTAAATTATCTTGCATACTATTGTATAGAATCGAGGTGACATGAGGTGCTCGTGGCTAAGTAGTAACTGCCGCACGGGTCGATCCGTCAGGTTAAGCTACGCTTGCCGGGGTTGGTCTGTGGATGGGTGACCATCTTTACATACCGAGACTCCTCCGTGCCTCGGAAAGCACGTTAAGCCGTTGGTCCCGGTTGTCATTCGTGGATCTTTGACAGTCGTTACGGGTCGTCAGAAGCCCGAAAGTCTGATAACCAGTCTTACCAAGGGGCATCGTATTACCCAGTTACTGGGTTGTGGAGGACAGATAGGCAGTTGCTCCATGTAAAATACTGGTATCCAGCTGCATCCGGTTAGACTGGAAGCCGACCCCAATATAGTTGGGAAAAGGCTAGGCAGATTGACTATTGTATAGAATCATTTTTTTTCTAACTGAACAGACAGCTGTGCTGCTGGACAGTTTGTTGCGCCACTTCTTCCCAGTAAAAGCACTAGGAAGTGGTGAAGGGTGGGCGTTTTGGGGGACTGTCTTATGTAATTTTGACGTTCGAAAAGTGCTGATTCTCAGCCTAGTTTGAATAAATGACTTTTGAATTTTAATATGTTTTGTCATTTCTGCAGTCACGGAATACTTCAAAGGCGAAAACTGGAAAGTTCACCCTGACTGGTAAGGATTACCTACACATCTTATATTTCCTATGATAAAAATTTATAATTTTATCATTAGGTACCAAAAGCTCTTTAAAAAACTGGTGTTAAAATTGTGTGTATTTCGGGTGGACCCGCCAATGATGGAAGACTAATACAATAACAACCTAAGGACTCCCCAGTCCAATAATGAAAGTAAGAGGACTCGGTACTAGGTAGACCTGCAGTTTCTTAAGAAACCGACCAGAATTTATGAACCAAGTGTTACTCTAGGGTTTACTGCGAATACGCGTCCACATCAGAGCAGTCGTTCAACTCCCCGGAGGAGCAGCTGCTGCACTTCCTGTCGCGCTCGGGGCGGCCCGGCTGGAAGTGGATGTCGCTGCGCCCGCGCGCGCTCACGCTGCACAACGCGCACAAGAAGCAGGACAGGGACTCTTATTACTGTGCGTATTTCCATTGTCTGATCATTGTAATCTTCCTTATAAAGGTTCCGTCCTAGACATAATGGGCACCGGAAAAGAGGCCAATTTGCGAGTCAGTTCAATTGACAGTTCAGTGACTGAGCTTTCACTGGCCTCGAGTTCAACTGCATTTGAAGTCAGTTCAGTACAGACTGGCTTCTTGACCGCGTCAGTCAGCAGCACAAGTCGCTGACCTGACCCACAAACTGACCTCATTTTCGGAGCCCACAGGACTCCTGTATTTGATCTTCTTCTCTTTTTAAGCTGTCTCCTGTAAGCCCTAGACAGGAAAAGGCATGCAAAATTTACTTGATTATTTTCTTGAATAACATTCTACCGGGATTGAGAACACTCTCCGACGGTCTTTTTTGGACTGTAGCTGTCTGAAAAGATTCCTCACCCTCCTACCTTGTATTACTAAAACTATATTTCGTTTCTAGGTGACAAAACTTTAGTGCAATCTCTGATTAGGGATGCGATGGTAATCAAAGAATTGGACGCTCACACTGGACACGCCAGCCACCACTCCCAGTAAGTACATCGTATATTGGAGCATGATTATAGCACTACACGAAATAAATCAATATTCAATTTCGGTAAACACCTTTTGTTTTGCATTGGAGGGAAATCTATCCTCAGTTCTCAGTGGTGGTACGAGCGCTAAAACATACAAATTGACTTAATTTATCAGTCCAAGCTACACCTTAACGTCATTTGTCTCAATTTTAATTGCCCTAATTCACAAGAGTTTTACGATAAAACTGTTGATGACTGTGATGGCTGTGCCCAAAGTTCAATTCATTTATTTGTGAAACTAACCGGCTTCTGTGAAACCTAGCCAATGGTAGGAGATTACGGTTAAGTCTATTATTGTATAACATCACCAGAATCCTCGCGCGTTGTTGCGTAACTTATTAATTAGTCGAGTTATTAATTCATATTCTATATGGCTCCTCTTTAGGTACTGAGCTATCCGAATTTAAAAAAAAACATGCGGGGCAGTCTTTGGGGACTGCATACTACTGATAGAAGTGAAAACAGCGTGCGGTGACGCGGGTTCCCGCTTTTTATTCACCCAAAAAGTACACATATATACACAGTATACATACCTATAGCTCATGGAAAGCGTTCGGTGACGATGACGCGAGTTCCATGATTTTTGTTCACCCAAAAATTGCTCAACGAGCCCAAAGAAGTTTTCACTTCAATATATCGTCTTAAGAAGGAGGCGTGAAAATTGATTCGCTGTTACAATGTATTACAAATTTCCTCGTACTGCCACTAAAAGAGGATCTTTCAAATAAAGTCACGCAATAACAATAAGGCTATTTTTGCATGAAAATAATAGCACCACCACCAGAAATAAAATTACAGCTTTTTATGTTATTTTATGTGGATGACTAATTTGTTTGTGTTTGTCACACAAATAGCCCGATAGCGACTTTAATGGCACTACTTACAAGGTAACGTAACTCTTCAGATTGGTTCAACTACAAATACTTAGAATTATTAGTAATATCTTGCGCTAAGGACAACGTCTTCACATATACACGTATTGGCTATTGGTTGGAGTGAAATCTAAAAAAAACTGGGTGAAGAGTTGTAGGTACGCAAAAACAACCGACTTCCAAAAAAACACTACAATGTGAAAAATAACTAATTTCAGAAGTCAGTGACAAAAAACGAAAATTCAAAACCAAAGACACCGACTTTTTGAATACCACTTCCTGCTATGTAAATAACAGTGACAGGAACTTATTATAATATCATCCACATAAACAAGTGGGAGAAAAAAGTATTATTTAAAGTAACTCAAAAAATACCCGAGCAAATATAGTAAAATTTATATGGCCCCACCGCGCAAGCTTCCTCTACCAAATTAAAAAAGAATTTTCAAAATCGGTCCACAATTGACGAAAATATCGATGGACATACCTAAGTACATTAAAAGAAACATACAGACCGACATAGAACCTATTCCTTTTTGGAAGTCGGTTAAAAATATAAATTGCTCTTAAATGCTCGAATAAACATTAATGTGGTGGATTACACTATGGGTACGCTATTTTATAAAGATGAAGACAGTATTTTAGCATGGGTTTCAACTATGCAATGACCACAAGTAGTAATAAAGTTGAACTCTTCGTGTATCGCTCGTCTATCGAAGTAGCGAGATAACCACTGCTACACAAAAAGTTTACTTCGAAGGAAACATTGTGTGAATAAAAGAGTTCAAGCGTAGTCAAGACTATTCACGGAAGTATCAGTGTTCAGACATTCACACATAACTTATTCATTTGAAATAATGTTTTTTTACATTCATCTACATAACGTCTAGCTGCCGAGGATCAGGTAAAATCTTTTGTGTGATTTTTAGCCAGCACGGATTGTTACTTCTACTTTTCTCAATTTTATTTATATTTTTCTGCGCCTACCAAAAGTCTATCAATAAACTCAAACCCTGCTCGAGGTGACACTGGAACATTTCTGTTTATATTGGAACTTATTTTAAAACTCCATAGTAATACACTTTCGTGTCCAAATAAAACATTTGAAAATAAAGTCCATGGAAAAGAAGCTACTATGTTATTTAAATCAAACAATTTGAATAACAGGGAGTCGACCGACTCCCTGTTATTCAAATTGTTTAAATTCAAAGCTTGGACAATAAAAACTAAAATGTACTACGTCCACCTACGTCTACGGTATCTACGTCTTATAAGAGAGAAGTAGAGAAATGTAAACTAACATGAACAATACAAGGGTCACCTCCTTCATGAGTCGACAACAAAACCCAATCAATATGAGATGCTTACCTCTTAATATCTTTGCAGACAAGGTCGGTTCCACAAGTTCGTGGTGACGCTTTCGTTCATCGCGACGCGCTCCGGTCTGCTGCGGTGGACCGAGAACGTCAACACCTCCAGGAATACAGACTCTGTTGAACCGTACGTAAAACCCGATCTGCAAATAGTGGCAGTGAATTGAGATAGAAATTAAATTCAACCAAAATACCCATATTTTGAGTTTTTATCATGCACTTCAATAATCACATATAACTTGGTAAACAGAAACCCTTTCTCCCTTGCAATAATTTTTCATATCTTACCTTACAGCCACTTCAGTGAACGATACGCTCGTGCCTACGATTCCGAATGGTACCGTCGGGCCGTAGAGCACCACGCCATCGAGCCCGAGAGCTTCGTGTTCTCGGTGCCGTTCCGCGACGGATCCGAAGCGGAGGATCTAAGCGGCCGGCCGCCGCTCGTGCTGGCCACACACGCCGTGTTCGTGGAGTCGCGGGGCCACCGGGCCCCCGCCGCCGTCGTCGGCCTACACTTCCAGCTAGACTCACTAGCAAAACACTTCCTCAACGTTACTTCTGCAGTAAGTCATACTCAAATCGACGACCCTCCTTCCGACCCAATCTAATCTCCCATTTCTTCTATAGTGCACAGCTGGGACATCATGTAAGAAAACCTGCGCGGGCGACGAGTTGGACTGCTACATTTTAGACGACAACGGGTTCATCATTCTATCAGAGGACGTCTCACAGACAGGCCGGTTCTTCGGTCAGGTCGACGGCACTATTATGGATTCTCTGGTACAGGATCGAATATACAAAAAGGTTGTCGTACATGATCATCAAGGCCGTTGTCCGGATTCTAGAAACTCGTTTAGTGGTGATGGACACAAAATTACGGTAAGTGATGCCATTAGAAAAATTTGATAAAGAGATATTCTTGTTTATACATTATATGTTATGCCATTACTTGTTTTCATTTTCCACCGCAGCCTCTGAAACCGCTCTCCTGGCTAGGCGGATACCTCACCAGTTTGATTGCAATGTGGTTCCCGCTGTGGGAGCCAGTGCGCGCACACGCCAGGCCTTACGCCGAGGAGGAAGTTGGTAAGCGGGCGACACCCTCAACAGAGACAGCACCGACGTAACGCATTGAATACTCAAAGCTAACCGATTATTTTGTGGGAACAGATTACGAAGACTACGAAACCGAAGACATGGAGAACGACGACGACCTGGACAGAGACCGCGGCACTTACGAGATCATCATCGACGGGCTGGGCGACAGCGCGCGCGACCCGGGCCGCGCGCCGCCCGCGCCCGCGCCCGGCCACGCGCCCGCGCCGCCGCGCGAGGCGGCGCGCTCGGCGGCCGTGCGGCCCTGCGACACCAGCGCCGAGCTGTTCACGCTGCAGTCCTCGCGGCTCAACACCGCGCAACCGCTCAAGGGCAAGCTCACCAACTGCCATAATTCTGGCTGCGAGAGGTAACGATATTTGGTTAATAATTCCAACCCTAGCCTCTCTTATATTATATAGTGTACAAAGGCCCGTCACAGAACCTCACTAATCACTTTTATTTTTGGTGGGAAAAATCGCTGTTTATGGAAACGCGCAATATAACGCACACAAAACATTGTTTTTGGTCCATGCAAAGGATGATAAGGGGGCATTTAAAGTTAAATTGCAACATTTAAAAAAAAGTTGTAACTTCGACCTTCAATATTTCCGTAACCAGAAGGTTTCCCGGTATAGTGATAGTTGAGTACAAAAATTCTCATAATAACAGGTCAGTACATACAAGTTGTATCCAGCTTCGTTAATTAGGTACCACCCATTATATTGTGTTCAGAATTAATAGTTATCACGGCGAACAAAGATCTAAATTGAGCGGTGCAAGATTGCGACAGCCATGATTACCTCGTTAAGGTCACATGCTAATCCTACCTACTTAAATCTTGAATGATTCAGTGTTTGTGGAAAATATTAATAATTAGTTTCGTGCGTACCAGGCCGTTCAGCGTGCAGAAGATCCCGCACAGCAACCTGATCCTGCTGGTGGTGGACACGCTGTGCCCGTGCGGCGCCAAGCGGCTGGACGTGCGGCCGCGCGAGGCGGGCGCGCGCGCCGCCTGCCGCCGGCCCACCGCGCCGCACCGGCGCCGGCCCGCGCACTGCGGCTCCTACCACCCCGAGGTAATGACCTCCGGACACCCATCTGCCGAAATATGCCCGAAACCTGCTGTAGGTGGGTGGTCGACGTACGAGCCGCTATACCGCGGTGTTAGAACCACGGTTGTACTAGCGGCTCGTTGGTGCTGATCGACTAGCGAGCTTCTTTCCTGTGGGAAGCTCGCAATGACTGAATTTCTTGACACCGATTATAGTTCTGTTAAGATCTTTACGAGTTTACCTAGTTTAAGCAATAAGCCGAATTGCTCAATTTTGCCCGACTACGGCGAAGCAAAAAGGACAGTTGTGATTTTGACCGGTATGTATGTATGTTCATCTGTTCCTCATAACTTCTAAACTCCTAATCATAATTTGGTAAATATTGGAAGCGTCTTGATTGTCCGCTGGTTATAGGATATGTGACGTCACATTAAATTCAAAATGGCGCCCTATAGAGGACATACATAACATAAAAAAAAAAACAGGTTGATATCAAAGAGCTTGACGAGCACATTACAAATATGTATGTATATATCATATTGTCTAAGTAAATAAATATATTTAAATTGTTAAAAACAAGCAAAAGTGAGACTGTGCTACGGTACGTACAGCGCGGCTGTAAAATTAATACCTATTAAACAATAAAACCTAAATAAAAAAAAATTAAAGCGGCAAACACTATAACGAAATTATAACTCCAAATAATTAAATAATTTAAATAAAAATTAAGTTTAAAAACTAAAATCCGACTACTGAAAAATCACTCTCTAAAAAGTATGAAACTAGAAAATATTTACAAAATTATAATGGCATGCGACGACGGCTTTACCTTGACCATTTTTGTACCTATGTCTTGATTTCTGTCTGAAATATTTTCTTGTTTCATACTTTTTAGAGCGTGATTTTTCAGTAGTCGGGTTTTAGTTTTTGAACTTACTTTGTTCTACTCTGACGATGTATTATTTAAATTTCCATAAACAAGGACAGTCTCGGAAGAAATCTATAAATTCTATTATAAAACCATGACTGATCCATGATCCATTATTAAATAAAAATTGGTTATAACTTTTATTTAGCTTATTTTGGGGTTATAATTTATATAGGTATATTTGAAATGTGCTAATTAAGCACTTTCATTTTGATATCCAACATGGTATCATATTTTTTTTTTGTTTTCCGTCCTCTAGAAGGCGCTATGTTCAATTTAATGTGACGTCACATAGCCTATTAGTTTAGAACTTATGAGGTAACAGATGGACATACATACATACTGGTCTAAATCATAACCCTCCTTTTTGCTTCGCCGTAGTCGGACAAAAATGTGACGCGGACGCTAGCGGACGGACGTAGGAAACGTCCGTCCGCTAGCGCCGTCGCCGAAAACTGCCAAATAGGCTCGCCTACCGTGATCGACGCACGGTCTTGTGCGGCGAGCCGAGTAAAAAATAAAACATTCTGACGAACCGCGAGCCAGGCTCGTCGGTATATAAAACCACGGTATTGCAATGATAGGTACACCGGCTTTACCGACGACCCTTAAAACCGCGGTCTTACTCGCCCGTCGACCATACGCTTAAATAATTGGTGGATCTAATAATCTGTACACACAAAAATAATAGGTAGGTACTTACATGCTGCAACTTTTCTAAAATTGTTCGTCTCGTCTCTCTCTCAGTCTCAATATTTTGAGATTAGCGGTGTGACCTAAATTTCCCTAGGCTGATATTGTTTTTTTTCCTAATTATGTTAATATTAGTATTTAGGTCGTTTCCCCTTCGGGAAAAGGGGGAAGGGCTGCACCCTACCCCATACGGCCCTGTAGAGCGCGTCTCCGGACTGGACACTCTCCCACCGATATAAGAAAGAGAAGAATTCCCATAAACTAAACTGCCCTGTCCCGACTTAAATAAGCTAGGGGACAGGGAGGGGTACAAGGTGAAGTTAATATTGGGAATTCACAGTTAGTAAACATAAGTATTATAATATTAATACAATATGAAGCTAAGAAGACAAGAGGGTATGCAAAAAATATGATTATATAATTTTGAATTATAAATGTTGGAACGGCTCCTCTCGCCGATGAGCACCAATATCTGCAATACAGCCTTGATAAGGTGAAGGGGTAAAGGGATCGTTACGATTTATAGCTACGTTAAGTACCTACGCAAGTTAATTTGTCTGTTTACAATGTACCCACTTTAGTGAGACCGGGAACCGTGTAACAACGTTTGCCTCACTGTACGTATTCTGTTAGACCTAACGCAAACCTCTAAGGAACTAATACGATTCTAACGAAACACATTCATATATATCTTACCCAATCCTAAGACAGAGTACTGCGAAGTTCGACTGTTATTGAGGGACAAGTTTGGTATTGATTAGTTCTAATCGCGTACTAATGTGACTTACAGCGGCCTAGCCCCCTTTTACTAAGTTAAGAGTCCTATTACATTTTTGACGCAAATTCATGATTTTTGACGTTATAATTTTCAGCAGCAGTGAGATATTTGAATTATTTGATTATGAATAACGATAGTGCCATTCTCTTTATTGTAAGTTGGAATTACACATTTTAACTTTTCTTGTCGTGTAATTTACTATGAATATTTTACGAACTCACTTTACAAGGAAAAAAGTCGGCAATGGAACTTTGACGATCAAATTCACATTGTTTCATTCAGTTCTAATAAATGCGAAAGTTACTAAACGATAAATTTAATGTTTTACTTGTTTATTGGAGTTCTAGAATTTCTTTAAATTCCTTGTGTTTTCAGGGAAAATTCGTAAAGAAAACCAATAAATGTCTTCAATAAAATTACATGGTCAAAAATCATGAATTTCCGTAAAAAAATGTAATAGGACTCTTAACACAAAACTAGCACAAGCGCACCATACTCTGTCTCTAGCAGAATACATTACGATCGTACCTGGTGAACGCCGAAGAGGCATTTCGTCTCTTCCCATTTCCTTAATCTGCCCCATTTAGAGGATGCTTGCAATGTAATCGGCCATCCATGTGGATCGTCCTTATCGACAACGGGGCGTTTCTATCTGGGCATCCAAATGACGAGTCTCGCTAATATAAATTTGTGAGAGGACCGAAAGCCGGTTGTGGCTTAACGAGACACGATTTCTAGCGTTCCTTAGAACGGACTATCGATTCAGTTTGGCGTACTTAGTAAAGCCTACCCCCTCTCCCGGAAAAATACGTCAACAAGCCTCACGCAGAGTTCTGTGGCGAGGCCTGTTTGGATACAGAAATCATCACTATCATTTAGTTGTTTTATAATGCATTTACAGATCGGCCATAATTAGTTCAAATTTAAATGAGCTGTGAGTATTTATGGTTCTGTCTTCTAAATGTGGTGCGTCAGCTCAAGATCAACGGCCGTTGAAAGTCAGAAGCGTTAGTGCTCAGTGTCGAGTATGATGGAAGGCCTTCGCCATTTCCCTATAGCCAAATGTAAGTGACAATAATCTGTCAAGGTACGGATTAGGATATGGACACGTAATACACAAGAATGTAACGTTAATTATAAAACACGATAATAATTAAGAGTTATTTCGCCATTCTGGTATAAACAATCATTAATAGTTTGACAGCGATATCACCTTACTGTTACCTATAATACAATGCAAATCAACTAACAGGAATAAAATTTAATTAAAGTCGACACTTACCAAATAATTCCTTAGAGGGAATTAGATTACAACTCACAAAATACTGCACACATTACCAGCCTAGCCTCGGGCTCCGCTCCTTCGTCTTGACCGTCTCCCGAAGCGCCTCCAAACTATCTTATCTAGCTTTAGTACGTCGTCGCTACCCCCCTTTTTTTTATTAATGCTCGGTCCCTTACGACAGCCTACGGACTATTACAGCCTGGACTCTCACGTCCTTAGCCTTTCGCGATTCAAAATCAACTGCCACGCTTGTCTTAAAATAGCCGTCTCGTAAATCCCCAAAATATTCCATGTGGACCATGGAATTTTCAGCCCCATACCAAGTTTTTTTTAACAAAGACTTAAAACGCTTTTTTGTTCATATCTTAATTGTTGCCTGAGTAGGTCCGGTATCGAGGAACATTTTATGACAACCAGATATGGCTGTAATAATGTCCGTTGCTTTCGGTCCAGGGAATATCAACCTTTTGAGACGGAAGATTCAAAAGTTACAATTTATATATATGTTGAAAAATAGAATCACGAGCGCAGCGAGTGATTATAAATTTCAATCCTGAGTAAGCGAAAGACTCAACAAAACGAATAGCAAAAGAACTTGCTCACATGTTGCATACAAAACTTTTCACCACGACCAGCAAGAAAGTATTCAGTCATCATAGGTAAATAAATTAAATAGACACAAAGCAAATCAAAATAATTCTTTATTTTTTTAAATATCTGTAAAACTTAACATAAAAAAATCAGGCAAGGTTAGTTTCTGAACGGGATCATTACTTTCCTCACTGTTCAAACAGTGAGGAAAAACCAACTTTCCTCACTGTTCAAGCAGTGAGGAAAAACCAACTTTCCTCACTGTTTTCGTAGAGGAAAGACACTTCTTTCGTGCGGGAGTGGTGAAAAGTATTTTAGCTATCTGCTAGATTAATTAAACAATCAATCCAATATTATAACTACAGTTATAGGATAATAGATGGTTACATCAATGGGAGCATTGGCTTTGCATGCCATTTGAATGGGTCATAAGTTGTTGTTCTAAGTTTCAAGCATGACTCTAGATTTCTATTTGTTAGTTACCTTACTTTCATTATATTCATGTAAGAGCACGCTTGGTCGCATTCACTTTTAGAACCGCATGTGATTCTAAGAGGTTCAATATTGTTTTAATTTTTTTGAGAAATAGGATCTTTTGTTATTTATTAGGATAACGTGTCAACCTGCCATAAAATTGAGATTTAATGTGTTTCTAAGTGACCCAATTATGGTGCCAATTTTAAAATAATAATAAAATTTTGTTATTAATTTAGAGTAAATTACACACAGTCACAGCGGGTTCGATAGCTAGAACCCATGCAGGCTAGGTCAATTATTTAAGAGGTTATCAACACGCAGGGCAAAACGAATTAATGCTAGCAAAACCGGTAACGGTAGCCTTACTATCTTCTGCCCATCTATTACATGTTTATATATGAAAACATATTAAATGTCTCCAGGAAATTGAGATCCAGTCATGCGGGCGCGGCGGGCGCGCGGGCGCGGCGCTGTGGGCCGCCGCCGCGCCGCTGCTGCTGCGGCTGCTGCGCACGTGACTGCGCACGGCCACGTAAACTGCCACCGGCCAGCCGGGACGCCAGCGAGTCGTGAAGCTTTCTGTACCCCAATCAATTTCAGTAACCGGTCGATTTTTTAACTGTTAACTCGTAGTTTCACGACGTCTCCAGGGAAAGCTTCTACCAAATAAGGCGTTCGAGTGTTCTTGCGAGTGATGTGAATGGAGCGGAGTGCGGTCTGTATGTGTGTGTGGCGGGCTGCGGTCTGCGGTCTGCGCCGCGGCGAGCTACAGTTTTGATCAATTTTACCGACTGAAGTTTTGGTCCGACCAAGTGAACTTTTGATCTTGTTTTGAGACAGGATTATAGTCGAGTTAGGGTACGATGATAATTGAAATATTTTCTCCTCTCTGTTAAGTTGTCACTTTCATATTGTAACTGATGCAGACGCATACGGTAAATAGGTAGGTAACGAATATCTTGTTAAATTTAAATCGAGGATTATCACAAACTTGGAGATCTTCTAAATTATAGCTAATGTTAATAGGTATTGAAAGATAATTAATGTAAAATATTAATATCGTTTAAACTGTTTTAGAAAAATTTACCTATGTTGAGACCTAATTCGATTTATTTCTTGACATCTGTCATTCAAATTTATCGCAAACTTATTGAATAGTTGCATAGGGGTTGATGTAAATAAGAAGAATATTTGTTTGTAGAGAAGTTTCTTTGCTGAATTTATGTGTGCCTGTGTAATGTAAAAAGTCGTTGTGTCGTCGAGAAGGCGTCGCAGCGCTAACACGCACTGCCATACAGGGGAACAAACTTATTGATAGCACGTTGTTGTTGAGGGCGAGGCGCGTGGGCCGGTGTGGGCCGGTGCGGGCCGGAACTGGCCGGTGCGGGCCGGAACTGGCCGGTGCGGGCCGGAACTGGCCGGTGCGGACCGGAACTGGCCGGTGCGGGCCTGTGTGGGCTGGTGCGGGTCGGTGCGGGCCGATGAGCCAGCCGTGCGCCAGCCAGCCCACGCGCCCACGAGGCGTGTCCCCGGGCGCGGCGACGCCTGCGTCTCTGACGACTTTCCATTCTAGTCGTTAGTGATTTTCTCGCCTAATCTTCGAGTAATGTCGTAAAGAAACTGTAAACAGTTTCGTATTTTTATTGTAAATATTTTACTAACTTTAATGGCCTACTACAATTTTAAGAAAGTGTGTTGCTAATATATAGGTCGTTCAAATTCGACTTCTGCTGTCGTAAAGAATAACTTCGTCATATCGATCTGTTACAATAATTGTTTGCATATCAAAATGTTCCCTTTCGATTGTTTCAAGTTGAGAAGCCAAGGCCTCGGAACATTGGATAAGTACTGACATAATACTTTCATACGTAAATTTCAAATTTCGGAGTATAAGAGAATAAGCGTATTTACCTATTAACTTGTTTGTACCTAACCTAAATGTGAATGTTACATAGGAGTAATGATCAAATCCACATACTTACATTAAACATTACATAGAGTTTTATATATCATAATATATTGAATAGTCATTAATGTACACGAGTATACGGCTTGCTATTGTCCATTTTATTGCAAAGTTTTGAAATAGTACAAAAGCATACAGATATTCCTAATTAACAAAGCTGACAGAGATTGAGTGCCAAACCACTGTATTACAATATGTTCACACGGATTTTATTGTATGGAACCGATACTGAGTTTATGTCTACCGCGCGCGTGCCTAGTGTGAGGCGCGCAGGACAATAGCAAGCTAGACATTCCACACCACCACAGGTGAATACAGAAGGCTCACTCCGCATTTTAGGTATGAAGCTAGAAGTAGGTACGCGGCGGCCTTGACTTGTCGAATTCTGTGGACGTAACGTAGTCAGAAGATATAAGAGTTACGCGATAGAAAGAGAAGGAACTTCTAGGTGAATGAATATAACTGTAGGTAACTAGCGCTGTACAACCAGCCGCTTTTAATTATTTAAGTGATATTGTGAAGTGACCCATCTGTAGTCATCTGTGACATAACGTAGATTGATTACAGTAATCTCTTGACGTGTACTTCGCGTATTATAATATTAAGTGGAAAGAGAACTGAGCGGGCTTTTAGAGTCGCCTGATATCGGGCATTGTATAAGCAGTTTTACCAACATTATGGTACAGTAGTTAGAATACATTACCCAAGAAAGTTTTAGATATTACAATTCTCTAACATACAATAGAGAAATACTAGCAATTTAAAGCAATAATAAAGTTAACTCGGTATATTCCCCAATTGAGTAACAGCGAGATTACTGTAGTCAGTGTTCTCGTATCACCGACAAGCTAACATAACCATATCGTACACGGCACACTCACATATACAACAGATATCGTTGATTGAAGGCGCTTTTGAGAAATTGTACATTTTGTATAAATAATACAGTAAGGAGTCGATTTAATGGCGTAGAGATTGTTTAAACTGGTGAGTGGCGAACGACTGGTAATGTATTGAAAGTGCTTCTAGTAAGCGTCGAGTCTTCCATAGCAGTCGAACGCGGGGCGAGTGTTTACTGTTACGTCTAAGTATTAAACGATAATAATAGCGTATACTTATCATAGCATAGGCGGAGCTCGCGTCTTGTACCATGTGCAGATATTTTTACTTGCACTTCGCGGGATTTAGTTCTATGTAACTATAGACACAAAACAAATACCTCGTTTAGTTACTCAAAATGTAATAGTTAGACAGAGTTAGCGTTTATTTCGCGTTTAGTTCTTGGACATATCAATTCAGGCACCAAATGAGACTATAGCGTAAGCAATTTTTAAATTTTTTCATGTATTACAATATTGATATCGATTATTTTAATAAGGTCTTTATCAATGTTTTGTAGAGTCGCGGGACTGGCGCGCAAGTTAATGATCCCACATTGACAGGGTCCTCGTTAAAATAATTGTGTAGTGCGGCGCGCGGCGCCGACGGAAAACGTGTGAGTGGACACTCATGTCTAAACTATGCCACAAACACTTTATCCCTGTATCGTACATTTTTATATAAATCCAAAATTCTTGATTTTACGTAATAGATCTGTCAGTTTAGTTCTAATGCTTTCTAGAACTATAATCAAAATTCGTGTGAGTAAATTTTTAAAATTATTCGGATATGGAAAGCAAATTTTGACGTCACTGTTTGTAATAATTTTCTTTGTCTTAGTTAAAAGTTGTATCATTCGGCACGGCAGTCTGTGTGAACATGGTTCTCTAGCGTAATTCTAGTAAAATACTGTTCTTTTTGTTACTTGCCAGTTCATGCTATAGATATACAGTAATTACAACAATAAAGTTCTCTTATAACATTGTGACTATGCTCTTTATTTCCCTGTGCTTTCCCTACTCATTCATATAATCAATATTCCTTATCTTTAGCGGTAGATATGTGCTATTTTAATAAGTGCTTTAACCCATAATGCAAATGTTTGGATGTGATTAACGTTATTAAAGAATGTCTCACTCAGCCACCTTAGTTTGACCGCTCGCGCTTCTCCGCGCTTCAGGAATGTGCGCGGCGAGACGGGGCAGTGCAGGCCGCTCATTCGTCAGCGCTGCCATCGCTGCGCTTTCTACGGCGCGGAACAGCGGTCCCGGTCAAACTATAGCTTACATAGAGCTGTCACAATAGTTACACAAATATTACCGATTTCAATACAAAACAATATACCTATACTATTATGTTCTAGCGTACTAATAAAATCATTTCTCCACTTTTATTATCCAAACCAGGAATACAGAATTTAACCAAATAAAATGCAGCATTAAATTGGAATACTTATATTATTAGAGTTCAAAGTTGCATACATAGCTGTTACATGTACAGACTGGCCGCAAACACGATGTCTCGTTTCAGCAGTTTGATGGCTTCACTGAACTTATTCTCGAGGTCTGTGTTCCCGATGTTCTTGGCTGCTTGGCATAACTGTCGCAGCACCTCTTCCAAACGACGCATGCATCTGATTATGGAACCTGGAGATAAAGGAAAATGATGTTATTTCAAGCCTTAATACATTTTTGAAGACATCGTTATCGTAATATTCAATAGAATTGTGAAAAAAGTATGTTCGTATTGTGTGCATTGGCAGGTAGCACTTTGATTAATCAAGAAACTGTGGATTTTTAAAATCAATCTTGTGCTACCTTCACTTTTACGATATTATCATAGATCACTAATCATCGAAGCTAGCCAGCAAGATAAATATCGGAGCTGACTGATTACCCAGGGACCTTACATCGCATCATTTGCGGAAACTCTTTTAACCTGTAGCGGTTACACCGCCACATACGAACTACGCATCAAAGACATGACGTCACACAAATCCTGCATCGCGCAATTAAAGTTTACCGCGCGAACGACATATATAAGACTATCCGACATCAACAGTCGGGCAGTCGGCCCGCCAGACACAACACCCGTCTGGTTGGAGGATCCTCCCTTTTCTATGGTAGATGAGTGAACTTTACACCCTGTTCCTCATGCCCCTAAAAACCGGACAATAAATTGAAAAGTATTAAAGTATACATTTCTAAGTATGTAATCTGCTCACCTTCAAATACGTCAGTCATCTTGCATATCTGCAGGAAGGAGGCTCCCTTGGCCCAGGCGTGCACCACGTCCATGAGCGTGCACTTGAACTTGCCCACGTACTCGTCTTCATCCACCTCCAACTTAGCGTCCAGTGACACTTTCGCTATTCTCCGGGCGTATTCCTAGAACAAGTGAGTTTGATGAAGAAAACTTCAGCACAAGGATTTTGACGCCATTATGCGTAACTGTTGGTATAAAGTAATAAAACACTCCCAAATACACACATCAAAAAAGTCAAGCAACATGTACGGTTTTGAACTTTTGAATGATTTTTACTATAGTAATATATTTATATTTCTTTTATAACCTTCCGTCCGTTACAAAGACTCCAGGAGTTCGATAACAGTTAAAATTCTATTGTCTCATTAGTAACAATTGAACTCATAAATAATAAGTATAATAACTAAGCATTTTTTTTATGCATTAGGGACTATTGCAACAAAATGCTTCATTTAATAGGGATGATAACTAAAAAAATATTTTTTGTGCGTCATGTAGATTATGAAATAATAACGCACACGTATTTTTTCTTATTTTACGTTATCAAAAGATTACGGCGATACATTGAGTTATAGATAGTGCAATCCACGACGACGCGCCCACTCCGCTCCGCTCAGTAATAAAGTAAAGCTTACAGTACAGAAATCGCGGAGTGGGGCGCATCATCGTCGTTTGCACTATCTGTGAAATGTGCCATGACGTCACGATTAGGTAGATTTTTATATACTTGTGACGTAGCGATCCCCGCTCCCTAACTTTAATGCGTTTTATCTAAGTAATTTTTTATGAATATGATAAAGCAAAAAATACGAGTCTAATATTTTTTTATTATCAGACTGACGGACTAAATAGAATTTCTTTTGTTTTGACCCAGGCATCATCCCTATTATTCATTTAATCTCAATAATTAACAATATGTGTACCGTAACATATTATGTAGTATAAAATAAAGTTAAAACAAAATTAAAGTTTAATTTTGTACAAATTTAAATAACGATTGTTTTTTATTTATTTAGTAATTCAATACAAAGTGTGACCGCCTCTATTGTTTAAAACTTGTCGGCAACGATTTTTTATTGAATTTATAAGTTCGTTCATCTGATCGTGTGGCAATTGCTCCCAATGGAATTTTAACAAGTCTTTCAGTTGTTGGGTTGTCGACACTCCGTCTAGGGTCTCTAGAACACGTGAGAATACACTATTAACAAACCTGCAGCTGTCTAAGCACTCCTCGTAGTTCCTCTCCGGTAGAGGACGATTGAGAAGAGTTCTCGTCGCAAACGAAGCAGCTGATCAGCGCCGCACTCTGTTCCGAGGTCAGACCGTTGAACACTCCGTTGAATATCAATTCCGTCAGTAGCAATTCGTCGGCACTGGTGGAGTTGGAAAAAGGAAAAGATGTATTTATATGTAAATAAACTAGTGAAGAAGCAGTTCTGTCTGTTTAGAATTCACATGAAAACTACTGGACAGATTAGAACAAAATTTGCCAAATTGTGTATTGCAGGCGTTGACGTCTTTGAAGATACCTCAAAGAAGGACAGTAAGTAACAGCCACTGTAACGGCTAGGGCTTTGCAGGTAGTCTGTGCAGGTCGTTAACCGATAGGTAGAAAATAAACAGTATGAAAAGTTAATACATATACACTGGTCAGCAAATAACCCGAGCCACCCGCTACCTAGGAACTCTGATTCGATTTTCTCAAAAAGTATAAAACTTACAACTATCAAAGTTATACCTACAAAATGTGCGTTTCATGGTCTTCTTCTTCTTTTCGTGTGTTTAGTGACTTGGCTTCACATGCCGTCGAGAAATATCTCTCAGGCATGCCGGTTTCCTCACGATGTTTTCCTTCACCGTTTTTGAAGCTAGTGATAATTATACAATACGCAGATGAATCCGAAAAGTCAGAGGTGCGTGCCTTGGGTTCGAACTCGAGACCTATGACTTGGCAGTCCGACGGTCACACCACTAGGCTATCACTGCTGCTGCGTTTCATGGTGATTAAAATGACTACAAATTAATTCGAAAGTACCGTCAACTCACATTGTAATCAAGCAACAAACACAATGCTAACGATTTGCTCTGTTTTCACCAGAGTTTGAAATTAGCGTTCTTTTTCTCTACAATGAGGGTAGTCGGATATTTCTTATCATTTCTTTAGTTTTTGTCCATCGTTTGCTCAGACGCGTGTGTTTTTGCTACTTTTTTCGATTAATAATGGATACAACACCTCATGAAGCAGCTCAAGCTGTAGCATTACTGTAAGCAGGCATTGCGCAACGTGAAGTCGCTCGAAGGCTTCGAATCAGCAGATCTTCGGTGCAACGAGTTTACAGACGATACCTAGAGACTGGAGCATTCGATCGCCGTCCAGGTACGGGCAGACCTAGGGCTACATCAGCAGCAGATGATCGTTATATCCACCTTACTGTTCTGCGAAATCGCCACCTCAACGCAGTTCAAGTCCAACAAAGTCTGCGTGACGAACGCCAAGTGGTCATAAGTTCAGATACCGTCATAAGGAGACTTGCTGAACGGAACCTGACCCCAAAAAGAGCTGTAACAGGCCCAGCATTAACGGTAGCACACCGTCGAGCACGACTTGAATTTGCTCGAGAGCATAGGGATTGGACATTAGAGCAGTGGAGTAATGTAGGTACTCTTCACTGATGAGACCAGGGTGAGTCTACATGGAAGTGATCGACGTCAGAGAGTATATCGTCGCCCTGGAGAACGTTATTCTCAGTGTTGCATCGAGGAAACTGTTGCTTATGGAGGAGGATCTGTAATGGTCTGGGGCGGCATCTCGTTAACAGCACATACAGCGTTAGTTTTCATCGAACCGACGGGCCGTACACGTGGACTGACATCTCATCGCTACATTACTGAAATCCTCGCAGACCATGTGGTACCTTACGCAGGATATATCGGACAGGATATGCAATTTATGCATGATAATGCACGGCCTCATGTTGCTCATGTGGTGACCCAGTATCTACGCGACATCAGCATTCGTACGATGGACTGGCCAGCTCGAAGCCGACTTGAATCCGATAGAACACTTATGGGATGAGCTGAAACGTCGGGTTCGAGCCCGGGTACCTGCTCCAATAAGGCTTCCAGAGCTGCGAATCGCAATTGAAGAGGAGTGGAATACAATTCCTCAAGATTTTATCGTCAGGCTCGTAAGGTCGATGAATACAAGGATGCTGGCAGTTATCCGAGCAAGGGGAGGGAATATGGAATATTGATCAAAAACTTTTTTTTTATTTTATCTTTGTTTTTGGCTTTATTTATTTTTTTCACTTTATCATTACTAACGATTGTCACGACTGGAAAACGACTCTTCTTTGTAAAATCCTTAATAAACACAGAAATATTGATTAAATCCAATGAGTTTCCTTTCATTTTAATCACCATGAAACGCACTTTCTGTAGGTACAACTTTGATAATTGTAGGTTTTATAGTTTTTGAGAAAATCGAATTAGAGTGCCTAGGTAGCGGGTGGCTCGGTTTATTTGCTGTCCAGTGTATTTAGGTAACACGGCTAGGTCGCGGGTAAGGTCCTTAACACTGAGTCACTGTTTTGAGCACTATCGCGAATAAATAAAAGGGTCCTTGGCAAACACGTGGCAGACTTGGGGGCCTGTCAGCACAGGCTCGCGGAATCAAGAACTTTCATGAATCGGGCTTTCCCGATAAGATTCGGATACGAGCAAAAACTTTATTCAAGCACGAACAGTTAATCATCAGTATCATGATTTCAGCCGAAAGACGTCGGACATAGGCCTCCCCCAAGCACCGCCACTTCGACCGATTCTGTACCTCCCGTGGATCATCCAGTGGATTTCTGCGGCATTTACAAGGGCATCGGTCCATCTTGTGGGAGGACTTCCAACGCTACGTCTTCCAGTACGAGGTCACCACTCTAGTACCTTTCGGCCCCATCGGCAATCTATTATACGAGCAATGCGCCCCGCCCATTGCCAGATTGCCACTTAAGTTTGGCAATTCTTCGTGTTATTTCGGTTACCTTGGTCGAACTGTTAATGTGCACACTTAAATATGTTTCGTTCTAACCTTCTTCAAACAATAAATAAACCCATTTTGTTGCCATGGAAAGCTATAACCTTGTTATAGTCTATTCACTAACCTGCTCAACTCGCAAGCGATGCGTCCCTTTAGTTCAATAACGTCAGCGGCGGTACAGTACCCCATCCTCCGCAGCACTCGCTTCCTCTTCTTCAGTTCGTCCATTTGCAGTATACTCTTGGCTTGCCTCAGCTCGGCCTTGGCGAGAGTTAGTTCTTGGTGCAGTTCTTGTTTCCTGTCGTATGCCGCGGTTAGAGCACCGCGACTCTTGTCGTTGTGTAAGGGATGGGAGTACAGTCTGCGAGAAATTGAGACCAAGCCAAATATAGTTGTGAAAACCAAAAAAGTCTTTGCCCAGCTGTAGTAGTTAGGTATTTACCAACATTCACTTAGTACGTATGATATATGTTGGTTCCATCGATCTTTACGAACGTTGCTTAAAGTTAAGTGACGTTCAAACGTCAAAAATGTATGGCTAAACAGTTGCTAATCGTGATTTAACTTTAAGCAACGTTTATAAATAAAGCCCTACATGATTAAGACAAACTTTAATTTAACTGCTAGGTTAAACATTTCATAATCATATCTCACCTTTCTTCTAACAGTTTTATCCTTTCAACACATTCTTTAAACACAAATTCATTGATTTTCATGTCTTTTAGAGGATTCAATAAAGGCGGCCCTTCAGGAAAGCGCTTTTTAACTTCACCAATGGTCTTCAGCACAGATTTCCGGTTGTCTGCGGGTCTCAGATCCTTGGGGTAGTACACTCGTAGAGAGCTTATTTGATAGATAAGTGTGTGGAGTACTGGGACCACTTCCACGTCCCCTGCCTGTAAATGAAGAGATGAAGAAAGAGTAAATGCAAACGAATCAAATTAACAACAAAACATGTACGTCTTGCATTCAACTGTCCAAACAAAATTGAAAAAATATTATTATTTCTAGTTTGTTTGAAATATCGTTACCTCGCCAGGTGGGCATGGCATTTTGCTGTCCGTATCTTCACCAGGCGCTTTCTTCACATGCAGCAGTATGTCAACTATGATGACAGTCTCCGCTGTGAGCGGGTTGTCTTCACCCTTCTTTCCTTTACCAGTCTTGTGCCTGAAGTTCACTATGATGCCCCAGTCGAACTCGTGTTTTTCGGTTTTTATCTATGTAATGACAAGAAAGTACATCTTAGTGAAATACTAGCCGCGCCCCGCAGTTTCACCCGCATAAGTCTCGATCCCGTGGGAATATCGGGATCAAAATCAAAATCAAAAGTCATTTATTCAAATTAGGCTGAGAATCAGCACTTTTCGAACGTCAAAATTACATAAGACAGTCCCCCAAAACGCCCACCCTTCACCACTTCCTAGTGCTTTTGCTGGGAAGAAGAAGTGGCGCAACAAACTCCCCAGCAGCACTACTGTCTGTTCAGTTAGGAAAAAAAAAATGATTCTATACAATAATTTATAAGATAATTTACATTACGCAAAATAAAATTTAAATTATAAATTAATAGCCATATGACAGCTAGCACACGCCAATATACCAACCAAAAACATCGAGAACTATACTCAAGCAGAAATAAAAATAACTAAACGTAAACAATATCTAAAAAAAAAGAAAATAAAGCCTCCAGGCATAAAGGGCGTGCCCGCTTACATAGAGCTGTAACTAGAAGTTATAATAATATTGATAAACTAGGACCATCGAGGTAAAATAAATAATTGTCGAGGTCGCTAGCTAACCACATATTGTAATACAACTCATTAAAAAAAAACATTGTAATGAGTAGATTATGTCAACAATAAATAAAAATAAAATAAAATAAATGTACATAAAAAGTAAAATTATAGACTTATATAAACTCATAAAACCTGTCAGTAGGTAAACTAATTCTGGAGAAAGAACATTTAAACATTGTCTTGAGTTAATCACAGCGACCAACTATTCTTATCATTTAAGTAGTCGTTGATAGAATAGTATGCCTTTGAACAAAGGTTGGACTTTACTTTAGTTTTAAACGCATTAAAAGGCAAATCTAGCAAACAAGAGGGTAGCTTGTTATAAAAGGTTATACCAAGCCCAACAAATGAGTTATGAACCTTATGAAGCCGGTGAAAGGGAGCACGTAGTTTATCCTTACTTCTAGTGTTAACATTGTGAATATCACTGTTTTTAGTGTATAAGTGTATATTCTGCCTAATATATAAGATGTTGGCGAAGATGTATTGTGATGCCACTGTGAGGATACCGTTATCTTTGAAAAAATCTCTCAGAGAAACTCTGGCACCTAGCTGGTAAATTGCTCGAATAGCTCGTTTTTGGAGGACAAATATATTTTGAATATCTGCTGCTTTGCCCCAAAGCAGGATAAAAAGTATCCTATGTCCTAACCCAGGTCATGGTCTACCCATGTGCCAAATTTCATCCAAATCCGTTCAGCCGTTTAAGCGTGACAGCGTAACAAACAAACCTACAAACTCGCTTTCGCATTCATAATATTAGTTAGGATTTTTGTCATTAATGCTCAATTTAACAAAAAAAAAAATGTGCCAAGAGCCTGGCTACTAAACTTGTACTTTTACTAACACTAGGACCATTTTTTTATTACAACATTGTTAATAAAAAAATTATGAACAGTCTGAAATAACTTACTATAATAGGGATGATGCCTGGGTCAAAAAAAAGAAATTCTATTTAGTCCGTCAGTCAGATAATAAAAAATTATTAGACACGTATTTTTTGCTTTATAATATTAATAAAAAATGACTTGGATACAACGCATCCAAGTTGGGGAGTGGGGGTTGATACGTCACAAGTATGTATAAAATCTACATACAAGTGACGTCATGGCACATTATAACTCAATGTATCGCCGTAATCTTTTGATAAAGTAAAAAAAGAAAAAATACGTGTACGTTATTTTTGCAAAGTATCCATGACGTACAAAAAACATTATTTTAGTCATCATCCCTATTATTATCGCCATGATCGTACACTCGACTTTATAAAATAAATGATGGTGGAAGTTTGAGTAGTTTATGCGGCCTACCCAAATATCCTTTCTTTGGTATTGTTAGTCGCATCGTTGAGCTCCTTAAGTTCCGAGTTGAACTGCACGACTACTGACAAATGCGTGCACTGACTGGACAGGTACACTCAATCTGTGTGGTTCTCTAGATTCATAATCTTGGTCACATGATCTGACCAAGATTATGAGTCTAGAGTTTAAATGAGACTGTGACCTCTGAGTTTGTTTCGGCCTTTCTTCAGAGTATTCAGATCAGATAGGAAACGCCGACCTCATATAGTTGATTTACGTTAGTATGATTAACGTGTAAAAGGGTTTGTACAAACCTACTACAGAAATAAAATCATTTAAATGGCCTCCAGTAATGTAAACATAGTTAAAACGTTAATATTTGCAAAGCATAGCCAGTTTGAATGAAGATAAACTATTTATTTATTTATTTATGTGCACACAAAACACTTAAACAGGACACAATATTAACATAAAAGAGCACAAAGCTACTGCTTATTTCTTAAGAAATTTCTTCCAGCAGACCTGCGAGAAGAAAGTAGGATTAGATATGTAGACACAGTGTGTAGAAAAGTCGAAACAAGAAAATTTAAATTAAAACTTAAAACAAAACTATTCTATATAAAATAAACATACATACACACAAATAAATAAAAATAAACTAGTATTAGTAAATATTTACCTATAATATACATACATATATGTAGAATATTACTGTATAGAAGAAATTTAATGCTCTTTGACTTGCTTCTTGAACAGAAATAAAGTTTTAGAATCTCGAATGTTAGGCGGAAGTGAGTTCCACAAACGTACTGCGTGAACAGAGAAGGAGTAAGAGTACAGTTCAGTTTTATGGGATGGGAAATTATGATGATGCCTGAGGTGGGATCTACACAGAGCATTCGGAGGACGGGTAAAGGAAAAGCGATCGCGCAGGTAGCTGGGATATGCAGGGTTATAAAGGATTGTTGTAAAGGAGACATAATATCCGAGTGTTCCTGCGAAGACGGATAGGGAGCCACTTGAGCTCCTTGCGGAAGTGAGAAACATGGTCATATTTCCTCAGACCAAACACAAAACGAAAACAAAGGTTTTGTAAGCGCTCAAGCTTATTTAACAGCTCCTCGGTGGCATCCAAATAGCAGGCATCAGCGTAATCAATGATCGGCTGAATCAGAGTTTGAGCTAAATAAACTTTGGTTTTGAACGGCAAGAAGCTCTGTAAGGATTTGAGCGAATGAAACGAAAAGTGAACCTTACGACTAACCTCACTGACTTGAGGTCGCCAAGATTGCTGTCAATTAAGACACCAAGGTCCTTGGCTGTTTCAGTATACGCAATGGTTGTGCAGCCCAGAGATAATGGAGTCAAAGATGACAAGTCGAGTGCTGTGCGGTAGTGTCTGCTGCCTATGATCATGGCCTGCGATTTAGCAGGGTTAATCTGTAAGCCGAACGACTTAGCCCATTGATATATGCTTTCTAGGTCATGATTCATGGCATTGATTGCCGATTCCGCATCAGCCAGCAAGAAATGTCGATACAGCTGCAAATCGTCTGCATAGAGGTGGAAGCTGGAAGTGATAACTTTGGTAACGGTATTAATAAATATAGAAAAAAGAAGAGGAGAGAGAACGCCACCCTGAGGAACACCAGCAGTAAGACCACACCAGTCAGAGTAGATCTCTTCTTGGCGGACACGCTGAGAGTGACCCCGAAGATACGAGTCAAACCAGACTATTGCAGAGGCAGAGAAGTTAAAAGATTGAAGGATCCCAAGAAGGATGTCGAAATCCACCGAGTTGAACGCGCAACTAAAGTCAAGTAACACTAATACAGTAAGAGATTTATTGTCCATAGCCCAGCGGATATCGTCAGTAACCTTCAGGAGTGCAGTGACAGTACTGTGACCAGTACGGAAGCCAGATTGGAAAGGGGAAATGAGAGCATTAGACAATAGAAATTTAGAAATTTGACCATGAACAATGTGTTGGAGAACTTTAGAAAGGAAAGGAAGAATGGAGATGGGTCTGAAGTGGGATAAGGAAGAAGGATTGTTAACTTTAGGAAGTGGAATTATGTGAGCCTGTTTCCAGGCTGACGGAAATATACCAGAGAATAAGGAAAAATTAACAATATGAGTAAGGATAGGGAGTAGTTCTGAAATAATGGGTATTATCATTCTCGAACACAGATTATCATGGCCCACAGCAGAGGAGGAAATAGAGAGAAGGGACTTTTTCACAACGTCTTCAGATACAGGACTGAAATCAAAAAGTGTACATTGGCGTAACGGAAAGTTAGACAGCTCAAGTAAGGTAGAAGCTTTAACGCTAGGGTCTAGAGAAACAAGTGGTAGAGAAAAGTGCCTGTTAAGAGCGGACAAGTCAACATCTTTACAGGTATTCGTGGGTGATTTGCCGATACCGACAGACTTTAAAAATTTCCAGACATCGGAGGAGTTACGATTAACGAGAGATTGGTGGAAATAACGTCTCTTCGCATCTCGACATAGACTATTGCAGCGGTTACGTAGAGCTTTAAAGTGAGTGCGATTAAGTTCTGTGGGTCTGCATCTGTACCTACTCTTCGCCTTATCCTTACGAGCAATAGCATTTTTAATTTCAGTAGTCATCCACGGAGCCGGATTATGTTTAATTTAAATACGCCGACGAGGGGCATGTTTATCATAGATATCTAAAATAATGGCATTAAAGCTGTTCACCTTTTCATCGATACTGGTGCTTTCGATAACGTGAGACCAATCGATATCACCAGCATCGCGTTTCAAAGCCTCCAGGTCTAAGCTATTAAAACTACGTAGAAAACAGAAACGAGGCTTACGTTTCGGAGGTCGGATACGAAAGGAAAGGTAAATGAGGTCATGATAGGAAAAGGTTGCAGTGACCCTGCCCAAACTCAGCAACATTGTGAGAAGAAGATACGATCATTAAATCAAGAAGAGAAGGCGTGCACTTTGGGAAGTTATGGGTCGCAGAAAGAGGTAGAATTTCAAGATGTATTACTTGTTTTAATTGTTATTTTCTGCGCATAATGTAGTGCATGCTGTGCTTTTCTTTAAGTAATGAGGCGCTTAGACTTAAGTTTGCAACATACAAAATGTAAAGTAGTAGTGTACTCATTGTTGAAGGGGTTCCCTTTATCTGGCAGAATCTTGATGCTCCAAAATTTATTTGGCATAACACACTTAATATAATCTTCTCGATCTGAACCGCATAAGTCCCGTTTTAGCGTGAAAGCGCAACAAAAAAATAAACAAACTGACTTTCACATTTATAATATTATTATAAGTATAGTTAGGATTCTTCAACATCTTGAGCCTTTACCCCACCGAAAAAAAGGGTGAACCCGTTCTTTCTACTTTGTTTTCCTAACCCGTTGGTTTTAAGCGAATATTTTAAAGGCCTAAAAAATTTTTTATATAATTATTGTTTGGCCAAATGTTTATGTGTCCGAATCTACATGGCATACTTTTAAGATGGCAGAATTTTATTTGGAATAATTTTATTCGGCATATTGCCATTTCTATAAAATAGCATTTTTAATCTTAAATTAAATTAAAATAAAGTCTATATGTTGTGCTACAAAAGTTAGTGACGAAAACGAATCGCAGCACAACCGACTCCACTTAGTCTTGTCTGCCCTACCCCTAGTAATAAGCCCTCTAATTTAAGCCCGCGTAGGCGCAGAGGGGCGAGGCGGCCCGCGAGCTGAGGAGCAGGTGGTGTTAACGCTCTCCGCCGCGGCTGAGGCTGAACTGAGCCGAAGCTACTGTGGTGAACGTTAAAACCATCTGCGACGATAAGCTCGCATGTTGCATGCTCGCTTGCATGCTACATGGTTGCTGCATGCATGGTGTATGCTTGTTTGCATGTTTGTGTGAACTTTCAGCGATATGATGGTTCTGCTTTTTAATTATTATGAATGTGAAATTTATGCCTAAAGATGATTCTGACTATCAAAATTATGAGTTTTGAATGTATGATAAATGAATGTATATGCCAACGATTTTCTGCGAAATGAAGTTTATGCTATCCACTGTTATGCAAAATAATATTATGACATAAAAAGTTCTGCTATAAAGGGTAGACCCTTGTTGAAGAGCCTAATAATAAATAAATATATAAATAAAACTGTCTAGGATCGGGACGTGTCTGTCTGTGTTTGTTTTCTGTAAACATAGTTTGCATGATTTAAGAGAATTACTAATAACTTAATATCAGAATCTTAGATAATTTACATTCATTGCCACTTTATCTACTTTAGTATTACGTAGACTAAGTTTTTCAGTGACAATTTGTATTACGACGTCGACGTTCAATTTATGGCTTCAAAACATGACAATCATCTGAGATTCTAAACTCAAGTTAAATTACTTAGTTTGATAAGTTATCAATGATATCATACTTGAATGTAAATAGAGCTAAAATTCTTCAATCACCTTATTAATAAACGCGGAGTAAAAATATGCCAAACTTAATCCACGAAAAATGTATGGTTAGTAAAGTTACTTGTTGTAACTTTATTCCGTGTTTATTAAATGAGGGTGCATTTTATTGGTGGTATTTTAGAGAAACTTACTTTAACAAGCCTTCCAGGTTGTAGGAAAGGCTTCAAATACTCCGGCTTAGTGATGAAGGCTCTAAACTGCGCGCCCAAGAGGTCGAGTTGTGACCTGATGGCGCTGTATGAAGCTATCGAGTGCTCCTCTGCGATGCTTAGGGAATCGTACTCTTTCTGCTTTGATTTCACTTCTGTTGGTGCGCAATGAAAGATGTAAGAAAGGCATCAAAAACAAAATGTTGTAGATGTAGTGCTACTTTCTTACAAAAAAGAAACAGCGCTCCCTAATTTATAGGTGCCGTCAAACAAACAAATCACACCACAGCGCACCGATGCGTAAACGAGCCCGCGACATGATCAAATCATACACAAAACAATATTGCATTCAATCAGGAAACACTTTCGGTTCTGTTACTAAACTTTTTTCAAGTAAATTACATCCAGATTTTTAGAAATATAAAAAATTATTCATATCAATTAAAATTAAACTTACTGTCTATTAGGTCTGGTATAGCCGCCTGGTTTTGGAACTGGAAGAAACTCCTCTCTAACATATACTCTGGATTAATTTCTTCCACTCGTAACAAATTGAGGACCTACAAAAAATTACATTCCATTACTAGCACTGGCAATGGCAACACATTTTTTATTATTATGGCAATCTTTTTTTACAGTAGAAAATCTTACCATATTATACGTAAGATGGAAGGCAGAGTTGATAGGGTCAGCCTTACCCTGCACCATACCCTTAACTATAGCGGGCGTGACCTTCTCATCAATCATGAGGATAACGATACCCTTGTCATCGAGACCTCGTCGACCGGCGCGACCTGACATCTGGATGTACTCGCCTGAAGTTATCTACAAATGAGGATAATACTGTAAAGGCTGTCTACAAAAGGGAACCTTACATCATGCAGGCTGGAAGAAAAATGATTCTGATTTTATTTGATCACTCAAGCGAATTTGAATCAGTTTCAAAATTGTAAAGGAAGCGTTTGTTTTAGAATAAGACAGAATCAGTTTTGACGCGTAAAAGTGAACACGTCCTCTTGTAATAAATAGCAGTATTTCTTCTTATTTAGTGGCAATCCCGTATCCATTCTAGTACCGAGGCTTGTAGGAGCCCTACATGTGGTGATGGCGCCTAGAGTCAATATTATAAAACTCAAATGTGTAATAACAAAAAACACTAACTGTTAGCTAATTTAATGTATTTCTCCTTCAAATACATACATCAGATCAGATAGGTACTCTAGAAATTTAATAATAGACCTTAGATACTTTAGTTAGAAACAAAGCAAGAACAGTATACTTACAAATCTAAAATCTTTTCCGTCGAATTTCTGACAGTTGGTGAAGACGACAGTTCTGGCGGGCATGTTGAGACCCATGGCGAACGTCTCAGTCGCAAATAGTGCCTGATACCAACAGAATTATGATACATACATAGAATTTGCTGCAAAACATAACCAAACTGCAAGATTTTTAAGAAATTAGGACTAAAGTCGTGAAGCTTTAATATTGTTGCTATTCCACATAATATCACGCTTAGTCTCCCCGAAGGGTTGGGCAGAGCAGTAGCGCTTGCGACCACAAGACCAACGAGGCAGTCGGAGTGTTGCTATTACGTACCTTAATAAGTCCCAATCCGAACAGAATCTCAATAGTTTCCTTGAGTATAGGCAGCAGTCCACCGTGATGTATTCCTATGCCACGGCGAAGCAAAGGGATCACGTTCTCAACCTGAGGCAGCTTGCGATCCTCTTCTGATAAAACATCCATCGCGTTGTTGAACACTTCGTCCACTAGCTTCTTTTCTTCAACTATAAGGGATTTATCATGTCATAAAAATAATTGATATACCATCAAGGTAGTATACACCAAACGGTAAGCAGAAGTGGAGTGAAGGACTGTTATTGAACCAAACTGACTGTCAATTTTAGACTTGTTTGTTTAGTTTAGAGGAAAGGTAATTTACGTAAAAAACATTTACAAAATACGTCTTTACTCACTTGTGTTAAAGTCTAATTTAGCCATTTGCATAGCATAAGCCTCGCAGTCTTTTTTACTGAAACTGAAAATAATGACAGGGGCGAAGTTCCTCTCCATAATCATCTTAACAATGTTGAATATGTTAGTTTGATTGGCGCCGCGTGGGCCACCGCGACGTCCACGCTGGTCGCCCTTGGCTGCGTCACCCGCGTTGCTTAGAACTGCCATTGCAGTGTTGAAATTATCTTCTTTGAATATACCCTGTTTGAGGAATAAATGTGTTGTGTAGTTTTATTTTATCTCAATAGTTCAAACTTCTTGCAGATGCTTAGAAATTTTTGGGAGTACAGAAAGGTGAAAGTTAGTGTTCTATCTGCTTATATTTATTATTTACGGGGAATGTCGATACTGTGTTAAAAGATGATAGTAGAGTAAGAGGGAGTAAGCAACAAACAACTCCAACTAAGTTTTATTCTCACATTGAACCAGCTATCATCACTTACTTATATTATAAACCTCAACTTACCTTTTCATCTACCACAAGGTGTATCCCATCTCCTCCGGCCGGGAAAATGTAATGTTGAAGTGGAGTGGGTCGGAACTCGGTGTACACCACATGGCAAGGTTGGGAGTGCAGGCGGCACACCCACTCGGCGAACTGACGAGCATTGGGGATAGTAGCCGATAGGAACACGTAGTGGACGTTGTCAGGCAGCAGGATCAACGTTTCTGTGCATTGCATGTTAATATATTTGTAGATGAGTGTATTATTTAGATCATAGGAAAAAACTGTTCTCTGGGATACATTTTTATCAAATCTAACTAGGTTTTTATTTGAGATCTACTACCATGAAAAACGTTTTTAAAAAAAAATAACCCGACGAAAAGATACCTGAAAAGCGAAAAGTAAAAAATTACCTTTTAGTGTAACTCCTAAACTAATTTATGTAATTAACAAGTATTAAGGCGGCGCCAAACACTCATTCAACGAAGATCCATCAAGCAACGAAGATGCATCAATCTATTTTGTTTGTTTGGCGCTGCCTGAAAATTTGTTACATAAATTAGTTTAGGAGCTTTTTAGTTACACTAAAAGGTAATTTTTTATTTTTCGCTTTTCAGTTTTCTTTTCGTCGCACACAGGGCCGGTTTTACAATTTACGATGCCAAAAATATAATTTTGCAATGTCTAGAAACTTAACAAAACTAGTTTGTGTAGCTTCTTCAATAAACGAACAATAGGCTCGTAAAACAAAAAAACAAAAAAAAAGTAGCACAAAAGCCTGTGTGAGCGCATTCTGTGGCGCTTTTTCTCGCACGGCAAATGTGAGTCAGTTCCCCCCGAAACTTTGACGGAGTAAACACGTTTGTTTTGTGCCGCAGTGTCCAAAAATTGAGGTTTTTTAAGATGGAGATTGAAGCGTCAGGTGTGTACTCTAATTACTATTGTTTAGTTGTAGTTTTTGTTCATAAATCGAGCAGTAATATAACTTTACGTGGAAGACTAATTTTATACATAAATCTTTAACATTCACTTGAGTTTGTAGACTTTTAAAAAATGTTCCACATAGTTCCATTATATTTTATAATTCCTTAGAAACTACGGCTCATGCCTATTCAAATCAAGCAAAGAACTCGTCCCCATATCGCCCACTTTGATAAATGGAGCCCTTTATTTCCAGGTAGTCACGTTGAACTCACTCGTGGGATCAAATATGGAAATAGATAAACCAAAAAAAAACAACGAAGAGGAGAGGAGTGACGCGGGGTCGGAGTCCGACGCTGCGTCTGGCGCGATGAGCTCGGGTCAGAGCTCGGAGCGCGAAGTGGTGGAGGGAGCGGCCGTGAGGAACCAAAAGTTCCTCCGGAAGCGCCCTAAACCGGGGGATGGCCAGGGGTCGTCCGCTGACGAGGGGGTCTCGGGCCAAGGCCACAGGAGGAAGATCCACTCCAGTCGGCGGGGTGCGGCCCGGGGAAAAGGTGTGGGAAGAGGGCTCACCACAAAGAAGGTCGGCGAGCCGAGCCGGGCCAGTCCAGTGGCGCTGGAGAAGCCCTCTACAGAAGAGGAAAGCAACCCTGTAGGGACGAGCACCGTGGCGGCCCCTACAGATTCGGCAGGTGGTGAGCCGGATGCCGCTGGTGGCTCCAAATCGGAGCAAGCGGCCAGGTTTGCGGAGGCTGTGGCTGCCGCTATCAAGGGTTTGGCCTTGAAGAGGACTCAGTCCTCTAAAGACAAGGCCATACCCGCGGTCATGGCCTCTATTTTGGCGGCAGCGGAGGCCTATCACCTCAGGCCTCCGTCGGACGGCATGTCCGAGATGCGGGCGGAGGTCGCCCGCTTGACAGCCGCCATGGAGCTTCTCCGAAAGGAGAATGAGGAGCTCCGAGCGGACCTGGCCGGGCTCCGAGGAGCCGGCCCCCGTGAGGTGCCGCAGGGGAGGGAGCAGCATGGGCAGGGCCCCATGCCTGCGGAGGACCGGGTTCTGACCCTGGTGAGGCAGGAGATGGCTTCTTTGCGGTCTCGTTTTTCCGCGCTAGAAGCCATCGTCCTGCGCCCTCCTCTAGCGGCGAGCAAGCCGGCCTCTGGCCAGCGGAAGGAGGCAACATATGCCAGCACCGCAGCTGCCCGGGCAAAACCAGGTTCGTCTGGGCAGACCAAGGGCGGGACGGCCCCACAGGTGGCGAGGGCCCCGGCCCAGGCGGCGAAGGCCCCGGCCCAGGCGGCGAAACAGCCGCCCCCGCCTCCTCCTAACTCTACTCCGGCTGACGCTGAATGGCAAGTAGCCGGAGAGAAGAGGAAGGCGGCTAAGGCAAAAAGGGCGGCCAAAAACAAAGAGAGGAGGCAGCGGCGCAAGGAACGAAGCATCGCGGCTAGGCTCCGCGCCCCGAAGTCTGCAGCTGTAGTGATAACACTACAGCCAGAGGCGGAGAAAAAGGGCGTGTCCTACCGCGACGTGCTCGCCAAGGTGGGGGCAGCGGTGGACCTCAAGGAGATCGGCGCCGCTGATGGCATCCGGGTAAGAGTCACTGCGACTGGGGCCCGGATGCTGGAGGTCCCCGGTGCGGCAAGCGGCCCGGCCGCTGACGCTCTGGCCGAAAGGCTTAGGGCGTCCCTAAATGCGGACGAGGCCCGAGTGTCCAGGCCCACCAAATGCGCTGAGATGCGTATTCAGGGCTTGGACGACTCTGTGACGGAGGGACAGGTGGTGGCCGCTGTCGTTAGGACTGGGGGGTGCTCTGCCGAGCAGGTTAGGGCAGGCGCCATCCGTCCTGACTTCACGGGGATGCGAGCCGTTACGGTGAGCTGCCCCGTGTCGGCGGCCAAGAAAATTGCCGGAGAGGGCCAAAGGTTATTGGTGGGCTGGGTTTCCGCGCAGGTCAAACTGCTGGAACCCAGACCTCTGAGGTGCTACCGCTGCCATGTGGGTAACCACGTGGGAGCTAAATGCACCTCGGAGGTGGACCGCAGCGGTCACTGCTACCGCTGTGGTCAGCCAGGTCACAAGGCCGGCTCATGCGACGCCACGCCACACTGCGCCGTATGTGCGGCAGCTGGCAAGCCGGCCAATCACCGGGTTGGAAGTAAGGCCTGCGCTCCACCCGCCAAAGCTAGGGGAAAGCCACCAGCCACCGCCGTCACAGCCGCAACCTCCGCCACCGCCACCGTTGCCGCCTCCACAGCCGTCGTCGCCGCCGCAGCCGCCGCGGCAGGGCCCTCACAGGGGGCTAAGGAGGGGGCTGACATGGAGTGCCAATAATGGCCCCATTTCGCCTCCTCCAGGCGAACATCAACCACTGCGCCGCAGCTCAGCATCTGTTGCTCCAGAGCATGGCGCAGTGGTCGATTAACATCGCCGTGGTCGCTGAGCCGTACTTTGTCCCGCCCAGGGATGACTGGGTGGAGGACCTGAGCGGCTCAGTGGCCCTAATTTCGTCGGCCGCCGCCGGTACCCCGTCCCTCGAGGCTGTTAAGAGAGGACGGGGTTGCGTTGCAGCACGGTTCGGGGAGATTGTCGTGGTAGGGGCATACTTTTCCCCGAACCGAACTCTCGCCGAGTTCCACAACTCCCTTGCGGAGTTGAGAGTCGTCGTCGTCGGGTTCTGTTCCCTCCCCGTGCTCGTCCTCGGGGACTTCAATGCCAAGAATGTGGCTTGGGGTTCCCGGTATACGGACACACGGGGCAGGATGGTGGAGGACTGGGCGCTGGAGACAGGCCTGGTCGTCCTTAACCGGGGTTCTGTCCCCACGTGTGTGCGGATGCGGGGTGAATCGGTGGTGGACATCTCGTTCGCCAGCCCCGCTCTGTCGCCGCGTGTCATTGACTGGCGCGTCATGGAGGGGGTGGAGACCTATTCCGATCACCGGTACATCCGGTTTGACGTCTCCGCCCAGACCTCGAGCGCGCCGGTCCGACAGGCCCCGAGTGGTCCGCGGTGGGCGCTGAAGCAGCTGGACCGGGAGCTCCTCCTGGAAGCCTCGATCGTGCAGGCCTGGGTGTCATCACCGGACAGGCCTGCCGACATCGATGACGAGGCGGAGTGGTTCCGGGAGGCCATGTCCGAGATATGTGACGTGGCAATGCCCCGGGTCCAGCCCGGACGTGCTTCGCGCCAGGTGTACTGGTGGTCGCGACAGCTGACGACACTGCGCAATGCGTGCGTTGCTGCGCGACGCCGGTACACCAGGCACCGCAGGCTCCGTATTCGACCTCCGGATACGGAAGCCATTCAGGCGGAGCTATACGAAGGGTACAGAGCGGCGAAGACCGCCCTCCAAGCGGAGATCCTGCGGGCCAGGGCACTGGCCCGCGAGGAGTCGCTGGAGACTCTGAACAGAGACCCGTGGGGACGCCCATACAAGATGGTGCGGGAGAAACTCCGCCCATGGGCTCCCCCGCTGACGCAGAGTCTCCGGCCACAGCTTGTGGGGGACGTGGTGAGCGCTTTGTTCCCTTCGAGAGGGGAACACGCCTCCCCGCCCATGGCTCCGCCTACTGCGGTGCCTGATGCGGACCACACCGCCGACGACGACGACGATGCTCCGGAGGTGACCGAGGTAGAGATGAGGGTGGCGGTACGTAGGCTGAATGCCAGAAATACCGCCCCAGGACCCGACGGCTTACCTGGGAAAGCCTGGGTCCTGGCCTCAGAGGCTCTCGGGCCTCGACTAAGGGGGCTCTTAAGCGCATGTATGGAGAGGGGCCAGTTTCCACTTCGTTGGAAGACGGGGAAACTGGTCCTAATCAAGAAGCCGGGGCGCCCTGCGGACTCTCCGTCCGCTTACCGGCCCATCGTGCTACTCGACGAGGTGGGCAAGCTCTTTGAAAGAGTAATTGCAGACCGCCTTGTCGGGCGGCTGGTGCGGGTGGGGCCGGATTTGGCGGAGAGCCAGTTTGGTTTCCGCAGGGGGCGCTCCACGGTGGGCGCCATCATGCGCGTGCGAGCCCTCACGACGGGGGATGCGGTGGCTCGGGGTGGGGTCGTCTTGGCGGTGTCTCTAGACATCGCCAACGCCTTCAATACCCTGCCCTGGAGTTGCATCAGGGAGGCACTCCGGTATCACCGGATGCCGACCTACCTCTGTCGTGTGGTCGAGGCCTATTTGACGGACAGGGCCATCATCTACCCCGGTCACCAGGGAGAGTGGAACCGGCGAGAGATGTCGTGCGGTGTCCCACAGGGATCGGTCCTGGGGCCGCATCTGTGGGACATCGGATACGACTGGGTGCTGCGCGCAGACCTCCCCAATGGCGTCAGCGTCGTTTGTTACGCTGACGACACGTTGGTCCTGGCGCAGGGGAGGTCGCACCAGGCGGCGGCCGAACTAGCGACACACGGGGTTGCGACAATCGTGGCCAGAATCCGGCAGTTGGGACTCGAGGTGGCCTTGCACAAGTCCGAGGCCATGTGTTTTCATGGTCCTCGGAACGCGCCACCGTCGGGTTCCCAAATAACGGTAGGAGGGGTTCACATCGGCGTCGAGTCGACGATGAAGTACCTGGGACTCGTCCTCGACAGTCGGTGGAACTTCGTGGAGCATTTCCGACGTTTGGCTCCCAGACTGGAGCGGGCCGGGGCTGCCTTGAAGCGGCTCCTGCCCAATCTAGGGGGTCCAAACGCCTCCTGCCGGAGGCTATACGCGGGGATCGTGCGGTCCATGGCCCTGTACGGGGCACCGGTGTGGGCGCGTTCGTTGAGGCGGCGGCCTGCCCGCAGGTTGAACGCGTCCCAGAGGGTCATGGCCACCCGGCTGGTCCGGGGATACCGCACGGTCTCCGGTGAGGCGGCAAGCCTCCTTGCCGGATTGCCGCCATGGGATCTGGAGGCAAAAGTCCTCGCGCATATTTGGGAGTGGCGCGAGGAGGCGAAACGCCGGGGCTTGACTCCGATGCCGCGAGAAATCGCGGCACAGCGGACAGAGCTCCGACGGGATCTCATGGCGGCATGGAGAGTGCGATTGTCGCAACCCAGTGCTGGGCACGCCACTATTGCGGCGATAAGTCCCCTCTTTGAGGAGTGGCTGGAGAGGCGCCACGGCGTCCTCACCTTCCGCCTGACGCAGGTCCTCACCGGACACGGCTGTTTCGGGAGGTACCTGTTTCGGATAAGGCGGGAGGAAACGCCCGGGTGTCATCACTGCGTGGATCGCCCGGAGGACACGGTGGAGCATACGGTGGAGGTATGCCCGGCTTGGGCAGAGCACCGCCGTGTCCTCGTGGAGGCGATCGGTGGCGGGGATCTCTCGCGTCCGGCCCTGGTCCAGGCCATGGTACGGAGCGAGAGGGCATGGGAGGCCGTCACCTCCTTCTGCGAAGCAGTAATGCTCGCGAAGGAGGAGGCGGAGCGCGTGAGGGAGAGGCAAATTTCGCGCCCTCACGCCCCTAGCCGCCGCAGGAGGAGACGCCCCGGGCGTCGGGAATCGATCGCGGATTCCCGGCCACCGTAGGCGCGGGCTTGCGGACGGTGAGCAATGGGTAGCTCGCCGTCCGGTAAGGACCAGGCCCGGGTCGACGGCGCGTTGTGTTCCACGCGCGCCTCAAAGAGTGTCAGCGAGTGAAGGGGTCCGATGAGACCATTGCCTGCCGGGGTTGCGGGAAAGTCCGAAAGGGATACCGTGGCCCCCTGGCATTGCACAGGCAAGAGAAGGAACACGGGTGGGTTTTAGTCAGTAAGAGTCTGACACGCCCTCCCGCTCCACCCAGAGCGGGAGACGTCATTTGATGATTTCCCACCCAAAAAAAAAAAAAAAAAAAAAAAAAGGTAGTCACGTTGATCCCGTTTCACAGCAGAGGAAGTTGTATAGAAATGAACGGTTTTTATTGTTAAGAGATGAACGTTTTTTTAGTTTTTCGTCAACCAAGTGTAATGAACGATTATTACAGTACATAATGAACCAGTTAAGCATAGTGGACCCGTCTGAGAATTTGATAAAACAGTTAAAAGATGTCGTTAAAGTGTTTGTAGCTAAGCTTTTAGCTAAATGGCGTGAATGTAAATATATGTTTGACCATTTTAAAGTTAAGCATGCCAATTGGCTCAGTGAAGAATTTAAGCTCCCGGAGATACAATCAAGCATTTCAGAACAGCTTACTTCTTCTTTCGGAGAAGAAGCGAGGCAGCGAAGAGGTTGAAAACAGAGATAATGAAGATTCCGATAATTATCTGGATGACGATGAGTAGTAGGTAGCATAGAATCTAATTTAAGGACCTTTTTAATACTTTAAATAAAGCGAGTTTTTTTTTTTTTTTTAGGACAATCCCATAATTTTATTTCTACCTTGTTACACTGATAATACATAATAACCAAGTCGAAAAGTAAATAAAAACCTACACTTTATTTTTGTTATCGTAAATTTTTAAACCGGCCCTGTGTGCGTCGGTTTAATTTTTTGTAAGAAAGTTATTTTATTTTTCGCTATTGAGTTACCATTTAATTTGATTGTTTTCCTCAAGTAAGGAGTTCCTCAACAGCCTTCCGTCTCCATCGTCAGACCCTCGATAACAGTCATACCCCAGATAGGTCTAAAGTTCTCATCAAGGTTAATGAAATAAGCCCAAACACGATGTAGCTACTGTAAACTGCTGAGGAGCTCTCGCAACTGTCTTCTGTCTCCATCATCAGATCGACTCCAGTTCTTTATTATGTCGTTGTGTCATCAGAATTACATTATGTGCGCCTAAATTACAACAGAATCGGTTCGCAATTGAAAATTCAGTAGGTGAAAAATCAATCAACCCCAATTTTTGTACCCTTAGGGGTGGATTTTCGTTTTAAATTTTACATGAGACCAACTTCGAGGTGTACCTCCCCAATAAAACAAGAATCGATAAAATCGGACTACTCAGTAAAAAGTAAAGCGTGGTCATACATAAAAATAAAAATATATGCATCGACTTGAGAACCTCCTCCTTTTTTTTTCGTCGGTTAAAACTGGACTCAACTTTTATAGACATACATAAAACAAAGAAATAAAGTTTTAAAACCATCACAATAACATTTATACAAATGAGTTGTTTGTATAAATCAGGTTCACTGTCCAGGCTCCAGAGTGGGAATAATCCATAAGTCCAGTTACTATTTTGTACCCTATAAAAAAAAATATCGAGTATTTCCCTATGTCCCATCACTTTTTATAATCCTTATAAAAAGTCCTGCCAAGTCCACATTAAATTAGAGGCTTTCTTCTAACGTCCATATTGTCAGATGGCTTAGAAATTGTACCGGCGAACAGACCACATACGGTTTGTGGACTGGTATGGAAGTCTCTCTACAGACCGTATGTGGTCTGTGGACAGTGAACCTGAAGGCTGTTTTTTTTTTTTTTTTTTTAATCCATTTTTTGATAAGAAAAATACAAATTTCATATTTAAATTATTTTTTTTTTCATAATTTACCTACCTTCCCAGACAACGCCTCTCTCTTTATCTCTCATGTAATGAATTTCGTCAAATACAACCCATCCCACTTCGCGCATGATTTCTGATCCTCTATACAACATATTTCTTAAAATCTGAAAGGCACAGAAACAAAAATATTAATAAAATTATAGTACAGAAAGTTTAAGTTTTCCTGTTTCTTTTATTAGCTTGAAATAGTTTTTAATTCTTACCTCAGTGGTCATAATAAGACAAGAAGCAGAAGGATTGATAGTCACATCACCAGTAATGAGACCTACGTCATGAAACTCTTCAGAGAACTCTCTGTACTTCTGGTTCGACAGGGCCTTTATAGGAGTAGTGTATATCACCCTCTGTTTGTTCTTCAGAGACAATGCTATAGCATACCTAGGAAAATTATACATTTTGGTCAAGTTATATTTCAGTGCAGTTTATGAAAGTGCCACTCAGAATTTGTTTCTGCTATTGTTTACTGAGGAAAACAGATAAGTTCAACAAGTTTTATAAGCCAATCTGTTTTGCTAAGGAGTTTAACAGCAAGATTGTTATTTCTATGGCAAAAATAAATGGTAGTCTAAAAAAATAGGTATTTTCACTTCTCATGCTCTGAAAGTGCATAGTTGTGCAGAACATAGGCTGCACAAAATCGAATTTTGTGCACAAGTGCATTAACGTATCTACTCACAAAAGTATCTATATTAAGGCAAAGATAAGGAGCCATACAGCCAAACACTATAAGAAATTCATCGATAGAATTTGTTATTTTATAATATTTACTTTAATTTATTTGCCTTATGTTTTTTTTAAGACATTAAAAGGAGAAGGCGACTTCTGGGCCCAGCAGTTAACTAGTTGAAATGTATATTAAAAAAACCGTCATATTTTTCTAAGGAAAATCACAAAATATGGTACCTTGTTTCTATCTAGGAAGCGAGAAAACTTAAATTAAGTTATGGAACTAAATAATCGATTAAATAATGCCCGAAATGTTAGTAATCGATTACGAATAAATCGGTAAAATGTCAGAATATGTATGAAAATCGAGTAACGAGTATTTTTTTGTGGAATCGATTCATATCGAATCGATTTCCTTTAATTTCTCTTCTGGCAACATTCCTGCCTGATATCAGTCTGTCACCGATTGACAGAAGACACTCGTTCGTTGTTTTTCGTTCTGAGTGCGCACGTATTTTCCTTGTTTTATTGTTTAACCCCACGACCTCGGCTTTTATTGGACTATTGACGGATCTTGCATTTCTAAATTACCTGGCTCTCTATTTTGGACAACTGCTTACGCCTATCGATCGGATATTGACGACATGGATCGCTGTGTGAATTGTTTGATTGCGACTGGTCGCAGAAAATCTATTATCAGAAGAGTCTTGGAAGATGAGGCGATTTTAGCAGTTATTTGTCGGTGGCGTGCATCTCAGCCTGTAAGTTTTTACCTATTTTATATTTTTTTTACCTATTCAAATGATAATGGGCGTGATGGGTCGCCGGCGCGTTGTGTTCTAAGCGCCTCAACGAGCTATCGGCAAGCTGACGGGGCTCCCTTAGAGGGCCAAAGCCTGCCGGGGTCGCGGGACTAACGAGCTACCGTGACCCCGGAACGCAAAGGGCTATTATGTTACAAAACGTGTTTACGGTTGAACAAGATTTAAATAGTTAACTTATTTCAGGTAACCAGTGAGAACTATGTATGCCAAGCATGTTGGGACTTGGCTCAAGATGTAGTTCTTGGGAGACGTGCGATTGAAGCAACAACCCAAGTTGGCCATTCCAGTGTTTGTGTCCGCTGCGGTCGTTCGTTCTGTCAACACTTGACGCAAACAAATCGAGAGCAGTCACCATTTGCCGTTGGGTAGTTGATGTTGTAAATGGCAGGTTTAAAAGAGATTTTAAATTATTTAGGCAATGTTATTTTAATACAGCCTCAAGAAGTTTATTTAAAGATTTTAAGGTGGCTGCTGCTCTCATAAATAGATTTCACCCTCCCATAACCGATAGAATAGACAGTGGGGATATCATTAATCAAATTAATATAAATATGAATAGACATAACATATTAGGTGATTTTATTGTGAACAATCAATATAATAGACGTAGGGCTGATTTTGAAGCAATAACTGTTCAAAATGATAATATAAATGATTTTCCCCAGTTGTCATATGATGAATTAATTCTTGTATCCTTGGGTACTTATCAATTAAAGCAGGCACGGTCCTATTTTGGTGAACATATGCGGGGAACTGATGGGTTCGTCATAGAAGTGTGCAGGGAGGTAGACAGCAGCCTTCTTCGACAGCTGTCGGCTTCAAATACTTCTTGGTTACTGCGGGGTCGAATACAATCCCGCCATATAAGTCACAAAACATATTTTGTTTACATTTTAGTTGACAGCTGTCGAAGAGGACGAGATTCAATATTAGGGTATTATTGTAATTGCATTGTGGGTAAAAGGACTGTAGGCTGCTGTGCCCATGTAATGTGCATAATATGGTATCTCAGTTGGGCAAGATACCAAGAAAATATCGTACCCCCTGCACAATTCTTAGACGATATTCTCCTAATTATTGAAGATGAATAATACATATTTTAGTCATATATTAGTGTTTTATTTTATATCCTCCTGTCCCTTTTTTAGTTTTTAAAAGGTAGGTGCCTACTGCTTCTAAGTGCAGGATATTGGATGAAGAAACTTGTCTTCGACTGTAGCGACTGTCCAGGGCGCGAGAGAGCCAAACGTGTCAGATCTTTGACTCTTACACACGCTCCATGCATAAAACCATAACCAAAGACATTCAAAAGTATTTCGTAAAAAACATAAAAAAACTGCAATGTTATAATATAACCTCACTGTTACTATATTTCATATAACTTGATTCCTGGATAGCCAAATTTCACCAATTTTCAGTGAGGCCTTGTTATTATATTCTCTTACAAATAAGGCTAGTTTGATTCAGTTAACACCTGGGCCCAGGAATGTATGGAGTAGTTCCCTTCTCCTTTAAATTCAAGTATGATAGGTTATTTAATTAAGTTAAGAAAATTATTCTTACAAAATTAATTTAATAGTAGGCTGTTAGGTCTGCAGCCCAAGCCTAATAAGAATGTCGTAAGATTTTAAAAAAATAAAGCGGCGGGAAACCGCTCTTGTTTTTTCGTGGGTTTATTAACCGTTAATATGGGAAAAACAATTTCCTTCAGTATTCAAAACTGTACTAATTTTACTTTGAATTTTAATCAAAGAAATGTTTTGTTATACTACTGTTTTATTTCCTCGCAATTGAAGTGAAAAGCAGAGTTTATAACTCGTCCACAAAACCATTTAATCCTCGACATTACTAACAGCCCTCGCCTTCGTCTCAGGCTGCTAAAAGACTGATAAAAATGGTTCGTTTTGTGCACTTGTAAAATCTACTATTAATCAGAGTAAAGAAACTTAAAAAGTAACTTACTCAGCCACAACAGTTTTACCAGCAGATGTGTGAGCAGAGACCAACACTGATTGCACATTGTCTATGCACAGTATAGCCTCCTTCTGAAACGGATCAAGTATGAACATGTACTGCTTGGCCGGCTCGCCTGTGATTGGCATAAGAGGTGCGTACTCATGGTTGGGCGGTATTGCCACCTCGTGTGTGCAACCCTCATGAGTCTCTAGCGTATGTATCACTATGCGGGCATTGAGTAGGTCCAAACTGAAATAGACATTACAGATTTGAGATTATGTGTTGGCAAATAGGATTAGGCACGAATATAGCGACATCAGGTCTGTTCAGTAAGTGCTAGACAGTAGACAGACTATAGGAATATTATAAAGGAACTTACTTTATGTCACTAGTAAGCTCTGAATCATCTTCCTCCTGTTTCGGTTTCTTCGTGGTTTGTGCAATAATATCCACTTCTGCGTGCAACCGCTTTAGACTGGTAGCTTCTGTTTCAGCGCTTGCTTCTCTATAAAGAAGTACAAAACCGTCACATGGAAACAAGAATTAGGGAGTAGGTAGAACAGTTTAACATCAGTAACATTAGAGGTTAACTTACGATTCTTCTTCTTCTTTTTTTATGTTTGGGAATTGGACAGAGGCTTCATTTGGCGCCGCCTCATCAAAACAATCGAATAAACTATTTACGTCTGCCATTACTAATTACTTGTTTCAAATAACAATAAACCAAATAAACATAGCCTCATGATTTCATGACACTATAACATATTTTTAATCTATGCTATGGTAAAATACCAGATTCTAGCTAGTGATGTCTTTGATTATTCGACTATTATTAAGCGATCGAGAATATCATATCACTAATATTCAAATAAAACTGTGACCGTCTATAAAATGTCTGTCTATTTATTATCTCTTGAATATCTTCCAAGAATCCTTCTCCCAGATAAATACCAGATAAACAACGTTTCGTGAGTGACGTATTGATGCTAAGGTTTGACGAGGGTGTTTTATCACCTTTTAGACCAGGCTACCGCTACATGCTCCGTCTGTACGCAACTGTACACTTGTACAGTGCACAGGTAGGACCATTGACTTTATGATTTATAAGTCAATGGGTAGGACGGAGAATCGGAGAGTGTAGCTGTAGATGAACTGTAGTCTAGTCTCAACCAAAACCGGTATATTATTTTATATAAACCTGGCAACATTTGTTATGAGTCAACGGTCACGTGACCACAGAAGCTTGGGTTTATTGCGATCTGATTGGCGCGTTTAGCGTTTGCTTTGCTTGCTTCAAAGGCTTGCTTTTCGTGAGCTCTACGCTTGGCTGAAGGAGTGTGCGCTTGTGTGGAGTTATCTTATTTTGTGTCGGTTCTATTTATTGTGACAGAATAAGAACATTACAATGTCTTCAAAAGCGAAAAAGACTGTATCATCGTCCTCTTCTAATATAAGTGTGGTGTCATCAGTGCAAAGCCCACAGCAGTCGAGCACTCCTGTGGGAAGCCGTCCTTCAAGTTCAGCCGGCCGGCCGAACAGCCCACTGAGCCCTACACGACACACCCGTCTTCAAGAGAAAGATGCCCTACAGAATCTCAATGACCGTTTGGCGGCTTACATCGATAAAGTCAGACAGTTGGAAAGTGAGAATTCTGGTTTACGCCGTGAGATTCAAACTACACAGGAGGTGGTCACACGCGAGGTTTCCAATATCAAGGGAATGTATGAGCATGAATTGCAAGATGCCCGAAAGCTCTTAGACGATACATCGCGTGAGAAAGCTAAATTAGAAATTGACCTGAAGAGGTTATATGAGGAAAATGATGATTTGAAAAAGCGGTAAGTGGTGACCCTTTAGAATACTTAATTATTAATTACGCTGTTTTAAATAAATGTAGTGCATGTGGAAGCAAGTTCTTCCGGCTAACCTTAGCATAGCAAGTTTACGTCATCGGCGGAGTTTCTCAGCGGGTGCGGTGTGACGAGCGCGGCCGACCTCGCTTTTACGACACAGTGACATCATAGCCCGATTTAACCAAACTAATCACATTCCTAAGTATAACAATGTACGTTTTCTAACTCATGTCGCAATTTGTACTAATTTGTTTATAAACAAATTCAGTTGCTTTCCAAAAGATAATGAAGTTCTATCTATGATTATATCTCATTTTTGCAACTAGTATCATAATAAAATTCCCAGGTGCACTGAAATGGTATTGACTTTTATTAGTATTACACAACAAATGTCACAGTTGGTAAAGGAGATAAAGTCATTAGCAGTAACAACTGCTGTGCGAGCCAACAAAACTTGTGTTCTTGAAAGAGTCACACTTGTTTATAAACAATCATAACAAAAACAAATTGTTGGATTCAGTAGTCCCACAATTTGTTTAGATATGCTAATAATAATGCTACAATTAGCTCTACTAGAATATAGCTGTCTACTACAACTGTATCTGGTTAAGCAGATTACCTAAATTACAAGTAATGGCTGGCTTCATACAATGTCAACCACTTCTTTATAAGCAGTATTCACTTTTTGTATGAATTTCTTGGTTTTTCTAGAACCAATACCTGCATGCTAAGCAGACATCACCTTGTAATAATGTTGGACATCAAATACAGATTTTATTATACTAGTAATGCTAAATAATAAATTATGTTACCTCCAATATGTTGAGTCTTAGGAAGCGGCCTAGATAGCAATCAATTTGTGTCAAGGTGAAATTGTCTCATCTTTAAATTTAATTTTATTATGTGCTTTAATGATTCATACATCCACCACGCTTGCTGCATTGAATTTTATAAATCTGTCTAAACAAACAAGGTTCCATGTCTACTATTTCAGATTAGGATTGGCTAGTTTTTAGAAAATAATAAGAATATGTTTTACAATCATAACTAAATAATCATTCACAATAATGATAACTATGCACACCTTGACAAAGGTTGATTTAAAGATTATCATGGATTACTGTTTAGTTTCTTGTATAACATGATAAAATTTTGTGTCTACACAATACCAAAAATACCTTAAACTCATTATTGATAATCCTTCACTAAAGTGCAACACTAATTTGCATTGCATTGTGCATGGCTACATCCATATGGTGATAATGAATGTCTTTAAGTTTACCTTGACAATGTTTTTCCAGTTTTGGTAGACATTCAATGTTAGTATCAAGTGTAGAGGTCACACTCATACATTATAGCTTAGTAGAACATACAGCAAAAAGCTGTAAAAATATTTTTTGTAGACCTTTAGTAAAGCTAGAACTTGATCATTGAAGAATCTATTCTAGATTTAGGGATTTAAACAATTTAATTTAAACACTTCAACACAACATGGATCAGAATTTAAATATAGGTTAGTTTACTTTGCACTGTCAAAACTCTACTATTGTAGCAGATACTTACTATTTGTAGAAAATGTATGTATAGTTTAAATCCTTGGTTAAAGGCTAGTGGAAGTAGAGTACTCATTATATAGTAATAGCTGTTACTGGTATGGACAAGTGTACTTGAAAACAACTATGATATTAGAGTAGAAGGATGCTCTACTAAAGATAACCACTTACCACAACAGACAAAGGTGGGATAGGGTTACCCATCACACGTTTTTGTTGAAATATAACTAACTAGGTCTTGCCCTTGGCTTCGCCCACATTGGGGCCGGGAATTATCTCATGGGAATGTACTTCTGGGATAAAAAGTAGGTACACTACTATGTCCCAAAAAGTCCCAACCCTAATCATGGTCTCCCTGTGTGACTAATTTTGCCAAATATTTGAAATGGTAATAACAAACAGACAGAATTACTTTGGATATATAATATAGGATTTAATGATGTCAAGAAAATAATAAGAACCGTACATCGTATTTTACAAAGCACCAAATATTATTATAGGATCGCCGAGGGTACGATCCCGCGACCTTGGCGCACGCAATTTTTGCAACTGGGTCAGGGAGGTCTCAATGTGAAAACAAACATTTCACTTGCTTTCAAATTGTCGTCTTTTAACGGAATGTTATCTTATCGTTTAAATATTATAAAATCATTTAATTCCGCGTTATAAAGATAAAAAAAAACACTAAATGGAAATTATCTGGGTAACAAAACTACATACTATTGTAAGTTATTTTTAACCAACATCAAAAGAGTAGATTGTTATTTTTTAAACATAGGTAGGTACTTTAAAACGCAAATCAATTTCTTTTTAGTTGTGACAATAAGTTTATTAGAGATTTGGTGAACCGACACCAAAAAGTCTACGAAAGATATAACAGCAACACATGGTACTATCGAAGAACTTCATATCTAAGCAGTTTGAAAACAAAATCCCGTGAACACGATGACCACATCTGTTACCGCCCCGGTTCTATAGCGGCCGAGCACTGCAAGCAGAAATAGTCCTCACGGTGTATAGATATGAACTTCTTCGATGGTACATACACAGAGCACCTGTACGCCATATGTTGCAGTATAATTTTTCTACAAATCAGAGGCTATTTAGAGTTCGATCAAGTTTCCGCCTAGGCACACCGATTAACTTTATAGGCGGCTGCTGACCCTGGCAAGTTACGTCAGACACACGTATTACGACGCGGCGGCGCGACGCACTGCCCACGCAGCGTGAGCTTCACGCGCTTTTACGACGATGTAATCAAGTAAAAAAAATACGACGAATAATACAACCACATTATTTTAACAAAGTTAATCATTACCGGATACAATATACATTGTTCATGCTAATATTTTAAGCCCAAAAGCCTGCGTTTCCTGCCAAATCATTTGATCAAAGCTTTGCCGATGACGTAACCGTTATACATAAACGTAGAGCTATGACATCAACACAGCCTTCTTTGAATCGAAACTGGACTTAATAATATCGCTGACGACTTCTTGAAAATATGTCCATCGATATTACTGTTACTACTGTTGGTCACACTGTTTACTACATCAAGCTTTTCTTGAATTAAAATTGCTCTATTTTATAGGCCTCCCGCATCGCGAATTGTACTTAAAACACGTGTCTAATCAACAATAAAATAGATTTAAATTAAATTTCTGGAGATGTTTTTTCAGAATCTCCTAAACTCCAAATATTCAAAAACTAGGTCACTTCAAAATATATTAATAGATATTTGGGTATATACCAAAATAGATCCTAATGTTTAGGCGCCGACGACGACATTACGGCTCACGTAGACATCCGATTCGATTTGTGTAATTATTACACCAGACAGTTAGCACCATGCAATTTACGGAATTTTGATACAGTGATGCGAATACCTAATAACAAAAAAATCTAATGTTACGATAAAATAAACGTAACCATGGCTTAATTTATTCGTTTGATCATTATAACTTCGGCATCGGCAGGGCCCGGGCGGGGGGAATAAGCGCGTAATCGTTATTTTAGTTATTGACCTCGGTCTTCTGTAAATATCAGTGGTAGGTATTATGTACCCTGAATGACGATAGTGACGTCATGTCTGTGTCATATTCTGGTCATCTCTAAATAAAAAATCTGCCGTAAGCAATTTGAAGTTGTATCAAAAATACACAAAAAAGAGAGCCTTATTTCTTATGTCTGTCGTGCATTTCCGTTCCACTTTAACAATTGGTTTGAGACAGTAAATTATCCTTACTTATCGCATTATATGAGTCATCATTTGCTTAACTTTTAAATTGGCCAAGGTTTATCATGTTCCCGCGAAGTCAAACGACGTTGTACCTATCATGATGGGCGGGGAACACGAGAATCAAATAACCGATGCGACGTACCTATACTTTGTAAAATGGTTATTCATGGCGGCGACAAGACCACGCGGGAACCGGATAGTGGCGTGTTTACAAAACCATTCCGTGTGCGGTTGCGCAACAACGCGCATGGAAACGCAGCTTTATTTCTGAGGATTACCTCGTTTTGATGTCACGGTTTCGTGTTTTCAATAACTTGTCCCTCTAACTATGTGAATGGAATGTTTGCTTATTTACATACTAAGGCGTTGACAAATTACACACGTTTTTATTGTCATGGTATTTCATAAAGACCTTCATCTTCCTTGAGTACCTAATAAAAAATGATATCATGATACCGTACGAATGAATAAACGAAACATGGTTTATTTTCAGCTTGGACAAAAAGACTAAAGATTGTCAACAAGCAGAGAACTTGGCGCGTCACTACGAGACGCGCTACACTGAGGAAAGCAACAAGTACAACACAGCTCTCGCTGATAAGAAGAAGGCTCAAGATGAAGCCAGGGTTCGTATACGTTTGACAACAGTTTTCGACTCGTGCATTGAATTCACCAACAGCAAACTGCGCTACCTGTGCAGGCATTATAAATTATGTCATGAATGAAAAGAACAGTGAAAACATGAATGAAAAAACAGTGCAAATGAATCCCAAATTACGCTTATTGACACTAACACTATGTATAGATCATGAATAAATATAGATACTTGGTCAAACTGTTACTATTTTCCTTGTTGCTTAAATGACCCCCTGTCTAGCATTGCTTATTTCCTTAAACAGTAACAACTTATTCATTACACAAGTCTATTCATATCCTGCTTCCTAGAAACTATGATGTCTAATAAACATTTTATTTACAGGAGCTGGGCAAAGAACTGGAGAAGTTGCGCAAGGTATACGCGGATACGCGCAAGACCTTGGAGGAAGAGATGCTGTGCCGCATCGACATGGAGAATACCGTGCAGAGCCTGCGCGAGGAGCTGTCCTTCAAGGACCAGGTGTTCCAGCAGGAGTTGCAGGAGACGCGCACCAGGCGCCAGGTTGAAATCACCGAAATTGGTGAGTGCTTCTTTAAACAACCACCAATTCTTGGGTATCAACCATAGTTGATTAGTACAAATACCTTTGACATTCCACCTATTTACTTGTTTGCATTGAGTTTAAATAATAAAAAAAACAATCAAATACCCAAGGCAATCTTCCACCTGCAATAAGAGAAATATGCAGTTACTCGATTTTAGCTTTGTGCATATATTATTTCTTACATTGAATTGAGTCATTTGCAATCAATCATTTAAAATAATTATTTTCTTTCTTACTTAATATTCAAACCCTTTATTTATAACAGGTTAAGGCACAGGTTAATATGATTAGCTTAAATGAAAGGCGAAACCATTCGGACTTACTAATACTTCATAAAATTATAAACGCTTCCATTGATGCGCTATTATGCTAGCCAACGTAGTAAGCGTCATCATCGTATTTTTGAAATACTACCTTTAATAGCCTCCTTACACGTATGGCAAGGCAATTAATGAAAGGTCCAACTTGACGGATTACCCTATTGATATTTCTCCATGACTTTTGCTTCATACAGATGCTCCCTATTTAAACAATGTGATGAGTGCCAGTCTATCTAGCTCAATGTGGTTTGTTTTTGCAGTGTTGTAGATTTATGTCTACTAGACACACTTTATTTTGTTCTTTTCTCTAAAATTCATATTTGAATGTCATGCATACCTGTCATTTGCATGGTTACTGAAATGCTAATTTTAGATGTTATTTAATTTGAACTGTAAGTGACTGTGCTGTTGGTGTGCTTATGATAAATAAATAGGCTTAGTTCTAAAACTAACATGTTGTTATAGATGGCCGTCTGGCCCAGCAGTACGAAGCTAAGCTTCAACAAAGTCTGCAAGAGCTGCGCGAACAACAGGAGGCCAACATCAAGGCCAACCGCGACGAAATTGAAGCTCTCTATGAAAACAAGGTAAATATATATAACTTTAGAATAACAAAAGCAGTTTTTTTTGTGAATTTAAGAGAGTATGTAAGGAAGCAACCTGCTACGAAGCAGGTGGCGCTCTGTAGGTTCTACCTACCCCCATGGGCAAAAGGCGTGAGTTTATGAATGTAGAGGTGTTTAATAACCTTGAGGAAATTTTTCCTCTATGGAGTATCGTTTTTTTTTTGTGCCTATAGTATGTTTTAAGTATACTCAAAAAGCTACACAAGAATGAATGTTAAATTCATTCTTGTGTAGCGTCACAATGTCACCTTTACTTGTTACCTACCCGGGTTAAATATATAGCTTTCCTCTTTAATGTGAGACTATAATAATTTCTCTAGATGAAGAATCTGCATAACGCGGCGAACCGCAACAGCACGGCCGCCACCGTGGCCGTGGAGGAGCTGCGCACCATGCGCACGCGCATCGACAGCCTCAACGCCACGCTCAACGATCTGGAGAACAAGAACGCGGCGCTAAGCGTAAGTGCTAAAGTGTTTCGTAACAATTTTTTGTTTTAGCTGAATAAAAACTGCCTTTTATGTGGTTGATAAATGCCAATAAAACATCCGTTCCCTTAGATTAAACACAGTAATTGCTCTTGAAGGCTCGCAGAATAGTTATTTTAGTGGTTTTTTCGAAGTAGTATGTTGATAGGCAACAGACATCAGTACAATAATAATTGTGAGGTGATAGGAGTGCCCGAAGACTGTGAAAGATTATCATAAGGATTAATCATCATTAATTACTAGATACGACGCTATGTTTTCTTTTCATGCAATCCATCAATTTTATATTCAGGTTGCCATTATAACTACAAACTTTTGCGGCGTTTCTCAAAGAAGTTTCACTTCTTAAGAAAATGTGTCATCATTAAATATTATAAATTAAAGTCGTTTTTCTTGTCTGTCTGTGTGACCGCGTTGTTCTTCGAGATTCAACCATCAATTAGAGAATTTATTCCGAAAGATTTTTGTAGATATTATATTAATATTTAACTAACATAATAAAAAAATCTTTATGTTTTGGAACTCATATAAACCGTGCAAAGCAGGTGCGGGTCCCACCTAAGGCATAAGATAAAACAATATTAAACTATTGGTGATTGCCTCGTTCATCTAGTGGTCGCAAGCGCTACTGCTGAGCTTCAGGTCCTGGATTCGATTACCAGGTTGGGCAAAGTTTTTTGGGTTTTTCTATTAGGAATTTCTTAGTAGAAGAAAGAAATATGTTTATTCTACACAAACAAAACGCACATTTATAGAAAAATACAAATACAAAAGTAGCCAAAAGCCTCGTATTCAACCCACAATTATGTTTCAAAATGTTGCTCATTGGTTAATGTCGAGGCCACGGACCAAAGACAAGAAGCAGCCCGGAAGTCTGAATTCGAGTGATAGCGAGAATTGAATGTGTGGAGTCTGAATTTGTGCCCGGTTCATGGCAACAGACTCGCCGTATGGTGGGTGTGCAATAGGTGCACCTCTGCCTAACCTTTCTAGGATTACAGGCGCGATGATATGTTATACTAATTGTACAGAACCGCTGCCGCGAACTGGAGCGTCAGCTGGAGACGGAGCGCGCGCGTCACGCCGAGGACCTGGCGTCGCTGGAGCAGGAGCTGGCGAGGCTGCGCGACGAGATGGCGGCGCAGCTGCGCGAGTACGCCACGCTCATGGACATCAAGATCTCGCTCGACTACGAGATCGCCACCTACCGCGCGCTGCTGGAAGGGGAGGAGGACAGGTAATACTTTACAACTTTATGTTTATTAGGTTTACATACAGAATGTAAAAAGACCTACCACGTAGCCTTTGTCTACGTATTCTGGGAAACAATTTCTATTTTTGGTGCGTAAAATCGCTGTTTACGTTAGCACGCAAATCATAGTTTAATATTGTTATTGGGTGCATGCAAAAAGTTGGAACTTAGACTTTCAAAACAAAATGGTTCTCAGGTTTGTTCTACTACAAAAACGAGATTACAATGAGGGCAGTACAAGTGACTCTCGGATTCGTTATGCGTTTTTTTACACCCGATTTAGATTTACGTAAGATAAAGTGAACATAAATACGGTAATATCCGTGTAGAACATAAAATAAAGTAAATAATATCCTCCAAAGTATAGTCGTTTTCTGAACTTAATATTTCCAAATGTATCATTACATACGTTCTTTGATCATGACCTTTATTACAACCAAATACACCCCAAAAATCCGCAACCCTTTAACACTAGCACTTACCTTACAGGCTGAACCTCACCACCCAGTCCCCGGGCCGCGAGTCCCGCGCGTCCGCCAGCGGCGTGTCCACGGGCGCGTCGGGCGCGCGCGCCACGCCGTCGCGCCGCGCTACCCCGCTGCGCGCCGCGCGCAAGCGCACGCTGCTGGACGAGACCGAGGAGCGCAGCCTCAACGACTACAGCGTCACCGCCAGCGCCAAGGGAGACCTTGAAGTCGCCGAGTCCTGCCCCGAAGGCAGCTTCGTCAAGATCAGGAACAAGGGCAAGAAGGTGAGTTCAAAGTTTTTTTTTTCTTTTGTTGGTTCTTTCAGCTCTATGTAATCCGTTTCAAAAAGATATTAATATTTCTGCTAGATTCAGTTATTCATGTGTATCACGTACCTGATAACTAAATGTTATATTATGTTATACAGGAACTGAGCCTCGGTGGCTACCAGATCCTCCGCAAGGCAGGCGATCAGGAGACCGTGTTCAAGTTCCACCGCACCGTGAAGCTGGAGCCGGGCAGCGTCGCCACCGTGTGGTCGGCCGACGCCGGCGTGGACCACGACCCGCCACGTGACATCGTCATGAAGGGACAGAAGTGGTTCATCGCCGACTCCTTCACCACTGCCTTGCTCAACACCGACCAGGAGGTAATTCCACCATTTTTTCAGCATTGTAATCTAACCAAATTTCCTGAATAATAAATGTTTTACTACTAAAAGGTTGCTTCTCTAAAATCTTAAATTGTATCATCCAGGAAGTAGCGGTGTCGGAAAGACAGCGGCGACAAATAAGCACCAGCGCCCAGAGACACCGCGAGCTGGCACATAAGTATCCTCGTCGTGAACAGGTACGTTTCACATATAGGCTGCGTCATAATCATAAGGATGTTTTTACGTGTGTAACTATCTATAATCTGAATTAAGTTTCATAAATTATAGTAATGTTGTACTGTTATTCCAGCTCGGTGAACTTCGTGAGGGAGAAGAGAACTGTCGCATAATGTAAGTGTCGGTGGACCTGAGTGGCCCCGCCGCATTGCCACACGGTGCCTCACGCTTCACCCGGAGCTATGGACTCTGCCCTATGGGCATCCTCAGCATTACGTACACAGTTAATTTATGACTGTCTTCATTTCTACACCGGAACAAATACAATGAAGCAACATTTAGACAAGAATTAAATTACGTTTATAAATTAAATTTTGTATTAGTGAACAAACAACATTTTTTTGTTAAAGAATATTAGTATAGTATGAATAAATTTGGTGAAGTTGTGAAGTGACAGTAAGTACTGTCTAGCAGGCATGTAGCATTATGAAGAGGAAATAATTATGACAAAAAAGTAAGGCAACTAGTTTAAGACCGGATGTCCAAATGGAATGGAGTGTGCTGTCTAACACACGGGATGTAATGTTTTGTGTAGTTTAGGTTTTATGGTCCTCTAGCTATTTGCCTCTTAGATATTACTTAAAAACTTTAAGCCTTTTATGTTCGTCTTTTCTGCGACAGTTTGTCTTATTTTGTTTTGTGTCTGGTCAAATTATATAAGTATAAAGCACTGCCTCGTATGGCTTTTATAATATAATATATAGACAGTGAACAAAGTACAAAAAAAAATCGTTCACTTATTGGTGAGACGATTGCAATCCTTCAAAGATAAACATGATTACAACGCACAACTTTTCCCGTGTACTGTTTTTATTCAAACCGATCCTCGGAAATATGCAAATAAGTTGCAAATCGCAAATATGCTGGCACTACACGATGCATTTGCTCTAATATTCACGTTACCTCGTCAATATAAAGTGAACTTTTATTTCAACGGGAATAGGGTATACTTTGTATTACCCATCTATACCCAAAAAGTGAATGGCCAGCATAATATAATTCCATAAACAAGACACTTTTGGGGGATTGCAATCCATAGTGGGTAAGTATAGAAATACAGTTTTTTCCACCCCACCCTTTCCTGAGTTATTATAAGAAATTTTATATCCATAAAATAATTTAAAATATCCATCTGATAACTGAGTCAATGCGTAGATTAAATCTACTAATAATATCATTATTCTTAGTAACCTTGGACTAGATAAATCACTGTATTAGGTTAAGTTTTTGTTGACTATCACAAACGATGGCGATTTAGAATAAGCGTTAGTACGCACCTATAGTATTTTAGGAGTTCAACAAATTATGGGCGCTTTATAAATGAAGATGTTTCTGCATTGTTTCATTCAAACTTATATTGTAACAAAATGTTGTTGTTGTTGGCAAGAGAATAAAGTAAAATTTGTATTAACATTTCCAATCATGTAATCGGAAGATATGACATCGGAAATACATAATCGCCGTTTTTGGCCTCATGGCTAATTTCAATAAAAAAGAAAGATAGGTGCAAGTCTCAAATAAAGGGCTCTCAAGTCAGCTTAAAGGACGAAAAATAATAGCATTTACAATATTGTCTGTTAATGAAGTAGGTAAACCTTATAATAAAAAGATAAGTTGCTATTTATAAGTAATAATTCAGTTGGTGTTTATTTTTGTTTTTAATCATTGAGGATAGAATCTGATTAATTATCATTCTACTTTGTTTTATGATTAATCCCGAGACCTTTTTAGTTTGGACCCAGTTTATATCTTCCATGTAATAAACCATCTAATATTAAAATAAAAGTTATATTTAAGTTTAAAATTATGTTTTATTTAATCCTTCCATTCCCCACCCAATTGATTAAAAGTATTTCCTAATGTATTCTCTACGAGAGGACGTCGAGCGACATGACGCGGCACGTTTACGTGGGGAATCTTTCTAGTTCTTACTACGAGACGCGGTGTGACTGACACTGGCATGACCACCTCAGGGATTTTAATTATGATAACACATAAAACCGGCCAAGTTCGTGTCGGACCACGCACAATGAAGGGTTCCGTAGTTGGGATGAACTTATCCCAAGAACAAACTTAACATTGTAGTTGAAAAACATTTTCTCCCATGCGGAAAGTATGGGAGAACATGTTTTTTAAGCTGCAAATTTAATTTGTTCGATTACTCTGTAAAGCCTTTTTTTTTTTTTTGGGTCGGAAATTATCAAATGACTCCTCCCGCTTTGGGTGGAGCGGGCGTGTCAGACTCTTACTGACTAAAACCCACCCGTGTTCCTTCTCTTGCCTGTGCAATGCCAGGGGACCACGGTATCCCTTTCGGACTGTCCCGCAACCCCGGCAGGCAATGGTCTCATCGGACCCCTTCATTCGCTGCAGGGCCGGACGCGAGAGATCGCCTCCACGAGGACACGGCGGTGCTCTGCCCAAGCCGGGCATACCTCCAACGTATGCTCCACCGTGTCCTCCGGGCGATCCACGCAGTGATGACACCCGGGCGACTGTAAAGCCTACTTAGCTGTGACAGTTTTCTTTTAATTCGTTATATATATATGTACTACTGCCGTGACATTTGAATTTCTAACTACTACCGTTTAGTTGGTAGAAGGGACACTTGACTAACGAACATTGGTACTTGAAAGCTTGATAAGTCACGAACGGTTTACTTAATCAAAAACGGTCTTCCCAAACACCTAAAATTTTTGAAAGTCCTATCCAACGATATCCCACACTATGGGAAGGACGAAAAAAATATCATTCCCACTTTACATGTAGGGGAGGTACCATAATATGGTATACCCGAATATTTATATTATATAATCGTTTTTTTTTATTTAATTTTACCACTTTTTCGGCGTCATTACGTGTTTTTGAGCTAAACCGCGGACATTGCGAAACTATAAGTATTCCTTGTTGATTACGGAACCCTAAAAAGTTGTCGGTCACTGGTTCAAAGGGTTTGTGACCGATCTGGGGAACACCTCACTTTTTTTTTTGTTTTCATTAGAAAGCATCTCGTAGCTGACCTCTGAGGTCATGACTACTTAACCGGACTTTTCTGTAGTTGCTTACAGGAAAGCCCGGTTAAGTTTAAACTAGGCGAGCGCTCGCTAAGGGCACCCCCTACGGGGTACGAACCTCGGATTAGGGCGTCGCTGGGGGGAGGACAGCAAGATGGGACAGACTGGATTAAAGATATATAATTATTATTAATCGGGGAATTTAATGCTACTGGCTCAGCTTAGCATCGACGCGGGCTGGCGCATCGTCGAGTAGGGGTCGCGGTCGGGGGGGAGTATATTTACTCGGGAGGGCCGCGATCGCGGAGGACCTCTGCGGTGAGGTTGGTGTGTGTTTGTGCACAGTACTTATTCTTGATTGTATCATCAATAGAACTCTCTAAATTAATGTAATCATATTGAATGATTTATACGTCTATGGCTACCTTAAAGAGTTGTATTGCTGATTCTAATGATTATAATTCTGTAAAGCTATATTTGTTACGGTCGCGAATCATATTTTGATGAACATACTACCTGACATTGACCTGAAAATTTCAAAAAACTAAAGAAAATTTGAATTTCGCGGGTTACTTTAGCGCATCCCCTTCATCGATAAACGCCACCCTTCTTTCCAAGCAACTTCCGCTTTTACGGAAAGAATTGTATATAAAATCGAGAGAAGAATGAAATCAGAGCATCTATTAATTATTTTATTAAGGATCTAGATTCCTACAATTTTATTTTTTTAATTGGTGGCCAATGCGCAGAGTAATAACAAATACAAATGGATAAATAAATGTAATTTTTTTCAAAATTTTACCAGTACGTCAACCTACCCGAAACTGCTAAAATTTCCCGATCAACTTTGACCCTTATATTTTACTGATAAATTTAAAAATGTATTAAAGAAATTTGACAGATTGTAGTAGGTTGATGTGCTGGCGTCTGTACTATTTTTTTGCACGCAAATCCTTGGGAAAAATACTATTATTTTTCAAAAAAAAGGTGGCAAGCCTTGTTGGAAGTCACTTTTACATCATACAACGACAAGGTAACTATTACTATTAGCAGAGTATCCCATGTAACCAATGATATTAGAAGTATTTACATATAATATCATTGCCTGTAACTATTACTCTATGCGACAATGTGTCTTCCTATCAAGACAAGACCATTGTAACAGGTTAAGTTAGGGAAATCAATTGCTAAGCAAATTGACTACCAACTTAGATTGCAACTTCACTCTTTGACGGTTGTATGAAATGACTATATCACGACAATTTGATAAAAAAAGTACAGCTTGGCAAAAAAGAGTGGAAAAAATGAGGGCGCCAATATCGCACTTAGGTCACTTCGAATGGGAAATAAATTGTTATGCTCACAACAGCTAAAGCGCGGTCACTGTCGGACTGCGTAAATGTGCAATGAAAAAACGCTGCTTATGGGTGAAACAAATCAAAACCTACTAGCTTGTCTTCGTCATACGTCTATAAAATATTAAGTACCAAGTGTCATACTTTTATATCGACCTTTGACTACGTAGATAAATTTTTACTAAAGTGCTAGACGATACTTCACACATGCGTGGTCCACGTCCGCACCCACTTGGCCGACTTTTTACCGAAGTATCCTCCAGCTATATATTGTGATCAGTGAGAAGGCTATGCGGTTTGGTTGAGTTCGAAACTTGTCAAGGAATTCCATTACATGAAATACTCGTCAGTGATGTGCTGGCGTCTGTACGTCGGCATCTACCTTGAGGAAGTTTTTGGAACCTATGCCAAATTATAGCTTTCTAGTACTGTTATTACTAGAAAGCTATAATTCGGCATACATAATCACGTCGACAGTGATAAAATAAAATAAACTTTTTTTTTTGGGTATACCACGTAAGTAGGTAGAGGGTTTTTTTTTCGTCGTCAGTCCCATAGTGTGGACTGTCGTTGGGAAGCTCGTTAAAAAATATTGTGGACGTGTTAAATTTTTTTTTCAATTCAGGGATCCGTTTGCGAAATAATAAGCTTATAAGTGCAATTTTTTGTTAGAATCAAGTGTGTGTGTTCGGGGTTCCAGCTGAATGGTTGTTTTTGGATATGTGAAACAATTCTTGACAACAGTAGTACCTATTATTAAATAAGAAAAACTATCACAGCTAAGTAGGCTCTACAATTTAATGAGTAATAATCGATCAACTTTCATTTGCAGTTGTAATTTATGGAAGAACATTTTTCAATTACAATGTTATCACTGTTCTTGGGATAAAATCATCCCAACTCAGACGAAACCCTTCATTGTGCATGGTCCGACACGCACTTGGCCGGTTTTTCCAGTCATAAACGAGAACGACAGCCACCGACAGCTATTTGCTGTTGTAGTCGCGGGTTAGATAGTAGTATCTTTATGTAGTCTGTGGGGGCTAGCCCGAAAGGTTGTGAATAGCTTTGCTATAAATGAATGCCTTTTCAGACACATGGTTTTCGTACCGACCTCGCCGCCGAGGTCCTCCGCGCGCGCGACCCTCACGAGTAAATAATACTCCCCCCCGACCCTTGTCCGATGAAGCGCCAGCCCGCGCCGCAGCTGAGCGCGTAGCTTTAAATTCCCCGTCTAATAATAATGTATCCGTGATCCAGCCTGTCCCATCTTGCTGTCCCCCCATCAGCGACGCCCTAAGCCGAAGTTCGTACCCCACAGGGCGTGCGTGTAACTACGTGTTTATCAAATAAAGTAGTGCGGGCGTATCCTAAAATAACTAGTACCCATTCCAAATTAAAAACTGTCACTGTCAAGTGTTTTATCAACAAATGTCAGTGACCAATGTCATAACAAAATTTCTAACCTCGATATTGAAAACTACATTAATTTGTTATTTTTAATAAATAAATGTTGTGGAATTCATTATTAACATCAACATGAGGATATAATGTAAGATATTTATTATATATATTACCTATAATACTGTAATTGACATGTAATTTATCGATATTAGATATACCGCATACTAAAAAACTATACCGTAGGTACGTAAAATACAATTCTCCGTGAGTTTTATGTGCCTAAGGTTTGTACATAAACAATTTAAAGTTAAACCTTTAATTAAATATACCTCTAAGTGCAACTTAACACTTTCATATAATATCTTCTAATAGTAACCATAATATCTGGCAATACAGGTAGCCATGGTCGTGCATTTTTAAAAGCATTTCTTAGCAATAACTATAGATTCTACTGTAAATAGCATTATTTCCATAAATTCAATTATTAAGGCTCGTGCAGACCAGCGCGACGAGACGGCGCGACGCGACTCGAACAATACAATTTCTAAGAAAACTTCACGGTATAACAATAACCGGTGTCGCGTCGCGCTAGTCTGCACGAAGCTTTATTCAGTTAGCATTCATTTGGGTGTTTTTGTAGAATGAAAAATTCAACTGAACTTTAAATAAGTACCATGTTTGTGCTTTCGAGGAATCCAGCTTATTTTTTGTCAAAATAAGCCATGTTGTGATTTCCCTATGATTTTACAGCTTATCTCAATTTTCTACTGAGGATAGGTGATAAATTTAAGCGAAAATACCATTAGAAATCTTGGCTTTATCTGCTAAAATACAAGTTAATAAATATAAGTAACAGACGGAAAAATAAGCATGACAAGATATCAAGTGATGACGGAAGATACCATAAATAATTACATAGGCACACTACATTCACCCCCACCAGCTTCATGTTGTTGCAAATTTAGTTAGTGACATAATCTTGAAAATTAGCTTGTGGCCGCTTTTCGCGGATGGATCGACACAGAGGTTGTTCAGCTAGTTCTGATTCTGCAATTTCATGTTCCGAATCCTCTTCATCAGATTCTAGATCCCCGGTAGGTAGTGGTGGTAGTTGTCTATTAGAAGTCTCTCGACCATCAGGCAAGCAGACATATGAGTGAGATGGATTTCCATGTAACAGCTTCACTTCGTCTATGACTGGATCATATTTTAAAGTTCTTACATTCTTTTTCATAAGCACTTGACCTGGTAACAATAACCATGAAGGGATTGATTCACCTGTCGGAGATTGTCTGGTGTGAAAGAAAAATCGCTAATAGGTGGTCTCATTTGTTGCTGTATATAATAAGGATCGAATCGAATGCAGCGCAGTAGGTAATTCATTATTTTTGTTCCTATTTCCAATTGTAAGAATTTTAACGGAGATATATTACACATCATGTTATAGACAAGTCTTTTAAAGAACTTTATTTTTTCCTCAAAAATATTTTTCTTGTATGTAGTACTTAAACAACAAAATTAAATAAAGTTATTAATTTATTGATTATCGCACAGGGCCCAAAAAGGATCCCTGTGGCACTCCATCTATATTGTTATGAAATAAATTAGTTATGACATAACTAAGATAGGGTGAAATATTAATTACATTTGTCTGCTCCTCTGCAACAAAGAAAAGCGCAAAAAGAATGGCCTAAAATAAGCCCTTTGATTAGGTTTAGCATAATTTGTTATGCAAGATAGGATTAAATCCATTTTACCACCTTCATTCTTCACCATCATAGAATCCTATAGAAGGCATGGAATGTTTGAGTAGTTGGGTGTAGGTTGTGATCACAATGGTTGTGATAGTTATTTTTTTTTTATCTCAGATTTGATGCCACCAACTGCATCAGACTGCTTGAAAAGTGAACTTTTTGATTGCAATCAGGTTTTTTTTCAACCTTTGTGTGTGATATATTTTTTTATTCGTTCTCCTCAAGCCCTTAATTTTACCACAATATTGGTCATGGACTCATGGTTATGATTGTCATTGATGTCTAAAGTCCGCCATTTTGATTTTATAAAACCGGCCAAGTGCGTGTCGGACCACGCACAATGAAGGGTTCTGTAGTTGGGATGAATTTATCCCAAGAACAAACTTAACATTGTAGTTGAAAAACATGTTTTTCAAACTGCAAATTTAAGTTGGTCGATTATTACTCCTTACCCTGTAAATCCTACTTAGCTGTGATAGTTTTCCTTTTAACTTCGTTATTTAAACTACTTCTGTGTTTTTTTTTACAAATCCAACTATAACCATTTAGCTGGCAGGCCATTTTCAGCTTAATATTTCGCAAACGAATCCCTGAATTCAAAAATGGTTTTCACACACCCACAATAAAAAATAATGCTGACGACCTCTCCAACGACACTCCACACCATAGGATAGACGAGTATAAAAAACATCCCCACTTTACGTGTAGGGGAGGTACCCCACAATTTTTATTTCTTGATTTTATTTTACCACATATTAAAGCTTTCTAGTAGTAACTAGCAACAAGCTCTGAGCTAAGCCGCGGACAGACAGACAGACATCGCGAAACAAGGAACCCTTATGGGTTCCTTGTTTACTACGGAACCCTAAAAACGAAATCGATAACCATCACGCATGTCGATAAACACCTCATTTAATTTAATCGATCCATTAGTTTGGATAGGATGCTTCGATGGTACAAAGAGACATAGATACGCGTGAAAAACATAACCCTGTCTTTTCTATCGCACAGTCGGGTAAAAAAACTAAAAGAGAGTACCTACATCAATTTCACGCTATCTTAGCTAGAGTGTTACAGGGTTTCGTTCTGGGCCCCGTTCTTTTACAGTATACGCTGTATAAGTGTAAATCCAATCCACCACAAAAATAAAACAAATCAAAACCAAAGTATTGAGCGAGGACCTTTTTATTTGAGAATTTTCGAATAAGTTTGCGTAAAAATATTTATTTATTTACTTATTTGTGCACAATACTATTGACATCACAATAAACAGGATGGATTTTTGGGTAGGTTAACCTTAACCGTTGAAGCTACGGAAAAATGTATGGGAATACTAATGTATGGTAAAATTATTTAGCATTTTCTGACTTCTCTACTAAGTACTCAAACCTCATTTAGTCTAATAGAGTTTTTTTTATTCTTATAAGAAACAGGATCAATTGGCATCAAAAAGTTTTTGCGAAAATGGACACTTTCTTGCTAAAGTAACTGTAATTTTTTTTTTCAAAATCTGTTGTTGCAGAGTAACATTTCTCAAAAAGTTAAGGACAGTCTCCTAGATTCGTTTTACCTACCCATACTGCCCCGTCTAAAAATCCACCCTGTATAAGGCCGCCAGTAACAAATTCTTTATAGATTTGACTAAAACATAAAAAGGTTTAATACAAAGGTCAATATTTAAATACTCTGACTCCTAAACTAAGTGTAGGTTCCTGTGACTTAGGAGTCAGAAAGTAACCGTCACAAATACCCCCCCGTACTAGTTGATACTTTATTACAGTGGGTGAGTGGGGTATTATTCCTCATTGCTGTGACGCGTAGAGTAATTGTAGCCACACACGTAACGATCTTCATTTGTTTCATTATCTTTTCGTAAGGAAAATGATTCGTCGGTTATAAAAAAAAATCCATACTTTTTGACCGCGTAGGTCACTTTTCTATGAAACAGCAAACAGCAGATTTTTTTATGCTAACAAAAGAGGGAATATAATTATAATGAAGCAAATGAAAAACTGTGTCTTGAGATGACAGGACTGTTCGTTACAAAAATATCTTTGGGAACGACCAGAGGAATATAGTAAATAGTAACCTACCCTTCAATAGCATCCTCACGTATTTCGAAAGGAAGGCAGAATGGTTTCGATCATACTGTTCAGTACATAAGCTGGATCTGCCTTCCGCTCCCAGCGCTCCTACCGCTTCAGTATTGACGGGCGTGTTCCCGATTCTCGCCACTCTGCCGTGTGGCACGGATCCAGTCGAACCCACGCGTTTATATCCGTTCTGTTGGGATGTCTAAGAATGGGAAGTGTGTTAGGTCAGTTGCTGCCTCAAAAGAATATTTTCCCTGCGATCTTCTGAACCCCGTATTTAGCAGTCAGTTTTTTTTTTACACATTATCATGTAATTTTTACATAATTTCGTCTAGTTTTTGGTTTGGATACCTACTTGTATCAATAAACTGATAATCTTGCTAGCTGTAGGTACAAACTTCCGGACCGAATCTTTTGGGTCGGTACGTTATTTGAAAAGATGCTGTCGAATCATATCGTCATTTTAATTTATCAAACCTTTGGTTTTGACTTATAATTAACCATTATTTCAATAGCATCAAACGCCACATGAAATTTGAGTACATCGTAGTAAACCAATTAGTTCATATAGTGTGAGCTCTATTAAGGGCCACGTTACGTACCTACGCGTCATTAATGAATGCGTTCAAGCAGTATCAATGGATGTTTATATACTTTCAAAGGTGGCGACTGTTTGTGTAGGTATAAAGAAAAAACGATTGTTCGTATTTAACTACGTAACATAGTGTAACAATCTCGGCTGAAGGTATTTTAACATCCGGGCGGGTCCAGCGGGCTTCCACACCTTGACCCAGGTGGGCGTAACGGCGCAATAGGTCAGAAGGGAGAGGCGCGCGCGGGGGTATGTTTGGGCGGGCGTAGTAGCGTAGTGACGTCAGTGACGCGCGCTATCGACCCCAGCGAGAGCCGTCACAACACCCCTCTTCCGCACCCTGCACCCGCCATCCGCACCACCCGCACCTCCCGCGCCCCGGCCCCGCTGGAGCTACCGCGCAACTACGCAGCGCGCCAGCCGGAAGTTTGCCGACGCTAATGGAAAACGCTCATGGCCCGCTTTGATGAGATTCGCGCGCCTCAACCCATACCGATGAATTCAAACAATATGACGCCCCACAAAAGAGGGCTACTTGATATTGTGGTTCTATCCACAGGCTATTATCGTTGTGATTTTGTTACGTTTTGGTAGGTATAATATTCAAAACCTACTCTGATATTTGATTCAGCTTGAACAGTCAGTCACACACATTCACACAATCCTTGCTTACTAAATTTTCGTCTTTCATTGAATTTTGGCTAGACACGCTTGTCGCCTGTCTGTACTGCAGCAACAATGTTAAGCGTCGCTTCGCTAGTACCTATAATATCATTATTTAAGAAAATCATAAAAAAAGGATTATGATGCTGGAATCAAAAGCCTTCGTAAAAGTAGCCACTCTGAACGCGAAACTGAATAGTTACGATTCCATGGGCACAAAATCGTGGATCAGCCATGCAAAATTGGTCGTAACAAATGCGTACTAGCTACGATAGGCAGGGTGGGCCGTCCCTCGAATTTTTCCGTCGTTTGTCCTTGACCCAAATTGGAAAAACCCTCGAATGACTAAATAAGTTCGAGAGCGAAAGTCTGTTGTCTCGGCAAAGGAGGGCTGGGTTATTTATACCTACATAAGTAATACTTTGTAGTTAATATTACGGACCCGGTTTGTATTGTTTGGGTAATAGGTAAGATAGGCGATATCGAGGGGTGGCATATCAGTAAACGTATGAAATTTTCGCAGTGTAAACTTTAGACTTCTGGTAATCTTAGTACCTAGTAAAAGTAGGACAGCAATCGTGTAATACCTACATAAGTAGGTACCTGGCTCATTTTTATTTCCATTTGTATCATTGGTTGTCTTTATATTTCCCTGTTTTTATTTTTTTAATTTTTCCGAATAATGAAGAGATAGAGAAGAACGTGCTTGAAGAACTGAGAGTTCGGATATCAGTAGCAGTACCACCGACAAAATGACTTTATTATAATTTAGATATTTTCTTTTCAGTTCTAAAACACGATCATGTTAAGACAATAATAAACATTCTAAGTAACCTACAAATTAATAAAAATCAATGGCTGAAATCTGTGATGAAATTACGCCTCAGAAGCGATTCAAAAAGATTCCTATTTATGTAGTCGAAGAACATAATGATGCGTTACAATTTATATATTCAGCAATTGGGGGCAAGAAGTTACCAATAGAAGGAACGACTCTACTACACCTGGATGCGCATCCTGATATGCTCATTGATCGTAAATTGAAAGGAGAGGAAGCACGTTCTGGGAGACATGTTTTGCCATTATTACAAATAGAAAATTGGATTGTACCGGCAGCGGCAGCTGGACATATCAGTCGAGTAGTGTGGCTGCGTCCGCCGTGGGCGAGTCAATTTCGAGACGACACGCGACCTATACACGTCGGCGATCATCCAACATCAGGCGAGCTGCGAGTCGACTGCAAAGAGCCTTACTACCTCTCTGATGCACTGTACTCATCACAACTAGTCAATAAGAGAAAGTTTATATTTACATCAGCTGAACTCTCCGACGCCTTACTTGCTGGGGATGAAAACAACATCCAGAAACTCATATCGAATCTTAATGTTTCACAACCTTATGTACTCGACATTGATCTAGATTTCTTCAGTACTGGAAATCCTTTTCTCAGTTTGTACGAAAGTATCAATGTTTACGATCGATTGCAACCAATATTTGAATTTAAACTTCCCGAAGACAACGAAACAGAAACAATCGATAAAGTTGTCGCCTCACGAGAACGACAACTTGCAGAACTTGAACACTTGTTCCAGCATTTAGAGCAATACGATAACTTGGATGGATATCAAGGAAAAAAATCACAATTGTATGAAATGGTTAGTAGAACCACTTGTATAATCCTAACACCGATAAAGCCCCGATGACTATTATGAGAGACACTAACGTCCCAAACCGTCAAGCCCCGTTGACTCTTAATGGGGCTTGACGATATGGGCGCGTGTGACTTACGCGGCTTTTTGTATGGCCTGACGAATATACTGTCAACTGGTATAAATAAGTCTATCATAGTTTTTTTTTAATGTCAATAGTGACGTATACCTACTGTCAACTGGTATAATAAACTCACTTTTGCATTTATAATACCGATCAAGCCCCGCCCATTTTGTAACGTTATATATAACTGTCAAACCTCGCGGTTTGACATTGACACGCGCTTACGTCACTAACATAAAAAAAAAAATGATTTACATATTATGTCAATCATTTTTAGATCGGTATTATAAATGCAAAAGTGAGTTTGTTTGTTAGGCTTTCACGCTAAAACGCTGAATGGATTTGGATGAAATTGCCTCATGGGTAACCCATGATCTGGGTTAGGTTAGGACATAGGATAATTTTTATCGCGGTAGTACGTTCCCGAGGGATAGTCTTTGACGTCCTTGCGGGCGAAGCCGTGGGCAAAACCTAGTATGTAATAACAATGAAAAATATGAACCAAAACCTTTCATAAACAATATTAATGTTAAACAGGTTGCCGAGTTAGCAGCAGCAGTTTTGGCAGAGGCTGAAAGGTTAAATGAAAAGCCAGACTGGTGGGCAGTGTTCGCAGGAGGCTGCACGCGAGACCAAGGAGGACTGCCTTACCACATCAGCTCCGAACAAGAGATACAAAACTTGGTTCAGAAGGCTCTGGTGCCATTATTGAAGAACATACCCCCACCGGTGTTGATCACGGTTGCTAGGTCTACAGACGATGGCTACTGTCCCCCTCATCAGGTAAATAAAGGTGTGCTCTAATGCAACTACCATTTGATTTCATAAAGAAGAAAACTTACATGATTTTATTTGTATTTCAGGTTGAATACATACAGTCTCTAGTGTTAGAAACTTTGAAAGAAATATATGATACAGATGAACCAGCCTTGTACTACCTCAGTGTGAATACCTCAGAATAATTTAAGTAATAGTGTATGCAACTTTTTGTAACTGAATATTATGTTGCTTCTGATGAATAAACAAGTAGTACAATAACAAAGGGTTGTCATTTTTGCCAATGCCCTAAAAATCTCCATTTTGAGGCGTCGAGAGACCCCCAGGGGAAATCTACAGAGGGTAGATGCATATATTTTCTGCAACATATGTCTTTTTCCAAAATCCTATGATCTACTCCTCTACTGATTTATCTGTGTTTAGTTACAGATGTAGGATATAGAAATTTTTTTTGACGTTCAAAAGTGCCTTACAAGGCCCTATTTGAAATAAATGTAAAAAACAAAACAAAAGAAAATGTCCAGGAAATTCTAGTAGGTGCCCAGAATTTAGAACATTGAAGGACATATTTATTCTGTGCCCGTACTGAATCGGCTATACCTTCTAGTCTTCGTTATTACACGCACTCGAAGTATGTATGGCCAAACTTCGTGACTATTCATTGTACATATTATCTTGTAACACATTTGTCCATTTGTGTCATCGTTACGCGTTGAATCGTTTGAAATTTGTACTGGAAAACTCGTTAATCCTATGTTTGCGCGTCGCAACTCACAAGACGCAGTCTCATTCAGCTCGGGTGCCAAATGCATCGCCGTAACTCATTTGTAATGTGTTTTAAGTTTAACAAACAGTGTTCACAACAATTACCGGAGCGAAATATTGCCTTTGAACAAAATTTTGACAGCAACTTGAACAAGTTTATTGTATTTCCGCAGTCTCTGAACATGCACAGTTGCACACTAAACTCAAACAGAGAATATAAAAACTTAACAACTTTATGATGAAGTATTATATCGTTGTTTTAGTGTACGATGCGGATTTGGATGCGGATGAAAAACTCTCTAAGTTTCTGTGAATGTTTTAGCTGTGTGATTCACCAACGTCTCGCTCGGCTCAAAAGTGCATTCAGGCTTTCATCAGTGTGGCATGCTACGTGCTCGAGTATAGAAGGCAACTCAGGAAGAATTTAAAGCAGATATTTCATAGGTATGTGCCGATATTAAAATCTATCTAGTTAGACAGAAACGTACTAGGTATTCAGATTGCGAAAGTATGACATTATCGTTCTATGATTTTTTAGTCTCAGTTTGCCTCAATTCATTCTGCAGATACCGATAACCGAGAGGAAATAAATAGCAATATCTCATTTAAAGCAATTAAGCAATGCACTTATTAAAAAAAAATAAGGAACAATTTACTCTAAATCCTAATGTGGTATAAGTACCTAAGTACCTTCCCTCTTATTTGCGGTGTGCCGTAAATTAGCTCAATAATTTTTGCATCATTGGCATCAATAAGCTAAAAGTCAAGACGGCCACTGTCACCTCAAGCGGGTCAATTAACAATAACAAGGGGATCGACGCCCTAGTTACGTGTGACAGCATCCTTGGAAATACTTCGCAGCAACTCGCACGCATGGGTATGATAATAAAAAGATGTTTAACATTCTCACAGATCATACACGTGCTTAGACCGCATCTGTTTGCATTATTAGTTGAGGTCTTGTCTAGGTTCCTTACGGTAGTTGTTAGTGGGAATATCCTGATTTTGATTCTTCAATATTAGATATTATATTACTTCGGCCCCCTTTTTTGGAAGGATGTGAATATAATATGAATAGCTTTCAAAAAGCTGACTACAAATTGGCAGCTACAGTCAAACAACCGTGGCATATGTAAAGCAGCCAAAATAGGCATGTCTACAAGCAGACATGTCAACACTGGTGACTGGAACTCAAGTTTTAGAATATTCTTTATTGTACACACCGACATATAGGTATTAGGTACTCTGTCTCCATTGAAGGTGTTGGATGCTCAAGCTGCTATCGGTTCTTCGACAGTCGGAAATGTCCAGCTCAATGCCACTACAGTTTCCTGACTTTACAGTATGCTAAGCCAAATAAATTCAGCAACGGATATGTTGTCAATGTTCTGTGATCAAAAACATACGCGATGCAGATCATCATGAATCTTGTAGCAATGGTCAATTATGTGTCCAGTTGGTTTTTTTTTTCCTGATTCTTTTAGCAAAGCTGCTGAAGTCTGTCAATAACTTTCAAATGTCTACGATAATATCATACTGTTTTTTAAAGATAATATCACTTGATTGGACAAACAATTTAGTCCTTCGATTGGGGGCGATTGGGGTCAACTGCGCATCGAACACTCGAGTCACATTACTAACAACGCATTACATCATGCGTCGGCCAGGCTTGGAAAACTTATATGCCAATTATGTCCAATAAAAACGCACTACTCAGAAATTATTTTATACACGTGTGATGTTTTCTACATTATTTTTATCGTACGTTGTGTACAGTACGGAATGAACCGATTAAACTGCAATATTTTTCTCTACTAAGTCAATATTATTGTATGATAATAGATTTCTAAGACGTATTGGAACCTTGGAAATAATTCTCAGTAGGTTACAGGAGCTTAATTAACATATAGGCCTTGTTGAAACAAACGTAGGCATATTGTTATTTATTTATGCAAGGAAATTATACTTACTCGAATGGACCAGAGATGTTTTTGCACACGTAGGGAATATAATCGTGCGACACGCTACCTGAATCAACAAACATGGAATACGTTCAGTATATTTATATCACTTTGTGTTCTCTGTTTGGCGAGTTTACAACGCGTTATGATTTATGTACCTACCTACCCACCTATGTACCTACCTACTACACTGATTGTAGTAGTCTTGAAAACTTCAAGTACGAAGAGTAATAAAGCATTTTACGATGCCCCCTCAATATCTAATCATCATCTGCCTAGCCTTTTCCCAACTACGTTGGGGTCAGCTTCCAGTCTAACCGGATGCAGCTGAATACCAGTATTTTATATGGAGCGACTGCCTATCTGACCTCCACAACCCAGTAATTGGGTGATACGATACCCCTTGGTAAGACTGGTTGTCAGACTTTCGGGCTTCTGACGACCCGTAACGACTGTCAAAGATCCACGAATGACTGCCGGGACCAACGGCTTAACGTGCTTTCCAAGGCACGGAGGAGTCTCGGTACGTAAAGATGGTCACTCATCCACAGATCAACCCCGTCAAGCGTAGCTTAACCTGACGGATCGACCCGTGCGGCAGTTATTACTTAGCCACGAGCTATCCCCCCCTCAATATCTAATATTATACATATTTTAAGTACATAAGTGCTACTTATTAGTCCAAAACCTATACATATACAGGGTTACTGGTAACTCGACGTATTCCTTGCAGGACGTCATAGTAAGGTTAAAATGCAACAAATTAAGCGACCAAATGTTCTACCGAAGTTTCAGTAGTTTTTGAGCTTTGAACATTTTTAGTTTTTTTATGAAAAATCCCAGATTAATTCATTTGGAGCCAATTTAAAAATGATTTACTGCGCGACTGTACTAAAATTTAAGTTAATATCATAATTGATGCCGTAGCAGATCTTTGTTCATAATTAAAAGTTCAAAAATGCCAGAAACCTTGGCAAATATCATTAAAAAAACATTTATTTTTTTGTGTTTTTTGCTGTTACTTCATACAAAATGTTGTCTAGTAAAAAAAAAAAATACTACGCCTGATGTACAAATTACTAGGAAAATATCCTTGTCTTATCAGCTATTTAGAAAGGTATGATTGTCAATACTTTTGCATGTATGACAGGGAAGGGAAGAGTTTTATGGCGAGCAGGTAAATTGTGAGACGATCAACCTATTGTTTCGTATTCCTATTATTCGTAGTTTTTACCTGCGGTTGAACTCCAAACACTCGGCAAGCTTTGTGATTGGTCACTATTGTTCTCTCGGCATAACGCGGGGTGCGACTTTACAAAATCTGGTCGCCAGCGGTAGTTAGTTTCAACTCTACGTCGCGCAAGCTCGTGTTTTGTTATCTAGCTATTTCCCTAACTGTTGCCGCGTATCTTGCTCTTGTGCTGTGCTGTGCCTTTGTAAGTGCTGACTGCGGCTGCACATTCTAACCCTGAATACGCTGACACTAAGTCCGTAACAGTACATTAACTGTTACGGACTTAGGCCCGTATTACAGAACCTCACTCAAAACTCAAGCATTACTTAAAACTCGTTTAAAGCCTTTTGATTGGTTGAAACTAGTTTTAAGTAACGCTTGAGTCTTGAGTGGGGTTCTGTAATACGGGCCTTAGTGACGGTAACGCTGCTCAGGCGCGGAGAGAATATCAACTTTGCTTTCCCAACCGCCGACTCCCACACGTTAGTGTTTTTGGATCGACTTATCGCCGATTAACTGAAACTGGCAGCGTCCAAAGAAGCAGGCAAATTGACACTGGTCGTTCTCGGAGATACACGGCTGAGGACGAGGAGCTGATTCTTCAACGTTTTATTGACGACCTCAACATATCGACAAACATCGTAGCGCGTGTGCTTGGTATGTCACAGTGGAAAGTCTTGTCTGTAGTTCATTTATCAGACCGACATCCATACCACTATCAACCTGTCCAGTCATTAGAAGAGGGAGATCCGCCGAGACGGCTTGAATTTTGTCGTTTTATGTTAAGTGCCGACGCCGAAGGCGAAAACTTTTTAAAAAACATTCTGTGGACCGATGAGTCATGTTTTGATCGTGATGGTATCACAAATTACCACAACTTACATTACTGGGCACCGAAAGCAGAAGCAAATCCTAAGAAACTGAAACCAACCGCATCCCAGCGTAGGTTCTCGCTTAATGTTTGGATGGGTATTATCGACGACAAATTAATTGGCCCACATTTTTTACCCCGAACACTAAATGGGGAACTTTATGAAGATTTCCTAAGAAATCCTTTAACACCACTGCTCACGGATGTACCGGAAGACAGAAGAGCAAACATGATCTATCAACATGACGGATGTCCAGCCCAGTTCCAAATCACAATTCGACAATTGCTGAATGAAACCTATCCAAACCGATGGATAGGGCGCGGTGGGCCGATTCCGTGGCCTGCACGAAGCCCTGATCTTACGCCGCTAGACTTTTACGTCTGGGGTCATATGAAAGACCTAGTTTATGTGCCCCCAGTAAATTCAATTGAAGAACTAAGGGAGAGAATAACAGATGCGGCGGACCAGATGAGGGCAACAATCACATCCAGAATCACAAAAACCGAAGTGAGGAAGCGAATAAGAATATGTAGGTATTCGAAACCGAAAGTGTAATTAAAGTTTTTAAACTGTTATGCTAATATTCAAAAACGAAATTGTTTTATTTGATTTTCACCTTTCACCTTCATCACCTTTTTGTGAGACGCACATAATGTAGTCCATAACTTTCATACCTTTTTGGATAGCTGATAAGACAAGGATATTTTCCTAGTAATTTGTACATAAGGCGTAGTATTTTTTTTTTCACTAGACGATATTTTGTGGTAACAGCAAAAATCACAAAAAAATTAATGTTTGTTTAATGATATTTGCCAAGGTTTCTGGCATTGTTGAACTTTTGATTATGAACAAAGATCTGCTGCGGCATGAATTACGATATTAACCTAAATTTCAGTACAGTCGCGCTGTAAATCATTTCTAAATTGGCTCCAAATGATTTAATCTGGGATTTTTCATAAAAAAACTTAAAATATAACTAGCTCAAAAACTACTGAACTTCGGTAGAACATTTGGTGGCTTAATTTGTTGCATTTTAACCCTACCTACTTATGACGTCGTGCAAGGAGTAGGTACGTCGTTTTTTTTTTTTTTTTAATTATTTATTTATTACATATTTACATACGCTACCATTACAGTCTCCACACAACACAGAGTTGTCCACTTTAAATTTAAGACCTAGATCGTGCTAGATACAAACATATCACGCGCATGATGATACATTTTCGATTATAATTTTTTGACAGTCATGCCTATAAAAAACAAAATCAAAAATCAAAATCAAAAGTCATTTATTCAAATTAGGCTGAGAATCAGCACTTTTCGAACGTCAAAATTGCATAAGACAGTCCCCCAAAACGCCCACCCTTCACCACTTCCTAGTGCTTTTGCTGGGAAGAAGAAGTGGCGCAACAAACTCCCCAGCAGCACAGCTGTCTGTTCAGTTAGGAAAAAAAAATGATTCTATACCTACAATAATTTATAAGATAATTTACATTACGCAAAATAAAAATTTAAAATATAAATTAATAGCCATATGACAGCTAGCACACGCCAATATACCAACCAAAAACATCGAGAACTATACTCAAGCAGAAATAAAAATAACTAAACGTAAACAATATCTAAAAAAAAAAGAAAATAAAGCCTCCAGGCATAAAGGGCGCGCCCGCTTACATAGAGCTGTAACTAGAAGTTATAATAATATTGATAAACTAGGACCATCGAGGTAAAATAAATAATTGTCGAGGTCGCTAGCTAACCACATATTGTAATACAACTCATTAAAAAAAACATTGTAATGAGTAGATTATGTCAACAATAAATAAAAATAAAATAAATGTACATAAAAAGTAAAATTATAGACTTTTATATAAACTCATAAAATCTGTCAGTAGGTAAACTAATTCTGGAGAAAGAACATTTAAACATTGTCTTGAGTTAATCACAGCGACCAACTATTCTTATAATTTAAGTAGTCGTTGATAGAATAGTATGCCTTTGAACAAAGGTTGGACTTTACTTTAGTTTTAAACGCATTAAAAGGCAAATCTAGCAAACAAGAGGGTAGCTTGTTATAAAAGGTTATACCAAGCCCAACAAATGAGTTATGAACCTTATGAAGCCGGTGAAAGGGAGCACGTAGTTTATCCTTACTTCTAGTGTTAACGTTGTGAATATCACTGTTTTTAGTGTATAAGTGTATATTCTGCCTAATATATAAGATGTTGGCGAAGATGTATTGTGATGCCACTGTGAGGATACCGATATCTTTGAAAAAATCTCTCAGAGAAACTCTGGCACCTAGCTGGTAAATTGCTCGAATAGCTCGTTTTTGGAGGACAAATATATTTTGAATATCTGCAGCTTTGCCCCAAAGCAGAATACCGTAGGACATAACGCTATGAAAATAACTAAAATAGACTAACCGAGCTGTATCAACGTCAGTGTATTGTCTTACTTTTCTGACAGCGTAGGCGGCCGAACTGAGCCTTCCCGCTAGGCTCGATATATGTTGGCCCCACTGAAGTTTTGCATCTACTGTTATGCCCAGAAAAACTGCCGAGTTTACAGTTTCAAGCACCTCTTTATCTAAGACGATGTTGGGTCCTAGATTTCTAACATTTGGGAGGGCAAACTTTACACATTTCGTTTTCGAAAAACACGACTCGAACTCCTAAATTAAAATAAACGTTGACACTAATGGAAGTAGGATACATATTGATCGATTTACTTGCTTCTGTGGTGTGAGTATTTTGATTAGTCGGCAGCTTTACTGTACCTAGTACTTATCCCACTAATATATGGAATTTTATACATAGATTTAGTTAATAGATAAATATAGGTACCTAGTGTACTTCTTACGGACTATTAAAAAACCGGCCAAGTTCGTGTCGGACGGACCATGAACAATGAAGAGTTCCGTATTTGAGATGAATTTATCCCAGGAACAAACTTAACATTGTAGTTGAAAATCATGTTCTCCCATACATTCCAACTGCTAATGTAAGTTTGTACGCACAATATTGAGAGATTTACCATGTTATTTTAAGACCATAGACTTCTTAAAGGTTTTCCTGTAATCTATCAATACAGAACCATTCTCCGCATTAAAAAAAAAAATAAGGTAGGTACAGTAGTTTCGGAGATAAGGGGAGGATTGGTCAATTGTCATAAATATTTTCTTAAATATCTTTAAAGTATTTATTTTCAAAATTTTAAAGATACTTACTACAACCCCTCTCATTTGATACGTCACACGGTACAGTTTGCAATACTTTTTTTTTCTTACGCTTTATTTTATAAAGTAGGCGAAATCTCTGAACTTATAGCACGCGAGATCTCGAGTTGCCAATCTCGACTCGAGATTGCATTCCCTAGACTTGTGGGACTTGTTGTAAGTATCGTATTGCTTGTTGGGACGAAAATTTTCCTCACAAAAAGTAGAGTAGAAACGATTTTAATGTTGTTTAGGTCAAGCAGGCAAGCAAGGCAAGTTTAATTCAAGCTGTCGATCTCGGGGGAGGAAAAATGACAAGCCTAGCATAGCACCTCGTACATAGTCCAGTCAACAACATCACACATCGCAAACGCGCATGTAACTACGATTTTCAGACATAAGGTTTTTAGGGTTGCAAACTTGGATATAAACTACTCTCCTTTTTTTTACGGCGGGAATTCCTCATGGATGTCCTCCGCCCTGGGGAGGGCGGAGGGGTCTTTCAGACTCTTCCTGGCTAAAACCACCCCGGTGTTCCGTCTCACACTTGCACCGGGGATCACGGGATCTCATGCGACTTCCGCGATCCCCGGCTAGTGCCGGCCCGCCTCTGCGGGCCACCTCGAGGTGTTAATCTCCCCTTACATCATAGAGGAAGCAATCTCCCGCTCCCTTTCCGCAGCCTCCTTCTGCGAAATGACGGTTTCGCAGAAGGATACCACCGCGTCCCAAGACTCCTCGCTGCCGACCATCGATTCGACAACGGCCGAGAGATCAACACCTGAGATAAGGGCACGGCGCGGCTCCTCCCAAGCAACACACTCTGCCAGCGTGTGCCGAGGTGTGTCCTCCCGACAGTCGACGCAGTGGTGACACCGAGCGTCCGGCTCCCTGTTTATGCGACACAGGTAATTTCCGAAGCAACCATGCCCCAAGAGCACCTGCGTCACCCGAAACGACAAGGAGCCGTGCCTCCTCCCGAGCCAGCGCTCGAGCACTGGCCGGACCGCCCCGATGGTGACGGGGCTGGCAGCGACAGTTGGGCGTGAAAGCCTGTCTCGCCATTCCGCCACCAGGGCTGCGCGAAGCTGTGACCGACGCAGCTCCAAATGTCGCTGCGTCCTCGCGCCACCTATAGAGTGACGCGAGTACCTTCGCCTCGAGGTCCCATGGCGGGGATCCGGCCAGTACACAAGCCGCCTCGTAGGAGATCGTGCGATACCCTCTGATGACTCTGACGGCCATCGCTCGCAGCGATTCGAGACCACCCGACCACGATATGTGATCCCAGCGGCGGAACCCGCCGGGGGCCATGAAAGACCATGGCCTCCGACTTGTTGAGGGCCACCTCCAAGCCTAGGCGCCGATGCGGGTGATACCGCAGCCGTCGCCAGCAACGGTGCTTCCCTGTACGAGCTCCCCCGGGAAAACTACTCTCCTAACCTAACAAACATAGACATAAATCGTAGTTACATGTGCGTTTGCGACGTTTGCCTTTTTTGTGCCGATTTTGACTGGGCTAACATTTATTTGAACATGAAGGTAATAAAATCCCCTCACATTATTTATTGCACATAATTGGAATGCAAATCGGAGTGGAACCTTCCCAGACCAAACATCCGCCAGCCATTATAGCCATATTTTTTTGATTACTTACTACTTTTTTTATTACTATTTTTTTTTTTTTTTTTGGTTACAACTAATTTAATTCAGGAAGCAACTGTAAGTACCTAGGTAGTAGATTTGTAGATGCCTAGTTACCTAACTATGATAATTATTTCTTTGTGTTTCAAAGTTCAGTTCAGTTGCAAGTTGCAACATTCTGATTATTTCTGATATAAAAGTTTATTAAAATGAGTGATTTTCGTTCACTGATTAAAATCGTCAGAAGTCGCCGGATATCTATGGAAGTCGCAAAGACTTTAAAATAGTACCTATATCTACTATAAGTAGGTACATAACTATTTATGAAATATCTAGGGGATAATTCAAGCATCGTACATTTTGTACCACAACCAACCACTTCATAAGTTGTTTATAACACGTAAATCGAATCGTTGAATTCTCAAGTCCTCACCTCGTACAAGTACAGCCGTTGACGATAAGAAAAAACTTGCTTTCATTGATAAAATACTGCTTGCGTAAACGATGTTTTTCAATGGCGGAGTTGATAAGCAGCCGTCACCGCCGTGGCGCCACTTGCAGATAATGTACGTCCCTTGTAACAAAACAACATGTTTATAGGACGAATAAAATAAATACTTTCCTTTCAGACACCTGTTTTTGGTATTTTATACAAACCGCCTTTATATGAATGACTCCTTGCGACGACAACCAATTTTTAATGATTATATACCTACTGAAGATCACGTCTAAACAAGTAGAAGTGTTAATGATTTGGAATAAATATGTGTTAAATTAGAGCATTTTCTCAATATATGAATATTTTAGATTATGTATGTGATTATGATTATGATTATATTACATAGTGAAATTAATTTGTAAAGTTATGTCTAACGCTGATAAAAAACTGAGAATCACGCAAAATCTATCAAGCGTATTTTTCTGAAACCTTCACCATTTTAAAGATAATTTAATTATTGATCTTTTGGTATACGTGTTTTGTTAAAATACCTTTTGTTTTATGTATAATAAATTAATAATGCGTCAAATTGGGGACAGCGCTCCTTAATGGGCGAGTCCCTGTGGCGAGTCCTATTACTGGCTGGCCGTACGAGGCGTTGCGTGAGTTCAGTACACAACACGCAAGCTAACCACTCAAGGTCACTGGCATATATCTGCGTCTTAACTAGGCCAATTCCAACTCACATACGTAGGTATACATGTATATACATGTACCTACCTAGTTTAATTATGCGACTGTCTCGTTGGTCTAGTGGTCGCAAGCGCTACTGCTGAGCATGAGGTCCTGGGTTCGATTCCCCGGTCGGGCAGTGTTATTGGGTTTTCCATCTCGAATTTCTCATTAGCAGGCCAGAGTCTAGATTTGTTCCCGGTTGACGGCAACAGGCTCGTCCCCTGTTACATGGGACTTAAACATAACTGGCGAAATGTGGGTGTACTGTAGATACCTACACCTCTGCCTAACCATTCGGGGAATACAGGCGTGTTATTATGTTATATTATGTTTAATTATGCGATTTGGTATCCGAAATAAACAAGTAGGTATTTCACAGAATTGAGCAATACCTACCTACCTAGTAATCAGTACTTACTCGAAGGTATAAATTATTGCGTTGATTGCATACTGTGCCGCATGCACCGGTACATAGGTAGGTACCTATACCTACAACAAAAAAAACAAAAAATGCATGTTTTCCGCTTACATTCCAAAATGATTGTTCACACAGCACCCACACACTCCACACGCTAGGTACAGTTGATCGTCTTAATGGTATTTCTTATAATATAGACCACAATGAGCTTACGTGCGGCGGAAAATGTTTAGAAAAACAAGGGCTAAAGTCATAGGGGCCTTGATATTCGCCATAATACGTTACTATCAGAGCACTGTAAGTGTAAACTGTTTGTCTGCAAAGGAACCTCACATCATGCAGAAAAATGATTCTGGTTGCATTCGATCACGCAAGCGAATTTAGAATCAGTTTCAAAATAAGTACGGCGCTTATTTTAAAAAAGACCGGCCAAGAGCGTGTCGGACCACGCACAATGAAGGGTTCCGTAGTTTGGATGAATTTACCCGAAGGACGTTGATCCTTGGGATAAATTTCCTGTCGTAGGTATGCCACGGTTAGAGCGCCGCGACTCTTTTCGTTGTGTAAGGGATGGGAGTACCTACAGTCTGCGAGAAATTGAGAGCAAGTCAAATTATAGAATGAAGATGGCGACAGGAGTTATGTAAAAAATACTGAAAAGTAAAATTCAACAAAACCGGCCAAGTGCGTGTCGGACCGCGCACAGTGAAGGGTTCCGTAGTTAGGATGAATTTATCCCAAGAAGAACATAACATTGTAGTTGAAAATCATGTTCTCCGATACATTCCAACTGTAAATGTAAGTTTGTACGCACATTATTGGGAAATTTACCATGTTATTTTAAGACCATAGACTTCATATTATAGGTTTTCCTGTAATCTATAAGTATAGAACGATATCCTGTATTTTTTAAAGATTTTAGGCTCAGTAGTTTCGGAGATAATGGGGGATTGTTAGTTGATAGATTGTATAGTTTTTTTTTTAATTTTTCAATTTGCACAAAATCACCCCCATAAATATAAAATTATTTATTTACGTTAAACACGTCCGTGTTTGGGTCACAGAAATTGATGTTTACCAAATATCAACTTAATCGGTCCATTAGATTCGGAGCAAATTGGCTGTGACAGACGGACAGACAGACAGACACAGACCGAGAGAGATCCGGAACCCTAAAAAACAACAGTAGGTAAGTGATAGACGCGTTAAAATGAGTACGTCCTCTTGAAATAAATAGCTAAAAATCAGTAAGTATTGCATCTTATTTTCTTAGGTACCTAGAAGGGTACTTATGTCGTATACCACTTAAAATACCACCTAAGTAAAACCCATGGTATTCAAATATACTACAGATTCACATTGACATAGACGCTGTTGTGTTTCATAGATACATCTTACCTGTAATCAATCGTGGGCTTAACGAAATGCCCTATTCATAGCTCTTGAAACCTGTACCTACCCTAATTACATAATACTCGATCAATCGGTATTTGAATCGTTTTGAAACAAGTTGCTAATCCATTGCTTCATAAGTTTAAAAAATCTGCTCAACAACGTAAATAACGCAATGAATGTTGTTGAACTGTCAAAATGAAACAAACTTGTCGTAATCGCTTACGAAAATGTGTTGCGCGTTTAACACTACGAACATTTTAATTCATATTGATAAAAATCTCTCTATAGAGGGAACACTTTGAAAAATAGGTAGGTATTTGAAGAAACTATTGCCGTCGCGCTGCGCCCGAAAAACCGAGTTAAACCCCGTAAAGTGCGATAGGGACACCTGCAGCTCAGACCGATTATATCACAAATTTTTTGACGAAAACGACGTTTGGCATTCTCCTTTTTTCTCCTCGAAAACTAAGCTGATTTAATAATTTTTTACATTAAAATTTTAAGAAAGAGTATGTCTAGGTTCCTATTATTTTCTTTTATGCTAGAAACTTTTCCGAATTAGTCTGGTAGTCCTCTAATCACGGCGGTAAAAATGGGGCATTTTTGTAATTTTTGGAGGGCCATAGATTTTGCTGAAGAAAAGGAAATGACAGGAACATGACATCCCTATAGAGACCCTGATTTTATACAAAAAAAAAAAATGACAGCTCTAGAGGCATTATTCAGGAAGAAAAACGGGGAATACGTTTGTATGGAGAATCGCGGGTCCTGTTCCCTCTTAAAGAAAATGCTGTGTTGTTTATTTGGTTGTTAGTTGTTATATACCTAACTACTTAAAAACTTCTCAATAAACATTAAGTTGTCAACGACGCCGCATGACCGTCATGACCGGCTCAAGTGTTAAAAGATAATAAACCAAACAGATTTCCACTGAACTTTGACCGTCCAGCAATTTGTTGATAATATTAAATATAGTTAACAAAAATCTTGATTTATTTGTACCTATTATACTTTGCGGAATACGATGACATTATTTTGTTAAAGAAGGTATTAAAATAAACGAGTTTTTTACAGTTAAAGTTAAGTCACAGACAGATCACCATTAAGTTTAAGTACTGACACTGTACTGGGTGTTAGGCAGTCGGTTGAATACGAAAATGGCGGATCCGTGCCGTCTGCGTGTTTATTCCCAATAACAAGACCCAGGCCACACGGACTTTTTAAAATGTTTTATTTTCATCGTAATTCGTCGTTGCTCAAACTTCAAACGTGAATAATTTCATTTAAAAATAACAAAACTGACGTTTTATTTTTATTTTCACCTATTGTAACTGTAGAATAGAACAGACTGTAAAATGCGAGCAAGAATGAAGAAACGGGCTTCTGGCGCTATGTATAAAAACCGGGCAAGTGTGTATCGGACCACACATGAAGAAGGGTTCCGTAGTTGCAATATATTTATCCCAAAAACAAACATAAATTTGTAGTTGAAAAACATGTTCTCCCATACATCGATGTACGTCACGGTCAATTCTCCAAATGCAAATGTAATTACGTAATCACAAAAAAAGGGTGTGTTTAAACTACAATTTAACCATTGTAGGTATTTTTCCTTGTGCTGTGAGACCTTGCTTCCTGCCAAATTTCATGGTTCTTGGCCAACAGGAAGATACCCTGGGTTTTGATTTACTTGCGAGTATCAAAATATGTCACAGAAATGGCCGTACTTTTTTATTGCGTTGATTTAAAGTTACGTAAATCATGATTTTGTAGAGGACCATAGATCTACGTATTTGATATTAATTTAAACTTGATACCTCCACGTGTTCCTGAGAAAATGGGTATTGACAGACTGTCGAACGGACAACGAAGTAATCCTATAAGGGTTCTGTTTTTTTTCCTTTTGAGGCACGGAACCCTAATAAAAAAAACCGACCAAGTGCGTGCAAACCAGTAACTTTAAAATTATTACAAATATTTTTATTTTAAGATGTAAGTAACCAAAAATTTACTTTTACTTTACTTTTTCTGTGCTATAAGACGTTGCTTCGTACCAAATTTTAAGATTTTGAGTTCACGGGAAGTACCCTGTAGGTTTTGATTCCCTTGCGAGTGTCGAAAATTTGCGGAAATTTGCGGCTTAAACGGTTGTATCTTTTGATTTCGTTGGCTTAGAAGTTTTATTTTTTCACAGCTGCAAGGGACAGTAAAACTGAGTATTTTTTATAAATTCCAACGTGATACCTCCACTAGGTCTTGAGAAAAAGGGGTCTTGACAGACAGACACACGCACAGCAAAGTGATCCTTTATGGGTTCCTTTTTTTCCTTTCGAGGTACGGAACCCTAAAAATATGGATATAAAATAATGCCACTATTCCTACAGTCTTCATTGTTTACGCTTTTGTCCACCTGCTAACACATTTAGTTTAGGTACATGTTATTAAATTGTTTATAACTACCTACATATTTTTGGTATGTAGAGTTCGTAAGTACGTGCCAGATTGATAAGGATGGTTATTTTCGCCAATTACGACAACAATCGATAAAGTTCATGCTGTATAGCACACACTATAGCACACACACATCAATCTACATAATTCAGTTTAGTTTGTACCTACACTAAATAATAGTTACAACTAGTTTACAATTTAGGTACTATTATGGGAATTCCTCTTGGTGTAAGAATGAGTTCCGATAGGCTACATGCCTATGTTTACTTTGCCTGTGACTTTAGGGTTTAGAATCTTATAATATTCCCATCCGATGTTGTTCCTGTAAGTTCGTATATTGATTTAGATATTATATTATACATACTATACGTATTATTGTATAAAGATAATAATTTTATTTTAAATGTATAAATATTTTTCGTTATTGTGCTTTTATATAGTCCTCCAGACCGTATTTCGGCCACGGCAGCCAATCTCAACGGAGACTAGCCTTCGGCGCGGGAGATATTATAGTGCACAAGTGTGTGCGCAGACACAGGTGCACTCTCTCTTCCCTCACTCTCATAGTCCGATGGGACGGCAATCCGACACGACCGGAGATCAGGCGTAGGACCAAACGGCTTAACGTGCTCTCGGAGGCACGGGGGTATCACACCGCCAACTTCCAAACTCCGGGCTGTTACTAAGAAATTCCTAATGGAAAAACCCAATAACACTGCCTGACCCGGGAATCGAACCCAGGACCCCACGCTCAGCAGTCGCGATTGCGACCACAAGACCAACGGGGCAGTTAAAATGGATAGTTATTGTGCTTTTACAGTGTCCCCAAGACATACTGAACAGAAGAATATAATGAGGAGAGATTTGGCCGCATACATGTACCTATTTTGTGATCCTGTACTTACCACTGTCAAGCAAGTCACCCTTCCGCAGTCGATTGCTGGTCATAGGCCTTTCCGTTGAACGTTGCGCCACAACTCACTGTTATCCGCCTTCAGTCTTGTCCGCCGCGCCGCCAGGTTGGGATACGTACCATGAATTGGCCAGCACGCAGCCCGGATCTTAATCCCATTGAGCATGTTTGGGACAGTTTTAAAAAAAACTGTATATTCGAGAAATCCTGTGCCCACAGTGACAGCACTAAGAACAGCAATTTCACAAGAATGGAAAAATATTCCGCAAGACCGTTTAATAACCCTAATAATCAGGTCTATGCGGAACCAATTAGAATCTGTACCTGTATCCTTGGGCACGTGGAGGCAATACACCTTAATAAAAATAAATAAAAAAAACCTGTGCTTCAACCTTTCTTTTTTATAAAACCAATCTTTGTTGCATTTATAATTTTGGTTAAAAAAAAATTAACAATCCTTTTCTGTATACAAACATACTACGCTGTTATGAAGTTAACGAACCAACCTATAGGTTTCAATTTAAATTTGTATAAAAATTTTGAATACTTACTTGGTTAAAATATTTATTTCAAAGGCGTCTTGAACATTGATGCAGTTTATGAGTCCGTCAGTGCATGGCGAAAAATTTGATAAGTAATTTTCGCAGCCGGCCATCTTGGATTTACATTTTGACCCTCGAAAACTATGAAAAGAAAAAAAAAAGAGAAAATTTTCAAAAGTTTCGTAGCGTCGACTAAGGACGATTCGAAAATTTTGAAATTTTTCTCAGACGCCATCTTGGATTTTCATTTTGACCATATTCACACTTTCTCTCTTGTCAGCCTTGTTCATACTACAATGTTCGTGATTGATTTCTTTGGTGATTGGAACTTTTACTAACAATATCCACATTCCAAATTGAAATCACTTTTAGTCAGTGAACGAAAATCTTTTAGTCCGTATTTACGAAGAATAAACTAGATCTTTTTGAATAGATGTGATTTATATTTTTAGCACATTGTTAAACCATAACTGATCAATTTGTTGATTTGGTTTCAATTGATCTTAAAAATGAACACTTTACTTTGCCGCGTCTTATTTATTACTTCCCAGAATTTGATGCTCATTAGCGACACCATCGGACGGCGCATTAATACAGGCTGTTTTTTTTCAAAATCAACAACCGATTCCTAGCTAGAGAAATTAGTTAAAAAAATCGAATGATGCAGTTTTAGTTTTCATCAGAATCGGCCCCAAGTCCTTTTACTGCTAAAACTTATAGTTTCGGATTTGGCCATTCATGCTGATTTGAATTTCACCTGTACAGACGAATTGATAACCTTCTCCTTTTAGAAGTTAAAGTTAAAATAAATTTGTACATCTCTAATTGCTCTTAAGATCTTTAATTGCTGGCGGCCTAAGCAGAAGTGTTCTGCTTAGGCCGCCAGCAATTAAAGATCTTGAGGGTTATTTGACAAAACTCTTAAAATGGACTATCACTTAGAATTAGGGGCGATACTCAGTAACGATATCGGATGCAGATATTCGTGGTTACAATATAATCTTTAATAGAAAAGTGTTACGTATGACGTAAACGAAGCGTTAGTTTAATGTTTTCGTTAATTTTAGTTATTGTGATTTTCCATATTTGCAAGCTTTATCAAACAAAATTGACGGACACCACTAAATATGTTTTTAAAATGTCGTCACCTCCTTGGATAGCCCATAAGATGGTTTTCAAATAATTTGTTTGCGTAGTGACCTAGTAAAATTTTGAAATAATCAACTCTGTATAAGGAGTATTTTCACGATGTTAACTTTTAATCATTACTTTCAAGTGTTTGATATTTAAATAAAATTTCTGTATGTATGTATTTGCGAGAAGGCTCCATCAATCCGTAAGATATTATTCACTATTTTAAAAATTGCCCACATCTGAGTTTTCAAACTCGTCAGATTTAGGGAAAGCCCACAATTTCTTCATCAGATTTGCCTATTTAAAAGTCATTATGGGTTAGGCCGCACACGATCATACCAAAATCGAAGGCTCCTGAAGTCCTGACCACGTGGCTCGTATCTGAAACTTTTCAAATATAGGTATGTATTTTGGTGTTCTCTCATCATGCCGCACCTACTCAGCTACTCGTATCAACTTTTCGCCCTGCATAAGCTTGCTCAAAAACCGTCTGGGCTCCTCTAACAAACTTTAATAAATTATTGTATCCTTATGCACAAAGTAAGTCCTGTTAGTATGGTGATTACGATAATGACCAGGGCCAAACCCGTTATTTCTACATTGCAGAGGCCAGAGGTCAGTGATGTATTTACGCACGCATAGTATTGATTTTAACGGCTCTAAAAATAAGTTTGTAGCCTATTTCTTACTTAGTAGGTACTTATTTCTCGAAAAAACTTTCTGCAGGCAAAGGTTCTGCGGTTGTAACTTAAAATATTCCATATCTCTAATAATCAAAAAATCAATAATAAAATCTGTAATAAAAAAATATTTATCAATAATATACCTAATCTTTTAAATTATTTGATCCAACAATAATCCGTGGCTTGTGTATTAAGTTATTTTTTTCATCCCTCGATTACAATTTATATATGCTCACCCAATTATTTTTTATAGTTATTTCACCACTTCCATGATTGTTTAACAGTGCACAGAATACACCTTTCCAATTTTCATCGACATGATGCGTGCTTATAAACTTCAAGTATAAGCTATGTGTCATCCGGACGGACGGATAGACGGACAGACAGACGTACTACATATCGAAATTATAAGGGTCCGTTTATGCCATTTGACTACAGTATCCTATCCTATATATAGGTATATATCAAATTTTTGGAATAGGTTCATCTATCCTTAAATATTTTTTTTTTTTTGGTTTTGTAGTGGATGTTTAGTGGGTACCAAAACTGAAAATTCCATCTTCAGGAGGATGAAAAAGTTGGTACAGCCCGATTCAAACAAGTAATGGCGGCTCGGAACATGAAGCGAGTCGCTGCGCAGTAACAAATTCATGGGTCAGCGGGGGTGAGGGGTGCGGTATTGCGCAGTGAGCAGCTAACTTCCGAGCCGCCATTAACTTTGAATCGAACTATACTTAGGTAGCAATGGTAAGTACCTAATGTAGGTACTTAACGTACCTACGTACGCGAATTCGTTTTTTATTACTTACTAGCTGCGCCCCGCGGTTTCCCCGCATAAGTCTCGATCCCTATCGGGGTAAAAAGAACCCTATAACCTAACCCAAGTCATGGCCTACCCATGTGCCAAATTTCATCCTAATCCGTACAAACAAACTGTATAGGTACTTACAACAAATCAAAAATATTTTCTCCGTTTTAATAATATTAGTTTAGAAGTAAGGAATGTAGGATCAGTGTATCAAGTACAATTTTTCACAAAGGGCTTTATTTTGTCAATGAGGTTTATTAACAATATTAATAATCATGAAATCATCAATTCAATATTCATTTGATGTTCAATGTCTATGCTATACGTTCAACTTGTATGGCTATGTTGAAATAAAGCCTATCTAGAAGAAGAGCGCGCTTGGGAGCGCCCCCTGAGCGTCCTCCCGTCCGCGGATTCTATTCCGTGGTCCCATGATCCTATCGGACTGAGCAAAAAAATAAGCACGCGAGAACGGGCGAGCCGAGCCGCATTCCTCGACTGGGTCGACGGCACGGCATCGGCAGGCCCCGCGCTCTCCGCAGTCCGCTTCCCTCCCTCCTCAGTCGTTCGCGCGCGTCGTTTGTGATAACTCGTTCGCACGTTATCCGCTGTTTGCCGCGTGTTATGTTTACAATAGTGTTGTTATTGTTGTGGTTATTATAAAAAATACACAATTAAAGTGTTTTGTGTTGTGTGATAAAGTGAATTATTGTACTGAAGGATCTGTTGAGTATTAATAAACTGTGGATTGCGACGAGCAGTCAAACACGGCAGGCACCGAGCTCAGGTAGCGTTTCGGATTTGTTTTCGATCTGATTACGGCTAGACCTAGACTGTCTTTGTTATAGTTTTGCCGTTCAGCGCTTTAGCTTCACAGGTTAGTAATATTGTAATAACAGAACCACGTGACCATAGAAATACTCAGTGCACACCACGTGGTGTGAACGGTGGTGTAAACAACTCTGTGCCCTTCCTTCTCCACAAACGCGCGCGACGCGGCGCAACTGCGCGGCGCAGGCGAGGCGGCAAGCGAAATGCGTGATGGCGATGGCGGGGAGCGGTGACGGTCTGACGGCTTCTTATACTATCGTCAATCGTGCTCGTAGGCGAGCGAATTTTTAGTAGGTATTCATTATCAATTACTCGGGAGGTCCATAATAGCTATGTATCTTTGGGCATACATTTCCATTGACGTCCAACGAGTTGGAGGTTGATATTTTTTTTACAGAAAGGGTACTTTATTATAAGCACTCACGCAAAGTTTCAACACGCGGAGACGTGTACTTTTTGAGAAAAAAAATATTGAAAATCAATTTTGTCATTAAATTACAGCGCTATTTTCATTACGAGCTATTAAAATTATAATGTTTAGTGTTTACAGTCTTTGCCGGCTTGTGGAACGAAACGTAAGACAGACGCAAAAAAATAGGTTAGGTTCAACTTATGTCACAGAACCGAATTGATTGACCCCGACTCCACCTGGTACGAGTCTGTCCTACCCCTAGAGTATTTTTATAGAACCGGAGGCACGTAGGGAGAGCAGCCTCCGCCTGCTGTAACAAACCGTAGGCATCGGACGAGCCAGAGCGGCTGAGGCTGGTCGCCGAAGGCGACCAACAAGCCGAAGCTGCGGAGGCGAGGATGGATGCCTGCGGTTTGTTACGCAAGGGCGTAGAGGCTGCTCTTCCCGCAGTGCCGGAGAAGTTGCAGTTTCAAAATAGATACAGAAATCCCTCTGAATCAGTGTCCCTCCTTTTTTTTTTGGATGAAGTGGGTCCCCCTTTCTGTAGGGGGAACGTCCCTTCCCCCAAGGGGTCCCCTCTGGTTTTTTACACTTATTATTAATTTTAATCCCTAAAATGAGGGAAATTTCCTCAGAATTAAAAATAAAAAAAAACTCAAAACGGGGGGGGGGGGCTCCGCAACTTTTCCTTTTAAGGGGGGGTAGTACCCCTCCCTCCCCCTCCCCCCCACCCTCCTCCCACCCTAAATTCGTTGGACGTCAATGGAAATTCGTACCTATCTTTGTCATTAAAAAATACTGTAAATTCGGATTTATCTACCTAGTTATATTAAAATGATTGTACTTAAAATAATAATAAGCTCCAGACCTAGCTGTAGACCCAGCTTTCCAATTAAAAACTGAAGTTTAGTTGTACCCATAACTTTTTTTAAAAACACTGCAGTGGGACTGGGACTCGGAGGCGGTACGCAAATAGAAAAAAAAACTGATGCAATGATGTAGGTACCTATAATACGTCATTGGTTTGATGGCGTCTTTACAACTTTCTATTTTGGAGTTCCTACCTTATTTTATTATTTATAATACTAATAATAATTTTGTGACATATATTATTCTCTGACTCATTGTATCTATTTACAAAGCAGCGTACATAAGCCTATTACTACTGTTACTCCTATCGAGTCCTACCATACTCCTACCTACTAGTAGCAGAAGCTAAGAAAAAGTAAAATAGTTAAATACCGGATACCGCATATATACTATACATACTAACTGACTAGTTTATACTTCTATACATACTAACTAGTTTGAATAGAATGTCGACTGGACGACTCAAGGTTTTTTTTATTATTGTTTTTCCTCAAGCATTGATAAGATAGGTACCTAATACAATATTGTGTACGTGGGTGGTCACTTGGAAATCTGAATTAAAACTTATCTCTGTATCGGTACCTCAGATTTTATTTGGTCTGAGATCAGTCCGTACTCCACAGATTACGTAACTACTTAATAAAACCTACTTAGTAGGTACTGTTATCTCATAAAAGTACTCCATCCATATTAGGTACAGTTTGTCAATGATATTATATGTAAAAAGAGGTAGATAGGTTATAAACGTTCCTCAAGTGGCACGTCAAAAGTTGGCTAATTAGCCACATTTTCTTCGTTTTGTCTCTTTTTCGCTCCCGATAATTACGACGTGCCATCCTACTTCCACGTGTCATATAATAATGTGACATAGTGCCGTTTTTGAAGATAGAATGTTAGGTAGGTAACCTATCTACGTCTTTTTACTTCTAATATCATTGCAGTTTGTATAGTTTTTATAAACAATAGTAATAGTAACTGATCCATAATATATTTAAAAAAAAAAAACATAATTAAAACAGCATCAAATTCAAATCATAATTATTCTTTGTACCTACATGTATGTTTTTATAGTAGTAGAATTTGTTATCGATAAGCGAGTGCGCAAGAAACATACACCTTGAAGTCTTATCAAATATCAAAACAATAATCCGAAAACAACGTTTTTTTTTACAGTTCGCTTGGCCTTGAATTAACTTGTTGATGCGATCTGTTGCATTCTTTGTTCTAAGCTAGCCCAATGTGCTAAGAATAAAATAACGGTGGCATTTTATGACATTTAAAAAAATAATTTGAGAACTACACGATTACGAGTATCTACAAGTCAAATTACTGGAATGTTTGACCGAACACGACGCGTAAATTTTTGTAGGAACTATGCACCTACTCCATTGGTTAAGGTAATTAACTAAAGGTTAACAAATAGTAAAAAGAGTTTTTTTTATTGATGACACGGATGACACTTTCTAAAAACACGTCTACGTTATAAGTGGGTACCTAACCAAATTATTATACAAAACCTTTTCTGTGATACGAATACCAATACTTCTTGTAGTTTCGGCAAACAGGCGCGATGCGTTCTACCGTGAAGTTTTCTTAAAAGGCGCGTGGCGCCTGTTTGCGGGAGCCTTAACTTATAATTTTATAAAATACACGTTGTACTTATTTATAAAAATTGTAAGGGCAGATGAGAACACCGTGTCCTGTCTTGCCTGCTTTCTAAACTAGTGTTTATTAATAATATTATAAACGCGATAATGGCCGTACCTAAGTACTAAGTAGTTTTATTAGGTTCCATTCCGTACCTCAAAAGGAAAAAACGGAACCCATCGTTGTCCATCCGACTGCCTATCAAGACCCTTTTCCTCAGGAACGCGTGAAGGTAACTATCAAGTTGAAATGAATATCAAATAAACACTAATAATATGGACGGAAAGGTCTGAAATAAAGTTTTCTTGAAGCTCTAAATATCAACCTTCTAAGTCAACGCAATAATAATATACGGTCATGTATGCGACATATTTTACATACATACATACGCAAAATAAATCAAAACTAGGTACCTACTTCCCGTTGACCTAGAATCATGAAATTTGGCAAGAAGCAAGGTCTCACAGCACAGGTGAAGGGAAAAGTCTGAAATTCGTTAAAAATTACATCGATATAATATAGGACTTACGTAAGTTGTAAGAGAACGTTTTTTCAACTACAAAGTTATTTTGTTTTTGGGATTCATCCCAACTACGGAATCCTTTATTGTACGTGGTCCGACACGCACTTGGGCGGTTTTGTTTTTATAACAATACACAATGGATGTACTATCTACCTATTTGGTTTTTCGACTTATAAGGGGCCGTAATAATCAGACTCGATTTAAGGCTCGTGCAGACCAACGCGACGCGACTCGAACAATACAATTTCCAAGAAAACTTCACGGTATAACAATAGCCGATGTCGCGTCGCGCTAGTCTGCACGAAGCTTTAGAGTTAAGTCGTGTAAACGGTTAACAGTTCATTCAGTTATCTCAATGGAGGATGTAACATTTTTGGCTTCACCGTTTGTAACCCTATGAAGCGGACACTGAATGGGTTAGCCTCAATATTGTGGACCGATTGAACAACCAACCCATTGAACTTGTAAAACACTTTCGAGGGAAAGGGTTTTTGATTTGGTTTTCTAACCTGTTCATGGTTAAAACAATCGTAAGGGAATAACCAGACTAATAAATTCAATTACAGAGCTAGTTACCACAAGCTGTCAAATTGTAAAACTTCTGAATTTTATACATATAACAATGCATTATTTTTTACCAGTAGGTAACCACATAAAAACAAGTATAATGTTGTCATGAAACTAACCCTTTCTAGCAATAACAATTTAAAGTATTATATTGAAATAATTAAGGTTAATTAAGATCTTGTGTGATGATAATAATAGCAAACCAGATTTTTTCCGTAAAATAATATGTTAAAACACATTAAGGTTCGTGCAGACTAGCGCGACGTGACACCGGCTATTGTTATACCGTGTAGTTTTCTTGGAATTTGTATTGTTCGAGTCGCGTCGCGCTGGTCTGAACGAGGCTTTATGCAGATCTAAGTAAGAAGTAAAATAAAAACGTAATCTAAAATACCTACCTTGGTATTTTTTTATTTTATCTATTCATAGAAATGTAATGAGTAAATGACAGATAAGTAAAATTATCATGTTATGGTGTCGTTATCAGTATCACACATATTTTTATAAAATTCGACAAAACATGTTTGCGTCAATCGACATCATTAAAATTTAAAATCATGTACGGCTGGGGGACAGTATCAGCGGTTCCTAAACTTTTAAGGATACAGAACACTCGACAAATCCCTTTCATTTTAAGGAACACTACAACGGTAACAAATAATAAGGAATACATTTTTCGTGGAATAAATTTGTAGTAGGTACCTACCTATCACAAATAGACGTAAAACTAAAGCTTCGTGCAGACTAGCGCGGCGCGACCCCGGCTATTGTTATACCGTGAAGTTTTCTTAGAAATTTTATTGTTCGAGTCGCGTCGCGCTGGTCTGTCTGCACGAGCCTTAATCCTTTAAGGCTTCCGCAAACAGGCGCGCCGCGACGAGGCTACGTGACACCGATAGAATAATTTCCGATAAGTTTTCATAGAAATTGTTCCACCAGTCGCGTCGCGCTATCGCGTCATAAGCTTCTGCCCGCGACTTTCGCGTGGAAGTCGTAAGCACTCGTAAGATAACACAATTATACTAAAACAACTGCCACACTTTCCACCCGCGCTATTACTTCGTTTTCGCCTAGCGTTCCTTTTGTTTTATTTTTCTTCTTTTTGCTCGGCTCCTTAGGGCCGTAGCGTGAGATGTCTAATACTTTCCTCATAAATTGGGCTATCAAATGCAAAAAGAATTTTTCAAATCCAACTGCACTAAAGGCTCTTGCAGCGCGACGCGACAGGCGCGACGCGTCAGGCGCGACGCGACTCGAACAATACAATTTCTAAGAAAACTTCAAGGTATAACAATAGCCGGTGTCGCGTCGCGCTAGTCTGCACGAAGCTTAATTCCAGACATTTCAAATAAACAAACAAAATATTCAGCAGTATTATATTAGTAGGTATTGGTGCCGATTCTGTTGTTCACAAACTAAACTAAATTTAAGTTCAGTGCATCTTTTTCTTTCTATTTCATTAAGAAAAGGACAGAATATACATTTTAGTTTAGTCCTGTCAAATTAATCAAAGTAATTTTAGTGGGCAAGTTTTTAATCATGTCAAAACTTGTATGGATTAGTGTCAGGGGCTGATTAATTTGACAGGACTAAACTAAAATGTATCTTCTGTCCTTTTCTTAATGAAATAGAAAGAAAAAGATGCACTGAACTTAAATTTAGTTTAGTTTGTGAACAACAGAATCGGCACCAATGATTATTTTTTATATTTCGGATTCGCGGAGCCCTTGTGAGTTTTCTACGGAACCCACTTTAGGAATCGCTGGTGTAGAGTACACAACACAAAATTGACGACAACGTATGTAAACTACCTACTGCCTTACATCAAGTATGGTAATAAAGTAGTGTCTACTCCGCAAGTCCGCATAGATAAGATTTTACGTAGTGTGCTTCCTAAGTGCGTTCACGTTGTTTGGGGTGGGGGTGCAATGTTTTGGGTACAGAGCCGAGCACGCGCCGCCGCACTGGTCGCGGTCTGATCGATCGTGCTGCGCTGCGCTGTTCTATTATTTATTACCAAAAATATGGCGGCGTGGTGCGGCACGAGGTCGTCGACCTCACTGTCCGCCACGACACGCCACGTAAACAACAAATGCAGCGCGGGAAACTCGTCCCCTCCCTATCTGCCAAGGTTTCACCCGCGTGTGTTGGATTGGACCTTGGCGCGATCATTGTTGTCTGTCTGCGTTAGCGGTTTAGAGCGTTTTTTACTACCGGAAGTGCCAGTCACCTAAGTATAACATTCCTCGATATGTATAAGAACAATTTAATGAAAATTATATAACAACTAAACACGTGGTTTTGAATTCTTCTAACCGTACTCGCGTAGAGTGGGACTATAAAACGTAGTAGGTAATTTAGTCAACGTAGAGGTTGTAAGACACCAAGGTATTATTTTTCACAATAATTATTAGGTATGTTATTTGCTAAGTAAGAAGTTACTTGACTTCCTTGAACGCAAGTCCGTAGTTATTACGATGCATGCAGAACAAATACAGATAGTAGGAAGAAGTTAGCGAAAACTTCAGAGGTACAGACCTATTCTAACTTAAGGGCCTACCGACCATTTGCCTTTGTCTCTATCTTTTTCTTTACGTGTGAAGAGTAAAGAAAATAACCAAACTTTTGTACTTTTTCAATGCTTTTCGTTGTTTTTTTCATCATATTGCTCATATTACTCATCATAATCCATCACTCAATGCAGCTTGGCATTAGACATTTTAAGGTATATTTTTAACTATAATTATAATTGTTAGTGAAGGTATAAGCTGCTTTTAAATTAAGATTATGATTTGAGTTCCATCACTGTATCAAAATCAGACTTGAAAATATCATTCTTTTTTTTTTGGTCAAAATTATTTACGGTTTAAGAGATACACTGCTTTAAAAAACCCTGTTTTCAGAATGCTGCGCCTTAATTGCGGCTTGTAAAATGAGGCGAGTCGCTGCGCAGTAACGAATTCATGGGTCAGCGGGGGTGAGGGGTGGAGTAATGCGCAGCGAGTAGCTAACTTCCGAGCCGCCATTAAGTTTGAATCGAACTATACTAAAGAACCTTAGTTCGTGTGTTAAACGCAAACCCCTAACCATGTATGAATAATACTTAGTAAGTAAGCATTAAAGCTTCGTGCAGACTACCGCGACGCGACACCGGTTATTGTTATACCGTGAAGTTTCCTTAGAAATTGTATTGTTCGAGTCGCGTCGCGCCGTCGTGTCGCGCTGGTCTGTACAAGCCTTAATAATGCCCAGTCTCAGTCTGTTGTGAATTTGTGATGCTGACAAAAAGTTGTGTTAAATAAATGCAATATTAGGCTGCTGCTTGGGCCAAAAAAAAAATTGTTAGAACCGCGACCGCGTGGTACCGTCAGTCGGGCGCCATCGCCAGGACGTAGCCTTGTAGAGTATAAAACTTGGTTAGGAATTGTGATCGTTTAATATGAACTATAGAGTACATCCTAGATTACGTGTGGTGTGAATTATTATTTAGGTAGGCAAAACATGCCCCATGCGCGTGCCTCGAGCTCTCGACGTAGCATAAAGCTAAGTGGATTTGCATAGGCTCATGAACGACTCCCCATTTGCCATAGTACAATCTGTAGGTATCATTTGAAATTAAAATGGCCCTTTAAGTAGTCGTGCATGAATAATTACGTGTTTATCAGTTATTTAATACTCGACACTTAGGTCGAAGGTACCTACTCTTACATGTTTCACAGTTTTTTTACCCAACATTTTTTAATCAAGGTTACATACTTACGTATTTCATCTTAGCTAATAAAACTGAAAAGATTAAAAATATTAATTGCCACTAAGTACCTATTTGAATTCATGCACAATTTTTTTTGTCGGTATTCGATCACTGATAAAAGAGATTAGCAATTAAATAGTTCATTTTTATTGTTCTGTTTTCATGACTGTACTTCTAAACATTAACTTGCAATGGTAATACGGAATACCTACCACAGTAAAGGCTCGTGCAGACCAGCGCGACGGGCCGCCGCGACGGCGACGCGACTCGAACAATACAATTTCTAAGAAAACTTGTCTGTGTAACAATAACCGGTGTCGCGTCGCGCTAGTCTGCACGAAGCTTAATACCCAAACAAAACCTTAAAATCCAAAAGGGACGTCCTTATTCCATTCAGTGTTATCATTATCAATATTGCATGGGCGCTTCGTATTGTATTAATTGTACAAATATCCTCTATAAATACACTATACCTACTCCTGCAAATAGCTGATACATTAGTATCATATTCTATGGCATACTACAGGAAAAACAACGCATTACAATTAGGTTTTACTCAGTCCCGCTTAGTAAAATATAATTTTTCGCATGATCGCGGTTATATTGTTCAATACCTAACGTGTTTCTTAATTAATATTTTCCTGTTACGGGCGTGTCGTGGGAACATCGATGGCTCCCACGCTAATTACCGCGGTCTTTATACACTCATTGGCCTCTGCGAGCCGACACTTTGATCAATGAAATTTATATTCATCAATGAAACCACAATTGTTGTACGTACATTATGGTTGGCAATTTGCAGAGACGCTATTGTATGGCAGTGTGAGATAATGATTTATTATCGTGTTTGACATTTTATGCGCGGAACTTGATTATTTAACCAACGCAGCTCGCACATTAATGAATAAATCATCACATCAAATATATTCGCTTACTGATTGAACACTACCTTCGTAGGCATAATACTGAATCAACTTGTTGTTTGTACCGATCATATAATCATATCATAACCAGAGACGGTTTCGGTTAACCGTATAAATAAAGGTTTTTTATGAGGTTTTTGCAAAAGGGGAAACTTATTCCTTGTAGATTAGTTAAGATAATCAAGAACTTTCCCTCGAAAGGATTTTTAAGGGTTTGATGAGTGTCATTTACTCGCTTACCAAAATAAAGCTTCGTGCAGACTAGCGCGACGCGACACGGGCTATTGTTATACCGTGAAGTTTTCGCCGTCGCGTCGCGCTGGTCTGAACGAGGCTTAATACGGCTAAAGCCTCGTTCAGACCAGCACGACGCGACTCGAACAATACAAATTCCAAGAAAACTTCACGGTATAACAATAGCCGGTGTCGCGTCGCGCTAGTCTGCACGAAGCTTAACTCATAAAAATTTTAATCGTTATATACATACTATAGCGGAAGCGCGGAAGCATGTATAGTATAACGATTAAAATTTTTGCTTCCGTTATAGTAAGCGGAAGCTTCCGCGCTTCCGCTTTGAATGGGTTCATCATCATCATCACTTCAGCTGTAAGACGTCCACTGCTGGACATAGGCCTCCCCAAGCACCGCCACGTCGCGTCGACCGAATGGGTTAAGCCATACAAAATGTTAAATGCTCCACAAGGGTAACCGAATGAACGGCTAACCTTTTCAACTATTATGCTACAAACTTCATATCTAAGCAGTTTGAAAACAAAATCCCTTGAACACGATGACCACATCTGTTACCGCCCCGGTTCTTAGCTGCCATGGCTTATTTTAATTTATTTTAAGTTTTTGAATGATTATTTATTTTTTTCTTTTTATTACGGACGCTTTTACGAACGTGCACGTCTTTCTACAATGTTCTCACATGCATAATTTCAAAATGAATGATGTAACCAATAGTTTGTATCAATTTTTTTATTTAAAAGAGTGTCCGTGGAGTTTCTTGCCCGTTCTTCTCCATAGGTACCTACTACGCTTTGGAATGGGCAACTAGCTTCATATTTTTGACTGACCGACCCCTGGACAATTCAAAAGTGCCTGTAAATGGTTTAATTGAAATAAATGCTTTGAGTTTGAGTTTGGTTCTATAGCAGCCTAGCGCTGCAAGCAAAAATAGTCCTTCCGGTGTATATATATGAACTTCTTCGATAGTACTTACGTACGGTCCCTGATCAAAATACTTCGCGTAGTATTTTTGTTTAGTGAGGACTTTGTTTTCTGAGTTAAACAATTAGTGCGTAACGAAGAGGAAGTTGTTATAATATTGGTATTGATTATTCCAGCTCGGGTCATGTTGCCAGCACGCCAGCGGCGCGGCTCGGCGTGATGCGGCGCGCGCGCGACAGCCTCGCCTGGCCGGTGGTGGCGTGCGCGCTGCTCATGGCATGCGCGTACGCCGCCGATACCATCGGCGAAAATGGAAGTAAGTGTCGCATTGGTGTACTACACACATTATCAAAAACGTCATTATTTTGGCTATATCAATCATTCAATTTGATTCCAGCTTTCTAATTACGCAACATATTTTCGTAAACGATAAAGACAAATCTGTTTCATTTTGACAGTTCAACAACATTCATTGCGTTATTTACATTGCTCTGCAGTTTTTTTTTTTTCGAACTTACGGAGCAATGGATTACCAATCTGTTTCAAAACGATTCAGATTCGGATTGATTTTGCATTACGTAATTAGGGTACAGGTGCGAATAATTGTAGAAAAGTAACGATACAAAAACGTTTTATGCTACACTACATTCGTAGTAAGGGAATCTATGCGCCAGTGATAGTTCTCACGAGATAGGTACGATTGAAACTAGAAATGTGGTCGTAATTTTAATAGTTTTGTTGCAAGTACGTATGTGGTGTTACTCGGACATGATTGGCACGCGGTCAAGCGTAATACCCTGTATGAAATACGTAACATTTGGAACGTGCCGAGTACGTTACATAAAAAAGATTTTTATTGCCAGCGAGTACTTGCGTTTGCGTGTATAGTAAAAATGAGGCAGCACACTTCCATCATAAGTTCTCGAAATACCGTCTACTGTGTCTGTTGACACTTCATCTTGTCTGTCATCGCCCATCTTCCTATTTTCACATACATCTGTACTCCTAACACATGTTCACAGACAGCCCCATTATTTAATTTTGTTGGCTGCTCAATGAACAACATGAAAATTGTCAAGTTTAACTACGTAAACTATTAATACAGCCTGCCTACAGTTCTGGGTTCGACTTCAATTTCCAGGATCAATTCCCCGGGTCCGACTTCAATTCTAACAACATATTCCTATTGCTTTTTGAAAGTATGAATAGGCATCATTATTATAATAGATTGTCTGGTAACACATAAGGAACCAGTAAAAATGTAAATTAAAATACCGTTTTAGGCTTCATTGGGCCTCTATGCGTACTATTTGCACGTGTGACGGTGTGAGTATATTGGGTGTAGCGCGATCTGCGTCGCACAGCGCGAGCGGAGCGTGAGTATGGACTATCGTGCCTGCCGCCGTTTAATCCGCGAGATAACGACTCGCCTCTATGTGTTGTTTGTTTGTATTTCTCTGTTCGACGACCGACGAGCTAGTGAGGCCTCGTTTAGGAGGCGCCCCCCGTTATCTTATGAACCGGCCCGAAATTCACTCAACCGTTTAATATGTGCAGTGATATTGTTACATTCAGAACTTACCAATTTTAAACCTCTCACTAATTAACATAATTGCTTTTATAATTGTAACTGAGACTGTTCGAAATCCACGCGCGGGCTAGCTAGTGCATCTATTCTTTATTTGTTCCACAATCTGAACATTGGTATCCCATGTGCTGGCGCTCTGCAAAGGGATGGGCAATGGACAACATTAACCTTCTTATTCACAGATTATAATGTAAATGATAGACTTATTAGCAGTTTAATGTGTTAGGTACTGCGAATTTTTAGAAAATAATAGGGATGATGACTAAAAAAATGTTTTTTGTCCGTCGTGTAGACTATGAAAAAATAACGTACACGTATTTTTTATTTTTTTACGTTATCAAAAGATTACGGCGATACATTGAGTTATGATGTGCCATGACGTCACTTGTATGTAGATTTTATACATACTTGTGACGTATCAACCCCCACTTCCTAACTTTAATGCGTTATATCTAAGTCATTTTTCATTAATATGATAAAGCAAAAAATACGTGTCTAATATTTTTTTATTATCTGACTGATGGACTAAATAGAATTTCTTTTTTTTGACCCAGGCATCATCCCTATTAAAACAATCTTAGTTTTACTTATTTATGGCAACTTTTACTTTAAAACTTTTACTGGTGCGATTGTTACATGTTAGTTTTTGTAATAAATTCAATCTTTTGACACATTTTTACACAGCCTGTACTCACGTGCAAAGATATATTTTAAACTTGTATCGTTCCCAGGGTAAGCTGGTCCCAAAAAGTCGCCCTTCAAACACGAATCTTTTGATTGTATGCCAGATGTTTATGTATCCCTATTCTATCTTTACTTTCCAGCTGTCGTGTCCATTGACCTCGAAGGGGGACCGCATTCCGACCCTCTATTTACGAATTTGAAAATACATCACTTTTACAGTTGATGCCCTTAATTGATATTTTTTAGTTATACAGGGTGGATTTTTGAGATGAGGCAGTAAGGGTAGGTACCAGTAGCTACAGGTATACGGTCTTAGGAGACTGTCCTTAACTTTGTGAGACATGCATTCAGATTATGAAAAAAAAAAATGCAAGAAAACGGGCAGTTGTCATAAAAACTTTTTGGATGCCAATCGATCCTGTTTCTTATAAATAACAAGTGCCCGAGGCGCGCGTCTTGTACGCTGCGTTTTGGGTACTCAATTAAATTGGGGTCTAAAATTGTATGAATATAACGAATTATAACAAGCGCTGCCATCAAAGCGTGCGCGTCGCACGCGCGTCCCTCCGCGCCCCTCCTCGCGCACCCCTCCCGGACGCCCTTAAGCTTCGTGCAGACTAGCGCGACGCGACACCGGCTATTGTTATACCGTGAAGTTTTCTTAGAAATTGTATTGTTGCGTCGCGCTGATCTGCACGAGCCTTTAGCGTGCGCTAAAGTTGAGGGCAACAGGTAGCATGTTGAGAGTTCAAAGTTATTACAACAAAAAAAACTTTAAAACTGTGAAATCTTGTTGCTTGTATGACGAGCGTCCATAGATATCCAGAGATATGCCTTCATTGCGGAATAGTAAGGAATCCTAGTGCGGCCGCTTATCTCCCACTAAAATAATTACAACATTAACAAATAGTGTACTTACGACACACACTTAAAATTTGAACTCGCACACTAAGAAGAAAGCAGCTACACAAAATCAATTTCTAATAGCACACATACATAGAATGGGCGGGGCATTCACTTGTAAACACTTGCTATTTGCGAACATTCAATGCACACGCATGCAATTAGGGAGTCGAAAGCGATGGTCGATAATTTTTATCGATATTTATTTTAGCACATTCTTGTATTATTATAACTTCGTTTAATTTTCTTTACATGATTTATTTTGTTTTTATATACCTATCCGAAAATATGGGTTATTTTTACTAAAATAAAATGAGTTTTTTTTATTTTAAATATTGTATTACCGGGTAAAGGGAACCCTCTCTGTTAAATATTATGCTATACACGAGTAACTGTATTGAAATAACAATGTCTTTATTTGCTTCAAACAAAATTAAATTAATAACAAATTTAACTCTTAAACTATACATGTAATACGAGAATATCCATTGACTTCTGTAAAAAAAGATTCGACTGCAATAATACGCATGTCGATAAAATCAGCCGCACGCACTCGATTGCACCTCTCTAAATCCAAAACGTTTGTTCCGTTCGGAAAGATTCGGGCAAGTTCGGGCTAGTTCGTATCGCTCCGGACGTAAGTTAGTAAATGATTTAAAAATTGATTTAAAATATTAAACAGTGACTTAAATGTTTACTTACCGGTCGTAGAACACGACATTTGTCTTCAGGTTGATGGTACTAGACCTATTTTTGCAAATTATTACTGCACAGCTCGGCATTTTGGTTTTTTACGCATCAATAGTACACTGTACGCAGTTGCAAAGCGACTGAATGAAGCGTACAGCCGCCGTTCGAACATAAGCCCAATTTAGCAATGTCGAGGCGCCACGTGCCACGCCTCCAAGGCATATCCCTCGATATCCGTGCGAGCGTCCAACGTGCGCCTGATTCGCAGCGTACTGTGCGCGCGCGTCGTGCGATTGTTATAACTATAGTCTGAGCAAGTGCTAGTCACCGCCTGAGGTATGTGAGCGGTGAGACGGGGGAGGCAGACAAAGGCCAAGCTAACTCAGTCGGACAATTTTGTCAATGGCGCCCTCGCCCGTCTCACCGCTCACTTACCTCAGGCGGTGACTAGCACTTGCGCTCAGACTATAGTAGCTTAGGATCAAAAAACTCTATAGACCAACTGATGTTTACTTTACTAATAAATCAGCTGGTCTCGCAATCACAAAAAAAAACCATGCTTTTGGTAGAACAGAAACTCCTTTTTTTATGGTGGACCGACTAGCGACTGGCCGAAAACAAACAAAAAATTTAACTTGGAACGAATACGCGTAATCCGCGTAATAATCTTATTTTATTTGCATTATAGAACAAGATAATTTGTTGCTTGTGATTTCCGTCTGACGTTCTGAGAAAAAATAACCTCAAATAATTTACACAGACTGGGAAATGTTAAAAAAGTCTCCGTTACAAAAGTAAGAAACCGCAAAAACCTTTGGAAAAGTTTTTCCAAAAGCAACAAACTATTTACGCACTTTTCCTCTAACAAACATGTTATTTGTATTTTACATTTATTGTATTTGTTTGATTAATTAATTTATTATGTGACCAATAACTACATAGTAAATTGTGTTACAAATAATTACTTTGGTTCATAATTATGTTATAGTGGCATTGAATAACATAATGTTGTTCATACATTTTTGTTAAAGATAAGTATTAAGTAATTAAATAATTTATAAACACGATGAGTTAATTATCAGCTCCACAAACTCCGAAATAAACACGACTCCTATACTGTCAAGAATTTTTTCATGCATAATTACTAATTTGGATTAAGCTTTGTTCAGACTAGCGCGACGCGACACCGGTTATTGTGATACCGTGAAGTTTTCTTAGAAATTGTATTGTTCGAGTCGCGTCGCACCGTCGCGTCGCGCTAGTCTGCACGAGGCTTTAAGAACATGCCTTCATTGTTAAATGTTTTGAAATAATCTTCACAATGGCCACAGTCCATCGTTTTTCCTTTTAACAGGTACCATTTCGGTTAACCGTTTTAAGGGTTGCCCAGTTTTGCAAATAGTTTTTACGATTGTGTTCTACAGTGAACGGCTTATACATGCTCGTGCCCGCGGCTTCGCCCGTGTGTCGGTCGTAAATTATCCCACGGTAACGTAACTACCCCGGGATATAAAATATTCTGTCCTAACGCAATTCATGGTCTACCTATGTGCCTTTCATCGAAATCAGTTCTGCCAAGTTAACAGACAGTCAGATTTACTTTCGCATTGTTTTATAATGTTAAGTTTGTATGCACGCGTTTAACCCAATAATAATGTATTATTGGGTTAAACGCAGATATCACGCGGGCGAAGCCGCTGGCGGAAGCTAGTGTCATCTGCGCCCCGCGGTTTCACCCGCATAAAGCTTCGTGCAGACTAGCGCGACGCGACACCGGTTATTGTTATACCGTGAAGTTTTCTTAGAAATTATATTGTACGAGTCGCGTCGCGACGTCGCATCGCGCTGGTCTGCACGAGCCTTAATAAGGCTAACCTAATATTTATTTATGTACCTATACCTACTTCTCGCACACAATAAAGTACAAAAACCCTTATTAGACCACCCGATATTTAGGGCCCTGCATGCAGGGTGGGCGTGTACCCTAGTTAGTGCGGCGCTTATTACACTTCTCTGCGAATTGGGCCCTAACTCAGTTTGTACGCGAATGTCTAGAAAGATAAACGTATTGTCGCATTTTACATTATGCCGTCGTCATTATCGAAACTTCAAAAAGTTGCTGTAGCAGTGACAACCGTGCTCGCAACAACAAATATTAAAAAAAGAAAGAAGAGAAAGATCTGGGTGAAAGAGTATTTGCGGTTACGTGAAAAGATTTCAAATATGCAAATACTAAGCATGCTTGAACCGGGAGATTTAAGGAATTATCTCAGAGTAGGTGCAGAACAATTTGAACACTTGTTGAGTTTGGTGACACCTTACATACAAAAGCAAGATACGGTTCTAAGACAAAGCGTGACTGCTAAACAGAGATTAGTCGTTGCATTAAGATTTTTAGCTACGGGAAACTCTTACCAAGACTTAAAATATAGCACTTTAATATCGCAACCGCTTCTGTCTCAAATTATTCCAGAAACATGCCTAGCAGTTTACAAATGTTTGAGACATTATATCAAGGTAAATAAAACAATTATTTATGTAATTATATTTAATCAATTTTTTTATTTTTTGCGTTTTACAATTAGAAACTCTTTCATTAGTTCGCCAGGACCTTCTATTACAGGCAACGATCCTAAGTTTTCATCTGCGGTATTTACATTGGGAAGGTATTCTAAAAATTGGGTATTGTTATCAACAGTAACTACATTGTCAAATATTGGTTGATGAGGCAATGGTGAGTTCGACAGTTCAGTTTGGTTCTGTGGTGATTGTAATGGTTGGTGGGCTGTTTGTGTGTGATGATTTGATGATAATTGATAAGGCGATGGTGACTGCGGCAGTTGAGTTTGGTGCTGTGGTGATGGTATTGGTTGGCGGCCCGACTGTGTGAGGAAACGAGGCCATGGAGTGAAGTGTGAAATTGTATGATGAGGTGATTGAGTTTGGCTTGACGGTGATGGCGATGAATAATTTGATGGCGGTGAAGGTGAGTAAAACTGTTTCTGACGCTGGTAACAGCCACTATTGTTAGGTATAGATTCGTGAAATGGATTGAGAACGACGCACGAGGATTCGGTTAGTTGATCAAGTTTGGCGTAAAACAAAACATCTGATATAATTTTTTGTGCTATTATCTTTTGACGTTTGTTTAAATCTTTTACATGAAAGCCAATTGATCGCCCATATACCTCCCATTCTTCGTCTTTATGAGTCATTATTCTTTCTGCCGATAAAAGAATATTTTCTTGTTTTTGTAATAAAGTATCCTTTTTCTTTCTCTTCCTTGACCCGCTGCTAGAGTTTGTAACACTTGCAGTTTCATCTTCTGATGATGACTTCTGAAATAATAATAGGAAAGTTTTTAAGTATAGATGGATGCATGAATGGATGATTGTTACTTTTTACGCAAAAACTACTAGACCGATTTGTATGGATTTAGAACTTAGGTAGTTTATCACCAGAAATACCACATAGGATACTTTCTATCCAAAATTTTTGAAATGGTTTTAAGGGAGCGCTATAACCGAAATCCACGCGGGTGAAGTCGCTGGCGTAAGTCTAGTACATTGTTTTTAAAAATAATATTTTCTTTCAGATGCCTACGACAGAAACAGAGTGGAGGGAAGTAGCTGAGCAATTTGAACAAAGGTGGAATTTCCCTCACTGTGTTGGATCATGCGATGGGAAACATGTTGCAATTCAAAAACCTCATGAAAGTGGCTCCTTGTTTTATAACTACAAAGGATTTTATAGTATTGTTCTATTTGCTGTGGTGAATGCAAACTACGAATTCATATACGTAAACACAGGCACTAATGGATCCGTCGCAGATGCATCGATTTTGAGTTGTACTCCATTCTATCAGAAGATGATTAACGACGATTTAAATTTACCACCACCTTCTGCACTGCCAGGCACTGATACAGTTGTACCCTATGTATTCCTGGGTGATGTGCTTTTGCATTAAATAAAAATTTTATGAAGCCATTTCCCTTTAAAAACATTGATTATGAACAAAGGGTCTATAACTATCGATTGTCACGAGCCAGGCGAGTTGTAGAAAACGCATTTGGTATACTAGCGTCCCGCTTTAGAGTGCTAAGGAGACCTCTCGATGTAGACCTAGATACTGTTGATGCTATAGTTATGGCATGTTGTGCTTTGCACAATTATTTGAGAAAACACGAAACAGTATATATAAGTCCGAATAATGTTGACCGTGAGAACATAACAAGTGCGACATTTCAACAAGGAGATTGGAGGTCTACTACCGTTGGCTTGACTCCATTACAACACAGAAACAATAGTCAAAGGAATGTTGAAGCTGTAGCTGTACGAGACAAATTCAAGAATTATTTCACTACTGAAGGAAGAGTCGGATTTCAAGATGGAATGATAAACGTAGTCCCAATATGATATTGTAAAATACTTAATTATAGATAGTTACGTTTGAAAATAAAATGTCTACATTATTTATTTTACTCACCTCATTTTCTAAAGAGTCAGTTACAGTACGACAAGATTCCGTTCTTGAACCCAGAAAATTTAAAGCGTCGAAATACCATAGAGTTGGTACGTATACCTCATCTGCTCCTGCGCCTGTATGCTTAGAAGCCTGAACCTGAAATCGATTGAATAAGAGATTAGATTGATATATAAAAATACCTATTGAATAAATAAAAATTCTTCTTCATCATACGCTCAGATTATAAAACAGTAGGCAGATAAAGCGCGCGGAACACCTACGTGCTGCCCAAAAAGACAATAAAAAACCGGCCAAGTGCGAGTCGGACTCGCGCACGAAGGGTTCCGTACCATTATCTTTGAAAACTTGCTTAAAAATTACGTTTGTTGTATGGGGACCCCCCTTAATATATATATATTTTTAATTTTTAGTATTTGTTGTTATAGCGGCAACGGAAATACATCATTTGTGAAAATTTCAGCTTTCTAGCTATCACGGTTTATGAGATACAGCCTGGAGACAGACAGACAGACAGCGAAGTCTCATGAATAGGGTCCCGTTTTAACCTTTGGGTACGGAACCCTAAAAATCAAATTCAAAAAATTAAAATATAATTAATTAATTCAAACCTACCGTACCTACATACTTTTAGTAAATTCATAAATTGATTTTAATTAATATAGACAGATAAGAATGAAATATACGAGTAATTTTTCACCATCCTGGCAATCGGAACGCACACAGAGACGACGTGTTCTTACAGCAGTCACGCACACATGTCTTGAAATTCGCCGCACTCGAAATGTTCCGCGCTGTCTATCTGCCTACTGTTTTATAATCTGAGATCATACGATGAAGAATTTTTATTTATTTCAACCGAACACCTGCAGCCCATACTGCTTATGACATATGCAACCCTGGTGTCAGTTTTCAGAAACCGCCTAAAGGCCTGACGTGATTATATAACTCGTATATTTATACTCACCTTTTTTAATTCTCTTGCATAACTCGTACGCATATTTTCAACTTTCTTTTTTATTGTTTTTATGGTAGCGTTTTCGTCAAAATTCTTATAAATACCCAATAAAACTTTAAAGGCTTCAGCTCGTACGTCTTTATTCATGTAGTCTTTATGTTCTTTCTGCCATAAATACGGCATGTCTTTGTACATATCTAATACGGACAACAAAACCTCCTTTTCCTTATTGCATGCCATGGTAGGTATTTGAAAATTACGGACGGAACGAACAGCCGCTTCGCGGTACTCACTTACGTCCACTCTACGCACTAGTCGCGCGGCAACTGAGCTCCCTAACCGCCCTAAACGTTATTACACTACCCAATCTGCAGGGCGCTTAGGGAGCTAGGCAGATCGGGCCGACCCGATCGCCCTAAATCGGGACCCTAACTCCCTAAGTCTTATTACACCACTCTTAGTTAGGGTTAGGGTCCCTTGAAATTGGGTGGTCTAATAAGGCCTAAAGGCGGAATTAATGCCTTAGGCATTCTCTACCTCTCCCTAACCTAACCAAGGGTGGTGAACAGATAAGATGGCAGGTACTCTGCTTGACAGAAGATATTCAAAGTTTTGTTGTTTTAATTGAGTTTTCGCTTCATGGGGTACGAAAGGAATAAACTGTACCTACAAGATGTTACATGCTCCTCAAAGCAGCTAACCTTTTGAACGACTTAACTCTAGCGGGGTTAGCAGGTCTTTGAATCCGAGCAAATGATAAACTTACTGCAATAAATCGAGAGGAAAAATTGGATTAGATTTGGTAACCTCACGACACCACCAAGAGTCGACCGACGATCAGTTGGTTAAATAAAAACATAGGTACTGATTAGTTTGATAATATACATTTTTGTATAGATATACTGGCCACACCCGCAAGCCCCTTTCCCGCACGATTTTATGACTTTAAAAAAGTTCGAGATTTGATTACTGTATTTAAGTTAATTATTTATGTAATACACAATAACCTTCCGAAATAAATTCTCGAAATGATAGTCGAAACCGCATCATAAACCTTTGCGTAGTTTAGAAGAACAACGCGATGAAACAGACTCGAATAGAATAGAATAGGTCTTTATTTGCTTTGAATGTAGGTACATAAAAGTAACTTGTTGAATTATACAGGGTGTTTGGCGCATGGACCGACACAATTTTTTCAGGGATTTGGGAGGTCATTAGCTAGGTTCTAGCTAAGTTCAAAATAGCTTTTAGTTTTTTTTTATAATTAATTTAGAAGTTGTAAAATTTCATTCATTAAATACAAAAATTAACTTTGGAAGCTTGTAAGGAATTTTCTTGAAACCAGTTGTATAAAACAAAGATGTTTTTAGATTTAAAGGACTTTGGAGAATGCAACAAAATTTGTTTTGTGCCACTACACCCACAAACAAAAAAGTTATTTCAAATTAAAGGACACATTTTGGGAATTTTTTTCATTTTAAAAAAATAATCATACGTAACCAACCGTGACATTTGGGACAAAGGGTGTATGGGTACCGTAGAACCTAGCTAATGACCTCCCAAATCCCTGAAAAAATTGTGTCGGTCCATGCGCCAAACACCCTGTATAATAAGATCCATGTTTTGTATGTTTGTTTGTTATGTTTTCACGCTAAAACGGCTAAACGGATTAGGATGAAATTCGGCTCATGGGTAGACCATGACCGGGGTTCGGACATAGCGTTTTATGCCGATATTCCTAGGGGATCGTGACTTAAGCATATAAATAATTTAAATACAATTTCTAAGAAAACGTCACGGTATAACAATAGCCGGTGTCGCGTCGCGCTAGTCTGCACGAAGCTTTCTGGGCGCAGATGACACTAGCTTCCGCTAGCGGCTTCGCCGGCGTGATATCTGTATAAAATATATAGCCTATATGTTACTCAGTGATAGATAATATAGCATTCTACGGGAGAAAGATTTTTTTAAATCGGTCCAGGATTTTTTGAATGTACATATTCATTACAATACAAACAATTTTTTTTTCTCTTTATAATATTAAGTTTAGAACTAAACTAAATTACGCATACAACGGTCGGTGTTATTAGAATAGAATTATCGGTTCATTATGAAATATTCATAATTGTGTAGACGTGCAGATTACTCTGGTTAAATTAATTAGCATGAGGCGTACACTCCTACTTATCTCATTTGTATGAGATAGGTTCGTTATCAGTCGGTAGGAATAGCTGGTCTGCTCCACAATGCTTTTGTTTTATCTCATAAACTCACAAAAAAGTTATTAAATTATTCGCTTAACTTTTCTTAGGTATCGGGTATTGATGACATAATAAGTGACATTGAACGTATGTCTCACCGGTACAGTTGCTCCGTTTCATTAGATTGTTGCGTGACATAATGATCTTCATTTAACTGCTCTGTCCGTTTCTTCATAAATATGATGCACTGACCTTATAGTAGTATAGGTCAGTGGTTTTCAGGCAGGTATAACGAAAATAAATAAAAGAAAGAAAGAATAATATTAACTTGACATTGGCTAAATGCACAAACCGTGCGAAGCCACAAAAAAAAAAAAAAAAAAGAAAGAATAATATTTATGTGGACACAGTTCGTGAAGCACTAATAGCAATAATAGTGTGTGCCTCACGGCTGCGCCAAAAAGGTTCATTTCAGCATTAATGTCAGACAAATGCTGTCTGACGCTGGTTTTCTAATGAACCCCTATGGACAAGTGACGAGGAGTACCAACAGTTTCAACATACCTAATACATATTTCTTATACCTCTAAATAAATTAATAAACTAGTAATCAAATATGAATTAATAACAATGAAAAAACAATCCGAAATCAACAGGAACTGTCCACGAAAAAACCTGTTCAAACGATGAGCAGAGATTTAAAAAAAAAATGTACACAAAGGTGTAATTATAATTTTTAAAATACTGAAATTGATTCAGTAGTCAATTTTGAACAAACTAGTATCAGTTTTTGAGTTTTTTTTTTTCAATTACACCTTACACCTGGTATAATAAAATACTATTTAAATGAATTTATGATCTCTTTATAAGCCGCATACGAGTAGTTGCTACTGCGCTAGACTTTGATACAAATAACCACACAACCAACAGTTGGTTGTGTGGTTATTACGAGTAGTATCAGTCTCAAACATGAGCCATTCAAGTATTTCGTAAGCAGAACTTTAATATGTATTTACAAGGCAGATGTAAATGGAAACGCCGCCGGGAGGGGACGCCCTAGGAGGACAAAATAATACTGACCTTATTGGTGAAGTTCTTCAGAAAGGACAGGTGCATAGTCCTCGCAACCGGCGTGCGTGTATGACCAGATGTATGAACGTAAACGAGGCAAAAGGAGTATGTAAAAATCGTAGCAGGTGGCATTCTGTAGTTTCTGCCTACCCCCATGGGAAGAAGGCGTGAGTTTATGTATGTATGTCTATGTATGTAACATTAGTAATTTTTAACCTACCCCCCTCCCCCTTATTAGCAAAAGTAAGCGGAGCTCTTAAGCTTCGTGCAGACTAGCGCGACGCGACACCGGTTATTGTTATACCGTGAAGTTTTCTGAGAAATTGTATTGTTCGAGTCGCGTCGCGGCGTCACGTCGCGTTAGTCTAAACGAGGCTTTACCCGTCCTCCCCTCCTCCTGCTTACGTAAACATTGGTATTTATGTCGTGGCCAGATCTTAGAATTGATTCCCCTGGCTGGAGGCTTTAAGATAGTAGCTTAAGGCATCCACAGGATAGTCCGGTTAAGCAGCTGCGACCTCAATCTGAGAGTCAACTGCGAGACGCCATATCAAAAAAAAAAAAAAAAATAGAATTGATCATTTCATGAAGTGTTCGACCATTTCATGAAATAGAACATCGACCGCTGATCACATCATGAATTCATGATGTGGTCTGGCCAGATCATTGAATACTCAACGTTTGACGATATGAACAGTTATACGCTCGACAAACATGAGTGATTATATCGTTAAATAGTTAGATTATCCACCGGTAGAAGCGTTGATGTAGCTTTGTTTTTGTTGTGCATCATGGCGCCAGAAGACAACAAATCAAACAAAGTAGGGTGACCATGCAAAAAACGTCGATGGACTTTTATTGGATTTTTAAATATGATATTATGGAAAGCGACCAAGTTGGAAGTAGCGTTCGCTCGACTCGCGCTCGGTTGGTCACAGTTCTAAGTTAGAACTTCTAACCTAACTTAATTGGTCGGGGTGCCACAAGCGGCGCGATCAACCGCTACTTCCATGTTGGTCGCAGTTACTTGGCAATTTTTACTACACCTTAAACCATGGTTAACCTAGATTAATGATATGGCCAAACGTCGACTGACATATCATTAACCGGTAGAGGCCCCTGGCGATGACGTTTAAACGATATGGTCAATTTTACCTGGCCATTTCATGAAATGGACGAACACTTCATGAAATGATCAATTCTAAGATCTGGCCACGACATACATAATATTGAAAAGGAGTAAATGATATTATAAAATACAGAACCTCCTTTTTTAAAGTCTCTTAATACGGAAAATAGTTTTACAGCTTAGCTCTACAATTGAGTTCACACGGAAATCAAAACAAAACAACAATAAGAGTAGATGCTTAGTTCTGAATTTAAATTATTATAAACGATAAATATAATAATTCATGGACATGGAAATTAGCATTCCTTTGTATTCGGAAATGCGATGATTCCCGAGGGACATTAAGAAATAGTTGTATTGTACGTATAGTTCCGTCTTCAGAAAACAATCCGAACTAGTTGGGATTTTTCGTGCGTTCAATGCGATATCACCGGAACACTACCTATTTGACGGAGAAAAACGTATTCAGGGTGAGACCGCCAATCTGTGCCATACTATGCAATAAGTGTTCAATCAAAATTAGACCATAACAAAACAGAATTTGTAGAAGTTGTACAGCCAGTATCAGCCAATTGAAACACTGAAAAGTAGGCAATGACTCAAAATTGCAAAACATTTCTTTGTGTTATGATTTCACACAAACACGCATTTATCTATTCACAGGCTTGCCTATGTGTGAACTGTGTTGCATGGATTCGCAATCCTGAAAAATTGATAAGAAAGGTTCTCACATACGAACATCTATGATAAGTTAAAAATGTTTGTCGCCTTGATAAGTTTTATCAGTGTTTGTTTATTTATGTAATTTGGTTTGTTATTTTCATTTACCTGAGAAGGTATAAAAACGGAGTAGGTACGTAAATAATATAAATAATATCTACAGCCCATTAGTGTAATGCTGGTTTTGTAAAGTCTACGATTGTAATGGCGCCTAGGCCTTGTCAATCATTATCAATAAAGATTTTCATCTAGGAGTTAAGGGGCTGTGCACGAAATCAACTGATTTTGATCAATTTTGTGAGAAAGGGAAAAAGAATTTAAACAATAGGTACTATTTGTGATTTGAAAAGTCGAGTTCTTTGTTTTGCGTGTGGCTGAAATGGATTTATCAAATAAGTATTCATGGAAAATCACAAATTCGCAACAAATGACGCCGAGACTGACGTTAGATCAGTTTTTTGTTACAAAAAAACTTCCATACAAAATATAGCAGAAAAATAATATTCAACAAAAAAAAAAAAAATTAAACCCTATTATCAGTCTGTACTTAATGTATTTTTTTCTATTATTTAATAAACCATAAAAAACACGTTATTCTTCAGCTATCCTTGAAATAAAATCAAAATGTTATTTTATAATTATACAATAACTTCATTAAGTAAATCAAAGGCGAAATAAACCATAATATTGTCGAGAGCGCAAAAGTGATGCAACTAATAACAAGTGCTGTGACTGACACGAATGGTTTAGCTGTTAGCACCACGAAAACTGTACTTTTATACTTACACAGACTTAATGTTTCAATTATTTCAAGCTATCTTATAATTAGTTTAAAGTTTTTTTTTCGTGCACGGAGCTTTAAGAAAAATATAAGACCAGTGAAACATGCGACACCGGTGATCTACAAGACCATGATAGTTAATCAGCGTCGCTGAGCTCAACCAAACAGTAGCCAGAAATAAGAATCAGAAGTTTTCCTAACTTCAAAATTACTACAGATAGAGAGACTATCTGTAGTAATTTTGAAGTTAGGAAAACTTCTGATGAAGCCCTAATAGAAGATAATCTGAAAATTAATTAACTATTTTATCTTTTTACTTTTTAACTATTTTATATTTTAAGAAAGTAGATCTTATAAAATAGCGCGAGAGGGGATTGCATTAGATTCCGTGAGAGCGTAAACCCAGGTCCGCACGGGCGTATTTTTATCGCGGCGATTTTTTCTCGCGTATTGGATTTTCGTTTCTTTGGTTAGCGCCGAGAGTTGAATTTCCAACAGTGTTTTCTTGACGCGCTGGATGGGCTCTGTTGGATTCTCAATGCTCGGCTCAATACGAGGGTTGAAAATCCAGTGTACCTACGAAAAAAATCGCCGCGATAATAAAGGCTCGTGTCGACCAGCGCGACGCGACGACGCGACGCGATTCGAACAAAACAATTTCTAAGAAAACTTCACGGTATAACAATAGCCGGTGTCGCGTCGCGTCGCGCTAGTCTGAACGAAGCTTAACACGTTCGTGCGAACCTGGACTAATGGCAGCTATTTGTTAATGATAACATGAGTATTTGTCATGCTCTCACAATACGTTAGTACGTCACATTAGTACGACTACAGATAATTACTAACCTGCCGCTAGAATGCTCTTATGATAACAAAGTCAATGACTTTTCATTGATGTTTGTGCTCATTACAGGAATATTATCAATCCGCTGTATTATGTGCGTGAATGTCAATTAAAAATGGCCGAAACAAGTACATTAATATTAAGATAAAGTCGGTAATAGGTACTCGTACTAACCGGATGTTGTGAATAATTGTGATAATGCCCAAAATATTTGTTAATAGGCAGTGCCATTGACATAATAATATATTCTACTTCATTATAACTCGAATGTTGTTTTTCTATGGTGTTATCGGTAAAATATAATAAATTAATAACCGTTAAGGAGCATAAAATGAGGAATTCTGTAGGTTTCCATTCGACCGTACTAGGCTAGGAAAATACAATACAATCACAAACCATACTGCCTGGCCCTGTATGCCTTAATGCTGTTAAAATCTAACGTTTACTTAATTATTCACATGCCAAATAAGATTACTTGAAGAGGTAAGTAATAGCACGCCACATATCTCCTTGGATACTCGGGTACTACGAGTATGTGATGGCGCTAATATATTGTTCCACAGTGAACTTTTATTAGAAATTGTATTATTAGTCGCGTCGCGCCTGTTTGCGGGAGCTATTAATAGGGGTTAAAGTATGAAATTGCCGTTTTATTGTAATAGGTACTTCGAATTGACATAGAACCTTCATGGCTTGAGATTTTTTAGTGAAACTTTTTTCAAAAGGTACCTGTGAAGTTCTTCTTTTAAAAAATGTGCAACATTCGATTATCGACTTTTAATTGCTTTTTTTGTTCAGCTTAGACTAGAAAGATGGATACTTCGAAAATACTAGTTATTTTTGAATACGAGTTCCGAAGCGGAACTAACGCGGCAGAAACAGCTCGCAATAATTATCAATGTTGCGTTTGGAGAGGGGACTGCTAATGAACGCACCGTGCGATTTTGGTTTAAACACTTTCGTGATGGAAAATTTGATTGAAGAACGAACCACGTGGTAGACCGCCCATACAGGTGAATAACAATGAATTGAAAGAGATGGTGGAAGCCGATCCGAGCCAAACTAACCAGGAATTAGCGGCATGGTTTAACGTTACCTTACCAACAATATTGACTCATTTGCGTCAAATAATTAAAATAAAAAATGAGAAATGGGTGCCTCATGATTGGACTGATCTGCAGAAAGAAACGCGTGTTGAAACTTGTGTTGCCTTGTTGAATCGATACAGAAAAATGAAGGAATATTGGATCGAATTGTTACGTGATGAAAAGTGGATTCTGTACGATAACCGTGAGCGAAAAATGAAATAAGTAGCTGACCCCAGCTCAAACGCCGCAACAGTGTCCTAAAGCAAAGCTTACCAATAAAAAGATAATGGTATCTGTTTGGTGGTCTCAGCAATCAGTATGGTGTTATTCACTATAGCTTTCTCTGATCTGGTCAAGCAATAACGGCAGATGTCTACTGTGCCGAACTCCGAACAATAATAGCAAAACAAGCAGTGAAACAGCCCCGACTCACGAATCGATCTTCACCATTATTGCCCCATGATAACGCGAGACCTCATACAGTACGAGAAACCGTTTTACCTCTACAGGAACTGCAATTAGAAACCATTCGTCACCCTCCGTATTCGCCAGACCTTGCTCCAACGGACTACTATTTTTTTTTCGTGATTTGGACAATTTTCTACTTGATAAAAAGTTTTCTTCTCAGGAGGCAGTACAAAATGCTTTCACACAGTTTGTCGAATCTAGATCACGAGAGTTCAATCGCAAAGGCATAAATGACCTTCCTATTAGATGGCAGCAATGTATTGGTAATTATTTTGATTAAATAAATATGTTAAATAAAAATAAAAAAACTAATTTCAATGTTTCAGTACAGACGCCAGCACGTCAACCTACCCGAAACTGTCACATTTTCCCAATCAATTTTGAGCCTTATGTCAAAGTTATAAAGTTGAAAAACGTTAGAAATTTGACAGATTGTAGTAGGTTGATTTGCTGGCGTCTGTACATTGCAGATCGGCAATTTCATACTATAACCCCTAATTTATCCCCTAATTTCATCAGAGCAGCCGGAATACGAGTCCCCAGTCTGGTTGAATCGATACTTTGCGGCAAAGACAATGTTTTTTATTGCACGGTATCGGTATAATGTTACCAACTCCAACTAGCAATAGCTAACACACCTGGATTATCTATGCATGTGCAAAAGTATTCATTGACTCATTAGTGTCTGCGACCTGCGTTTATGTGTACAAGCATTTTTGATTGTTGTATTTTCTGTATTACCCAAAGCGGAAGACAGGGGCACTTGACTAGTACCTAGATAGATATAGATAAACTACTCTTTATTATGTACACCCTTTGATTATTTCTATGTCTAGAGATAGTAAATATCTCTGTTATCTGTATCATAAATGTTATGCATACCGCATTAGTTCTCACTGTAGTGAATCATTCGACAGCCTAAGCTGTTTCTAACCTCTTGCAATAATTATTTAGATAGTAGCCATGTCACCAATTGCAGTAGTTTATTAAACATCTCGAATACATTTCGATATGACACATTTTTCTAAAACTCATTCCAGAAATATTGTTTTTTTTTCAAATAAAAATATGTACCAATATTTCGTAAGCCATTCCGTTTGTATCGCTCTAACCGAGCGAGCACACCTCCTTATTATTGAAAATATCTTAATTAAAGTTTATTTTAAACTAAATCACTGCCGTTCATATTTGACTAGATAGTGTCGCGCTGCAAAAGAACTAAAACAAACAAGCCAACTATGATAATACTCGTACTGATATGCGTGACAGCTACGTCACAACGCGCCTCGTCATTGTGATTTTCTAGTGTGCGTACATTTAGCGGCCGACAGTTGAACGCAATTCATTTCGACGAATTCACAGTTTTGACCAAGGACAGAAAACCTTTGTAAATTATGGTACAGGTAGGTATCTTACAATTTTGGTTACTTCTACGACTAAGGTTACCTCTATCTAGGTACCTAACCAAGAAGAAGAAACATGTTCCCTCTATTTAGTTTACCGTGCGTGCCCTTTGACTAATGCCGACGGCACGTGTAAGATCGAGGTAATTTTTATTTCGGTACTTAAATGGTATTACAGATCGCGGCACGTAAGTTGAACCAAAATGGCGGTCGTCGCGCAGGTAAAACTATGATTCGTACCTACTTCGATTGAGACCCGAAAATGTTTTTCGGCGCATTTAAGGCGACGATAACCGACTTTTAATGATTTTTATTCGTAAAAGTAGTAGGTATTCGTTGCACGACTAGAGGAAATCATTAAGGTTTTTGATTTTTGATAAAAACGAGTTCAGAACTCCATACTTGTTGCCAAATACCATTTAACAACAAGTAGGTACCTATTCAGTTCTGAACTAGTTTACACTAAAATCTCAACTTTGGTATTTACAAGAACTACTTCTTAAGTACCTACTTGATATGTAAATTAATTTGATGAAACTTAAAATAAAATAATTATTTCATATTATGTAGGTATAAAAAGTTGATTGCAGGAAAAAATGTTAAAGTGAAAACAATCCATTTTAGTGATGGATTTGAATTATAATTAACAAGCGCTACCTGTCTTATACCTACGCGTTTGTGTATGTTATCGTGAGATTATTGTTAAGCCTGTAGTTCACTGCAGTGTAGGTATCTATACCTACATGACCTACCGCACACCGTACATCGTGCGACGCTACCCGCTATTCGTCTTAACTCTGCGTTGACCTCGGCTGGCGAGGCCGAGGTTAGCTTGAGCACACTTGGGCCCTGAGCTGGAGCGTGATTTTCACTGATTAAGTGATTACCTAGATATACCTACATAACTATTCGTAATTTCCCAGATTTACTACCAACACCTGTATGCAACACAGTAACGCTAAGTAGGTATCTGATTTCCTATCACCGAGATTACTGCTATCGTCCATTATGATCAGGGTACTGTATTCTATGAGTGCACAGTATGTATACTGCTTCAAAATAATCCTTAAAAATAGCATTATCACGGAATTCTGCATTTGGAGATTTAAATTAAAGTACTAATTAATATTTATTTTGTTCTGTAATCCAGAACCTAGGTAAATAAAATGTAAACTATCTAACAATATTGTTATCGCCATGTGTATAGATCGGGTTTACTACGTTCAACGTTGTAGGTATAATATTTATTAATAGCAACATTACGTAGTACTTCGTTGCATTTTATCTGTCGGGCACGGCGCGCCATGATAAAGTCGCTGCTAGTGCGCAGATCGCCGAGCGCAATCGAAAACCATCGGATAGAGCATGACCTACCGCATTCAGTCTCCGAGTACGTCAAGAGTAGTACCTACCACGTGTCTGTGAGAGTAAACATGTGGACCCCACTTGGACAAAGCGTACATTCGGAATTCAAACTTTGTCACGACGCGCGGTTGAAGGCCGTTGCGTGACAGCTATGATCTATGTCCTTACTTTAGGTAGTTCAGTGAACATAATACAGTAATTTATAGCTGGAAAAAGTTGAATTGTAATTGCCTTTGAATATCCATATCCACTTCGTATAAGAGCCGTCAACTTTAAATGTATTCATTATGTTTAGCAGTATGCGGAAAATACCCTCCAAATAAAACATCTGTTTATTTCCTTAACTTATTTTTGTTAATTAAAGTTTAGTTATGTAAATAGCATTACGAAAAGTTTGTTTTATTTTTAGTTAGGTACTATTTATTTCTACTGTCACTTAATCATGTAGCAAGTAAATGGTTAGCCGTAATAAAAAGGGTTAACGATAGGTTTTATGTAAGTAAAGGGTTTTTTAAACCCTTACAATTTGTGCTAAGAATGACAAAAAAAAAAATACATGAACCGGTTACTCTTTTAGTGTAACCCAATCATAGTACATTGTGAACGCGTTGGTAACCCTCTTAAACTAAATAGTTATGTTATAATAACATGAGGATAATACTCTTATTTTATATTTTCCTGATCGGATTAGTCGTAGAGAAATCTATAATTATCATGAACGGCACCCTAATTGAGTAACACACGATCAATCACAATCTGTTTCATTTTGACAGCTCAACAACAATCATTGCGTTATTTACTTTGTTGAGCAGACAAATTTTTCGAACTTATGAAGCAACCGTAATTTAAACTGCATAATACAAATTATTAGCACTGAGCAAGGCACATAAAAATGAAAGCAAAATAAAACAACACTCTTCCAAAAAATACTACAAAGTGAAACATAACTTAAATTCTGGATTTTGTTTTGTATTTTCATTATTTGCCACCGACTTCCGAAATTTAAGTTATTTTTCACTTTGTAGTGTTTTTTTGAAAGACAGTTTTTTTTTTAAACTTTATTTCTCGCTCTCTAGTGAGTCAGTTTGTAATGTATCTAAGTTACAGTAGACTAATGTCAACTGCTCATCACCTTTTACAAAATATTGTTTTTTCCCGATGCAAGGACGTTAATCGTTGAGGAGCTCTCTTGGTACTTTACCATCAGTTCCACTTCCCATATGCATTGTGACGAGCATAAATTGCTTGGCAATCATATTAAAATAGGTAATCAAATCGCAACCCATAAAATACTTATTATTGAGTAGTTCCGGTGGCCGTGGTCTTCATCATCAGATCCACTTCACCAAACGGTGCTTTCCGAGAACAACTGCACGAGTTACAACACTAGGCATCATAAAAATCGCACCTCTTTAAAAAAATCCTTCAGTAATTTTAGCCCTATTAATCAATGGTAGACATAATATGACTTAAGGTATCATTGGAAAGGCAATTTATTTAAATTTCAGAATAAAGCAATAGATTTTGATTTTGTTTACCAGGGAATAAAAAACAAAAACAAGCTAATGCAAATGATTAAAACGAAACTTTTTATTTTAACAATGATCCACGATTTATGAAAAAAATCAGCAAAGTCCTTAAAAACAATTTAAAACCTAGTATTACCCCCCTAGCCCTGATGACTGCTTCCATGCGTTCCTTCATGAACCTTATTAAGGTAACAATAGTCTCTTGAGGAATGTTGTCCCATTCTGCAACAACGGCATCTTGGAGCAATAGCGTAGTAGTAGTAGTGTAGCAGCCCTGCGAGCTGCAATTTTATTCTCCCGTAATCTTCTTCTGACCGTGGAGACGCTTACAGTAGTTCTGCGAGCTGATCGGAGTTGTTGCTGCAGCTCAGCAGCATTGGAGAACCGATTACGTAAAGACGTCGAAACAATGAAGCGATCGTCTCTTTCGGAGGTGCAGCGTTGTCTTCCAGATCCACGTCTTCGGATATAGCCACCAGTCTCTTGGAAGCGTTGGAACACTCGTCGAACGGAGAAACGACTCAAGTTCAGTTGCCGAGCAACATCACATTGCCGCATCCCTGATTCCAGTAGTGCAATGACTTGAGCGGCTTCATCTGCAGTGGTATCCATCTTCAGGGGTATTTTTCTTGCTGTAGCTGTTCACGTGTGTTCTCTTCGAAGGTTGGATAGCAAATGACACCCTTTTTTATATGGCATCTCGTAGCTGACCTCTGAGGTGATGACTACTTAACCGGACAATAACACACATCCATTTTCCCCGGGTCACCCGTTTTATACCCGGTGGTGGTGCAATTAGTAGCTATTGTAATGCGTTTTTAAACAACTTTTTTTGACGTTAATGTCATTAAACATACTTTTAATTGATACTAATTTTAACTGTGTTTAATGTATTCGTTAATTGCAGGATATGCTTGAAACTTATTTTCGGAGAGGTGAGATTTTAGTGACGCCGAATTTATAAAAAATACCCAAATCGCTATAGGTGTGCCTATAATATTTAAAGAGTTCCCTCGTTTTGATCAAGATCCCATCATCAGACCCTGACCTGATGACAGTGGGACCACCTCGCAAGTAAACCCTTTCAAATAAAAAAATAATATTTTAATCAGTCTATACATAATGATATGACGGAGTTATGCACGAACATACATTAAAAACAATATATAGCGGGTGTTTATTAAAGAGCTTGAGAATTTTAAATAATAATTAATACAAGACAGAAATATTGTTGGAATGAATTTTTAATTATTATAATCTGGTAGATAATTTCATGGCATTTATTTTAAAAAAATGATTTCTGGCATATGCCCGCCGCGGCTACGAGTTACATGGTCCATTCGAACAGTCCAATTTTTCACTTCTTTTTCCAATAAATCTGGTATGGTGTCAATGGTGGCTTGAATATTGGCTTGCAATGCTTCAAGAGTTGCTGGTTTGTCGGCATAAACCAATGACTCTACGTAGTCGAAGGACAAAGGCAAACAAGTTGAAAACGGCGACGAATCGACATTTCGGCGTCTTTTTCAACACTTCGCGCTACAGCAGCAATATTCTCATCGGTACGCACGTTTCTTTGTCTTGTTGATGATTTTAGAGAAGAGTAAAATTAGTGCGAAGTCGTTTAATAACTGCACGAATTGCTTGCTCACTAGGCCGATTATGTTGACCGTATTGTTAATATTCATTATGAATTTCCAAACCTTACTGAACAGAAATGTCAACACAGTTTGACATTGACAGCTGTCCAACCATTGACAATAAACATTCAAACTTCTCATGCAGCTAAAAAAACACTCTTTAGATAAACATCCGAATTGATGACCTCCACCTATTGGAACACGGTTAAAAAAAAACGACCCGTAACGACTGTCAAAGATCCACGAATGACAGCCGGGACCAACGGGCGTGCTTTCCGAGGCGCGGAGGAGTCGGTATTAAAATATGGTCACCCATCGACTGACCAACCCCGCCAAGCGTAGCTTAACCTGATGGATTAACCCGTGCGGCTGTTATTACTTTACCATGAGATCCTGGTTAGTTGTAAAAGAACGTTGAATATTATCGACGGGATCAATCGAATAGATGTTGTTTAATTAAAACCTGTAACCTAGACAAGTTGATAGACTTGACGAACCAATTTTGGTGTAAACAGGTGACTGGTTTCTTATTTTTAACGATGTTACATCATAAACATAACGCCCCTGACAAAATAACAGGTGACAAATAAAGATAGTCCACTGATTCATACCAAATTCCAAATAAATAACTGCTGAAATCTTGTCTCGGCTCGTGTCGGTCCGGTGCGGAGCTGCGGACGGTGGCGCGTGGCTCTCTACAAAATTGTGAACTCATTATTTATGATTCGTTTAATATCGTTGTTATTCCAATGTCGCCGTAAATGCAGTTTCAAGGTTGCCCTGCCCGACTGTATCGTGCGTGCGTAAAGAAGATTATTTTTAAAATAACATTGTGTTTTGATAACCGATAGCGCCGCCACATACTCTCGTGCTCTCGCCGTGCGTTCCACATGCTAGGCTGGAGGTGCAACATCTTTGTGCTAATGCTAATAATCACGTCGATATCATCACTGATACGGAATAATAGAAAGCGCTACACCAACATCAGACATGCTAGCTCCTTAACTCTAATAAATATCAGTCTTACATAAATAAATGGTGAAAGCTTGTATCCTATAAAAGCCGTTAGATGGATCTGCAAATAAGCGTCTTCCTCTTCACACGACACCACACCGACGTCATCGATGACGTCTGCTTTCGTGCAATGAACCTCGGTAAACTTCGTAGATACTTGCGCCAAAATTCTTAATGTAAGCCAATGCCAAACAAGTTTGTTGTTTACGTCGAAACATTCTGACGAAGAAGGCTGCTGTAAGTGCTGTAACACCCATCGTTTCTGACTGATTTTGTAGCGGACATTAGATTTCATTTCATATTTTCTTAAATATGTGGACCCTGTAATTATTACTAGTTAAGCTTTCTTTCGGTCATGTTTTCTGACCTGGAAACGATGTGAATAATGTACAGATGGAGTAGTACTCGTAAGTTTCTTTTGGTTTATGAATCTAGAAATATAGTAGAATGGCTGATGCTCGCTCGGGTGCTGCCTGTGGTGACTGGCCGTCTTGCTGACCATGCTTTTGTCATTGTTATTAGAAAATAACTATTTTTTTATTGTACTTTGATGGCACATTTTGAATGTTATGCAGTAAAGTTAAAAATTTATTGCATAAAATTCAAAATGTGCCAGTTACCTAATACGTATTTCTGGAGTTGTCGATTAGCCCACAAATAAATTTACTTCGTGCGAACAGCCTCAAGAAAAAATAATATTCATTAAAAGCGTCGCGTCGATTCGCCCGCTGCGGGCGAGTAAATTCGTGAGGATCAACCATTATGCCAGTTTATCAAATATATGTAAGCCGGCAGTCCCTTAATGCCTGGAGGCTTTTAGTTAGGTATTCTGTTTTTTTTTCGATTTTTTTTGTTAGTATATTGGCGTGTGATGCTAGCTGACATAATAACAAACAATTTAATTTACCTAATGTTTTGTGTTCTGAAATGTAAATTATTTTGCATACTATTGTAGCATTATGTTTTTCTAACTGAACAGACAGTTGTGCTGCGGGGAAGATTGTTGCGCCACTTCTTCCCAGCTAAAGCACTAGCCGCGGCGGGTGTTTTGGAGAAGGAAGCAAATTTTTCACACCTGCGTATAATAGAACTAAGTAAATAAACTTGACTGCATGCGAATGAAGAAATGACAAAAACTTCATTCATGCGGACTCAGACCAATAAAAAAGTGCGAAGGCGTAGAGGCGTAGACAAGGTATCGACCATGCAGCCTTAATAGACACGATTAGACAGTCTTCTGTACTATTTGCAAAGATATTTGTATGCAAAACGCACTCGCATATAAATGTCTGCTATGCGTTCTATTTCTGTTCGGAGTACTGTTTACTTTTCTAATTACAAGCCGCGAAATAGACGCCCGTGCTGCTCGCAGTTAAATATATCCCGTCCTATTTTCTAATACAATCATGGAAATGGGTCACAGGGTTGCTCGTCGCTTAGGCCCATGTCAATTATAAGGACGCAGGGCCAATTTCATGCGCATAAGTATCTACCTCATAAAATATCAATTGGTCGGCTCATCACATGTCATTAGCCCTTGTTTACTTTTGTTCAGAATGCTAGAATGAGCTGTTGTTAGAAGATCATTTGAAAACGTAAGCATTCGACGTCACCTTAATATCATTAGTCAGTCACTCAGTCAGTCATCATAATCACGACACCTAATAGCTGAAGCTCATTACTGCCTAGACTAGAAAACTTTCAATATGCCTAGTTACATCGACTAAAAACTGACACAAGTGCTATGTATTAGCGTTGGAACGTATGTATGTAATTTGGTCTGTTTTGTTTACCACGCAGCGAACTACGTCTGCCAAAAACTACGTCTGTCATGCATTTTGTTCGTCGTAGGTGTAGCTAGTAATTCTGTTCGGTCCAGTTCATACAAGGAATCCAATATCGGATTTCCAATGCCGGAACACACTTCTGTGTATGTTAGCGTCGGAATTCCGGAATCAATTCCATATTGGAAGCTGAGCAGGACAGAGTTATAGTAGATACCTACCTAGTTGCCTACCTAGACACAATCCGAATTATTTATTTATATTATTTTTTATTTGACTTAAATAAAAATAAAGTCTATTGATATAGGTACTTATACAAAGACGAAGTCTATTGATATTTTTTATATATATGACAAAGTTTGACTGAAACTTTGTTCATGAACAAAGTTTCAGTCAAACTTTGTCATATTATATCAAAAGTACCTACATAAAATCACCAATCATTATTATTAGATTTTTTTTCATAAATGTTATTAAAAATATTCTAATTAATTATACAATTGGAAATACCTATTCTAATCCATTTTTTTACTATGGGAAGTGTAAAATTATATTATGTTTTTGTAGTCTTTAAGGTATTTATTGTGTGATATACATACAAAATGTATGATGTTGTTTTGCGCAGTCTTTACGCCTTGTAATACAATTATTAATCAAATATTTCACTGTTTATAGGTACCTACCACATTGTTAATGTGTATTTATAGTATACTCAGTAAACACTATTTAAATACTGCACTTATTAACATATTTCAAATGTCACTTCAATTGCTTAGTAATCGCTATTTATTTTGCCAAGGAGTAAAAGGAAATGGAGTGCTAATGTGCGGGAGACGGCCGTCCAGGCGATTTCGACGTAGTGGATCATATTGTTCCGCACCCGCCAGCGCCACTAAAAGACCTGATTATTCTTGAATTTTTCACTTATTAAATGATTAGGACATTTTACATACTCATGGTGGGACACAATTTTAATGACTTTTAGATTATTAAAATCGTCCTTTCTTAGTATATAATTATTATATTAGCTACTGCCCGCAGCTTCGCCTGCGCGGACCCTAATTATTTTTCTAAAATAAAAGTAGCCTAAATTGCTCCTTATAACATCAATCTGCCAGTGAAAGTCCCGTTAAAATCGGTCCAGTCGTTTCAGAGATTAGCCGGAATAAACAGACAGACAGATAGACAAAACAATTAAAACATGTTTTTTTGTGTTACGAGTACCGTTTATACTTTCATATGCATTTAGTGAAAAGCTATTATTTTGACATTACAAACAGACACTTCAATTTTATTTTTTTGTATATATGTATATTGTATTATAAATATAGATTAGCTGTAATTCACTGCAATCGATCCCCGTTATGTCACTTCTTGAACAAAAAAACATTTAACGATTAGATTTGTTTTTGTTTCAAATTCAAAGCAAGAATGTAATTTATTGGTATATAATAACAGGCTATTTAGTATCGTCTGGAAGTCATCACTTCAGTTTGTTAACTTTTGTAGGGTTTCACAGGTGGAATTAATAAGAGCAAACATCGATTAAGATGTACAGCATCCAGATACGAAAATTACATTATGGTTGTTTAAAGAAGTATCCCGACAGCTATTAATGAGAGTAACAGTACGTGTCGGATACAGGGAGCAGGTACCGGGTAGGCGCCGACGCTGCCGGCCACCGGTTGGCGGCTACGGCATGAGCCGAGCAGTGGGTTTCCACTCTGGGTCACCGCCATCGCCACCAGGCTAACAACCTTAGACGATATCATCCACTCACGAAGGTAGCGCGGTCGCTGACCGACGACACTCGTCGTCTTTGCTCGTTCCAATTAGTGCGGGTAAGTATTTGTAGCGGGCCCCCGATATGGGCCTCTCTTGCCCTATACACGCGCGCAGTTATTAGCAATGCGATTGCTAAAACTGCCCCACATCTGATTACCTGAGCGCATGCGCGAAGTTCGCTCCACTTTGTTTTTGCGTTCAATGTCAGTGTATCGGCTAATTTTATCGCGCTTCGCACGCTACGTAACTATCTTGTTTGGCGAGGCCAAATGACGATTTGTTATGATTTCTCTGCCCAAAACATGTGCACATTTAACAAGGCGATAAATGAATCTAAAATCTCGCTAACAAATTTAGCTATTACTATTTTTAGATGATGCCTATCTAATGACAATTTTATGAAAACATTAAAGAATGCTGCAAGTTAATCAAAAGCTTATTAAAATTAAATACTTATAAAATGGGAACTAACATTGTTGATTGCTGCTTAGTTTAACCTTACAAGCAATAATGTTAAATCAAATGAGCTACCTAGTTAATATACAATTTACTTTTAATGAACCGGGCCCTTTAATTATTAGCTTACATTTTCCCTCTTATTCATAAACGGTGCCTATAGTTAAGTGGTGTTTAAACGTCAAAAATGTATGGTTATACAGGCGCTAAACATTACTGAACTTTAAGCAGCGTTTATGAATAAGGGGGTTTATGTTTTTCTAGTTATGGTACAAAATTGAATAGAAAATCAAGAATGAAATATGAGAGAAAACATTGCCCTGACTGGTTTTAAGAATGGCCAAGATGCTAAGTGTAGGACTGTGGGGCTGGTGACGGTTGACATGCGGCTGTGCGAGGTGAACGTATCCGCGTCACGACACAACCAGCAAACGCTTTTCGTCGCTATTTCCGCAACAAGTGTTGTTTTGAAGATAGAGGCCCCAAGCGGGCGAGCGTCAGCGTCATGCCCGCGCCGCCGCGGCCCGTGATTCCATTTCCATATAATTTATCAGCTACGAAATTATCGTCACATCACTACATCTTCTTTGGTGAATTTAGATTGGAAATAATTAATCTTCTTAAATTTTTACGATTTCACGGAACGGATAGAATAAAACATTCGGAAAAATAACGAAGTTGATAGAAGCAAACTTGCCTGGTATGCTGTGATGAAAATAGGACAAATTAATACAAGAGATTTGCATGGTTGACATACATTATTTTGTAGCCTCAAACCAATTTGGTGTGAGTTTTTAGCTTATAAATGTAACCTACCATAAATCACCAGTAAATTCCAACATTTCCATTTGTCTTTAAACTTTAAAGGTTATTAACTTAATACTCGTTAAGCCTCCACTTGCTTTAATTAGTACCACTACTTGCACATTGTCTTATTGTTGTAAAAAAAATATGTTTTGATTTAAAAGGTATCCATTACTTATCATCAGGCATACAGATTTCTGCTCGTTGCCGACGTAACTGATTTCATCGATAAAATTATATCATGTATATCGCCACAATGTATATCTTATCAGTAGTGGAATGAGAAAATAAAATCTATGTTTCCCAAATCTGGTCATAATAATTAGGCGCTTAGTGTTTGCATTTCAATTATATTATTGGCAACTATAAATTAATGGGAACATTGCGTACAACATACCATTCAACGATTAAAAAGCTGTATTAAACCCCAACCTTGTAAAAAAGGGTACTTTAACAGTTCAGATTATTTAGAAGATAAAAAGCTTGGGATTGAGCTGCTCGCTCTGCTTGCATAAAACCATAAAATTTGACATTATAATTATTCAGTAAAATCATAAAAATATACCAGTATTATATAAACATTGATATTGTTGAATATAACATAGAAAATGACATGATTACTTTGTAAAGTATTAATATTATTTTAATTTTTGTGAATGTGAGGATTAGGATATTTTTATTATTCTTTTTTTCTTTTCTTTCATTGTTTTTTTCTTTTTCGATTAGTTTTCTTTTTCGATTAGTTTTCTTTTTCGATTAGTTTTCTTTTTTGATCAGTCTCGAGCAGTTTGAGTAGTTTATGCGGCCTACCCAAAATGTCCTTTCTTTGGTGTGGTTCGTCGAGTTGAGCTCCTTAAGTTCTCTGAGTTGAGCTCCACGATTACTGACAAATGCTTGTTTAGCCAAGACGCGGTACTGAACCTTTTGAGTGTAGCAGCATAGTCTATTTACACTGTGGTAGCAGTATGATGAAAAACATGAACCAACTAAAAATATATAGGTATCAATGACAATACTAAAAGGAAACTAATACCTACGTAAGAAGCACTTCGTTTTGGTTAACTCACGGTTGGGTAGTTTATATTTCTGTGTTAATTCAGAATGCATTTTTCTATTGACAGACATTTTCCACGTCTGCCTTTGTCTTATTCTATAATAATTGCAGGAGTTAATTGTCCTATTGGATTCCTATAAAGAACCCTTGATTGTGCGATTAATATAGAAAATGGTGCTAATCCAATCACTCAGAATTAGTGTGAATCGGGTGGATCCAACACTTATTGCGCAATGCTTTTCTACACTTAATAAATATTATAAAGTTTGTTTGTAAGTTTGAATGTAGGGGGTAATCTCCGGAACTATTAGTCGCAATTGAAATAGTTATTTGTGCAACAAGAGAGCAAAGTCGTTTTTTGCTGCGAGTGTTGATTTTGAATCCCGAGTAAGCGAAGGATTCTATAATTGAATCACGAGCGTAGCGAGTGATTCTAGGTTAGAATCCTGAGCGCTGCGAGGGATTCAAAGACACGAGATGCAAATAACTTTGCTCTCGTGTATCACATACAACTTTTCACATCAGCAGCGAGAACATACAACATGTAAAAAAAAACCCTATCCGATCCGTGAGGGTATTGTTAGGTATCGTACTGTTAGCATATTTATGTGGAAATTTTCAGGAAAAAAAAATAATAATCCCTACATTTTTTTTCAATGGTGAATTTGACCGAATTTTACATTTGGTGCGGGCGGCGGCCGTCGTTTAGCGGGTGTCTAAAAGTCATAAGTTATGAATTTTGCAATTTTTTTATGGATTTGGGGTTATTTTGGAACTAAAAATGTGAATTTTAAATACCAATAACTTTTTTATTATCAATAATAATCAAAAAATACTGTTTTGTAATGTTACTACAGTACCATATGCCCATTTTGCCCAGATTTTCGGATCGGACAAGGTTTTTTTTTATATAATCTTCATCACCTCGTATTTTGCAGCCAACATCTTGGATTTATATTTTGACCTCACTATCGACTTAAGCACCCTCGAAAACTATGAAAACGACACCCAAGGCGAAAAATGTGAAAATTTCCGCAGCCGCCATCTTGGATTTTTATTTTGACTTCACTAGCGGCTTATGCAACCTTGAAAACCATAGAAACGATACCCATGAAGAAAAATTTGAAAATTTTCGCAGCCGCCATCTTGGATTTACATTTTGATCTCACGGTCGGCTTTGGCACCCTTGAAAACTATGAAAACGACACCGATTATGAAAAATGTGAAAATTTTCGCAACCGCCATCTTGGATTTTCATTTCGACCAAATTCACACTTACTATCTCTCTCTTTCTCTTTGAATTAGAAGAAAACAGTCGCAAGCGCCTTTTCGCGTGAAGATTTCTGCCAGTGCACTCTTACCGCAAGCCGCTTAAGAACTTCGTTCCAAAAATTTAATAAAACAGAATTTAAATAAAACCCAGATGATTTGCAATTTTAAGGTTTTATGTTTAACCGAACGTTTTATTGTTTGTTTCTTTATGGGTAGGTATGGAATTTTGAAATCGAACTTCGAATCGACTTGTTTCTATCTCTCGCTTTTTTCGTATCGAAGTGAAAGTGACAACACTAATTGAAGTTCAAATCTTTAGAATTTTGTGAGTAGACCTAACACTGCTTTCGGCATTTAAAAAAAATAATTAAAAAGTTACTTTGTCTCACGCTCGCAGCAAAATCGAATTTTGCTCACTGTTTTTTGACAGCAAAACCTGCTTGTTTGAGGTGCTGAGGTGAAAAATCTTTTTGCATTGGATAGCCCAATTGTTGAAGAAGATTATAGGCTCGCGGACGAAATCGCGGGCAGGCTTATTGGTTTCATAAAAAAAACAACTTCTTCATTGTATAATTATTGCAAAAATTACTTGTGTAAATAGGTATTTACACTAGTAAATTTTGCTAAATTATTTCTTCGTATGTATTTTATAATAGCCCTACCGAATGTGTTGAATTTATTAACTAATTAGGTAATAGGTATCAGAAATTGATCACTCCATTTATTCAATAAGTACCTACTCCGTTTTAAAATAGGTACTGTGGGTATTGCAAGACTGCAAGAGAGAGAGCGAGAGCGGCCGCCCATAAAGGTTCTCGCCAACAGGCGCGACGCGACTCTTAATAAAACAATTTCAAAGAAAACTTCACGGTAGAACAATAAATTACCGGAGTCGCGTCGCGCGACTTCCTGTCTGCACGAGTCTTAACAAAGAACTAAAAATAAATAAATTGATTAGGTAATGAGAGCAATGATAAAATCATAGGAACAAACAAACAGAGAACTAACGCCCGAATCAAAAGAACATTGTTTTACCGTTTGTCTGTTTAATGAAAATGAAAATCCATTATTTATTACCCACGAATAAGATTCTGAACTCTATTTTTATGCCGCTATTATAATTCCTTTTAAGACTTTGTTTTCCAAGGACACGAACGCGACTCATTCATTATTTATAGTCCCACTGGCGTGGCGTCTAGGTTTAGTACCACACAATCTTTGTATGTTGTCATTTAAATGGTACTAGATATGTTAAAGCTGTAATACTTGTTCAAGAACCGGTTGTCGGTTCGCAAGTGACGAGGATAGTGTGCGGGGTAAGAGGCGGCCCTGCTAGCAATTTGCACCAACGTGCATTTCGAACGCATTCCACGAGCCGAGCCGACGGACGACCTAGCCACGGCATTTACCATCGCTGTTTTGAATGCCATAAACTTTATGAATAAACAACACCATTTATATGATTGCCTGGACACTCATTACTGCATAACAAACTGTTGGCCATAAAGATTTTATAGTCTTATTTACCTAGTATGTTTTAATTATATTTCCTGACCTAACTAACTAGGTAATTATCTTTGTTTTTATTAAATTTTTTCTTAATTTATTTGGAGAACTGAGTTGTTGCTGGAAGAAGCCATACCTGACTAATCGTGTAACCATAACAACGAATGGTGTCGCTAGTGTACAGTCAGCTGCAGAGAAATGTCACCCCCTAGCAATGTATCGATACATTGCTAGGGGGTGACATTTCTCTGCAGCTGTCCTTACATCTTTAAAAACAAAGGTGATCTGCTCGAGTTCAGCAACTGTAGAGAAAGAAAGTGAAAATATCACATGGTTCGAAAGCTTGGGGGAAAGTTATTGTAAGAAGACTGAGAGAAGAGAGTGAAATTCGCAAAACCAATTCGGTGTTTTGCCTGGTCGGGGAACAACAGATGCTATCTTCGTTATAGCTGTGCAAGAAATGCAGAGGTGTGCATACAAACTTGCACATGGAATTCGTTGACCTCGAAAAGGTATACGACCTTGTGAAGTTTTATGGTGGGCTCTTAAGGAGAAACGTGTGCCTGAGAAGTATGTGCAGTTGATTCAAGCGATGATTCGATGCAGTACCCAAGTCCGGTCTACAGTGAGAACTATTGGCACCTTCAATGTGGCTGTCGGCACTCAGCTCTTACCACTTCCTGGTGATAATGAACGCTCTAACGTGCTGAGCGCGGCCTAGAGGTCCAGAGCAGATTGGAGGTGTGATGGGAGACTGAAGACCGTTGGCCTGAGATTAAGACAGAGTACTTGTTTTGTGATTTTGGCGGTCTCTCCAGTACTACGCCCATATCTCTAGCCGGAACGCCTTACCGATGTGCTTCGACTTTTGGTACGTCGGGTCGCTTGAGAGGGGAAGTAGACCGACATGTACCGCGCCGGATCAACATAGGATGGATGAAATAGCGACAGGCCACAGAAATAACTTGCGACACGGATGCCCCTCAAGTTAAAGGGGAAAATCTACAAATCCGTGAAAATGCCTGTCGTACTGTATGGTTTGGAATTCTGGCCGTGAAGAAGGTGGCTGAAAAAGGATTTCATGCAGCGGAGATAAGAATGTTGAGATGGATTTTCGTCACTCAAGACATTTTCATCACTCCACACGAGTGCAGAAAATGGATTAAGTAAGAAATGAGTATACATAAGGGGAAGTTTGAAAGTGGCGTCTGTGACAGAAAAATTGAAAGGAAATCATTTGGCCTGGGGTAAGTGAGGAGAGAGGAAACGCATGCGACTAAAAGAGTGATGAATATACATGTTGATGGATGCAGAGGCAGAGGAAGGCAAAGAAAAGATGGATGGATTGAGTGAAGAATGATATGGAAGAGAAGGGAGTGAATGATACCGTGACGGTTGACAGGGGAGAATGGAAGAAGAAAACGTATTGCGCCGACCTCAAGTAATATGGGACAAGGGCGGGACGATGATGTGGAGAAACTGGCTGACCGATGTATCAGCCCAAACTACTGGGACTATGAATGAATGAATGAAATGCACCGATCCCAGCGTGGTTTAACCAAACTCGATAAATCGAATGAACCCCAAGATTTGCACGAGCCCCTGGAGTCTCATGTTGGGTAGACTGGTTGGGAGTAGACCGTGAGGCACGGTAATGGTAAGGAAAATCGTGCCCTTAGTATATGGAAGGATTTGCGAGCCATACCGGATATGCATCCTCGAGTAGGCAATGGACTAGGACGTAATATTTTGGGTTCTCTTCTTAATGTTGGCGAGTACAAGAAGGCACCTTTAAGGGGATGAAAAGAGGTAATTCATGGATGATTTTACAGTGTTTGAATAACTCAAAAGTTTGTATATACGAGTATATACCTAATCTAAAAATTAAATGACGCAAGTTTAAAGATTTTACATAAATCAGCCCCGGTTGGTGTGAAAACGTTTTTGAGGGTAAAGGCTTGTGCAGACCAGCGCGACGCGACGGCGCGACGCGACTCGAACAATAGAATTTCTTAGAAAACTTCACGGTATAACAATAATCAATAGAGCCCAATATCTGTGTGTCAAACTGTCTCAATACACTTTTCTTAATCCTTAAAACTCCCAACGGTTCACTCCACAACGCTTCTGAAAATTAACTTGCTAAGAAGTAGGATGCCTTCATCATCATCATATAATAACATTGATAATAATATGATGTGCATCTTACTTATTAACAAGTTACGAGTAAGCTTGAACTTTGAAACGTACAGTAAATGATTCATTTTCGATGTCCTGTTAATTTTTGGTGAAAATACTTCGGAAATAAATCTTTGAAATATAGTTTAAATTTTGAATAAAACTTGATATCTTGATTAATGACCGAAACCCCAACCCCCGCGCGTAGCTTGGCAAAAAAAGAAGACTTCGCTTGGGCTTCGAATGGGAAATAAATTGTTAAAATAAATGTGCTGAAAACTAAAAACGCTGCTCGTGGGTGAATCAAATCAAAACCTACTAGCACTATTTTCAGCAAAGTTTTAGGAGGTATGAGGAACAGGGTGTAACGTTCACTCATCCACCATAGAAAAGGGAGGATCCTCCAACCAGACGGGTGTTGTGTCTGGCGGGCCGAGTGCCCGACTTTTGATGTCGGATAGTCTTATATAATTATGTTGTTCGCGTGGTAAACTCTAATTGCGCGATTTGTGTGACGTCATATCTTTGATGCGTAGTTCGTATGTGGCGGTGTAACCGCTACACATTAAGTAAAATATTTAGTTCCAAAATTCACCACGTCAGACTCTTTTATGTCGACTTATACGATCGCACTTATCGAAATTTGTACAGAGCCGCACTCTCTATGCTAAAGAGACGCATGTGGCGCGCTAGCCGCGGTTTGCCGACCACTGCCTTAGGCTAACCCGTACCCTAATTTCGTAATACACGATTAATCAGAATCTGAATGGTTTTGAAACAGAGTGCTAATCCATTGCTTCAAAGTTCGAAAAAAAAATCGGCGCTACAACGTAAATATCGCAAAGAATGTTGTTGAACTGTCAAAATGAAACAGATTAGTCGCAATCGTTTACGAAAATGTGTTGCTTAATTAGAAAGCCGTTCAGTTAACGTTATAATTTGGATTTGGTTTCCACTTTATGCGGATAGAAAGGGTTAAGCCATACAATATGTTAGATGCTCCTTAAGGATGACCAAATGAACGGCTAACCGTTTGAACGACTAAACTCTTAAGCTAAGTAACTGTTTGTACACCCTGGTCTAAGCAAAATTGTCAGACATTTGGAAGAGAAAGTCGATGTAAATGTGAAAAAGGAAGAGTCCCGAGTGTTGGCATCTTGGCATTCATTTACATAACAGAAAACTGATTTTCTCTATTAAGTGTTTTGTGGGTACATAAATAAAAAAGTAGGTATTATCAATTAATCAAGTGGAAGATAAAGTACAGCAGACCAAATAGACTAGACTGGTGGTGGTGAAGAAAATGTAAAATTTTTGAATGGAATGTTTTATTCGATTCGATTTCGCCGCCTCGCGCCTCGGTTCGATTTGTCATAGGTACTTGTAGAGACTGTGGCATTGAAATCTCAATCATTACAGAATGCATTCTAATTTTGTTTTACCAACTGCGATTATGAGCGCTGACATTTATTTTTAATTAAAGTTGGTCTTTTCAACTTTAAACAGTCTGGTTAATTTTGCCTAAAAAGCTTTTACAAGGCGCTGAAGTAGGCTGACGAAATATACAAAATTGCTTAGTATTGCTGTAGAATTACTATTATTGCTTTCTCACTTTAAATTACAATTTTTTTTTGGAAAACTTATTTCGTCAACCTTCTACAGCCCTGTCATCAATATGCTAATGAAAACATATTTACCAACTTTGTGCGATTGAAAATGATGTGACAATCGTATTAATTATAAGGAAGTCGCGAAAACAAAATACCTTTCTATTCGTCGTAAGCATTCGCAGCACGTGCAACCTAATTAATTCATTATTTGCTGTACGATAATACTCTACACGTGGACTTGTGCAATTTGGTATAGTACCTATATCTATTAAATTGTATTCAGTTCAGCTTCAGTCTAATGGTAATCTCTTAAAGACTTTTTCTACTTTGTTGGTAATCCTTTTTAATTTTCGACTGCCTCGTTGGTCTAGTGGTCGCAAGCGCTACTGCTGAACATGAGGTCCTGGGTTCGATTCCCAGGTCGGGCAGTGTCATTGGGTTTTTCTTTCTGGAATTTCTCAGTAGCAGCCCGGAGTCTGGATTTGTGCCCGGTTGGTGGCAATAGGCTCGCCCCCTATTACATCGGACTTAAACATAACTTGCGAAATGTGGGTGTACTACACCTCTGTCCAACCCTTCGGGGACACAAGGCGTGATGTTATGTTATGTTCTTTTTAATTTAAATTTACACAAAATATAATAATATAATTATAATTTGTATGTGTTTTAAATTTAATCAATTCTATGAATTCTTAGCGACTAGTCAATTAACATTATTTAATACGGTGTATTACTGTATTAAATAATTTTAATTGACTAGCGCATAATTATTTGAACAGATGATACCTAATCAATACAAAAATAAAGAGCCTCTAAAATATCCAGCGTAAAAATTACCTATCTGCGTCTAAGGCACTTAAGTAACTCTACTAGGAAATAACATAAGTATGACATGCAAAACATACTCGTAAATCTCTTGCGTCATTTCCAGGTCGATGACCGCAGCCTTGGCGGGCCTGCCCTTTCCACGTTCTAATCTTACAGTAACTGTACGATAACAAACCGTAGTACCTATCAGCGTGGCGAACTTTGGCTAGTATTTGATTGGAACGCATCAACGCACCCGCGATGGTGTTCGATGAAGCGACCGTTAATGAGTCATCACTACTCATCACCAACCGACGGCGGCTGCGACGTAAACAACCGGAGCTCTTTTTGCGAGGCCGCGCGCGCGCATAAACGTGCCTCACATGGGTGTACGTGTACCGCCAACTGTTTTGTTTGACGCACCCGAAACTTACTTTTTTGTTACTTTGTTTTTCGCGGGTACAACAAGGATATACAACAGTGGCAGGGACATGACGCGAAAACTTTTACCATGTATACATTACATGATTTTTAACCCTCCTGTGTAGAAAATAACCGGTTATTTAAAAAAAATCTGTAGTTCCATAGAAAAGTTGATATGCCTGCGCTGTCAAAATGAATGGAACAGCAGCGAATCTAGATATAATCGCTCACCTAGTAATATATTGGCACATCTGCAAAAAATGCGAAATTGAGTTTATACGGCATATGTGTTTAGAAAACCATAATCTATTAAGTGGTAAATCGGCACAACGGTAGTTTCGGTATTCATCGAGAGAGGTCGTTAGTGTCATTATACCATTATTGTCGTTTCCCCCCGCATCCGCGTGAAACAACGGCTCATTGGTCAGTTGTGCGGGACTCTCCGCTAGGTGCAGCCGCTTCCAAAACTGCGTTGACGTAAGTGGCAATTGTGACATTTCTTAAATTAAGTTAATAAGTAAAAAAATGGCACATTTGACAAATGTGACATCGCTTTTATACTTAATGCTATACTCGCAGTAAGACAACGACATATTTGACAGATGTGCCGTTTCAATTATTACTGTCGGAAACTTTTTCTACTTATTTTACTGATGTGCCGTTTTAATTACATTAAATTAAGCTTACTGGTACCAAGTCATAAGTTTAATTAGTGCTAAACTAATTTATTTGTGTTAAAAGGAAGGTCGGCCTACTCTAAACCTGGATTCTAATAATTATTGAGTATAAATGTTCAAAAGTGGAGTGTTACTTGTAAAGGGTGGTCCGAACTTTACTTCTAACTACTGTGTTTATCAAAATGATAAGTTGTAAATTCAGTTGGTATTTTAGAAAAACTATAATACTGAAAAAATGGCGAACCGAATGCAGCGATTGGTACAGCTAGGAAAAAAGGGTTTAGTTCCACCACCTTTTTCTATACCCAATCCTAATTTAACCGGTACGTATACTCTCTAGATTTTTTGAGAAAATAATTAAATAAATAATGATGAATGTATTACATACTTGCAACGATCACATAATTTTGTTTTGGTTTACGATGATTTTTATTTAAAACAATTAAATAATACGAATCACCTTATCATAAATCATTTTTTGCAGCAGAAACATCATCGGTGAAGAAGGCTGATAATAATATTACAATTGAAACTTTAGCATCGGCCACTAACGATTCCGAAACAGTTTTAATATCACCTCGTTTAAATCGCAATCCTTCAGATAAAATAAGTATTCAACAAATTAATACTATTTGCGACGGTATGTGAATTTTATATTATTATAATTTAAATTAATGTAAAATCAAATCATTAGATATTTTCATCTAGTAATTTGTTATAAAGATGATTTTTATTCAATTAAAATAATATATTTTAGGTAGTGCCAAAGAAGAAGACCAATCAGTGGTGCCAACAAAGCGCAAACGATCTATATCGTCATCGAGCAGTGACTCATCATCGAGTAGCTCGAGTAGTTCTAGTAGCTCTTCAAGTACTTCATCCAGTAGTTCTTCATCATCTAATACACAAAGACTTCAGAGACAAGGTATATTTATGTCTTAATAAGTATAAGTAATAATAATAATTCAGTTCAACAACAAACATTGTCTGGAAAATAATGCTATTTTCGTATTTTTTTTAGATATCATACTTTTGTTTATACAGTTTCTGAAAATTACTTTAGACTAAATCGAAAGTCGTGCATGTCTTTCAGTTTACGACCTCTAGTTACACTTCAAGTCAGTTGAGTTAATGTTACTTTGCAGATTCTTTACTGGACGATACCCATATAGAACCGTTAAGACACGCAAATCATTTCGATTATGAAACACTTGGTATGCATGAAAACTTGATTCCTATTCCTGATACTGATATCGCTGGTGAACAAAATACCGGTGAAAATATTGTACAATTTGAAGAAATAATTTATGAAGGTATTATAATAATCATAATTATTATTATAATATTTAGCTGCTTGATTTAATTTGAATATTAAAAATTCTTTCTTGTTCTCTTCTTGATTATTTCTTGTTGAATAGGTATTGCTGAAAGTAGATTATCATCTCCTACGATACTTCAAACAAATAACACTGAAAATGTTCTGAACCAACCAATCGCGTCACTTTTCCAAGACGATTCTGATGCGACAGTTAGCAATATTGAAGACCATGATTCTGCTGAGCTTGGTAAGCATTTATCATTATTGTTCACTAGTTCCCAACTATGAGCTCTCCATTTTATTTAATCTTAATTCTAGGTAAAGAAAATCAAGAGCCTAGTTCTCATTCTATCTGCTTGAATGAAGGCGCAGATTTTTCTGCAGATAGTGGTGACGAATATCACCCACCAAGGCGTTACAGATCGTCATCTACGAGTTCATCTATAGTTTCTTCAAATATCAAAAGAGGAAAGAAAAGAGTGAGAAACCCAAATAAGTGGAAACAAAATGTCAGGAAAACGTTGAAAAATTTAGGAAAGGAGTATTCGTCTAAAGCTGGCAATCTAATTGTACAGCAAAGTTATAGTGGCGATATATGACTTACAAGCACAGTTGCCTGTGCCCATTGGCAACTCGTCAGCGTTTTACTATAAATCCAAGTTGAATTGCTACAACTTCACGGTAACCCTACTAAATAATAAGTGAGTATGGTAACTCTTGAATGTAGGTACTACATGTTTGCATTTTATTTCAGATAACAAATATTAAGAATGATTCAACTAGTTGTTACTTTTGGCATGAGGGCCTGGGTTCTAAAGGCTCTACAGAAATAGGAACTTGCGTGTACAAGTTTCTAGAGCGCGTCGCTGAAGAGCATCCAGATTCTGATGTAATTTTCTACAGCGATAATTGTTGTGGTCAACAAAAGAACCGGTACGTATAAATAATTATTGATGTCGAATATTTTTATAAAATGTTTTATTTCATTTCTGAATAATGTTTTTATTTTTTAGATTTGTGTTCAGCATGTACTGCTATGCTGTCAAAAAATTAGCTATAAATTCTGTCTGCCATAAGTTTTTAATCAGCGGCCACAGTCAGAATGAAGGCGATAATGCGCATTCTCTGATTGAGAAATCTATTAAAAGAGCCAAAAAATCTGGACCCATCTACGTACCTACCAGATCAATACGTAAATTTGATACGAGATGCAAAAAAAAAGGTAACCCCTTCACTGTCCACGAGATGCATTTTAGCAAATTATACGATTTGAAAACACTGGCTGATGAGCAATCAATTAATTTTCATAAAGACGATAATGCAGACACAATAAAAGTGACCGAGCTCACAATGATCAAAATCACTAAAAATAGCGATTCTTATGAATTTAAAACATCTTTTGAAGGAGAATGGATCCAAGCTAGTCTTAAATTGGCACGGGGGCGAAAAAGAATACCTCAACCAATAGAAATTAATTTAAAAGCAGCATATCAATCAAAAATGAATATTTCTGATGCGAAGAAAAGGGATTTGATACAATTACTTCAGTCTGACATAGTGCCCAGCTATTACGAAGGCTTCTGTAACAGTCTTTAATACAGTAAGGGCCGACTTTTCAATCAACTTTCACTTGAAGAATGTAATGTGACGTTTTGACAGATTGTCCATACAATAATTCTGTCAAAATGACTAAACTTATTTGCCGGTTAAAAGTTAACTGGCCATTGAAAAACCGGCCCTTAGTAATATTAAAGATTGATAATTATCTGATTCTTTTTATTTAATCAATGTGGGTAGGTACCTACGTTATTTAAAACGTCGTATGCGTTGTACGCCTACTGGGTAATCCAACAAAGTTCCTATTATGCGTTATAGTTTCGTTATGTGCTTGTTCATTTATTTAAGATACAATATAGATAAGTTAAACAGCCATAAACTATTGGATCGATTGAGTAAGTAAAATCTGATTTGAATCTGGATTTTAATGAATCGATCCTACATAATTTAAAGTGTTTTTTTTTATGGAGAGTTACTTTTTATTTGATTTTGATAAAGGTGGTGTTATTACATTTTTAATTCGTTTTTAATAATAATTTGATGTTGATTATTTTCTAAGTGACTTAAAATAAACTCGAACTTTAAGAACAAAGGTGTATGATTTTTACAAAATAAAACGTTAATTTTCAATCGACCAGTTCTTTTATTTCTTGACTTTCACACACTTTTTGATTGATTTTGCAGAAACTAAACTAAGCTTCCGGGTGCATAAAATACATTTTTGGAAGTTGTTCAAAGTGACAACGGCACAAATGCATGACTCTTCCACTTCGTTGATCTTTATGAAGTATATCCTGAAAACCTGAAGTGGAAATTTTCATCCCTGAATATGTATTAACGTTTATACTAGTAACCATACCCATAAAATATGTTTAAATACGTAAAATGAACCCATAAATTAATTTCAAACATTTATAAAATCTTTGATCCTCTTTTCTCTAAAATGTGAAAAACGTAGATGTGCCAATATATTACTAGGTGAGCGTATATAAGTAAATCAAGCGATCTCTAAACACCAGATTTCATTTTAAAATAGAAAATGACTCGTGTAAAATTCCAAATACCCGCGATTCCAAAAATAGTCGGGAATACATGACTTTTCCACAGTTTACTTAAAAATTATAGTTAAAATTCAGGGCTTAAGGGCGGAAAATACTAAATTGCGGAAATTTTGAAGGGGTTACACACAGAAATATAAGGGTTACACAACATATGGCCAATTTATATTGCCAGTTTAATTATTTATTGCGTGTCAGACGTAGTATTGTCACGCGGGGGTGGCAGATTGGATTAGGCTGCTATTACCGCGGCGCCGGCGCGCGGTATGCGTAAATAAATAGTGTCTATGAGCAAAACGCTGCCTGTCGAGTTCAAAGGCAGGTCACGCGTGGGGTCGGGTCGGGGCCTGCCACCGCACCACTATTATTACATTCCCCGAATAAATGCTTGCGACCTACGAACAGTCTTTTAGATCATGCGCCTACAATTATTTACAGAAATATCTGCGCTGAATGTACCGAATTAAGTTTCCCGTATTTCGTGGAGTTTTGTTATTGATATTTTTTGTTGCGGGTGGTATTTTAAACGCCAACTAATCTCGCGACGAGCGGGAAGTATGCGTAGCAAATGAATGTCCTGAAAATTACATTTTTCTTACGACACACTGACTTCACACTTCACTAACTTTACCACGATTTATCATGACGTTATTATTAGACCTAACTCGAACACTGTAAAAGTTAAGATAGTAGGTACTTATTTAATTTAATAATAAAGTTCTCGTTATTGAACTTGTTGAAGTGTTACCCTTTTCGTAGAAATCCACATTGTTTAGTTCGTTCTTTGATACCATACGTACCTACCAATCATGCTTTACGATCGTGACCCAAATCTTGTACGGTATGATCCTTTCTTTATTATCAAATTACCATTGCCTACGTCTTGCTGTTACCTTGTCTAGTATTTATTTACGTTACATGATCTTTGGTTATAATGTAGGTAACAGTGGCGAGGCGTGGTAAAATGAGAGAGGTAAGCCGGAAATGCTTGTTTAATAATTGTTGTCACTTCAACTTTCATCGTGGCCGCGAAAATTTTCTTCTTGTTTACCTAACAAAATAACGGTGTCAATAAACCGTCTCATTAAATTCCTATGTATTTCGATCTACTTTTCTAATCAGAGCTTCATGCAAATTTATGAAAATAATTATATTCCTACCAGTCCCGAACTCATAAAACAACAGCTACGAATGTTTTTCAGTCTGCAATGTTTTTTGATGAATTCGTCAGATTAAAATGTATAAACTTCATTCCATAAACGACTAGAATCTGAGAAAAGAAAACACGGGAGACAATACATTTTATTAAATTTACAAATATCATCAACATCGTTTTATGGTCCACTTGCATGTGGCTAAACCACTTTTTTCAACTTCGATACAAAATAAGGCAGAAAAATTATGTTGAAAAACATAATATATTTTTCCTATTATTTAGCAAACCATAACAAGAAATTTAAAATCTGAGGAGCTCGTGGCTAAGTAATAACTGCCGCACGGGTCGATCCGTCAGGTTAAGCTACGCTTGCCGGGGTTGGTCTGTGGATAGGTGACCATCTTTACGTACCGAGACTCCTCCGTGCCTCGGAAAGCACGTTAAGCCGTTGGTCTCGGCTGTCATTCGTTGATCTTTGACAGTCTTTACGGGTCATCAGAAGCCCGAAAGTCTGACAACCAGTCTTACCAAGGGGTATCGTATCACCCAATTACTGGGTTGTGGAGGTCAGATAGGCAGTCGCTCCATATAAAATACTGGTATTCAGCTGCATCCGGTTAGACTGGAAGCTGACCCCAACGTAGTTGAGAAAAGGCTAGGCAGATGAACAAGAAATTTAAAATCACACATTAGTCTTCAGCTATCCTTGAAATAAAATCAAAGTGTTTTTTATGAATATACAATATCTTCATTAAGTATATCAAAGGCGAAATAAACCATAATATTGTCGAGAGCGCAAAAGTGATGCAACTAATAACAAGTGCTGTGACTGACACGAATGGTTTAGCTGTTAGCACCACGAAAACTGTACTTTTATAGTTATACTGACTGATGTTTCAATTATTCAAGCTTTCTTACAATTAGATAAGTTATTGACGAAAATGGGTTTTTTTCGTCCACGGATCCTTAATCATGGATTGTCAATGCGGGATTTGTTCGGGAAATTATATTAATCATTCAAAGGCCCGTCACAACCTTTTTCCTCTCCTGGAAAAAGTGTATCAATTGGAATATAATTATTTGAAATAAATTGTATTAGGAATTATGAAAAAAAAAACTGTCAATTTATTATAAAATATATTTACATAATTGCCATCGATTCGATTTTTTTTGGATCAGAGACTATTTGGGTTTTCGATAAAGTTTTTAAAAACCCTTACGATGTCTGTTACACAGTCAACGGCTTATCACATAATTTAATCATGAACCGATTACCAATTCATCCCAATCTTACACTGTGAACAGGGTGGTAAACCCCTTCAAACCAAGCAGTTATTCAATAAGGGTAACCCTTATTCCATGAACAGGTTAGTTAACCCGTCTAAGAAGATCCCTCGATTTTTTTTAAGGTGTTTGAAGTTATCAATCGGTTAGCATTGAGATTGAATCGGTTACCAGACTAATAAAACCAACCCATTGAATGTGTTATCGTTTTAATTGCGTTTCCTCCCCATGGGGTTAGAAAGGGTTATGCCTTACATGTTGTAACCTAAACCTAACCGAATTAACGGGAAACCGCAGGAACGACTTTCCTGTGTCCCCGTTTTGGACACCGCAACGTGTAATAATGTTATAATTATGTTTTAAGTACCCAGAAGTACCCAAGGAGACGTAAATAAGTGCTATCGAAGAACTTCATATCTAAGCAGTTTGAAAACAAAATCCCGTGAACACGATGACCACATCTGTTACCGCCCCGGTTCAACAGCGGCCGAACGCTGCAAGCAGAAATTATCCTTACGGTGTATAGATATGAACTTCTTCGATGGTACATCATGTCTAAACAGTAAATCAAAAAAGTAATTAAGGTTTATGATGTACTTATAAAACAATGAAAAAGCTTTATTATGTTGATACTATCAATTTATAATAACAAAGTCTTACCTACTACTGAATAATATTGATATTGACTGTGCTATTTACTGCAGTATCGGAATATTCCACATGATACTGTTACGAAAGACATTCCCTAGCGTTTGTTGTTTATTTATCGTTAGTCATGGGCTCATGGCGGTCATGGCCCTTGAATGTTGTGTGTGTACCACTTGTCTTTGTCGGACCTCCTGGTCGGTAGGTTAGCTTTTAATAGTACTACAATCTAAAGGCGGGTCCACACCTGCGCACGCGCACGAACTGTGCGGTTTGCGTGCATCTTAGGAACTGTATGGACAGCCTTTGTTGTACCTTTGCACATGTTCACGAGCCGTTAGCTTATGGTTCGCGTGCTAAAAACAGTGACAACATTCGTTCGCGAACACATCGCAGGCATGCCGTGTACCTGTGCTACCTCGAATGTGCTCAGTAGTTCGAGACCGTTCGGGGCACGTAAAATGCAAGGTACGTGCGCGTGCGCCTCAATTGCGCAGGTGTGGATCCTTGCACGCAAACGGTTAGTTACATGCGCGCGAGCGTAGAGTGTGACGCATCCATAGCAATTCGTGCGCTGGTGTGGACCCGCTTTATGGTTTGGTTTAAGAAATTTATTTCGCTCAAAAAGAATAAAATTATTCACTTCTATGAGGAATAACATAATAATCTAGATATGCGACGGTTTCGCTTGGTATAAACTAAAATTAAGTTAGAAAAACGGTAGAAACTTACAATTTAAACATTATTCAGGTGGTGCTTTAATAGTATTTTAAAAGTTGGGAGTGATTTTGATTCCTTAATTATTTTAGGTATAGAGTTATAGAGTTCAGCTCCCTCATATACTATAGTCTTTCTACCGTAGTTTGTCCTAGGTGCTCTTAAAATTAAGACCAAATCAGTTGGACACTAATTATAGAAACAATAAAATCCATGTTATACACAAATGCACACATAGAGTTAGTGGTTGAAAAAGTAATGAAAATTGAAAGTTTCTAATTGTGTATCTGTGATCTTGCCATGATGTGTGTGAAACATTACCCGCTTGCATGACAAGGGGATTGGCACGGCATGCGTAGGGTTGCCAACCCTACTTTACATATAATATGGTATTCTACTACTCGCACTTTTTTATATGCGTTAATCCATTATTTTAAAGCGTGTCATCACAATATCTTGTTTTCTTCCTTTTATATTTGTTTGTATATTGGCACCTTGCAGCTATTTCCTAATAGCTAATTAGTAATTATTTAATCGTGCTTTTGTATGCTGTGCTGTTTCTTGTGTGCACTAAATAAACTATCTATCTATCTACTATATTAGAGGCCTAAATACTATATTTCTAAAGAAAAATATAGTAGGCGAAACTTCTATTTGTTTCAATACAAAATAGTGATATGATCGCAATAGGGCAATAATCTTTGTTCCCCATACACAAAATACGCGCATTGACGTAGCGTTGCGGGCCCCAGCCCGTACTACCTACCTATTCCCTAATGTTTACAATTTAACTCTAAAAAGAATAGTCTTTCCGAGTGTGTTACACAATTCTGGCTTACGGTCTGTATGGCCGTATGCCGTTTACTACTATATTAGGCTCATGATGCACCCCACGCGGTCGCGATCTACGGATCGAACGTTGATATCTTCATTCAGAGACCGGAAACATAAATCAACGTAGAGCGACGCGTCGCCGTCGCCGCGGCTCTCGACTCGGACGTCCATGTTGTCTGTTTGCAATTATTTTACAGAGCATTTATACATTTATATGTATAAATGCTCTGTAAAATAATTGATTGTAAATATATTGATTATAAATATTTTTCACGAGCGTGCAGTTTCGCTTTGTAAACAAAACAATAAATTGCTGCTGAATCGGCTACTTACACTAATTCTTTGAAGTTTTCTTTCAAACATAGATGTGGAAGTGGAACGTTATTCACATGCCGTATAAATGCTTCTTGTTCATCATAGCGCGAAATAATTCGGCCTAGACATTTGAAACGTATCGCGGTCGAATATTAGTATCGTTGGTAGATGATGCTCTCGCTCTGTAAGACGGGACTTGTGAGTAAGACATAAAAATCAAACAATCTCTTACAATATAGACTGACAACATTTGAAGTTATTCAAATCTATCAAAAGGTATAATTTTATTAGTAGACACGCGACACTATTTGTAATGAAAGTGCAGTGAATCATGCGCGCCGTGCGAAGACGTCGCCGCGTCGGAAATAGAGCTGCGCCCGCGCCGATGCTGCAGCGGCTGCGGGCCAGCGCGGCGGCGCGGCGCGGCGTGCTTCTGCCGTCCTCGACGAGGGTCTCATAAAGCTGATGTGACTTTATGTCACATAAGTGCAGCCGATCAGGCGATATAAAATGCATAGCTGGCAAACTAACACTTAAATCTGTTTACCAGAACATATTTTTTTATTTTATTATGTCAGCTTACCTGATAAATCTTACGTGACGTGCGAAACGATAGTATTTTTATCATTCGTGGATTAGATAGCGTTTTAAAATCGTGATAAGGATATCATTTTTATTTAAAAGGTGAGAAGTTGTTTATTTATTTATTTTTATCGTTTTGTAAAATAATTCTTTTTTATGCAATAAAATTACCATGTTTTTGTAGATACATCAGTACATGTTCAATTTAGTATGCAACAGAGGAAAATCTCCACATTTTACCTAGGGCAGTGGTCGGCACTTATAGCCCAAAGAGCCGCATGTGGCTTGCGAGCAGCGTCCCAAGCCGCATGCGGCTCTTTGGGCTATAAGTGCGGCTCTGTACAAATGTCGATCAGTGTGAGCGTAGAAACGCGGGGGGTTGGGGTTTCGGTCACTAAGATTTCAAGTTTTATTCGAAACTCAAACTATATTAGATTTATTTCCGAAGTATTTTCACCAAAAATTTACAGGACATCGAAAATTAAGCTTCGTGCAGACTAGCGCGACGCGACACTGGCTATTGTTATACCGTGAAGTTTTCTTAGAAATTGTATTGTTCGAGTCGCGTCGCGCCGGTCTGCACAAGCCTTTAATCTTTTACTGTATCTTTCAAAGTTTTCCAACTTTAACTGGTTAATACGTAAGATGCCTTCATCGTTTTATTATCAGCCGATATGATGATGATTATGGCATCCTATTTCTTAGTTAGTAAATTTTAGGAAGCGTTGTGGAGTGAAAGTGGATGGGAATTTTAAGGATTAAGAAAAGTGTATCGAGACAGTTTGACACACAGAAAGGATTGGCTCTCCTTATGAAATCTTAGTCGTTATAGTATTGATATTTGGCTCTATTGAATAATGAGCTTGCCTACCACTGACCTAGGGTAAAGTTTTACAAAACTGCCTTAGGGAATTAGTTATACACGATAACTCCAGAATCAAGTGCTTTTTACACGCGTTAGCAGTATCGGTTTGAGCACTACTAAACTATGCGGAAAAGGGAGAATGTAGGATGCAAGAGCGAATGAAGCGAGCTCGAAAATTTTACCTTTTTTATGGTTCCGTACGCAAAGGGTGAAACGGGACCCTATTACTAAGACTCCGCTGTCCGTCGGTCACCAGGCTGTATCTCATGAACCGTGATAGTTAGACAGTTGAAATTTTCACAGATAATGTATTTCTGTTGCCGCTAAAACAAAAAAATACTAAAAACAGAATAAAATAAATGTTTAAGGAGGCATACAACAGACATGTTTTTTTAGTCGTTTTTATAGATAATGGTACGGAACCCTTCGTGCGCGAGTCCGATTCGCACTTGGCCGGTTTTAACTTCTCGAGAAGGGCTGGACATGAATGAGTACGAGGCCGCCCCAGGACCACAGGCCTGGGGCGAACCGCCACCTCCGCTCCATCCTTGGTGCGCCACCGACAGATAGCACATGAAGGCACAGGCTGTACTCTCCCTGGATGGTCGCCCAGCGCCCTATCCTTATGCTGCGTTTCCTCCAGAGATGTGCTGTGCTAAGTTGCTATGGATGCGATTGATATCCACCAATCATATTCATTGATCCACATAGCACAGCACTGGTGCAGACGGGTTCAACCAAGCTATGTTTTTATATGGAAGGATGCGTGCTAAGGATGCGTGCTAAGGATGCGTGTTAAGGATGCGTGCTAAGGATGCGTGCTAAGGATGCGTGCTAAGGATGCGTGCTAAGGATGCGTGCTAAGGATGCGTGCTATATGGATGGGAGCTATGGATGCGCGAATGGTGTAGCTATGAGCAGAGCATAGTGCCTTCCCTACTATCGAAGCATCGCATAGCTCGAGCTGCGCATCTTCATAGCACATCTTACTCGCTCCGCTACACAGCTTAGCATATTTAGTGAAAATGGTCACATAGTTTCTTAGCTTAGCTTTCACATCCTCGCAGAGTCGCAGAACAGCTGCATAGCACATCTCTGGTAGAAAGGCAGCCTTACGCCGCCGCCCGGTATCTACTGGGCGTTAAAGCCGGAAAACCTTCAGATGTAGGTACTATCGAAGAACACATACGTATCTAAGCAGTTTGAAAACAAAATCCCGTGATCACCATGACCACATCTGTTACCGCCCCGGTTCTATAGCGGCCGAGCGCTGCAAGCAGAAATAGTCCTTACGGTGTATAGATATGAACTTCTTCGATGGTACCGTCGGCCGCACGTCAGTGCTAACACATTGACCTTGAGCTGGCCTAGCGTAGTAAGAAGTTTCAAGAGAATACAAGGCCAGCTTATACTCGTTTTATTACCACTGACGTGCAGTCGACTGTACCCTACAAAATAAATCGCATTTAGCTTTCAAAGAAAAATAAGAAATATCAACTCTATATCCGCTTTCACAGATGGGGAAAGAAACTGACCTTCAGCGGAATAAGCGCACAAGGTCTCAAACAGGAAAATGGTTGCTGTTATCTAGAACGTCAATGTGACCGTAATATGGTTTCCGCAATCTGACAAAAAAAAACTCACTACCTCTTTCATATTAGGATATTATTTGCTAGTAGGTAACGGTAAATAAAGTTCGCACTAAAAACAGCGTTTGTATTTTTAGGGTTGCGTAGTAAACAAGGAACCCTTATAGTTTCGCCATGTCGTTCTGTCTGTCTGTCCGCGGCTTAGCTCAGAGACTGACTAGAAAGCTGTAATTTGGCATGGGTATACATATAAATCACGCCGACAAATTGGTAAAATGAAATCAAGAATAATAATTTTTTTGAGGGTTTTACACATAAAGTGGGGATGTTATTTTTTTTCTCGTCGATCCCATTGTGTGGGGTGTCGTTGGAAAGGTCGTTCAAAAACATTGGAGGTGTGTGGAAACCATTTTTCAATTCAGGGATCCGTTTGCGAAACATTAACCTTTACACTGCAAATTTTTGTTGAGTCAAGTGTCCTGCCAGCTAAATGGTTGTACCTACTTGGATTTGTGAAAAAATTATATATATCGAAGTTAAAAGGAAAACTATCACAGCTAAGTAGGCTTTACAGGTTAACGAGTAATAATCGACCAACTTAAATTTGCAGTTTGATAATAGTTATTTGTGCAACAAGAGAGCAAAGTTGTTTTTTGCTGCGAGTGTTGATTTTGAATCCCGAGTAAGCGAAGGACTCTATAATTGAATCACGAGCGTAGCGAGTGATTCTAGGTTAGAATCCTGAGTGCGGCGGGGGATTCAAAGACTCGAGATGCAAATTACTTTGAATCTTGTAACACAATACAAATTTTCACCTCAGCATGCAGCAGCGAGAACATACAACATGTGAAAAAAAACCCTGTTCGATCCGTGAGGGTGTTGTTAGGTATCGTACTGTGAGCATATTTATGTAGAAATTTTTAGGAAAAAAGATAACAGAATCCCCACATTTTTTTTCAATGGTGAATTTTACTGGGTTATTAGGTTGGGTGCGGGGCGGAATAGTCCCGGGATATCCCGGAACCGAAAGTACCGGGAAATCCCGGAAATTTGCATCGTTTTTGGAACCGGGATTTTCATAACCAAATCCAGGTTCTTTCGGTACTTTCGGGAAAATATAGATTTCGCGTCTAATTTTATTGCCTAAAGCCGTACCGCTTAAAGCGTAGCATACGCTTGCTACGAGTACCTAGTAGTATGTACAAGAGCATGAGTATTTTACAGGCACAGAGAACATGCTCCTTCCTCCTCCTCCTTCAACATCGACAAACACCTACTGACACTATAGAAATAATACCAAAGAAAAAAGTGAAATTAACTGATTACTATGAATCTGACGCAAAACCTTCCATATAACGTATGGTTTCCTGAATGTCAGCTATGGATGGATATCCTTTCCAAACATTCACATCGTATAAAGAGAAGCATTTCCTTAATTTAAAAGTCGGTTAACAAGTTTTTAAGATATTAATTATACAATTGGGATCTCCAACAGAGGATACACAGATACAATAAAAAACATAAATCATTTCATAGATGTTTTACTGGTTATTGAGTACGGCAGATGCACATAATGAAATCAAGTAACACTTCGTCGCACTGACATTATAAGACCCTGAAGACGTCGTGACTGCATTCGAAAGGGCTGTGGTAGAGAACCCCAGGTAGTGCTTCTCACCAGGCAAGATCGGAAGAGTCTTCCTTTTCAATGGAGGAGTAGTACCTACACATTCTCTAAGCGATTCATTATCGTTATCAAACGAAGTCGCGGGCATAGCTAATACCTACTAAATATGACTGATTTAGTGTCTATATTACAAGAAATAAAACGTTTTATTTGATTTCATTTCATTTAAATGTTTTTATTTTGTCCTGTGATTTCGTCTTTCTCTTACTTTCTCCGTTTTAACACTTTCAACTCTACTATCTTATAAAGGCTTACTTAAAGTATCGAAAGTACCAAAAGTACCGGGAATCCCGGTTCTTTAGCCAGATGGTCCCAAAAATTACGGTTCTTTAAAACAGATCCAGTTCTGCATTCCCTAGTTACCCCTGTTGAAAATTTGCAAACTTAACGGATTTCGGGTAATTTTGGAACTAAAAATGTGAATTTGAAATACCAAAAAAATACTCTTTGGTAAAGTTACTGCAGTACCATATGCCCTTTTCGGATCGGCCAAGGTTTTTTTTTACATAATCTTCATCACTTCGTATTTTTTACTTCAACATTGTCTTATTTCGAAAAAAAAAAGTGCGGTTGGGGGACCACCGTCAAGCACGAAGTTCCTTCTCACGTATGATTTAAAACGAAACAAAATTTTTGCAGCCACCATCTTGGATTTACATTTTGACCTCACTATCGACTCTCACTCACTAGACCCTCAAAAACTATGAAAACGATACCCATGATAAAAACTTAAAAAATTTCACAGTCGCCATCTTGTATTTACATTTTAATGTCATTATCGGCTTTAGCACCCTCGAAAACTATGAAAACGACACCCATGACGAAAAATATGAAAAATTACACAGCCGCCATCTTGGATTTTTATTTTGACTTCACTATCGGCTTTACCAACCTGGTTGTGGTTATTTTCTTTACTCTTTACACGTAAAGAAACAGGGACAAAGGCAAATTGGTCGATACGCTCTTCAAGAACTTCGTTCCAAAATAATTAATAAAACAGAATTTAAATAAAACCTGATGATGATGCATGATTTGCAATTTTAAGGTTTTATGTGTATCCGAACTTTTTATTGTTTGTTTCTTTTTGGGCCTACTAGGTATGGAATTTTGAAATCGAACTTCGAATCGACTTATTTCTATCTCTCGCTTTTTTCGTATCGAAGTCAAAGTGACAAAACTAAGTAAAGTTCAAATCTTTAGAATTTTGTGAGTAGGCCCTGCATTAAGAATTAAAAAAAAAAAAAAAGTTACTTTGTCTCACGCTCGCAGCAAAATCGAATTTTGCTCACTGTCTTTAGACAGCAAAACCTGCTTGTTTGAGGTGCTGAGGTGAAATAGTTATTTATCCAACATGTGAGGAAAGTTCGTTTTTCCTATGAGTTTTGGAATAGCAAATGAACTTGCTCACATGTTGCATACAAAACTTTTCACCACGCCCAACAAGAAAGTATTCAGTCATCATAGGTAAATAAATAAAAAACATTAATCATAAGTAATCATAACTTATAAATATTTCTATTCTAAGCATAAAATTATTTATTTTTTAAAATATCTTTAAAACTTAACATAAAAAATCAGGCAAGGTTAGTTTCTGAACGGGATCATTACTTTCCTCACTGTTCAAACAGTGAGTAAAAACCAACTTTCCTCACTGTTTTCGTAGAGGAAAGACACTTTTTTCGTGCGGGAGTGGTGAAAACATGTTTTCATCCCACCATCTCGGAAAGAGTATTTTTAATCTTCAGTATCTGAGTGGAAAAGCCGTTTTTATTCTCTAGAGGATAAAGTAAATTGAATTTAGAACATCGTGTGCACTAAGTTTGTGAATTAAAAAAAACATTAAACCTATTTACTGCTACCTCTATGGTGCCGAATATATCATACAACTTTTTTTTAATTTGTTAAAAACTCAGACTCGGAACCTTCTTGGTGTTCTTTTTTCAACGTTTTTTTTTTTGCATTTAGTCATTTCCTCGCTGAGGTGGAATGAAAAGTTACGTGTTGCACTCGAGTGCAAAGATTTTTCACCTCGTGCTCTTTTGATTCCCTCGCTAACGCTCAGGATTCTAATTTTGAATCACTCGCTGCGCTCGTGATTCAATTTTAGAATCCTTCGCTTGCTCGGTCATCAAAATTGAACACGCGGTTAAAAAGCAACTTTGCACTCTTGTATAACAAATAACTATTTCACCACTCCCGCACTTAACGGAATGTACATTCCGTATGGGAGAAGATGTTTTTCAACTACAATGTTAAGTTTGTTATTGGGATAAATTCATACGAACTACGGACCCCTTCAATGTGCGTGGTCCGACACGCACTTGGCCGGTTTTTTTAATAGTAATATCAGCGCGTTTTTTAAGTCGCGCAAGAAGTAGTTTTGTCCCTAATTGTTTTATGCGTGTGCCAACTTAGCTTGACTGAAAAAAAAAAACTACAAGGAATAGTAAACTACTTTCCAGCAGGCTGCACGTTAATAGTAACTTGACCAGTGTAAGCTGGCTTCTCATTTTATTGCAACTACGCTAGGCCAGCTCAAGGACTTACTACCGACGACGTGCGGTCGACTGTATAGTATTATTTACATACTGTAACTGTGCTGTAATGTAACCATATTCATTCAACGGTTTAGGTATTGTGGCTTGCGTGTGTTCTATTATGTATGTCAGTGAATTACGCGTACAGACGCAATGTACTATTGCAAAGAATGCACTGACGTGATCTCTACACACCTCTTACTTCCCAGGCCTTGACAATAAATAAGTTGATATTTAACACCATGAGTCAACTTGTTTTTCTGTAAATCGAAACTCAGCTCAATCACTGCAATTTTATAAAATTATCGCAAAACGTAAAAACTACTCGAAATACGTTGTAAAAGCAATTATGTCACTTTCGTACTCGAAGCGATGAGTATGAGGCCTTATTCCCATGTTTTTATGGTTTAATGTTCCAGATAAAGGTATAAATAACGTTGTATAAATCAGTTCTCACGGCGCGACCGACGCCATAATACGAGGGTACGGGCGCCGGGCGGGAGGAGTGGAGGCTGTAGTACAGACGTAGTAAGCGCAGGGTGCTGGCGGGGGGGGGGGGGGGACGAAGCATGCTGCGTTCATTATTAGCCAGTCAGTACATCCAGTGCAAGTAGTGCAACTATTGTCATAGTAATTCAATTGTTATCGATAAATAAGTTTATGATATTGCTAGGCAAGTTAGTAATAGATAACTGTAACAAAAGTTTAATTAAACAAAGTGCTATCAATAAAGTTTACTTTTGGCATAGCATTTTTTTGCGGACAGCCTGTTTGGTACACTACATTCATCTGTAAAATACGCACGTGAAGTTCTGGAATTGTGTGTTTTTCTACTAATACAGCGAGCATTTTACTTAGCCATTAAAGGGTTTTTCGATAGGGTTTTCCCAAATGTTTAAAAATATAACCGTTCCGATCTATATGTACACTTACACTGTTATCGCTTCAAATGCCTTCAACCCGATCAAACATTGTGGAAGGATTAGTAAACCCCTTCAAAAAACCTTATACGTAACCTGAACGGGTCAGAAAGCCGCTTTCCCTTGGAAGGGTTTTTAAGAGCTTCAATAAATTACCATAATAATAAGGCTAACTCATTCAAAGTGTTTCGTTTTAGTATTGGGTTTCCGCATCACGGGGTTAAAAAGGGTTAAGCCATAGAATATGTTACATGCTCCATACTGGTAACATTGTTAACCTATTGAACTAATAACTCTTTCAACGATTTAACTCCTAAACTAACATTCGTATTCAACTTGATTTCAAGGTGGTTGGTGGTTGGTAGGTGGGTGTTTAGATAACAAACGAAAAGCGTATAGCGATTCCAAACAAAATATATAATGTTCTTGAAATACTGTTTAGCACATAAAATTCCTTTACAGGTGAATCATTAATTTGCAAAAATCTTAAACAGGTTATCCAATCAATCACTTGTCCTATTAACATGAAACTGGGCCCATGTTTTCAAAAAGCTCTGGTCAAACCTCAAAAGTTTAAAGCCTTAGTGTATGGCTATCGACAATTCGACATAATATTGTTATTAAGGTACATCACTATTCTGTGGAGTTTTACAATAACATTCCTGGCTCTATAAATACTCAGTGAGCTGACTGACCGAGGTTTGCGGGACGTGAGACGGCAATATGCTTCGAGTTCATTTGCATTGTGTCGCCTGTCGTGTTTCAGGTTAGCTTGGTGTTATACCACCCGCCACCGCCTCCCTACCGCATCACGCACACCACGGCATCTACCGTGTCGCCCCTCTCTTCAGCCCCCCTTGCGCCATTTCAGCCTATTCCAGCATGCAATTTTAAGATTCGTGGTAAAATTATCTACGAGTTGGGAGTTTTTAATGTTTATTGATTGTATTCCAATTGCCAGTCAGACATTTGTTTTTTTTTCCTGTAGTGACATGTTTTCATTTAGATTTTTTTAGATATTGTTATTTAAGAACGAAAATTCTTGGATTCGATTTTAAACAGATTGATTGAAGATGATTGAATGATCACTGCAAAATCTACCCTGCTTCGATTCACCGGTATAGTGAAGCATGGCTCGTTAAGATATTAGTGTTCTGTGAGCATGGCACACTCCACTCCTATGCATATGGCATCATGCCGTGTCGCGTCGCCGCGTCTTGGCGCGTATTGTTTACGCTGCCATCTTGGTTTCCCTCCCGCGCATTTTTTGCACATGCGCACTCGGCCTTTGACCTTAACTTCCTCGCCCTAGGAAGAATAGCAGGTACTGCGTAGATATCTATCTACGCAGTACCTGCTATTCTTCCTGCCTTCTTTCTTCTTCCTTCCGGCTAAGAATTAAGAGATCAAAACTGCGCAATAGATTATCCTTTTATAATATTGTTACAATTTGTAATTCCTCCGTCATAACGACCGTTCATTACTCATTACATAAACGAGTTGTAAAATAAAAGGTCAAGGGCAAAGATGGATTGGATGCAATGATAAAATAATTGGGAATCAAACGAGCTTACTTGATTCTAATGAAATTCAATTCTTTGAAGGGGGCGACCCGAAATATAATTAGTAACAGTGAAGTATTCCTATACCTACTCACAGTTTTTTTGAGAAATTAAATACTTTAAATTTTTAGAAAGTGTCTATTTCAGATGCATAGTTGAAGCATAAAAGTATGAATCTCTTCCTTGACCTCATAATAATTATATCCAAAATTAATTTTGGGAATGAGTTATTTAAGTATATAGTTTAAGTGAGGGAGTTGTATATGATGTGCATTTGGTGAGCAGATGGTTTTAGTATATACAATAGTTTGTAGTTGATTCATTCAAGTTGCCAACATTGATTATCTGGTACCTCACCTTGTTCAAGTTCTAATCACAATCCATCAATACTTTTTTTCCTCACATCGCAATGCGCGCCCTCCCCCATTTTGTTTCTTCGACAATTTGTTGTTATTATCATTGAATTTGCTGTTAAGTATTTAGACTAGCAGTAATTAGAATGGTTGAATGTTTAATTAGGCATTTTGATTTTAGAACCTTTGAATAAGATCACAAATCACACATTTCTGCCCATCCCTTCGGGAAATACAGGCCTGATGTTATGTAATGCGACTAAGATCACTAATACTTTAGCTTTTATTTTAACATAGATATTTCAAGGCACATTTTCCGTGTAAAGATGACTTAACAATTGAACCTAACAATTCACATACGTTTGTAAGGTATTAGATCTCCATGGTTAGTTTCCATCCCAAACATTTAGATACATTTATAGTGGTATCTAAATGTTTTATGGCAGTATTTTTATTTGATGTATACATAATCAGGATAGCTTAAAGAAACAAGATTTTCTATCACTCACACTCACTACTGGTAATTTAGTCAATACATTTGAAGTTTTATTATGGAAGTTATCAGACAATGTATATAATGAACCCTTTATTGTTTATCTGGTAGGTAATGCGAGCATCGGCAAGAGTGCGGGTACGAATTTCCATTGACGTCCAACGAATTTAGGGTGGGAGGAGGGTGGGGGGGAGGGAGAGGGAGGGGTACTACCCCCCCTTAAAAGGAAAAGTTGCGGAGCCCCCCCTTTTTGAGTTTTTTTTAATTTTTAATTCTGAGGAAATTTCCCTCAGTTTAGGGATTAAAATTAATAATAAGTGTAAAAAACCAGAGGGGACCCCTTGGGGGAAGGGACTTTCCCCCCTACAGAAAGGGGGAACCCACTTCATCAACAAAAAAAAGAAGGGACACTGATTTAGAGGGATTTCTGTATCTATTTTGAAACTGCAACTTCTCCGGCACTGCGGGAAGAGCAGCCTCTTCGCCCTTGCGTAACAAACCGCAGGCATCCGGAGGCTGCTCTCCCTACGTGCCTCCGGCTCAATAAAACACTCTAGGGGTAGGACAGACTCGTACCAGGTGGAGTCGGGGTCAATCAATTCGGTTCTTTGACATAAGTTGAACCTAACCAATTTTTTTGCGTCTGTCTTACGTTTCGTTCCACAAGCCGGCAAAAGACGGTAAACACTAAACATTATAATTTTAATAGCTCGTAATGAAAATAGCGCTGTAATTTAAATATAAACTGTTAAATATAATATGTGTGCATGAAAGCTATTGAAAATATAATTATTTACGTAAATAAATATGAAATAAAATGGTACCGAACGTATGACAACTTAACCGTAGGTAAAACGAAACGTTCAATGGCGAGAATTCTATATGATCTGTGGTAGGGATTGACATAAATATTGCAAAAATAATTGATTTACAATATTTTTTTTCTCAAAAAGTCCACGTCTCCGCGTGTTGAAACTTTGCGTGAGTGCTTATAATAAAGTAACCTTTCTGTAAAAAAAATATCAACCTCCAACTCGTTGGACGTCAATGGAAATGTATGCCTGAGTGCGTGTTATTCTAGCCGTGTGTGGACGTGCATTGTCACGACAATGCACGTCCACACACGGCTAGAATAACCGGTCGGTGTGGTAGGGGTGGTAGTCGGTTGGGTGATTCGTTTCGACTAATGCGTGCATTAGTCGAAACGAATCACCCAACCGACTTCGCAAAGGGATGATCACGTCTGAAACAATCCTCTCCGCATAAATCTGAGCATTGAGGTTGCCCCTGATCCAAATGAGATCGGTTCTTCCACCGATCCAAATACCGGATCAAAACTTCCTGACAAAAATTTCAAACGTTCTTGACGTCCAGAGGTCCTCCACACTCGAGTACGTCTTGTATCCGGCTAGTCTTCTTCCTCCCAATTTCTGTGTTCGCGAGCCCATTGTAAACGGGTCCTAGGATTGCGGGGTGCTATAGGTGGAACTCTCAGCGGCCTTCGGGAACGCAGATCCACTTTACGTAAACGATTTCGGATGCTTTGGTCGCTGATGAGCAAGCCTGAAGAGCCGTGCAGCCTCGTAGCCAATATCATGGCGGTTATATTACGATCCCGTCGAGCCGTATTTTGGATGTACCGTTCCTATGCAAGATCGCCCTCTTATGTCGCTCGGCCACGCTGCCCGTAATACGATAGCGTGTCCAGCAGGCCTAACATGACACACGCGACAATTACTCGCTCTCGCGTGAGTAATTTTTGTCTATTTCGGTCACTTTCTCGTTTTCTGACAGTGCTTCCATACAAAATAGTCGACTCCTTCTGTCAAAATTGATGTTTACTCGACAAACCCTAACATGGCACCATAGTTATCTCGATTTTTGACAATTCAACACGAGATAATCTCCGATTTTTCAATCATTTACTCGTATTTACTCGTCGTCGATTTTGACGACGAGAAGAGTAGACAAAATTATGATACAAAAAAAAACTCCAAAATAACATGGCAGTTTCATAATTGTACTTATTTTAGTCATCATTTTATTTTACAATATAATAATAATGAAAATACTTAGTTTTAAACTACTATTTATATTGGAACGACGTTTTATATGGAATTTTTCGTTTTTTGTATGGAAAATATGAAAAAATATTACCTACATGTTGAGTGTTAGGGGTTTATGGGTTTTCGAAAGGGGGTCGAAATTTTCATTATTTTTGCGATAGGACGCACCATTTTCGAGATATAAGCAAGAGAAAAGAAAAAAAGTCAGTATTGTTTTTGCACCGTCGAGGTGTTGGTGTGAATTTTAGTTAATTTTTTTATCGCGATTAAATACTTAGAAAATCAAAATTTTAGGTGAAGAACATCAAATTCTGAACGACAAAATTGCCATTTTCACAAAATTAATAGCTCAGTGTTGTCAAACTAAAATATAGTTAAGTTGTGTCACTTTAGTCTATTTCAGAATGGAAAATCGTCGGTTGACAAGAATAATCTTAGGTGATTTTTAGTCTAGTTTAGAGGCATTTGTGACAAGAGAATCGGCACCATTGAATGAATGAAACGGAATCTCAAGCCGATGTTGCTATCATAAAAATAATTTGTTTTTAATAACTTGCAACATCGGTTTCTCGTCGCGAGATATAGAAGTGTCAAAGTGCCTTTTTCGAGATATCTCGTCGTTGACGGTCATGTTAGGGATTAGAATGACGTCAGAATCGTCGACAAATTTCGACAAAACGAGATAGAGAGCTTTCTCGCGTTGGTCATGTTAGCCCTGCAGAGGCGGCTTATGACGTTCTGTGTAGTACCAAGAGCGACAGCCACAGTACATTGCCTGGAACCAGCTTGCAACATTCTGTCGGCTCTCATCATTTCTTCTCGTGTCAAATGATGTCGTCGCTAAAAAATTACAAAGATATGGACGTTCCAATTTTTTCAGTTCCGATGCAGAAACTGTAGTGGTTTTGTAAAAACGCTATTACACACTTTTAAGACATTTCTTTATTCTAATAGTGAAATTCACTAAAAAGAAACAATAACGATCCAATCAATCTGCCTAGCCTTTTCCCAACTATATTGGGGTCGGTTGAACCCTGTAACTGGGTAATACGATACCCCTTGGTAAGACTGGTTGTCAGACTTTCGGGCTTCTGACGACCCGTAACGACTGTCAAAGATCCACGAATGACCACCGGGACCAACGGCTTAACGTGCTTTCCGAGGCACGGAAGTTTCTCGGTATGTAAAGATGGTCCCATCCACAGACCAACCCCGGCAAGCGTAGCTTAACCTGACGGATCGACCCGTGCGGCAGTTACTACTTAGCCACGAGCTACAACCAACAAAATAATAACGATCCAATAAAGTTAAAATAATAATCCTCAATTGCAGCGATACTCTAAAACGTACTTGGTCCCTAGACACATTCAGATCGCACACTTGGCGCATTGCTGCCGTACCGTACCACTGTAAAACTATCTAGTCTGGTCGTCTGATGATGGAAAACGCTGAGGGAGAAAATAATCTATTCCAGCGCATTTCAGACATAAAGTCTGCTTTGATTGGAATTGGTTCTGAAGCCGAGATAAAACAACAACGCCAGGGTAATGATGGAATTACAGTCGAACTCCTGAAGGCCGGTGGAAAACCCGATCTTAAGGACATCTAGAAGCTGTTGGATTCCATTATTTTGCCGAGGTCAATCATCGACGTCACGGTTGGCGCAGTGGGTAAGCTATTGACTGCTGCGCTGCGTGTCGCGGGTTCGATTCCCGCACGGAACAAATATTTGTATGACCTACGATTAGTTGTTCCGGGTCTGGCTGTTTGTGTATGTGAGTTTAAATGTATGTAAACGCACCCACGATACAGGAGAAATTCCAAGACAGGGGCAACGTTTAAAAAAAAAAAGGAAGTCTTTGACCAGTGCGTGTTGCCAGTGATGATGACCTATGGCACTGAAACGTTTAAGTACCATAGGTCTACTTTTATACATATACTTATATAGGGTGACTTTTAGCCTTCTAATGACTAAAAGTCACCCAAAGGGCAATGGAGAGGGCTATGCTTAGATTTTCCCTTTGTGTTCGAATCAGAAATGAAGAGATCCGCAGGAGAACCCAGGTAACCGACAGAGTGGGCAGGGCAAAAAGCTCGCAGACCAGATCATGAGATGGGGCCGAAAGGTTCTGGAGTGGCGACCGCGTACCGGAAGACTTAATTCAAATTCAAATTCAAAAGTCATTTATTCAAAATAGGCTGAGAAATCAGCACTTTTCGAACGTCAAAATTACTTAACCTCCCGTCCGTTACAAAGACTCCAGGAGATCGATAGCAATTAAAATTCTATTGAGTCTCATTAGTAGCAGCTGAACTCATAAGACAGCCCACCAAAAACGCCCGCCCTTCACCACTTCCTATTGCTTTAGCTGGGTAGAAGAAGTGGCGCAACAAACTCCCCAGCTGCACAGCTGTCTGAATAGTTAGAAAAACTTGATTCTATACAAAAATACTTATACAAAATAATTTACATTACGCAACATAGAACATTAAATTAAATTAAATTATTTTCTATATGTCACCTAGCACACGCCAATATACCAACAAAAAAAGTGAAAAGGAAATACCCGAATGAATGCCAGGCATAAAGGGCGTGCATATAGCTATTAAAGCTGTAACTCGGAAATCACAAATGATAAACTAGGACCATCGAAGTAAAAATAAATAAACAGTTAATTACTAATAACAGCAACAAAAACTTTGGTCAGCAAGACGACCAGTCACCACATGCAGCACCCGTTCACGAGCATAATGCAAAGATCAGCCATTACCCCCCTCGCCATATTTAGCGTAATGTAGCGTTGGAATGCCTCCCACAAGGTGGACCGATGACCTTGTGAAGGCCGCAGGAACTCCCGCTGGATGCGAAAACTAGGAGAGGTCTATGTCCAGCAGTAGACGTCTTTCGGCTGAAATAATTATGATGATAATGACGAAGCTAGCAACTCGGGAGGATATTTTTCAGTAACTATTTGCACAATGGCTGAAAAATAGCGTTAGTGCGAAATAATTATTCAGTCACGGGTGTGCCAACAGGCTACGTGATAAATATACGTCTGTGTAATAAAATTCCTCCCTAGTGTTCGTTAATATGATATTATCTAGCTCGTGGGGGGTAATTTGTGCCAATAATTGAATTGTTTACGGAAACATCAATATAACTTTCTGGTCCAATTTAACTGACGAAGTCTATTAAGGTTGCACTAGTCGACGGCTCGAACTCGTTGGTGGCCGTGACTAATATGCATGCTATTTCACCTAACATTGTATGAGAAAGTGAAATACCTAGATGATGATTTATAACGACAACGAGCGCGTATTTCATGAACAGTATGCTTACAGAGTGAGTTTGACAACATTGTTCGAATCATTTCACCATCGAGTAAATTAAGTTGACATCAATCGCAACGATAACTTGCACACGAGTGCAAGTTACCATCAAAGTTAACCATCCAGTAGGCGTTTCGTCACCGTGAATAGCGATCATTATTTTTCTAATTTTGGTGTCACGTAGTTCGCGTCGTCCGATATACAACCAAATTTAATGACATTTTAAAAGCTTTTATTTAACTTGCAATGTATGTATGTTTGTTCGGGTGGACTCTTGCTACTCAATTTTGAAGCAGATAGCTTCAACCGATTGAGCTGAAATTTTGTATACAAGTTTAGTTTGGATGACAATACATGATAAGCTGTGTGACGTTATTCTAAATCCAATATGGCGGAACATCCAAGATATAGTTATTTTTTATGCACCTCTACAATAATGGGTATCAATCCATAATAAATCTAAAATAAAAAAATAAAAACTAAAAGCAATAAAACATTTAAAAAAAGCTTTTATTTAAATGCTCTAAAAAGAAGAAAATAAAATTTTCCTTTCAAATTTTAACTATCAACTTATAACCTCATTATACACAATTTATAAGTATGACCATAAAAGCTTGTCGCGAGGTTTGCGTAAGTAAGTACCTATAATTAAATCGCGAGACAGCTTTTATGATCATAAAAATTGTGTATAATGAGGTTATAAGTTGATAGTTAAAATTTGATCGAATTTTTATTTTCTCTTTTTAGTTTAGAGCATTTAAATAAAAGCTTTTTTTCAGTTTTGTTTGCTTTTAATTTTTATATTCAATGTTCTTATTGAAGGCGGCTGTCTATCAAAACTGTGTTCGTTATGACTATTTTGTTTATGTTTCGAGTTGGTTTTAAGTTATTGTGATTTGGATTATTATTGTATTCGGATAATTAATAAAAAACCGGCCAAGTGCGTGTCTGTTCCGTAGTTGGGATGAATTTATCCCAAGAACAAACTTAACTTTGTAGTTGAAAAAGGGGAGAACATGTTTTTGTAATTGCAAATGTAAGTTAGTCGATTATTACTCGTTAACTTGTAAAGCCTACTTAGCTGTGATAGTTTTCCTTTTAATTTCGTTATTCAGGGTGGTGGCAGGGACATCGACGCAAAAACTGTTACCATCACATATCCAAAACCAACCATCCATTTAACTGGCAGGGGGAGAGGGACCGACGACACTTGACTAACAAAAATTTACACTTTAAAGCTTCATATTTCGCAAACGGATCCCTGAATACAAAAATGGTCACAATATTTTTGACCGACCTTTCTAACGACATCACACACAATGGGCTAGATGAGAAGAAAAAAAACATCCCCACTTTACGTGTAGAGGATGCCTCCCACAATAAAATCATGAAGTTTATTTTTTTACGGAAACATCCTCATTTTACCTATATGTAAAGTGGGGATGTTTCTCAAAAAAAAAAAAAAATTTACTACTTTGTCGGCGTGATTAATATGTACCTATCCATGCCAAATTACAGCTTTATCGACAAATCCAGCAATACGTTGTAGTAAAGTACACTGGCGCATAGAAGTGATTAGGGTAAAATATATTAAAATAAACAAGACGTAAAATGAATAAATTATTATTTAGATTAAAGGTAGCATAATTAACTTGAAATTGTGAAAATAATACAGGTCGGCGATTTAGTCACCTGCATCCGTCAAGGGGGCCATATTCTACCTGTCATACTGAACAACTTTCGCTATGAAGCGTGCATTCTGAAAGTGGGCAACGAACGTCGCAAATAGATGTCAAATATTTCGCTGTTTTGATTTACTGTATGAAAATATGAAATATGGCTAACTAGTGAATTAAAATATTGATTATGAAATGTAATAATTAATATCGTAACACCGAATATTTAGTTTTAAATGTAAAAAAAAAGTGTTTGGCTCGAAAAACTTTCCAAATGCCTTTTTTGACACCTAAAACGGTTACGACATCAAATTGACAAATTCAGTGTTATAATTAATTGCATTTCATTGTAAACCATCTGTTTAATATTTGAAGGTGCAAATAAACAATTTTTATTTTTATTTCCGACGTTGCCAACTTTTAGAAATGTTACATGTTACAATTGCAATGCTTATGGGTAACCGATTAAACGACGTTTGAAGCAAAATATAAAAAACATTATTAGCCTTAACCCAGTATTACTGAATAATTTATTGTGATACACGAATACACATTATTAATTTAACTGTATGTTTTTTTTTTTCCGGATAGCAAAATTGCATAAAAACTGTCACTTACTTAAAGTTTTGATTGTTCCAGTATGCCCTTCAATGGACATAAGAAACGAACTCAAGGGCTTCGAGCAACTGAGAAACTGCCGAGTCATCGAAGGTCAGCTCAGCATCGTGTTGATGGAGCGCATCACGCCCAAGCACATGGAGAACATGACCTTCCCGCTACTAAGAGAGGTCACCGATTATATTCTGATATACAGGTGAAACCGATTAACCTTATAATCATAGTGCTAAATATTTTATGCATGAAGTAAAAACAACTCAGTAATCATAAAAAGAAGCATGTAGAATCATTTAGTTTACTTAGCTGTAAATTACACCAATTAACTTGAAGGCCTTTCTCATATTATGGAGTTACAGTCTACACACGACTGATCGTTCTGAAATCTTCGCACAAGATTATTGTTGACGACTTGTCAGCTTTGCTTGGTATCAGGGTGCACTGTGAGACCTCCATTGAAATACGCTACTGCTAGTAACTGATTAGTTTTTTGAGTTAGTTGGTAATCGGGTTTCGTTTGAGTGCCACATGCGAGCAGGGCCTTAGTTACACAATTAAAAGGTTTGAATTTATTGTAGGACGAAAGGCGTACAGAATCTGGGCAACCTATTTCCCAATCTCTTGGTGATACGCGGGATTCAGCTCTACAAGGATTACGCTCTCGTTATATTCGATAATGAGCATCTGGAAGTAAGTTGGTTTTACATTGTATTTATTTATTTAACAGTTTATGTACACACATATAAATAGAAAAGAAGAAAGGAACAGAAAAATACGTTCAGGGGTGATGCTTATTTCTAAAGAAATCTTTTCCAGCGTACTTGCGATAGGAAAGTAGATAAAGAGATGTAGACACAATGTGAAGAGAAACAGACTACTATTCACAAATTTAAATATAAACACATTATCAGATAATAAATACATAATATGCAACTATGTCGAAGTGAAAAGATAGTTCAATTAAAATAAAATGATTCATTTTCAAAGACAACAATGATCCTTATATATGTTAGTTAGTTACAAAAAACTTTAAAGCTATGTTAGTGTCAGTACAAGCAAGAGTGTGGTGTGTGAGTGTCTATAAGTAGGTACTAAGCTCACAGAAAAAATAATATTTTCATAAGAAATGTGAATGTATCACATTTCACCACTCCGGTTGTAATGAATCACTCCTGCCTAACCAACACCTGGATGAAGTGATTCATTATCGATGAGTCAAATTTGTCCACTAACATCAGAATGCTATTACGACTTGACCGCGTTCTCTGAGCGTGGAAGTCATGAGCATACGCCTGCGCGAACATGCCAGAGGCACTACAAAAGCGCGGCAGCCTCAAAAGCATTCTGAAGCTGTTATTGTATTGGACCCTCAGGGCGTCCATTGTTTTCCGTGTGTGGCTAGTCTTCAGGCTGCTTGTGTAGAAGGTCTTGCAGGAAGCCTTAAACAACGTAATTTTAACATCCTTACTACAACACACAAACCTGCGAACCAGCATATTGCTTCTCACAACAAGAGCCCTGAGCTCGCGTTTGATAACTTCATGATCTCTAAGGTCCTCCGTTACGTAATGCCCCAGATATTTTGTTTGTTTCCACCTTTGCAGGGGTTGGCTCGTATGACTGCTTTCTACCGGAGGCCTTAAAGATCATGAAAATACTCTTTTTACAATTATAAACTATTCCGTGCCTAGCACCGTACCTTTCACAATATTCTAAAAGCTCTCTTATGGAGCCGGCCATTGGACTCAGCAGCACCATATCATCCGCGTAACTGAGGTTACTGATGCAAACGTTGTCAATCCAACATCCAATCTGTTAGTGCTGAGTCCAGCGATCAGCTCGTTGACGTAAAGGTTGAAAAGCTTGGGCAAAGTCAGCCCGCCCTGCCTCACCCCACAATCCAATACATACGCAGCAGAGAATGAATTATTCCACTTTACATAGTTCACTTGATTACCATACAAGGACTGGAAAAGTTGTATAATTTCAGCTGGCACGCATGCTTCCCCGAGCTTTTTCCATAATATGTCATAGGAGACGAGGTCGAAAGCTTTAGAGAGGTCGAGAAAACACGCGTACACAGGCGTGCTTCTGTCAGTATAATATTGGACAGTCTGTTTATGACTCAATATTGCGCTTTCAGTGGAAAGTCCAGGTCTGAACCCGAACTGTGCGTCGTTTAATTTCAACCATTCGTTGAGAGTTTTATCTAACAGATTGTCCAACACCTTAGCTAGTACAGTGGCAAGTGATATGGGGCTGCACCTAATTACTTACGTCGGAGACATCGCCAGTTCTATTTTTTATGATTGGGACCACTAATGTGTCCATCCACTCGGGAGGAAGATAAGAGTGACTCAAACACAAAAAATAAAACATATATAACACTCTCGGACAGTGTACACCCGCATATTTCAAGTGCTCGATGCTGAGACTGACATGCCCTGGAGACTTGTCTCTCGCCATTTTCTTTATTGCAGATGTTACTTGCTTGGCTATAAATCGAATAAAAGAGGGCTAATGTAACAGATCTCAGCATCGACCCTGGATTCAGAAGGCCCCAGCGGCGAGGAAACGCGAATGTGGTTCAGGAAAGTGTTCGCTAATTCCACTAGTGTACTGCAGCCCGCCACTGTCACCGGCAAAGCCAGTTTAGATCAAGCCAGGATGTCGATCTTTGAGATGTCAAGCTTCGGCAGACTAGCGCGACGCGACACCGGCTATTGTTTACCGTGAAGTTTTCTTGGAATTTGTATTGTTCGAGTCGCGTCGCGCCGTCGCGTCGCGTTGGTCTGAACGAGGCTTTATTATGTCCATTTTTATTTGATTTTGATCATTTTGGCACCATTTAAGCTTGCTTTTAAAAATCCTTTGACTTTCTCGCAATTCTTCCCAAACTGCGGCGAATTGGGTTTATTGTAACACAACCATGACTGATATCTACTTAAACCTCGCCTCCACGTGAGCAGCGCGAACATGGTTATTCCACCCAATAATACGCCTTTTTTTCTTGCGGCCGAACACCTTCATGAGTCTGTATGGCAGCCCTAGACAAAATACCTACAATATCTTGGTACATCATTTGCAAGCCACATCTATATTCTGCGTTATCACAAACATTGTCAGCACAATTGGAAAAGAGTTCCGGAAAATGCATATTCTTAAAGTCGAGAGTAACATAATTCTTTTTTTTTTTTGATCGCATATCATGATCGCAAATATAGTTTTTCTGGGATCGTTTGCAAATTGCACTCTATAGCTAGGGGAAGGAGATAGTGTTATTTCGTTATTCTTTTAAAATCTGCAACAGTTTGGCAGTCCCTACTGTCAGGCGGATGTGAATTCTACAACCGAACCGCATGCACACTGAAGAAGTAGGAGTAGAAGTCGGTTGAGTGGGGAGGAGATTTAAGGAGATTTTTAAGATGCGACCTGCAAGGTGCATCAGAAGGACGAGCGTAGGAAAAGCGTTCCCGCAGATAGGATGGTGTTTTAGGGTTGTGAAGGATGTTAAATAGCAGACACAATATCCGAGAGTCTTGCGAAGTCGAATAGGAAGCCACTTGAGTATCTTGCGAAAGTTAGAAACGTGATCATACTTTTAAAGGTTAAAAACAAAACGAATACAGATGTTTTGCAATCGTTCAAGTTTATTTAAAAGCTCCTTGGTGGCATCCAAACAACTGTCATCAGCGTAGTCTATGATGATATTTTGAGCAAGGGAGAATTTGGTGTTCAAGGGCAAGAAACTCTGGAGGCATTTCAACGAATGGAACGTGTAGTGCACTTTGGCACTGACTTGAGCAACATAGGCAGTCCACGATAGGTAAGAGTCCATGGTCACCCCCAGATTTTTAACAGTATTTGCGTACTCCATTCAGACACAGTGGAGACAGCGACGCAACATCGAGCCTATTCCGCATATATCTTTCGCCGATAATTATGGTTTGGGATTTCTAAGGGTTGATTTGCAGTCAGAAGGACCGCGACCACTCGCTAATCAAATCCAGGTCACTGTTCATGACACTTTTCATGGCTGTTCATGACATGGCATTTTATTTACAACAGATTAGGTTTATTTCTGAACGTCCTTTTTTCTATGGGAATTTTGTATGAATTATGAAAAGGACAGGACAAGTTTCTCGTTACCGATGTAAGAATTAACCTTAAAATAATGTAATTTTAAATGCTTGTGTTTATATCCACAGTCCTTGGGTCTTCGTTCTTTAATGAAGATTGAGAGGGGCGGGGTGCGAATACAACAGAACGACAGGCTTTGTTATGCAAATACGATTGACTGGACTCGGATCACTTCGGATCAAGCCGACAACATTATTAGGGTAAGTTCATAATGAATTAAGAAGACTATATTTTAGAAACGCAATTTTCTAATACCTCTGCTTGTGGAATTTGTAGCATCCTATGACATTTTGAGAGATCAAAGGAATCAATAACTTATTTTATCAAAAAGAAAACACAATGGATAGTGATTTTTTTTTTATACATAATTGAATTTTGAATATCCAACTAACCCAACCCTAAGGTCGCGCGCACTTTGGATGCGTTTTCGTAAGAATTTCACTTGTGCGTACACGTACGAACACGCACGAACGATCCCGATCTTGCAAGTACAAAAGGAGCGGGCAGACTGGGTGCGACATAGTCGTACCTACTTAAACGAACGTATAGTTCCGAGACCTCCGAAAACAATCCGAACTAGTTGGGATTTTTCGTGCGTTCAATGCGATATCACCGGAACACTACCTATTTGAGGGAGAAAAACGTCTCCAGTGTGTGCACTCAATTCGCACGACCATGGTCGTACGTGTACGCACGAGTGAAATTCGTACGTGTACTCACAACTAGTTACCAAACAGCGAAAGAAAAATCTTCTCTTGTAACTGGTTATGTAAATTTAGTTACCAAAATGGACGAAGGCGTACGCACGAGTGAAATTCGTGCGAAAACGCATCCAAAGTGCGCGCGGCCTTAAATTCCTCAGAGAGAGTAAATGAGCTTTATGCCTGTATAACTATTTCCTGTTAGTTACTACGATAATGTGGAAATATTCCTAAAACTTTTAGGATTTTGTGATGAATTAAACGTTTGTGGCGAAAATTAAGTTGTAGATAATTGCTTTTTTATGTAGTCAGTACGAATTTTCATTTAAATAACAGGCTAAGTGCGTGTCGGACTACGCACAATGAAGGGTTCCGTAGTTGGGATGAATTTATCCCAAGAACAAACTTAACATTGTAGTTGAAAAACATGTTCTCCCATACATTCCAACGGTAAATGTAAATTTGTACGTACAATATTGAGAGATTTACTATGTAATTTTAAGACCATAGAAATCTTATAGGTTTTCTTGTAATCTATGAGTAAATAACCATTCTCTGTATTAAAAAAAAATAGGCTCAGTAGTTTCGGAGATTAGTGCTTGGGCTGAAATGGGCCAATTTTTATATATTTTCTTAAAGATCTTTAAGTCTTATTTAAAATGATTAAAAAATAAATTTTGTGATCCTCGCAACAAGCCCTTTCATTTGATATGCAAAACTTTATTTTTATTTTTATTTATTTATCCCCTAAAACTGACCCCCATATTCAAAATTAATTTATGTACGTTACACGTTACGTTACAAAAATACATATTTGTACCAAATTTCAACTTAATCGATCCATTAGATTCGGAGAAAATTGGCTGTAACAGATTTATTTATTGGATCTCCAACAGAGGCTACACAACTTCATGCAAGTTTACAATCTAAGAACAGGGACAAATACAGTGTGCGCTTCCAATTATAGGAGACCACATCATTCTCTTATGATCTAGGTAGATTCATTAAGTTTGCCAAAGCGAAAATAATGATGATAATAAAATAAATCATTTATATTTTTAAATGTTTTTGTTTGTATAAAAATATTTAAAAATGTAAATTATAGGTATATATATTAAATAAAGGAAAAAATAAATCAAAACATACAACACGAAATCATAGAAGGAAACAAAATGAAATACAAAACAAATTAAAAATAAAAACATTAGAAAGTGTATAATATTGATAATAATCATAAAAGACAACAGAGAAAATCACAGCAATTAAGGCTTGAATATTAAGCTAAGCTTTTTTAAACTTTGACATTTTGCATGTAATATCCAATTCAATACGCTTCGATACTTCGTTATGCTGCCTACAGAGCCTTGGAAAAACGGCGAAGTGTCCGAATTTTGTTTTGATTCAGATGGACAGACAGACAGACAGACACACGAGTGATTCTATAAGGGTTCCGTTTTTTTCCTTTTGAGGTACGGAACCCTAAAAACGCTTAAATAGCTTCCTATCTTTACCACGCGCCCGCATATTAAACTTGAAGGGTAACCCTATCCTGTAGCATCGCCTCCGTCCGGACGTGTGTGTCCAATAAAAGTGGAGTAGTGCCCTCACATTATTATTTTTCTTCACCAAACTTGTTCTGGTCATGGACAGTGGGATCGTATTATTAGTTCCGCCACGACTCGTGTTTACCTACGATACACATACACAACATATTAATTAACAGCGGGGTAATTGCGTCACACATAAAAATAATGACAATTGGTCGCAGTGGGTTTCATTTTGATAGTTCATACGTTCATTGCGTTATTTACATTGTTGAGCAGGCGAATTTGTCAAACCTATGAAGCAACGGATTAGTAGTATCCTTCAAAAATCTCGGATTGTGATTGAAAGTGTGTTACGAATCTACGTTTTTTAACGTGAAACTCACAATACGAGTATGTATTAGTTTTGTTTAGTTATGCCATTCAGCTATTTAAATCACTTCAATTATTGAAAACTGTTCAAAGCTCATTCTATAGCTTCTTCAAACAGTGTTTATAATTTTTCAAAAGATGATATCATTTTTTCTAGTGTTGTGATTAGGGTTGCCAACTTTTTTTAATATCTCTAATAGTATTTTCGAACTCATTGCCTGAAAAACATAAAAAAAATAGTAGATCGGTATGTTTCAAAAACATTTTTATTCTTTAAATGCATATTGCTACTATGAACTTTATTCACAGGTTTTTATTTTTATTTCTAGTAACAATTTTTTTGTTTACTAAATTAAGTTTTCAAAATACCATTAATTCAGCTTCTATGAGATTAATACTGGTTCTATTCCGATAATCTCGCGATATTGTATTGAAGAAAAAATATAGTAGCTTCGCCTACTTTATAGCAGTATACTATATCTATTATATAGTAGGGTTGCCAACCCTAGTTGTGATATTAAACGGATCGTGCACATAGTGTTGAAATGAGTAACACTTAAAATAATGTGGCTGACCTCGTCATCACCCAATTAACAGTAATATATTGATCTAATGTATTGTTCATTTGTAGATGAACTACGACACCCGACTGTGTGGGCTGTGCCCGAATGCACAGAGTCGAGTGGAGGACCATCGACAGTCGCAGTGCCCGTCCGATGCATATGGCCGGTTGCTGTGTTGGGATGACAAGCACTGCCAGAAGAGTGAGTTTTGCATATTATCAGACCTCTATATCATATCTTATTAAAATAGGTTCATTTCAATGATGAGAATGCGCTATGAGATGAGCTATGAGTGCAGGCGCACTTTGAATGTAAACTAACAGAATATTATTAAGTAATTGATGGATATTGTAAACAAAGGGAGCAATGGACTTGGGGAGCATGGGTCATTGAGCATAGTTACGTTAATGATGCAATGATATGATATGAGTATGTGACACACGCTCCATTATAATTATTCGGTGCTCAGTAGTCATTTTTGCCTCTTGGTGATCATTCTTCCATATATTCCGTTGAGATTTTACGGAAGGTGAACACAGCCAGCTCTTCACGAATAGAAAAATCTTACTCCATCTTAATCAGGAGCCGTTTTAGTTAGCCGTATAAAGGGATTTAGATAGAGGTTTGCAAAGAGGATGTGTTACATTATACTGTAGTGCAGTGTAATGTAACACATCGTCTTTAAGCCGATAAACCGTTTAAGGTGATAAGTCGTTGCTTCATTATCATCATCATCATTTCAGCCATAGGACGTCCACTGCTGAACATAGGCCTCCCCCAATGATTTCCAAGTCGTTGCTTATCTTATAGGAATGGGTTACCCGTTCAACCCAATTATTAATCTTGAACGGGCTAGTCAACCCGTTTAAACCAAACAGTTATTGCATAACGGTATTATTATACCATGAACGGATTAGTAAATCAAAAACCCTTTCCCTCGTAAGGGATTACAAGGATTTTAAAGGTTCCAATGGGTTAGCCTTTCAATTGGTTACCAGAAAAATAAGGCATACAAAGTGTTATCTTTATGATTAGCTTTCCGCCATATCAATTTGGGGTTAAGCATTATATACACAAAATTCTTTAGACAAAGTTAAGAGACATTTATTAACACCCGGTTTCTGATTAGAGAATTAGAAGTTGAGAACTTCTCAAACTCTAATGTTGCATTACTTAGCTTGCGTGTTCTGTACTGAGCTCACGCAACGCGTCGTATGTCCAGCCAGTAATAGGACTCGCCCAAGGAGCGCTGTCCCAAATTAGATGCATTATTAATTTATTATATATACATAAAACAAAAGGTATTTTTATAAAACACATAAACTAAAAGATCAAATAATTAAATTATCTTTAAAATGGTGAAGGGTTCAGAAAAACACGCTTGATAGTTTTTGGGTGATTCTCAGGTTTTTATCCGCGTTAGATATTACTTTACAAATTAATTTCACTATATAAAATAAACATAATCTAAAATATTCATATATTAAGTTATTAAGAAAATGCTCTTATTTAACATAATAATTATATTTTTTTCCAAATCATTAACACTACTCGTTTCTAAGACGTGATTTTTAGTATAAAATCATTAAAAGTCGGTTATCGTCGCCTTAAGTAATGCCAAAGTAGATTTCACAAGTTCTCAATTTGAAATTCTAAATTCAGAAAGCGGGCCTTGGTTCATGTGCTGTTATTGATCTAGTATGTTCCACGATGTGCGGAGACCGCGGCTGCTTGGACAACGGCACGTGCTGCAACCAGGCGTGTCTGGGCGGCTGTTCGGGGCCCACCGCCCAGGACTGCCACGTCTGCCGCAACTACTCCTTCGGCTACGGCCGCGAACGGAAGTGCGTGGACTCCTGCCCTGCGAACGGCACTTATCAGGTGATTACCTATGTGTTTAAATATTATAAATTTACTTCGCTTTTCTGGTTTTTCTGTGTAACCGCGTTGTTCTAACATATTAATCGCAAAAAAAAATATCAACTGACCCATACAAAACGACGGCTAATTATATCCGTGAGCGTGGCAATTATATGGGAGATCTTCGCATGCTCATGCGCACGATTGCCAATAAGGACACAGAAGTTAGGTATGCCGAATCTGTAGTGCGGACAGACGACGCTTTGTTTGTTGGTTGACCAATATTATTTGCTACTTACTAACAAGTATTGTATTGTTTTATTTGCAGTTGTTCCGTCGCTGTGTGACGGAGCAGGAGTGCCGTGCGACACCGGCGCCACTGACCGCCTCTGACACGGGAAGAAAGTATAAGATCTTCGGCAACCGCTGCGTCTACGACTGCGACATCGGCTTTATGGAGGTGGGTTCAAAAAAAAAAAAAAAAAACGGACTCTACATCACCGATGCAGACAGAGCGCGACCTGGGCCTCAAGTCTGCTATTACAATAGTGTCAGAATGGTTTATCATTGATTTCAGAATTGTTGATTTTGACAAGTTTGGTAATCTACTAATATATTGGCGTCATTATGACTTTCCAATGGTCAGCCATTGACACTCCATTGAAAGAAATGGCATCTATTGGTAATCTCGTACATAAATAGCAATTGAATGACTGGCTTAGGCGGCAATGTGCTAAAATTTTGACAGTTCCTTTGATCAGTGACCTACCATTAGAACGTCATTGTGCAGTCATTGCTGTTAATTCGTTACGAGTAGGTATCGTGTTTGTGGAATACAATGATCAACCAATGATCGACCATTATGAATTTAGCAGATTACGAACTTTTAGCAAAATGACAATGGGATCGTGTTGAAATGACAAATTTGTAAAAATAGCAGACTTGGGCCCCTGGGGGCCAACCACCACCTCTTTAAGCAGTATTATTTTGATGTTAATTTAGTGCGAGCAGAAGTGGAGCTATACAAGACGTCTAGCTCCATTTCTTCCCACGCAAAGAGGTGGTGGTAGGGTCCCTGGCTGGATTGATCATTCACGAGAAGAACAAAATCATATAAATTGTATTACGATTGCTAGGTGGGCGATGCGCAGAACGCAACATGTCAGAGGTGTTCGCCGTCCGGCTGTGTCAAAGAGTGTATTGGAGACAAGATAGACACGGTGACGGCTGCAGAGAAGTTCCGCGGATGCACACACGTCATTGGCAAGCTCGAGATCACCGTGCGCGCCTCAGGGGGTGAGCTTCACAACATATGGTCGAGTACCCTACACTCCTGTGTTCTTTACAGACTTGAAAGCTGTCAAGAGCGAAATGAAATGAAATTGTTTATTATGTAAATAGGATATTGGAATTAAATGTACACGTTATCTTTAAAAAAAAGTTCGGCGTTTCCTATCTGACTAAGTGACTACTCTGAGAAGAAAGGCCGAAACAAACTCAGAGGTCACAGTCTCTTTTAAAGTCCAGACATAATCTTGGTCAGGCCATAATTATGAGGACCATGTAGATAAGTGTCTGAAATGGTCTTTTGAGAAAAAAACCACACAGATTTGAGTGGAGCTAATATATTATGTATAACTAAATCAGCGATATTTCGCTAATTTCAGTTTTATAGTGCACATCTTTATTTTTTTATTTAAATTGTAGGTAACACACCGGCACTACTCGAAAAGTCATTGGGTGAAATACGCGAGATAACTGGCTCGTTGGTAGTAATACGAGCGTATCCACTTGTGTCACTCATGTTTCTTAAGAGTCTGAAGAAAATCACCGGATACTGGCCCAAAGAGGTCAAACCTAAAAATAGGTGAGTCAAAACTAAAATATGTGATTTTATACATATTATTATAATTTTTTATAGCTTTTGTGTTTGTATAAGAAATATATGAATGTTAAATTAATGGAGGAACATCGTTTGAGTTAAGATGTTACCCCACAGAGGTCACGACCTACAGCGCTGAGGTACGGCGTGGAGCAGGGGGCTGAAGATTCTGTTCAATACTAGTATTATAAAACACAATAGAGTAGTTTAGATTGGTATGTTTGCTTATTTGTTCATATATCTTAATAATAGGTAAATATTGTTCTTTCCTATAAAAGTCTTTCCTGACTCGTTAAATACACACATCAAAAAAGTCTAACTACACGCATCATTTACAGAAACTGCTTGTTTTATTAATTGATACTTTTTTTTTTCTAAAAAAGTAGATTGGTATACAATATTTTTGTTCTCGGAAACAAATACTGGCTGATTAAAAAAATTAATTCGATTGTGTTTAAAAGCTTATTATTTTTTACGATTTCATGTGTTTTCGTTACTTGATAAATTTGGCATTTATCTCATTTTGAAAAAAAATTGTGGTGAGTAATTTTTTATGTCATGGAGCGACGCCACTTGACTGCTGATGAAATGCAGAGAGCTGTATGAATGCAACAAGCGGGAAGAAATCAGTCCCAGGTATCGGCATTTTGGTGTCATGGATTTGTCGTCGTTGTATTTGTCACTTCCTAGTACTTCTTCTTCCCAGCAAAAGCACTAGGAAGTGGTGAAGGGTGGGCGTTTTGGGGAACTGTCTTATGTAATTTTGACGTTCGAAAAGTGCTGATTCTCAGCCTAGTTTGAATAAATGACTTGAATTTTGGCAGCGTAACGTTAATACAGGGGATCCTGCTGAACAGCACCCAGGACATGAAAGGAGTACAACTACTCGACAGGACCGATACATACAACTGACTGCAAGACGTCAGCCGAGGTTTAAAGCTACAATTCTCAAGCCGTGTTGTTGTTAGCCACCAAACCGTAAGAAATAGGCTGCATGAATACGGCCTTCGAGCAGGACGCCCAATTAGGTGCCCACCTATACGCCATGGGAACGCGCCCGTCGAAACGAATGGTGTAGGGAACACTTGACATGGACCCAGGAGCAAGGGGATACAATTTTATTTTGCTCTGAGTCCCGGTTTGGATTTAGACCTGATACGAGAAGGGTAAGAGTGTATCGTCGTTCCGGATATGCTGATCGGCTGAGATGCGTCCAGGAAGTGCACCCTTACAGTGGCTCCACAGTGATGGTATAGGCGGGTATTATGAAGAACAGACGAACTGAGCTCGTTTTTGTATATGAACGCTGAAAATTACGTTGAAGATGTCGGGCCTCATGTTCACCCATTAGCACAAAGTCTTGGCTCAGATTTCACGCTGATGCATGACAATGCGCGTTCGCACACAGCTCGGAGGACCAGAGAGTACTTGGCAATGGAAAACATCCGGGTATTGCCGTGGCCTGCACAATCGCCAGATCTCAACCCCACCGAGCACGCATGGGACATGCTCCAGAGACGTGTTCTAGAGAATCTGGACGGAGTGTCGACAACCCAACAACCGAAAGACTTGTTAAAATTCCATTGGGAGCGTTTGCCGCACGATTAGATAAACAATCTTATAAATTCAATGAAAAATCGTTGCCGACAAGTTTTAATTTTTAAACAACAAAGGCGGTCACACTTTTTATTGATTTACCAAATAATTAAAAAAATATCGTTATTTTTTTTTTTTTAACATGAAGAGTTTAATTTTGTTTTAACTTTATTTTATACTACATATGTTACGGTACACATATTGTTAATTATTGTGATTAAATGAACAATTTAATGAAGGATATTGTTGCTTTATTCACTGCATAGTTTTTATTTATAAAAGAAAGTAATATAAATATAATACAATAGTAAAAATCGTTCAAAAGTTCAAAACCGTACATGTTGCTTAGATTTTTTTGATGTGTGTATATTACCTACTAGTTCTAATACATACCTAAATATAATAGTTCTACCTTAAAAATGTTTACCACCTTTTTTACGCCTGTTTTTCCATAATTATTATAATAGAAACCACTAGGTACTGTATTAAACTAAGTAAAGGATTTATTGTTGGAGTTTGTTGAAAATCGCCTTTCAATTCATCCGCGTGCCCATTAAATTAAAAATAAAGTACCTAATTGTTATGAATTCTAGTTCATTGAGTTCATCTAGTTTGAAAATTATTTATAGGTTTAATCTGTCGCGCGCGCAATTAGCAGACACAATAGAATTTTATTGTTATCTGTCTCCAATATGAGACACCAGTATTATAAAGGTTAAAATACTTACCGATTATGATGAATGATTATAAAAAATAATCATTATCGCAGGTTTTTTAAATAAAAAAAGGTTTATCCTTTTTTTGTTTCCCGTATCAAGGGATACATTTTTATTAAATTGTGTCATTTTATTAATTTCAGTATGGAAATTGATTGCGCGATCCACACTTTTATGATATACTTACGTTAGATTTATTTGATTATTTATAATTGATACCGTTTCAGACAAGTTTTACATATATTCAACAACCCGAACCTCGAGTTGTTATGGGACTGGCCAATTCACGGCGACATTGACATCTCAGGGGGCTCCCTGTTCATACATTTGAACCCAAAGCTGTGCTACTACACCCAAATAATGCCGCTTAAGAACATGACTAGAGATCCGAGGTCCAGCTTCACAGAAATTGAAGTTTCAGAAGACAACAACGGAAATCAGGCCTCTTGTGAGTAGTTCACGATGTTCTTTCCTTCTACCTTATTTTTTTTTCTCTTTCTACTTGTGTGCCTTTTAGTCTGTGCCAAATAAATGTATTTTCTTTCTTTTCTTTTATTTAGCACGCAATCATATGTGCTTGGTATTGTTTATACTCAAATGTATTGATTAGCCGTCCTCCATCGTTGCCTCATTGCTGAGGTTGGAGACCAATTATGAGGTAGAATAAGAAATTGCTTCACAGTGACATTATTATAACGATTTCTGTGTGTGACGTTTCCGCAGGTTTACCGGACAAGTTGCACCTGCGTGCGAGCGAGTTTGCCAGTAAAGCCGTGGTCCTCACGTGGAACCAGTACTGTCCCGAGGACATCCGCAAGCTGCTCGGCTACTCCATCTACTACATCTCGACCAAGCCCAACCAGAACGTCACGCTGTATGAACAGAGGGATGTGTGCTCCGACATGTTAGTATTCACTCATTTGTTTTTATACGTAGGTGAGTTGCATGCATCGTTTAACGGCAGTATGCTAAAGCTAAATTGTTATTAAAACAAAAGAAAGTTGAATAAGTTATACAGCGACCATAACCCATAGACGCCTAATAACAGACGACCGATGTCTGTCAACACATCAGACTTATAGATCTGATATTAGTCACCACTCAACAATTTCGATTCTGCCAGCCGTAAACACTTCCGCGTTAGTCAATGAAAATTGGTGAAAATAAATATTATAATGGCTTCGCACTATACGTTGGTGTGGTAACAATAGCCAAACTTCGAGTTTCCGGAAAGATGGCATAACATTTCATCGGTAAGTTAATAGTTACATATTCATAATTAGAATTATTTTCTTATTTTATTTATCGGATTTTATTTTATACTGGCCATACTTGTAGGTGAAAAAAGGTGTTAGGACTCTCGTTGATGTATTTTTAAGTTTGCGTCCCTTTCTTCTGAATGTAATTTTTTAGCTATCTCTTTTCCTCTATTATTTTGAAACATAACTAGTGATGCACCAAATCCTATCACACAAATTATTCCATAAAGCAAAACCATACTTAGGTACTATTATAAATGAAGATCTTTTGAATCACTAATTACTATTAGAGACATTAAATTAATTGTGAAACGATATAGATAGTGCAATCTACGACGACGCGCCCCACTCCGCGATTACTGTACTGTAAGCTGTACTTTAATACGGAGCGGAGCGGAGTGGGGCGCATCGTCGTGGATTGATATAAAGTCAAATATTTTTTTAAATAGGCACTTTTGAACGTCAAAATGTACAAAAAAATAGATTTGTTTTTTTTATTTTTTTATTGTAGTTATTGATTTTAGTATTATTAGTCGGCCCTTCTAAAAGGTAGTTTCGTATGGAGAAGAATGGGCAAGAAACTCCACCTAAAACATTATGTCATGTTTTTAAATAAATACGGTAATAATTTGTTTAAATTTTTCACATTTTATGTTATTACTTAAAGTATATTAATAACATTAAGTACATGTTAAAATAATATAAAGAAATAAGAAGTTAGTAAGCCAATTAAATATAGGTACTAATAAACATCTTATGATGTACAATTATTTAACAAAAATATCGATACCTTCGTGTTTTATTTAAACCTGTCCCATCTCTAGTACGAAATGATATATATAGAGACGTAACGACCTTGGTAGGGCCATTCCCCGATTAATAATAATGAACTATCTTTGATCCAGCCTGTCTCAACTTGCTGTCCTCCCCCCAGCGGGCCACCCCACAGGGGGTGCCCTTAGCGAGCGCTCGCCTAGTTTTAATTAGAATAGTTTTGCCCATTTTTTTTTTCCTAGGGTGGGAAATCATCAAATGACTCGTGGGCGTGTCAGACTCTTACTGACTAAAACCCACCCGTGTTCCTTCTCTTGCCTGTGCAATGCCAGGGGGCCACGGTATCCCTTTCGGACTTTCCCGCAACCCCGGCAGGCAATGGTCTCATCGGACCCCTTCATTCGCTGACATCTCTTTGAGGCGCGCGTGGAACACAACGCGCCGTCGACCCGGGCTTGGTCCTTACCGGACGGCGAGCTACCCATTGCTCACCGTCCGCAAGCCCGCGCCTACGGTGGCCGGGAATCGGCAATCGATTCCCGACGCCCGGGGCGTCTCCTGCGGCGGCTAGGGGCGTGAGGGCGCGAAATTTGCCTCTCCCTCACGCGCTCCGCCTCGTCCTTCGCGAGCATTACTGCTTCGCAAAAGGAGGTGACGGCCTCCCATGCCCTCTCGCTCCGTACCATGGCCTGGACCAGGGCCGGACGCGAGAGATCCCCGCCACCGATCGCCTCCACGAGGACACGGCGGTGCTCTGCCCAAGCCGGGCATACCTGCACCGTATGCTCCACCGTATCCTCCGGGCGTTCCACGCAGTGATGACACCCGGGCGTTTCCTCCCGCCTTATCCGAAACAGGTACCTCCCGAAACAGCCGTGTCCGGCGAGGACCCGCGTCAGTTGGAAGGTGAGGACGCCGTGGATAATTTTGCCCCTGGCTGGAGGCTTTGAGTTTAGTAGCTTAAGGCAGCCGCAGGATTGTCCGGTTAAGTAGTCATCACCTCAGAGGAGAGCTACGAGATGCCACAGTCAAAAAAAAACTTTTAGGGCCAATCAGAACGTAGTACCTCGCTTCCTCATACCTCAGCTAGTTGACAGAATAGTTTTGGTGCGTTAATCAAGAATTAGGCGTCTATTGGGTTTTATGGTCACTGAAGTTATAGTATTGAGTTGCAATTGCATAGTAGAAGTATAGTATATATATGTATATTGAGTTCAAATAATAGGTGGATCCAGAAAGTACTACTATTTTTTATTAGTTCTGTATACTTAATTTTAATGTAATATTTGTTTTCCGGACAGTGAATCGAATAACCAATAATCTTGTTTTATTTACAGATGGAATGTTGTGGATATAACCGAAGTCGAAGCACGTTCAAGAGAAAGCAGCAATGGTTCAAAAGAAGTTCCTACTGGCAACCAAAACGACATTCTCTTGAATCCATGTCTGAATATGCAGCCCATGTTCCACGTACTAACACCTTTGATCCCTGACACGCGATATGCGGCGTATGTGAAGACGTACACCACACTGCAGGAGAAAAAGGGTGCACAAAGTTCCATCATATACTTCACCACCTTACCTGGAAGTAAGTACCAAAAGTAACAACCAACTAAAAAGCAAACTTCTTTAAAGTAGAACTTCTTTAAACTTCTTTAAAACGCCCTTGTATCTGAAGGTTCCACTAATTAAAAAAGGTTAAGGGAACCCTGATCTACTTTATCAGGGTTCCCTTAACCTTTTTTAATTAGTGGAACCTTCAGATACAAGGGCGTTTTAAACTTCATGCGGATTGACACACTCATGCTGGATTAAATAGGTATTGTTGTCTTGAAAAATCTTATTTAAACATACCTAGTTTGTGTGCCATTATAAAGAATAGCCTGAATGTTTCTAGGGCCCAGTCCCCCGCAGGCCGTGTCGGTGGAGTCCCTGTCGCCGCACGCGGTGTCGGTGCGCTGGCTGGCGCCGGCGCTGCCCAACGGGACCATCGTGCTGTACCACGTGGCCGTGCAGGCCAGCAGCTACAACGTGCCGCAGCTGCTCACGGGGCACACTAACTACTGCGCTAATCGTAAGTCCTTATAAAATACTTCGGTATTTGAATGACTAGTTTCCGACACTAGCGAGATTCTCTTCGGCGGCATTACGTAAATATCAAAAAGATAATAAGAGCAAGTATTTAATTGTAACCTGCACTTTTACATACATAATTATTTAATTTCCATTGCAATAATTCCATAATGAAACTAATGGTAGGGAAATGACATTTATACATATAGATAGTGCAATCCACGACGACGCGCCCCACTCCGCTCCGCTCCGTACTAAAGTACAGTAATCGCGGAGTGGGGTGCGTCGTCGTGGATTGCACTATCTGTACTTGTATACAGTCACCCTATATTTTCTGGCTACATTTTTCTCATTTCTTATTCCAGCGAGTGCCCTAGCCAATGTGATAACTAGTCGAGCAGAAGAATCTCCAGACAGTCAGGAGAAAGAAGTAACCGGTGACGTCACCAACGGCTCGTGTTCTTGCAAGGAAGAGGACAAACCGGGAATGAGGTTCAACTCGCGCGCAGAGAGAGAGCGGGCAGAAACCATCTCCTTTGAGAACGACCTGCAAAATACTGTAAGAGATTGTATGCGAACAAAACGACAAGGTTTTTAAAGAGGAACGACATGCCATGTTCCTCCTCTGAAAAGGGAGATTCTTTCGGCCAGACGGGTGTTGAGTTCGTTGGTCTACTGCTCATGCTCTTTTCAATGTTTCAATTCTTAACACCTCATTCCTCCACCACCAAACTGGTGAACCCGGTATGATAATAAAGTTGTTGCTCGAAGGCTGCGCTAACGATCACGTCGGGGTCACAGATTTGGAGTTTTTGGAGGTGATCTCCAAAAGATCATTTTAGTACCTAAGAAGACATCCTTAGGCAATAGGGCTGAATAATTATGCTAAGCTGAATCAAGTCCGCAAAATTGTATGTCCAACTCGTCTTGGGCCTTACGTGGTCCTAAAAATCATCTTTGATTTCTAGATTACTAAACGCCAATTCATTACAGGTGTACAAAAGACATAATGACAGACCGAAGCATTCAAAAAGGGTAAAGCGATCTCTGGACCACTCTATGAAAAGCATGCTTGTGAAAGTGGCCGAGACTGTGGCGCCCGCGGTCGGACAGAACTACACCAACACCACAGACGAGGAAGGTAATTCGCGAGTTAGTCATCATCTCTAAAACGTATTCACCTACTCAGTGCTTTGCCTTGACGGTGCCTTCACTGTTCGACCTTTATGGCCTCGCTTGTCATCATTACGACCATCTAAAATTCTCATTTTAGCCAAATGCATCGCATCGAGGCTAAAGCTTGCGTCGTAAAGGAGCCCACAGGTTACAATTTTTTTTTTTAATTTTTCACTGGGATTTGGTTGCTGTCATCATCACATCTTTATCATTATGCAAATGGCTTATTTATCATATTTTTTTATAATACCACACCTGTAATCCCCGAAGGCCAGATATGTTAAAGTCACATGTAATAGGGGCGAGGAGCTATAATCATCTACTGATAAAGAACTCTTGAACTTGGAAACTGTTTGATTTGCATGAATAAGGTTTTGTAGATGATACAACGATATTAGACCAGTGCAGACGGGTGATGATCTTTCGATAGCAATAAAATCATGTGCTTTTTGAGATGCGCAGCCGTATCTGAAAGCACGGGTAGCCGCCAGCTACGGCGGCGACGACCGGCTCGCGCGCCGCACGCTTGTTGCCGCCCGGCCCGTCGCCGGCTGAACCATGGGACTGTCACAAACGAAAAACTCGGCCTATAGTTTTTTTTTTCTTATAACAGTTTTCCGAAGCATTTAAGATTGGGAATAAAGTTCCATTCCTGTTTATTGGACTCCTCGCATTCTCAATGTCTCCAGAATACTAAAAAGATCGTCTTGTAAAAGTTTTTTTTTTTTTTTTTTTTTTTTTTTTCTTTTTATTACGGACGCTTTTACGAACGTACACGTCTTTCTACATTGTTCTCACATGCATAATTTCAAAATGAATGATGTAACCAATATTTTGTATCAATTTTTTTATTTAAAAGAGTGTCCGTGGAGTTTCTTGCCCGTTCTTCTCCATAGGTACCTACTACGCTTTGGAATGGGCAACTAGCTTCATTTTTTTTTTTTGACTGACCGGCCCCTTGACAATTCAAAAGTGCCTGTAAATGGTTTAATTGAAATAAATGGTTTGAGTTTGAGTTTTCCAAGAACATCGATAATTACTGTAAAAGCGTGTCAATCAATCAAACAACTCAGCCTATCGCAGTTCACTGCTAGACGTGACCTCTCCCAGGCTGCGCCACATTCCGCCTTTCGCATCGTTTGTCCCAGCCAGCTTCTTAAGGTCGTCGGTACATCTAGTTGGGGGGCGTCCCACACTACGTTTACTGATACTCTTTCTCCACTTTAGGACTCGTCTGTTCCACTGGTCATCGGTTGGTAATTTAGCATGTCAAATCTTCATTTGTCGGCAGGTTCCGTCGAATCCCTGTACTTCGAGCTGGGTGCCGACGCAAAGTCGCTGACTGTGACGAACTTGCGGCACTTCACGTGGTACACGGTCAGCATCTACGCCTGCCGCTCCAAGCACGAGAAAGAGACCCTCACAGATTACAACAGCACTTGGTGCTCAGAACATCGGGCCTTTAATACCTTCCGCACCTCGGAACTAGGTAAGCTTTCGGAACCAACTAAAGAAAAAACAGTCAATATTATTGTACTTAGATTATAACGATGTGGTCTCCTATGCGGAACGCATCTGCACAAATATTGAGGCGCACACTAATTTTTGTTCTGATTCTTGTAAACTTGTATGTAGCATCTGTTGGAGATCCAATAAACAAATTAACTATGCTCAAAATTTTGTGTCCAATTTATGTAATCTAGGAAATATAACTTTAGTGCCCGAACATAAAAGTCTAAAGTTTGGTCTAAAGTTTGGTGGTTAGGCTAGAAGAACGTCAATATTTTTAAGACATTTTCAATAATAGTCATTCTGAAATGAACTTCATTTATTTACCTTAGTATTGTTGATATTTCAGATTAGTAGTGAACCAAAGTCCTTCAGGTAGTACGCCGCTTATCACATACAAAATAATAAAATTGTTGTTATCTTTGCAGTAAACGCGGATAAAGTGAACAACTTGCAAGCAGAAGTGATCGTGTCGAACAAGACGTTAGGCGAAGTGAACGTGACGTGGAAACCGCCCGAGAAACCCAACGGGTTCATTGTAGCCTACAGCGTGCACTACTCTCGCGTCGACGATAACTTGGCGGTATATCATTTCCTTAAAATTCCTTGTTTTCTTTGTAGAAATTCTTATTCCATTTAGGAAAATCGAAGGTTGCAGACTATCCAAATCTTTCAGTCGGATACTATGCAATGCAACCATGTCCATACTTGAAAAACACAAAAAAAAAAATGACCAATATTATAATCTACGTTGTTTACTCCTCGACCAATAATAAGACGCCAACTGGCACAGATTACCTTGCCTTTTTTATATTCATGGTGTTTGGAGGCCGGCAGGCAAAGTTTTAAGGGGGCGATAGTTGACACGAATTTGGGACGAATAAGGGGTTTTATTTTCTTTTTCTGAACGTTAATTGCTAACAGTGCCCCTGTAAAACTTAGTATGTTATTAGAACCAAGTTATTTAACGCGGCTTGCGAACTGTCTTCTTATAATTCAAAGATAAAGAAAGAGAGAGTAAGTGTGAATTTGGTTAAAATGAAAATACAAGATGGCGGCTGCGAAAATATTCAAATTTTTCGTCATGGGTCTCGTTTTCATAGTTGTCGAGGGTGCTAAATCTTGAAACTTGCAAACTATGATAATGACTTTACAACTTAGAACGAAAGAAGTTGGGTATTAATAGGACTCATATACAATATGAAAAAGAACCTCGTCTTAAAGTTCAGGAAGATTTATGTCAACAAAGGGGATTGAATTTAATCTATGGAAGCTAGATGGCTTGCTTGATTGTTATTTTGTAAATTCGAATCGCACGATCTCACCACACATTTAACCATTATGTTTTTAATTTCACTTGCTTGAAATTCCTTATTTCATTAGCCACACACCGTACGCCTGAGGGCGTATGTTGTGGTGGTGGTTCTTAGCGTTAATTTCAATGTCAAGTTACTATTCTATTAATCCATAGAGCATCGATTAATGCAGAAACGCTAGAACAGGCAGAAATAGATGTCCTAGTGTCTCTGCTTTATGTGTTTCTATATATACGCTTGAATGAAGAATAATGCTCGTTATAATAATATGTTACAAATTAATGGACGTGGTCAAACTTAACCTCAACAAAAGAGCGAAAATGGCGGTGCTAGATTATTACCCGTAATGCACATTAGGTCGAGCGATGAGAGAAACGATGTCGCAACATGTCGACATGTGGACAGAAGCTGTGCACTGACACACATAACATACCGCGCCGCATTACTACTCGCCGACAAAGAATATACAATGTGCTGTAACCATACACCCAAACGAAAGATAGATAAGACTGGGTCAATGACCGTCTATTCAAAAGTAGCCGAAATCAATAACTGCAAGAATAAGAATCACCGAATGCTCGCTGCTCCGGATATAGGTCTCTTACTACTTACGGTGTGGTCCGAGTTATATCCGACGTAAAGGCGGAATGTATCAATAAGTTAACAATTTCCGTACAGCTTCTCAACTGTATTAGTTTGAAGCAATTATAACGCAATAATCTGATTTGTTGTGTTTTGGAATGGAGAATGGTGTACATTTTAAGACCATCTGGAAGGAGTAGAAGCCAACGTTGCAACCTAACTTCGAAGGATCCTGACTTGAAATATTATAGTGAGGAAATTATTCATGTTGAATAACTTCTTTGGAACAACTTCAACTTTCGAGACAGACTATGAGAATTATTGGAAGGCTAGCAACTAGTTAAGCTTCGTGCAGACTATCGCGACGCGACACCGGCTATTGTTATACCGTGAACTTTTCTTAGAAATTGTATTGTTCGAGTCGCTCCGCGCCGTCTTGTCGCGGTGGTCTGCACGAGCCTTTACGTGTAACGTCGTCTTGTCTAAACAAATATATCACATCGCGCCTTCCAGGAAGGTGGTAACGGTGTGTGTTCACCAAGTTTGCTCGGGACGGCAATTCGGAAAATGCTTGCGGCCTCTCAAAATAAACCGGCATTAAAATTACCCACTTATCATGTGCGTGGCATAGTAGAGCAAATATATTGGCGATCGAGTTAAACAGTTTGGTCATAGATAGGTCGATGTGAGGTCAAAATGTAAATGGCGGCTGAAAAAAAAAGTAGTTTTCGTTTTAAATCATACGTGAGATATGTCCCCCAATCGCACACGTTTTTATTTTTTCCTTATGTGGTTTGTCTGATCTAATAAAACAAGTTCCAAACATAGAGTGGCAATTACGTTATCACATTAAATAGTACAGCGGTTGTTACAAGTTGTTATCAGTCTGTTAAAATAATAAAATAAACAATTTACCTAAAAATAGAAAACTTAATTTTTCAAACAAACTAAACAGCGTAAAACTTGGCACAAAATAAACCACCCTTGATACTATTCGTTTATTGACCTGTAAAGGCGGCAACGCCGCGGCGTTCGGCATGGAGCGACAGTGGGACGTAGTACCTGCGCATGTAGGCACAGGGGGCGAGGCGGTGGTATCCACAATTCAACACAAACTTTATTTTATGGTATTGCTACCAAGTAATCACTTATTTGGTAAAAATACCAATCAATATTAAGTTTTTTTTTATGTTCAGACCAAATAAAAAACCAGGACAGAGCGCTGTCAACAGTGAAGTGATGCCGGTTTCGTAAACATTATGCTCTTTGTGTGGTGTAGTTTGATTGTAGTGTCATTGTAAAAGGTTGTAAATGTGTGCGTGTGAGCGTGTATGCACAGAGCGGCGGTGTAGTTTTGGCATGCTTCACTGTATTGTTCGCATCGCTCTGTCTCGGTTTTTTATTCGGTCCAAGTTTTTATCGCGTAATCTTTGGACTGCCCGTGTAAAAATCCTTAAATCTGTAGGACATACACGTGTGGAATTAAACTTCTCTCGGTATGTTCGTAACGCCAGCGCTGCGTTTTGATAGCACTCTCCATAAATCAGTCATATCGATGTACCTACTCCGATGACGTGAAATTGATACGAGGCATCTTGAGAACACAACACAACACAAAAAGGAACATGAACTGTCACACGACTTTCACTAAGCTACCTACAACTAATTTTATTGTTGTAATAACGTGATCACAAATAAAAAAAGATAAAACTCATGAAACTCAGGAAACCCATGAACTGTCCTTCAAGAACGTCGCCGTCGGCGGCGCGGGGACAGCAGAGTGAGTCACAATCGCAGACGCCACCGCCGCACGCTCCCCCGTTACCCCGTCCATTTCGCGCATAGAGATTTATCCCTTAAATCATTAGCAGTAAGAACATTTTTCGCGGATTTTTTTTCCATTCCCTCGCTGGAGTCCCACATCTTTTAATTTTGCACATAGAGAAAGTGCGGTGACAGGCCTACACTGATCTCCCATACCTATAGATAGTGTAATTTTAAAACATTGTAAAAGCAAATAATTTTTAAAAGAGTATCCATGGAGTTTCTTGCCGGCTCTTCTCCCATCGTGCACCTAGCTTCTGACGTTTCAAAAGTGGTTGTGAATGAAAATTAGAATTAGAATAAATAATAATGCATCAAATGTGTGTCGTTGCGTAGGGCCAGGACGTGGGACTTCAGAGCTGCATCGCGGTGGATGACTACGAGAGCAACGGGCACAGCTACACGCTGCGCAACCTGTCGCCCGGCAACTACAGCGTCGAGGTCACGCCCGTCACGGCCGCGGGCGCGGGCAACGCCAGCGCCGTGCCCATCTTCATACCGGTAACTATGCATAATAAACGTGCAGTGAACTTTCAGCTCTCAGTGTTGAGTCGAGCATTGAGAGTCCCGTGCGCCATAAAAAATCGCCCGTGGGTACGACGGCTAATTCTTTTGACCCTTTCTTGGTCACTGCGGACAATCTCTATGGAGACTACGAAACTAGGCATAGTCAACTATGAAGTGCATTACAGTGCACAGGTGTGTTTGGAAACACACTGGTCATCTCACTCTTCCCTCACCCACATACCAACCGTCTACTGTCGACTGATTATACACTTATTACTTCTACACTAGGTTCGTTTTTATAAACTTATCTGTTTACTGAAAGTTTGCCAAGCACTCTGGAAAATAATTAAAATTCCTATTCTTAGCTGCTGTAGTTCGTAATCGTTTGCTAATTATAAAAAATAACCTGAAAATCATCAAATGCATAAATACTCAACGCATGTACACACGGCTGCACATCAAGCTATACATTTCCAGTATAAGCTGACCTCGCATTGTACGAAAATCCTATACAAAAACAATTCCATTTAAAAATATTTCCAGGAGAGAAAAGCTCATGCCGCGTACGAATGGATCTGGGGCGTCGCAGGTGGCTGCGTCGTCATGATGCTGGCCCTGGCCGGCGGCGTGTGGTACGCGCGGCGCGGCCTGCTGCCGTCGGCCGAGGCCAACAAGCTGTTCGCGACCGTCAACCCGGAGTACGTGTCCACGACCTACGTGCCCGACGAGTGGGAGGTGCCGCGCTCGGCCGTCGAGTTCGTGCGCGAACTGGGACAGGGCTCGTTCGGCATGGTAAGTCTAATTCAACTCTATTGTAGAACCCGTAAGGATTATTGTCGGTATCAGTTCACAGCGTGCTTTTACTAGCCCAGGAAAATAAAAACAATTAATGGCAAATCTGCGACAAAAAGTTCTAGTGAAGGATTTTCACAAGAATTATGTTAATCATGATGCAATGCTTTGTGAAAAGTCCATAAAGAAAACATGTTCCTAAAAAAAAAATTGTTATCAAAGGTCCCGCAAACCATGACTAGAAAAATTTCGTGAAGCATCCGGTTTACGTCAGCTGATGCTTCGACAAGTTTATTCCTTAGTAAATTCTGTACAAAAAGACTTACATACAATTCATTTAGGATCGAGATATATAAGGCAAAGAAAATTTGGAGAAAAACGCATAGGCACTCCTTTACTAAATCCGTGCGTATAATAGTGTATGTATGCTAACAACATTATGTTTTTATGATTAAGAAATCCATTCATCCAAAAGCCATTCCCCATACACACTCATCTTAGCAGAAAACTAGAACTAGGAAGAGGGATAAGAAAACGACTTACAATTAATAAAATAAGGACCAGGCCCGGGTCGAAGGCGCGTTGTGTTCCACGCGCGCCTCAAAGAGATGTCAGCACAACTGACGGGGTCCGCTAGAACCGGTGCCTGCCGGGGTCGCGGCCCCTGGCAACGTACAGGCAACTGAAGGAACACGGGTGGGTGTTAGTCAGTAAGAGTCTGACACGCCCTCCCGCTCCGCCCAGAGCGGGAGAAGTTATTTGATAATACCCCACCCAAAAAAAAAGGCCCATACCACCAAATTCGTTATTTACATATCTCGACTCCGCTTAGCTTCAGTGGATATAGTTGATCAGAGAGGAGAGGAGAGATGTCTAATATTTGCTTAGCATAAACAAAACATATGTATGACGAGAAGAGATGTGCTAGTTCCCCCTCGTCGCACAACCCGCCCGCACAATCTTCGCTTCGGTGGAGTCTGGGCCTTAGGCCTGCGATATCAAACAAAGTACAACGCGCATTTCACTTTAGCTTAAGAGGGAACAGAGGAATTTGAAAAACAGTTATTTGAAGAAACTATTGCCGTCGCGACGGCAATAGTTTCCTCAAATAATCTTTCGTCGTCTTACCTCAAGTCTGCAAGTGCGATAGGGATTGCTGCAGCTCAGACTGACCACACAAAATAATTGACGAGATCGACGTTGCGTATTCCCCTTTTTTATCCTCGAAAACTGAGTTGATTAAATAATTTTTTACATTAAAGTTTTAAGAAAGAGTACGTCTAGGTTCCTTTCATTTTATTTTATGTTAAAAACTTTTCGAATTTATCTGGTAGTCCTCTAATCCCAGTGGTCAAATGAGGCATTTTTGTAATTTTTAGAGGGTCATATTTTCTTACCAATAAGTTGCTTAAAAAGAACCAATTGATTCTTTTTCAGGTCTATGAAGGTCTTGGAAAGGGTATAGTAAAAGGAAAACCCGAAACGCGGTGTGCCGTGAAAACTGTCAACGAACACGCTACTGATCGGTAAGTAGAACATGTTGGAATACATTCATGCAGATAATTTGTACAGAAGCGCGAGCACTGAGCACAATGTTACTGCCGCAGGGAGCGTCAAGAGTTCCTGAACGAAGCATCGGTGATGAAGGCGTTCGACACGTTCCACGTGGTGCGGCTGATGGGCGTAGTGTCGCGCGGACAGCCCACGCTCGTCATCATGGAGCTCATGGAGTGCGGAGACCTCAAGACCTACCTGCGCTCGCACCGGCCCGACTCGGAGGCCTCGCTGCCGCGTAAGGGCGGCAACGACCCGCCCACGTTGCAGAACATACTGCAGGTATGTCGTTAGTTACATAACACCCCATAGCTCATGGAGTGCGGAGACCTCAAGACACCTGCGCTCCCACCGGCCCGACAAGGAGGCCTCATTATTTAATCTCACATCCAGAATTTATGACAATAGAAACGAATGGTAAACAATAGCAACAACGAATTAAAGCATTGTCTATACAAGAACAGGATATGTTTGTAAGACTCGCACAGCCCAAACCGCTAAAGGTGGAACTTGCATTTTTGATAGTATTTGTAGTTTAAAACACTAACTACGAGCGCTAATTACACTGTACTAAGTATTTTGCGAAAATCAGCCCTAAAGTAATAAAAAAATATATTTAAAAAATCCTCTGTCTTTTACACGACTACTTATTGACGTCTAAAACCCGCTTTATAGTTTTTTTTTTTACATTTTCTGCCCTTCCCTATCCTATGTCATGTGAGCGGTGGAACCACTGAGCACGGAGACGCCTCGGCGGCCGCTCCTAGAGAAGTACTGCCAACAGTTATCATTATCACACAAACCAAGCGTGTCAGTGAGCCCCGGATCTAGATTCTTTTCCAGGCGGGGCAAACGGCCGCCTGCCGCCCCCGCCCCCCAACTAGCAAAGTAATCCTTTACAGAAAGCTTATAAGTCTGTCACTACTAGTAACGTTCTTCTTGTCCGATGAAGCGCCAGCCCGCGCCGCAGCTGAGCGCGTAGCTTTAAATTCCCCGTCTAATAATAATATATCCGTGATCCAGCCTGTCCCATCTTGCTGTCCCCCCCTCAGCGACGCCCTAAGCCGAGGTTCGTACCCCACAGGGGGTGCCCTTAGCGAGCGTTCGCCTAATTTTTAACCGACTTCAAAAAAAGGAGGAGGTTATATGTTCGACTGTATGTATTTTTTTTTTTTTTTTTTTTTTTATGTATGTTCACCGATTTCTCCGCCAATTGTCAACCGATTTTGAAAATTCTTTTTTTATTCGTAAGGGTATACTCCTGAGGTGGTCCCATATTAATTTTGTGAAGATTTGATGTATACTTTGGGAGATAAACGAAGGAACTCCTCAAAAACAAACAGTACACGTAATGTGATTTGGATATTGTACTAAAGTTCAAAAATAATTGCTGGTTCTATCTATCCATCCGTGGTGAACTAATTATAGTCTTCGAAGATACCGCATGGAACTCCTCATCGGTGAACAGTACATGTAGGAACTTACAGTGAAAGGTTAGAAGGTTAGGGGATAATTCTTTGAATATTATAGGCACGTTTAGACCGTTACTTGTATTCTTATATTCCGTTGAGCTGATGATGGAAGGTACAACTCCTTATCGATCAGGAGTTAGAAGATATCTTGTCCTAGATAGACATACTCGTTGACATCGAGAATTGATTCCTCAGCAGACACTAGAGTGGGCTCTTACCCACTACTGTCTGCTTAATAAAAAAAAAAGCAGCCTTAATCATTTTGGCCTGGCCAATTATTATATTTTTATTTCTTAGGTTGTGTGATATTGTAATTTTAGCTTTGATTGTACGCTGTTTGTGGTGATTTTTAACCGACTTCTAAAAAAGGAGGAGGGTCTCAATTCGGATGTTTGTATGTTTTTTTTTTTTTTGTGTTTGTTCGCCCATAACTCCGTCGCTTGCCAACCGATTTGAAAAATTATTTTTTTGTTGGAAAGGGTATACTTTCCAAATGGTCCCATAAATTTTTTATCGAAATCGGACAAGCATTTTTTGTTTTTTTATGTTTGTTCCCGCATAATGTAAAACGTGGTGAACAGTTGACTATTTGTTGACTGTTGACTATACGGTGGCAACGTAACTTAGATTAAATAATAACCGTCCCACTAAAAAGTGAAAAATAAAAACTTTTTTACAAAAAAAAAAAACAACCGACTTCCAAATAAAACACTACAAAGTAAAAAATAACTTTAAATTCGGAAGTCGGTGGCAAAAAACTGAAATAGATCCAAAAAAAAAGACACCGACTTCCGAATTTAAAGTTATTTTTTACTTTGTAGTGTTTTATTTGGAAGTCGGTTGTTTTAATGTAGAATAGTTGCTCCTGGCTGGAGGCTTTGAGTGTAGTGCTTAAGGCAGCCACAGGATTGTTCGGTTGAGCAGTAAATACCTTAGTGGTATACCTGCGAGATGCCATAGTTAAAAAAAAAAAAAAAAAAAAAAAGTAACGTTCTTATAAAGGCATTGCGGTAGACTATTTAACTTGAATTTGCAAGGCCTTAACATACTCAAGCGCATTAGTTTTTATCTCGGTCTTATAGTTTGCTACAAGACTGACCTATAAAACACTCTTACTAGTAATAGCACTTCACAAGCGTAGATATTCTCAAGAGCATTTGCTTTTATATCTCAGTCTTATAGTTAGCTACAAGATTATCTTTTAGGAATAAGTCTCATAAAATTGTTTACAGTAAAACTAAAGATTCCAGAACAACATATTGATCCTCTATTAGCATTTTGTGAGAGAATAAGATATTATAACTAGAGATCGGATATTCGGATGCATATTTAAGTAAATTATTGCTAAGAAATCAAGCTTCTAAATTTAAAAAAAAATGTAATGTAAATCCCGTAATTCCATAAAATCAACTAATCGTATTCATGGTATGGAAACGACTTATGAGCCCTCCTATGAAGGTTACTTTTGCGGTGTTAACATAAAAATGTATAATTAGACCAACTGTAAAAAAAAAAGAGATTCCAGGGACCGAGTTGTTTGTCGCTATGTGCTATGCCAATTGGACAACCTACTTTACAACTTACAACATTAGCTAGCATTTGTATAGTCAAAAGTTTATCAACTCCGGAATCGCGAGATTTTTGCGACCGACAAAAAAGTGCATTCCACATTAGCCAACACCTCAGTTTTAGGTAAATATACATCCGAATATCCGATGCGCCGTTATGGTTTTGCTCGAGACTCTTTTAAATCTACTAGTACTTGATAAGAGCGCTTGATGATCAAACAATCTTATAAGCTACTAGATCAATAACGTTATTAGTAAACCTCAGCCATTTTGTTGAGATTCAGTTGTTCCCCTTCGTATTATAGAGATTAGATTATTTTATTATTGAGTGATGAGGACCGATTTGAATGAAATACACAATAAATGTTACTTCAAGCAACGGCAGCATCGTGATTTTTTTTGTATGTATTTATTTAACAGTTTATGTACACACATATAAACAGACAAGAAAAAAGGAACAGAAAAATACGTACACAGGTGATGCTTATTCCTAAAGAAATCTCTTCCAGGATACCTGCGATAGGAAAGTGGATAAAAAGAGATGTAGACAAGGTGTGTAAGACTAGAAGAGAAAATATATTCACAAATTTAAAAATAAACATACAATATAAGAATATACTTACATACATACCTCTAAACTAAATAACACCAAAATATATATACTAATAATTATTATGTAGTATATAATATAATAATAAATATAAAATATGCAACTATGACGAAGTGAAAAGATCTTTCACTCTTAAAAACTGCAACAGTTTGGCAATCCTTAATGTCAGGTGGAAGTGATTCCACAACCGAACCGCGTGCACACTGAAGGAGTGAGTAGAAGTCGGTTGAGTGGATTTAAGGAGATTTCGAATATGCGACCTGCATGGTGCATCAGAAGGACGGGCGTAGGAAAAGCGTTCCCGCAGATAGGATGGCGCTTTATGGTTGTAAAGGATGTTTAATAGCAGACACAATATCCGAGAGTTCCCGCGAAGTCGAATAGGACTCTCTGAGTGATTACGCTATTCTTGAACCGGTAATCGAATCTTCGCATTACGATTTACCTCGGCTTCAATGGCTACTCACATCTCGGACTACTCTTTTCGCCTGGTGTCCAACGGAGATACAACGTTCTATAAGCTGTGGCTTGGCAAATTAATAATTCAAAATATATAGGGCTATGAATTACTATTATTTCTTCATAAATCATATTTATTTGATTTGTGTTAATTCTGGGCCAGGCTTGTATGGGAGCGTTATACATCTCCTTTTCCAAAACTACCTAACTACTAAAGGAGGTGTTGACGTTCGAAGGGGAAAGTAGAAAACACGCGGAGTATTATAATAAAATAAACTGGAATTTACATTATCGGTATTGTTTCAGATGGCTATTGAAATAGCCGACGGTATGGCTTACCTATCGGCCAAAAAATTCGTGCACCGCGACCTCGCGGCGCGCAACTGTATGGTCGCCGGCGACCTGACCGTCAAGGTCGGGGACTTTGGCATGACCAGAGACATTTACGAGACTGACTACTATAGGAAAGGCACTAAGGGCCTGCTGCCGGTGCGCTGGATGAGCCCTGAGAGCCTCAAGGACGGAGTAAGTTGACTGACGCTCATTTTTTCACTATGTTACTATTATATGGATGGACTGTGTGAAGTATGTGTGGATGGATGTGAAAGTGAATAAATCAATTGGAATGATACGATGTTACCAACACTTGGATTTTTAATCATCTTGTGTGCTTCAGGTGTTCTCGAGCAGTACCGACGTGTGGAGTTACGGCGTGGTTCTTTGGGAGATGGCGACGCTAGCCATGCAACCTTACCAGGTACGTACACGCCTAGCTGGTCAGAGACAGTATAATTGAGTTCATAATTCTGTTTCCAATATATGTGAGTTCAAAAATGTACAAGCCTACAATCGTACATATAAAATGTACAACTTCAATATCTTTACAACATTCTCAAATTAACTTCTATACATTACAAAACAAAAACTACTTTACGTAAGAATATTTTTGCTAGCGAGGTTAGAGTTATCGAGTTCTACAGATCTATACTAATATAATAAAGCTAATCTCTGGAACCAGGGACCGAAACCGGTATGATCGACATGGGTATTTTTTCGGTTACAACATTTATATTTATTGCGGGTATTATTCAAATTAAAAAATCATTTATATATTTTCGATAGTCAAAATTGCGTAAGAAATTCCCTAAAAATGCCCGCCCTTCACCACTTCCCAGTGCTTTAGCTGGGAAGAAGTGTCGCAACAAACTCCCCAGCAGCACTGCTGTCTATTCAGTTAGACAAAAAAAAAACTTGTTCCTCTACAATAGTATGCAAAATAATTTACATTACTCAACACAAAACATCAAATAAAATTGTTTGCCCTATTGTCAGCTAGCACACGCCAATATACCAATAAAAACATAGAAATCTGTAATCAATCGAAAGTAAAAACTAACACGTAAACAGAACTAATACCCAAATAAAAGCCTCCAGGCATAAAGGGCGTGCCTTCTCCAGTTAGAGCTATAATAGCTAAAGGTTAGGTACCTTAAATTGAATACAAACAGTATTAATACCGGTTACCGAAATAAAAATTACCCCTATCTTACACATGCCGTCGGTATTAGTCAAAGGGCGCGCATATCCTGTGTGTGTAACCGGTATTAAAACGGTAACCTAAATAGAGGTAACATGTTTCTTCTTCCTGATTCCCCAGATAGCGGTAACCTTAGTCGTAGAAGGAACCAAAATTCTTCGATACCCGTTCCGTAATTTATAAAGGTTTTCGGTCCCTGTCTGGAACTACCAGTGTGATATGAAAAATTATTATGCATTTGATAGCCCAATTCATGAGAAAGGATAGAGGCTATTTAACATAACGCTACGAACCTTAGGAGTCGAGCAAAAAGAAAGAGTCAGAAGGAACGCTAAGCGAATATATTTTATGTTAAAACAAGAAATTTCATGCGGATGAAGTAAGTAAGACGAAGAAGACGCGGGCAGTAGTTTAGCTGGTTTTTGGTAATTGTCAAAACCCTATTTTCCCACCATCGATTTCATGATGTAACCCGTGTCGCGCCGCAGGGCCTGTCCAACGAGCAGGTGGTGCGCTACGTGGTGGAGGGCGGCGTGATGGAGCGGCCCGAGCACTGCCCCGACCGCCTGTACGAGCTCATGCGCGCCTGCTGGACGCACCGCGCGCCCGCGCGGCCCAGCTTCCTGCAGCTCGTGGCCGACCTGGTGCCCACGAGCCAGCCGCACTTCCGCCAGCGCAGCTTCTTCCACACGGCGCAGGGCCAGGAGATGTACGCGCTGCAGCGTACCGCCATGGGTCAGTCTCACCACACTCAGTTCCGCCCGCATGCTCCCGCGATACCTTTTTCAATAAGATTGCTCGATTACACCAGGATAAATACGCGGATTAGTGATCGCAAAAGTGATAGACTCTTGACGAAGCTGATGTCAGTACACCTGCCAGGACTGGAAAATTTGGCAAGCTGTATAGCATTCAAGTAGCAGTTTTCATTGTTGTGAATCCTCAGCCTAGGTGCAGAGATTACCACGCATTAGGTTGACGTTAATGCTTTCCCCTTACGTCCTGGTCTTCGTCAGCAAATGATAACATTTGTTACTAGTACGAACCTGTGTTTAATACGAGCCCGCTTTTCTGTTCCCTCCGTTGCGCCCCGTAGAGACGTGTGCCGAGTCGGCGGCACGCTGTTGAAACGTAAGTAGCGGTACAAGTTTGCATGTTTAACGTAACGTGAGATGCGTGCGGGGCACTTTTGTTATCATTTTCTGAGCGACCATGAACCATTGTAGTGACAGTATGATTCATTTGCGATACCGACTTTTATGGCGAAGCCGATCAGAACTATGCAACGGGCTAAACCGGACCCTGTTTCGAACCGAATTAAAAATAATTAAATTTAATACTTCTGCTTTGGTGCCCTATTATGTGGTCCGGAGTTTTAAACAGATGCAAGTAGACAATTTGGTTGATTTATTTTTAGAATTCCACTGTCATTCCATCCGTTGGTATTAACTCTGCCGCACTACTATAGTTGAACTTCTTAGTTACAAATGCTTATAATTATAATTTTGCCGATCTTTAAGCTCATATTTGAGTGAAATATTTTTCGTGAAATGTGTCGTATAGGTAACTCGTCGGTGGAGTACTAACCGTCGGGTGTATTTGCAGAGGAGGAGCAGGAGCTGGCGGAGGTGAACGTGGGAGCGGTAGCGACGGGCTCGGGCTCCAACCTGTTCGGCGTGTCGGGGCGCCTGGCGTCGTGGGTGCGCGAGCTGTCGTCGCTGCGCTCGCGCGCCGACGACGACGCCGCCGCCGAGCCGCTGCAGCCGCTGCAGCCGGCGCCGGGCCTCAAGTCGCCCAACGGCCTGCCGCCCGCCGCCGCCGGCTGCTAGCCGGCCGGCGCCGGCCCGGCCGCCCGGCCCGCCCGGCCCGCTAGCCACATCTACCTCAGGTCGGCCGCCGAGCCGCCGACTCTTCGAATCGTAGCCGTAGCCTAGTGTAAATATCGTAATGATCGTCCGACGAGCGGGGATCGTCTCTGACTGTAGTGTATATTAGGGGGAGCCCCTCGATCCCCCCGCATTTATTACGTTAGCGTGCCGGGGCCGAAGGGAGCGTCAGTTTTGTTGTTTTGTGAGAGCTCGACCCGAGACGGCGATACGTTTCTTTTCGTCTGACGATTCGTTTTCATATCAGGAAAGTAATATTTTTGCTGAGACGATATTGAGTGAGTCGATTTGTCTCGACGTGAATCCTATATAGTTTACCTCGACGTTATTATATAGTTATAGATCGGTGTCACTTTTGACATAGCCTATTAATGTTAAGTTTACCATTTAAGATGTATAGTTTTATGTAGGCGAGATCGTGTACAAATTATTTTTAATGATTTCTTGACTTATAGTTCGGTACCTTGCTACTGTTTCAAGGTAAAAGTAATTTTGTAACGTGTCAAATTCGTTGAAGTTGTTATGTTGTTGTGCCAAGTACTTTCATTGCAAACGTACTTGCGATATGAATTTGTCACTTGTCCTAATCGATGCAAACGCTTATAATACTCAACTGTTGGATAACCTGTTTCATATATCAAGTTATTTTTGCTACTTGTATAATGAATAATTTCAAATACTGAGTTAAAATTAAATTAACCACCAAAGATTTGGAAAATAAACGTCTAAATTTACAATTATTTTTATGCTGTTACTTATTATAGCTTTGTTATCAATTTTTGCAAAGATAATGATATAATTGTATTAGAGTAATTATACAGGGTCGTTTCAAATAGTTGTAACTGGTTTTAGTAGGAACGTGAAGCAACACCCACTGTTTAGTCATAATGCGTCAGTTACACGAGAAAAGACGAAGAATGTGTTACTTACTGTTGCCGGCCATACGTAACTAGCGATATGTTATATTGCATAAACTACAAGTAGGATGTGTATTCTCATGTAGTTTGTACAAACGAGTACTTACTAGTACCAGTTAAGTGACAATGTTGAATTTAAATGACTTCATATACCGCAACAATTATTATTTAACAACTTAATATTTTGTGTATGAATGATTATAAATGTATATCATAATCGTGTTGCAGTTATTCTCAATAAGAATTTACGCTGAAAACAATGTGTTCCCATCGACTTAAATGCAATAGATAATACCTGCCACTATTTTAAAATAAGTAGTTATATTACTTACATGCTAATATTATTTTAAACAAAATGTAAAGCCAAAGTATATGTAAAGATCAGCGCACACCAGCGACAGGGACACGGGTCGCGTCGCCTCGGGCCGCGACGTTGAGCCTTAGTGTGCACAACTAATCAGTGAACTATGTACGATCGCTACAATGTATGGTAATATCTCACTAAGGAAATAACTAAATAAGTTACAGAAATAGTTAATTTATGTAATGCGAATATATTTATGTATGTAAAGTACGTAAAGTTAAATGAGAACTTATACACATTATGTATTCTTAGAGTTGAACTTATATTATGTTCATATTTTTCCATTCGTATACTTACAGTTTTTTTTAATAATAATTTAGTTCACTGAAATATATCTGTAGTAACACAACGTAATAATTAGGTATGTTCTAGTTCCTTTTTTATTTTGTTTACATTTTAATGTGCAGTGATTTTTGGCAGCAAGTATGTAGTATGTAGATATTTACTTTGTTAATTTAATTAATGACATAACGTGAAATAGACATGATGGTTTCAATATTGTTTAGAATTTGTAACTAAAGAAATAATTTTCATTGACAGCAAGTTTCTAGTTATATAAAACTACGAAAATCAAGTGTTAGCTACATAATAGTAATAAACTGTAATAAAGTATAATTATTATAAACATTCAACCAAAGTTAGACTCCAATATATACAACAGTCGTGGACATTAGACTCCAGGCGTCAACCAGCACTCGCGGCTGGGGTCCGATGTAGTAATAATAACTATAACGATAATGTGGTATAAGGGTTTAAACGAGTGCCTTCAGACATCCAGCCTTCATGCATGCAGGTTCGTCGACTGTGAGGTGGACACGATGCAGTCGCGAGCTCACTACGCGGCCCGACGTGGCCCGCGCGCCTGCAGTACCTACTCTCTACTATAATCGCGTTTGTTTCTCTCTCGTTTGTTATATTATAAACGTGTTTGTTTCACAAGTAACGCTAAAATTTCGTTAAATAATGTTTTCGATGGCATTTAGATTGTTTTAATTTTAACAAGAACTCTACCGCAGGACATAAATTCAGCTCGGTTGTCTATTGATAGGCGATGTATTATTATACTAATGGCTTACCTATAGTATTTTATTTAAGTCGTTGACCACCTTTTTTTTGTGAATTAGTAAGAAATCAGGTAAAAAGATGTAAGTAATACGTTGGGAGCGAGAGGGGCGAAAACGAAGACCTGGCGGACTGGGACTAGTACATGATCGTACACGTTTGTGTTGTTGTCGGGGGCACAAGGCACGTTGCATCACTGATTGAACCATTTTTAGTAAAATCGAAACGATCTTCGTTGAAACCGAAATCCAAATATTGTTTTATGTGTAAAAATTTGCATAGTGCCTTTTGCTCAATTATGAGGAATGTCGTAGATAGGTATCGTTAAGTGTAACCTAAATATATTAGAACTATAATGTAGTTCCATTTAAGTTATTCGCTAATGTTCCAGTGAGTGAAACACACAAAGCCCCACCAAACTGAAGCTCGCTGCACTGGAATGTTACGCGGTGTAATGTATGACATGGAGTCTAGTGCGCGCACACCCGCCGAGTTGCGCGCGGCCGTGACAACGAGCGAGCTGAGACACTCCACGCCGACACGCTCACACGCATCCGTATACACTCGCCTCTCACATTTACTGTTTTTTTTTTAGAAAAATATACGAAACTCGACTTGAGTATCAACTAGTCTTCCCGATTAGCGTTTATTTGATGAGTATAACGAGCCTGCAATGTTAGACACGTGGAGCGAGCGATGCGTGGAGTGACTGCGCCGAGTCTCGCACAACGTTGCCTCACACAGCGTTCCCTGCGGACTGTGCCTACTATCGACCTTTGTTACTTACCTTACGCTCTTGTTTTTATCAGTATTTGTTTAATTGTGATTATCACTATACAAGGCAGTTAAATTACCTCATTTTTAGTGATTATGTTATGCATAAATTATATTGACTGATAAAATAATTTCCAAATGATTTATTTCCTTGTGTGAATTGTGTATGTTTTGTATAAGTGTCGGGGTAGCGTTGTGCTATATGCTCAATTTAGATACAATTTCACCAAACGATTGAGATAGTGTACAATTTTATATAATTAATTTAATAAAAACCGAGTACCTATTAATAATTTTAATATTTATATTAATAAAAAAGTTATAAAAAATATTACAATCTAGTTTGAATACATCCTTTTAGAACTAAAATTGGACTAAGGACGCTGGACGTGTTGCGTGGGAAGTGGTATGTGTGAACTAAAATCAAATTCATCCAGTGTCCATTGCGTTAAAATTCTTAAAAGAAAAAACCAGCTAAGTGCGAGTCAGCCTCGCGCACTAAAGCCTGGTTCGGGCTATGTTAGTAATTTAGTCAAGTGGCGAGTAATTTAGTAACTAAATATTATGTCTGAACAATAAACATTTTGTCGAATAGTTTAGTAAGTGATTTAGAAAGAAAATGGTTTGACTAGAGTCGACTCTAGTCAAACCATTTTGTTATATTTTTTCGGGCGAGTATCGCCCCTCACACGCGGTGTGACGCGACCTACAGACTAAATACGAACAAAAAAACAGGTCGCGCGTGTTCCTGAGATTTTTGCATATTCCCGCAGCTAGCAACTCTTATCTAGTTTGTGCGATATAAAGTTCATTGCTATGTAACTACATTTCGTTTCAAAATTCCATTCTGCTCTGCATGTAAATTATTTCCTGACTTAGCCCATGTACGCACGGACGTAAAAATATCGCGGCAGGATTTTATCGCGCACTGGATTTTCAACTCTCGGTGTTGAGCTGAGCGTTAAGAATCCAGTGCACGAAAAAATCCTGCCGCGATATTTTTACGTCCGTGCGCACGTGGGCTTAATTTCTATTTTTGTTATCCTTTTCTTTTTAAACGATTTTTAGAAGCGGTTTTTTCCCTTTGTTCTCTCTAATTCTCTTCAAATAAATCTTAAGAGGTTCTCGGAGTATTAATGTTGGATCTCCACAAACACATGGCTCATCCTTCCCATAGCGCATTAGCAAATAATCCGCTCTTATAGAACCTTCGTTGCCATTATCTTTCAACTTTCTCAAAAAACGTATATAGCATGGTGGAAGTCCATTTTGTTTAGCCCCCATTATTATGATTTCCTTGTATGACCATGACGGCCACTGCTCAACGGGTATGGGATCTCTGTTACCTTTCGGTAGAGGATACACTTTTTGCATATAAGTCCGGCACGTCAATATATCCATATGAGGAGTAAGGACTTGAACATTTTTCACGAAAAACTTTTTAGTACCAACATCCTCATGCCTGCAAAATAAAATAATATTCTCAAGGAAAAGTAATAATAAGTGACTAAGGTACCTACCTACCTACTTAACTGACTTAGACTTACCTATCGAGAAATTCCAGATCGTCTATAAGAAGTCTCCATATGACGCCCCATACATGAGCGTTAGCCGTGGGCACAATGGTGGCGAGGGGACCTTCCCAATACATGCTTAACTTCATGAAGTCAAGTCTAAAGTTCTACAAAGGCACAGGTAAGTTTATAAAGTTTTTACTAAATAGGTAGGTACCTTTTTCTGTCTGTATCTATCTACATTATATCGGTAAGGTAAGTAAATACATACATCTAGTCTTGCTATAGATACAAATTCTGCAGTTGGACAGAACGTTCTAATACGAAACGAGAACATATTGGCTGCATATGCGAAATACAGAAACGTGTCGGGTTTGTGAATTTCGGATTTCATCATTTTTATTCATCACTGGTAAATTGTAAGTACCTACCTACAACTATTGATTTTTGGAGGAGCCAAAATTTGAAAATACCCAGACATTTAAATAGGTATAACCACAGATTAAATAGAGATACTACGCATAGAGTATAGTAACTAAAATGATACTACGTATGACTTAACCACAGAAAAATATGGACAGGATGGAAATTAGGCCTATTTTGTTGATATCATGGACTTATTTATATGCGTTAGTGTTGTCACTCTTAAATTGTAAAGTGTTGACATACTTCATATAACGAGATTTAATGATTTATAAGTCAATGGATTTATGCGTTTTTTATCGAGAAAAACCGCACATAATCTGACAAAATCAAGTACCTACGTCAAAAAATCATAAATAAATACAGTCAAAACCGTTTATAAAACGACTTCGTCGGGACCGTCAGATAACGGTTGATAAAGCCGATAGTATAACTAAACACTATGTCAAGTAAACAGAAATGCTGAGACCTAAAAATATCGTCGTTATAACTGAACAGACAGCTGTGCTGCTGGGGAGTTTGTTGCGCCACTTCTTCCCAGCTAAAGCACTAGGTAGGCAGTGGTGAAAGGTGGGTATTTGGGGGACTGTCATAATTAAGTATGTAATTTTGACGTCGAAAAGTGCTGATTCTCAGCCTTGTTTGAATAAATGACTTGAATTTTGAATTTGTACGCATAAAAAAAATAAAAGTTAATAAAATAGATTATAATTTCTGAGATAATTTGAAACTGCTAGATTTTGGCAGGAGTTTTATGAACCTACCATGGATAATAAACACAAGAAATCAATAATTATAATAAAAACTTCATAGTATCTACCAACCACTCTCAGGATATGCATATCTTACACATTCGACTAGCCGGCCAGCCGTCACGCGCCTCGGGCAGATCGCGTTGAAGTTTGGTTTAGGTTGTATTATTTTCTTATATTTTAAGAGGGAGGCTGGTGGGCCGGTAAGTGGTAGGTGGTTCCTTAGTACAAATGTCTAAAAGTTAACTAACCTAAGCTAAGTCACTTTTTTTCGCCTGTCTGTGTGACGTGATTAGATGGTCAATCAGGCTTAATACTATTCATATTATGAGGAGGATTACATCCTCGATAACCGTGAACTAGTAACACTTACGAAAACCGCTACGAAATAATGACTAAGTAGCATCGCAAACAGACATTTTTTGAAGGAATGTGCGCAAATAATGCGCTACATTTATGTACTTAGTTTTTTTTTTGGATGGTAAATTATCAAATAACTTCTCCCGCTCTGGGCGGAGCGAGAGGGCGTGTCAGACTCTTACTAACTAGTCATAGACTAATATACAGGGTGTTTGGCGCATGGACCGACACAATTTTTTCAGGAATTTGGGAGGTCATTAGCTAGGTTCTACCCATACACCCTTTGTCCCAAATGTCACGGTTGGTTACATATGATTATTTTTTTAAAATGAAAAAAAATCCCAAAATGTGTCCTTTAATTTGAAATAACTTTTTTGTTTGTGGGTGTAGTGGCACAAAACAAATTTTGTTGCATTCTCCAAAGTCCTTTAAATCTAAAAACATCTTTGTTTTATACAACTGGTTTCAAGAAAATTCCTTACAAGCTTCCAAAGTTAATTTTTGTATTTAATGAATGAAATTTTACAACTTCTAAATTAATTATAAAAAAAACTAAAAGCTATTTTGAACTTAGCTTTATTTAAAAAAGTTCTTTAGTTGATACCCTTTCTAACGGTATGCTACATGTCATAGAAATTATTCATTTATGTTGTAAAAATAAGGGATACTACTATGCCACGGCCGAACCGCACAAAACAATGGAACCAGTTTGAACGATACCGTCGCGTCAATGTAAGCGCAGGTAAAAAGTTCGTCTCTTTCTTGCACATGTAAAATGATTTTTGTCTTTGTCTAACATTGAGTTGGACGTTCGGGATGTGACAGGTACGGTGCAGTCAGTTGAGGTCTGACTATCTCTGCTGTTGGAAGTGCCCGTGTGTTTCACATTCTTCTCTTTTTTTTCATTGAGTTTTGTTTGTTAAATCTTGTTATTGTTATTGTTTTTTCCGCATTTAAACTGTTTTATTGTTGTGTTTATCTTCGGTGTTGATAGTAAAATGCCTACCTTCAGTAACGAAGAGTATGCCGACATGCTACTCGCGTATGGCAGGGCTAACTGCAATGCGCGCGAAGCGCGAAGAATTTATCAGGAGCGATATCCTGATCGACGTATACCACACCACGAAACCTTCTCTACAACCTATCGACGTTTGAGAGAGACAGGAAACCTAAATCATCAAGAACCTCGAGTGAGTGCCGTGCAACATAATGTAGCCGTAGATGAAATGATTCTTCAAGCTTTTGATGAGGAACCTACAACAAGCATACGAACTGTTGCTGCAAGACTTAACTTAACAGTATGGAAAGTCTGGGCGGTTCTTCGGGCAGATGGGAGGCATGCATTTCATGACACCCCTGTTCAAGGTAAATAACACACCAGCCCCTTTTTTTTGTAACAAAAAACCCGTTTTAACCTATTTCAATTTTCAATGACTAGTTATTTCGTCAAGTAAAGATACTTTTTTTTTTCGTGGTAAAATCATCAAATGAGTCCTCCCACCCCGGGCAGGGCGGGAGGGACTGTCAGACTTGTACTGACTAAAATCCACAGTGTTCCTTCAATAGCCCTTTACGTTCCGGGGTCACGGTAATAAGTCCCGCGACCAAGTAAAGATACTTAATAAATTTTTAGACGTTTGATTTTCTTTGTTTCACAAGTTATTTATTCATGTTTGAATTTTTTTTTAAGTTATATCCAGAAAAACGAAAATCTTTTGTGGTATTGGCAGTACCTCAAGGATTTTTTTTTGTTTTAGGGCTCGAAGATGGTGATAATGCTAGACGGCTGGATTTCTGCAGATTACTACTACATACAGACGTCGAAGATGGCAACTTCTTGAAAAGAATTTTGTGGACCGATGAATCAAATTTTAGCCGTGAGGGAATAGTGAATCTCCACAATCTTCACCACTGGAGTCACAAAGACCAAAATCCTCGCGTTAAAAGGCAGAGTTCTTTTCAAAGAAAGTTCAGTGTCAACGTTTGGGCTGGTGTTATTGGACGCAATCTCATCGGCCCATATTTTTTGCCAGAAAGGTTGAATGGAGACATTTATTTAAATTTTTTAATCAATGATCTACCCGAACTTGTTGTGCCAGTTTTGGAAGAAGGTGTGCCGATAGTTTTCCAAAATGACGGCTGTCCAGCACACTACCAACTGAACGTGCGAGAGCATTTAGATAATGCCTTTCCAAACGCATGGATTGGTAGAGGCGGCCCCATTCCGTGGCCCGCACGGTCCCCAGACCTGACACCTTTGGATTTTTACGTCTGGGGACGTGCAAAAGAATTGGTTTACCAGACAGAAGTGCCCACTAGGGAAGTTCTGATTGAACGAATAACCGGCGCGTTCCAAACTATGAAAGAAGAAATGCGACTACGTACAACGACAGTTGAAATAAGAAACAGATGTCGTGCATGCATGCGAAATGGAGGAGGTCAATTTGAACAAGATTTATAACTTTTTTTTAACTAGCCTATTCTGTCCCACTGCTGGGCAAAGGCCTCCCCCATTACTTTCCACCTTTCCCGGTGTTTTGCCTCCTTTTTTATAACTTTAGTTTATTAAAAACCAAATAACCTTAAAAAGTCTTTTTCTTAACCCTGACTCTCCTAACTAGTATTTTGACTACATAATGAATAATTTCTATGACATGTAGCATACCGTTAGAAAGGGTATCAACTAAAGAACTTTTTAAAATAAAGCTAAGTTCAAAATGGCTTTTTGTTTTTTTTTATAATTAATTTAGAAGTTGTAAAATTTCATTCATTAAATAAAAAAATTAACTTTGGAAGCCTGTAAGGAATTTTCTTGAAACCAGTTGTATAAAACAATAGTTATTTGTTATACAAGAGTGCAAAGTTGCTTTTTAACCGCGTGTTCAATTTTGATGACCGAGCAAGCGAAGGATTCTAAAATTGAATCACGAGCGCAGCGAGTGATTCAAAATTAGAATCCTGAGCGTTAGCGAGGGAATCAAAAGAGCACGAGGTGAAAAATCTTTGCACTCGAGTGCAACACGTAACTTTTCATTCCACCTCAGCGAGGAAATGACTAAATGCAAAAAAAAAAACGTTTGCGCATTATTAACAGTTTCAGTCAATTCTGTTGGCGTCAAGCAAACTTCCTCGTCGCTAGAATCACTCATTTTAGTTTTTTCACTTGTTTTCAAGTTTCTTGTTTTTAATATACCTAAGGTTTAACAATGACGTGAAAAAATGCCGCGTAAAGAACCGCGTACAAAGCAAATTGAAAAAAGAACACCAAGAAGGTTCCGAGTCTGAGTTTTTAACAAATTAAAAAAAAGTTGTATGATATATTCGGCACCATAGAGGTAGCAGTAAATAGGTTTAATGTTTTTTTTAATTCACAAACTTAGTGCACACGATGTTCTAAATTCAATTTACTTTATCCTCTAGAGAATAAAAACGGCTTTTCCACTCAGATACTGAAGATTAAAAATACTCTTTCCGAGATGGTGGGATGAAAAGATGTTTTTAGATTTAAAAGACTTTGGAGAATGCAACAAAATTTGTTTTGTGCCACTACACCCACAAACAAAAAAGTTATTTCAAATTAAAGGACACATTTTGGGAATTTTTTGCATTTTAAAAAAATAATCATATGTAACCAACCGTGACATTTGGGACAAAGGGTGTATGGGTAGAACCTAGCTAATGACCTCCCAAATCCCTGAAAAAATTGTGTCGGTCCATGCGCCAAACACCCTGTATATATGCCTCCAGTTGCCTGCATGTTGCCATGGGCCACGGTATCCCTTTCGGACTTACCCGCGACCCTGGCAGTTTTATGTCTTACTTTACATGCTTAATTTTTTTTTAAGCTATCTTCTGTCGCTCGCTGCACTACATTGCAACAGCTATTCTCATATAATTTTCTCTTTATACAGATGTTGTGTCCCCAGGGCCGTCTAACCGTCTTAACCATAGGTACTTTGGCGCCCGCCTTGCCAAAAAAAAAAAAAAAGATTCTTTTGTGTTCCTGTTTTAGGGTCCGTACTAGCGTTGCGTGATGGCCCAGCTAGCGTTGGTAAAGGCCTCTCCTCTCATGCACGAGGTTGTGGGTTCAAATCCGGGCAAGTACCAATGTGACTTTTTCAATTCATATGTACTTTCAGAGTTTATCTTGGACATTACTGATATCAGTGAAAGAAAACATCGTAAGGACATATTATTATAAATTATGTCTAAAATCACCAACCCGTCTTGAGCAAGCGTGGTGGTAGATATTATTAGTCCGCAGGTACCTCGAAAGGAAAAAACTGAACCCATATTGGATCACTTTGTTGTCCGTCTGTTTGCCTGTAGATAAGTCTGTCAAGAACCTTTGACGCGTGGAGCTATCAATTCAAAATTAATATCAAATACTTAGATCTACGGTCCCTTAGAGCTCCAAAACAATCACTCTTCTAACTCAAAGCATTTATTTTAATTAAAATCGGCACACTCGGTCAAAATTTAATTACAAACTAACCTTTCTAATATGTAGGTATTATGTGTTCAATGGCGGCAAGAGGTATTACAAATCAATGGTGATAATAATAGTAAAATGAATTATTCGTATTTTAAGAAAGTCATTTAGAATCATATAAACCCGTTTTAATTATTTAAAAAAAAACCGGAAAAGTGTGAGTAGGACTTGCGCCCTGAGGGTTCCGTCTCAAAGCTGTGCTTGCTCGGCTGTCCGAATTTCCAAATCTGGATTGAAGGACAAACTTAACTTTTCAATTGAAAAATAAATTTTAATAGAGTAATGAAATACAGACTAAATGTTAGTTCAAGACTAAATGTTACCTACTTTTTTTTTTTGGGTGGGAAATCCAGACGAGGACGCCGTGGCGCCGCTCTAGCCACTCCTCAAAGAGGGGACTTATCGTCGCAATAGTGGCGTGCCCTTCAAGACACGGCCTATGATTTTTTGATCCTATATTGAAGAAAAAACTTAACTTTGCAGTTCATATAGTAACTATAAACTACTAACTTTCAGATTTTCCTCTTTACTTGACTTTACTTCTCGCGAAACTTCATGCTGCTGGGCCCAAGGGAAGTACCAAATAAGTAGACTGGGTTATATGGAGTGTCAAAATATACGGCTAAAAGGCCGTATTTTTATTGCGTTGACTTGGAAGAGACCGTAGATCGAAGTTTTTTAGGTCATAAGTCATCCTTTTAGGGTTTAAATTTTTCAGTTTGAGGTAGGTACCTACGCAACCCTAAAATCTGCCTGTTACCTTTTATGCAGTAAAAGCAAAACGGATGTAGATGAAAGGCATACGGATAATACATGACCTGGGTTAAGACATAGGATACTCTGAATCCCGGTAGTACGTTCCTGTGGGATATTTTCCGACCTCAACGCGGGCGAAGCCGCGGGCAAAAACTAGTAATATTATAAATGCGAAAGTGAGTTTGTTTGTTTGTTACGCTTTCACGCCAAAACGTTGAACGGATTTGGATAAAACTTGGCACAGGGGTAGACCTTGACCTGGAGAAGAACATAAGGCTACTTTTCATCTTGGATCGCAGACGAAGTCGCGGGCAACAGGTACTAAAAAGATAAAAACAATAAACCAATTCAAAAATTTAAATAAGCCATGGGCAGCTAAGAGAAAACCAATCCCAACGGCGGCGCCCGTTCACGAAGGCGCCCCTAAGACCCTGCGTCCGGGTGTTTCTTCCTTGCACCCCCGGGTAAAGACGGCCCTGTGTGCCCCGTATACTGAGGTAAAGTCTGCAATGAGACTTGATTAATACCTAATTCTGTTTTGTTTTGCCTATGAACACAACAGAACAGATAGTGTTCTGTTGTTCAAATATTAGTGGAATAAAATAGCAGTTATTAAAATAATATTAACATAACTACCTATTACTTGAAATGCTGAAAAGCAGTGTATCAAATAATATTGCATCTACCTACTTATTTACATTTAATGAGTTAATCAACTTTTGCTGCAGATCGTACATGATGTACAATTTACGTTCATGTGGGTATGTTTTTATTTGAAAATAAAAGTCAGGTTAAGCTAAGGACTTTTGAACTCAGTCATATTCATATCCATAGGCTATCATCACAGATGTACAATATAGATATAAAATATATCATCACAAACTTTTTTGCAATTTCTCTATCATTTCAGGAGAGGCTTCTTGGCCATTATTTGGTATTTTCTTGAGTTCTTCAATATAATATTCTGGAATTTTGCATTCCATTGCACCAGTTACAATACAGTTTAAATATGTTATGCAAGGTCTTCTCTCTGGAGGCAGTTCTTCACCCTCTTTGCGTATTGGAGGATTGATTGTTTGTTGGTATGTCCGGCACTCTGCACTGGAATCATCGGGTAGAACAATTTTAACAGTTTTAGCAAAATACCAATTTGAATCCACACCTTCTTGCCTACAAAAAAAAAAAAGACATTACATTGCGAGTTGTCCACTGCGAATTTGCAGTTAATTTAGCTCCCCAGTTTTTCATAAATTAAGTGGGTCTATGAAAAAATTACGAGCTAAACTAATAATATAACCCATTCATTATTATCTAGTCAAGACATGCTTACTTGTCCAAAGCAGGCATATCATCATTATTCAATCTCCATATTGCTCCCCATACATGTGCACCAGGGGTGGGTACTATAGTAGCCGAAGTACCCCGCCAGTGTTCCGAATATTTAATAAAATCGAGCAGGTGGTCCTAAAAGAAAAAAGAAGTGTCAGCAGAAATGTAGGTTGCACCATGACAATTTGCTTTATATTTAGGAAAGAGTGGACAGACAAACATCTTTGTTAGTTTCTGTATGCATTACATTGCATGCTGTATTAATTTAACATTGTGTGGTACGTAATATAAGGTTTATTATTTGCATCAGTCTACCTGACCTCAGACCAAATGAAAAATCAAGTAAACAGTGATGTGAGGCCGGTTTCATAAACATGTGTGCACTTATAGTTCACGCGGTGTAGCATGGTGCGGGTGACAGGTGACAGAAAGGGTAAAATATAATAAAATTTACTTGTTTTTACTGATTCTGTATTTTACGACTGATCCGTACCTACATACAGATTGTGTACATAATACGGACTCAGTGATAGCTGTAGTAAATTTATTACCCTTTCTGTCACCTGTCACCCGAAAAATGCTACACCGCGTGAACTATAGTGTTAGTGAGGTGTGTTGAAATATAAATTTGATAGAATTTTATGTCCATGGTATTTATTGGCTGGAATTCAGTTTATGATTTGAGTTGATGATTAAAAAAGAAATAGAAGAATGCTTTTGAATTTTATTAAAGTATTTTGTCATTGAAGATAAGGACAGATATATTAAAACGTTTGAAGAGAAAGGTTTAAATTTTTACAGGGGTTTTTGATAGGAATGTATCTTTGATGCAGCTATCTATACACTAGAATCATGAAATAATATTTATGTTATAACAAGACAAATTATAATGTGATATCAGTTGTGTTGTGTTTTAATTTTGAGAAGGAGGGATTCTGAAGCTGGGGTAAGAAAATGAATTGATTATAAAGCGAATATAAAGGTAAATGAAATAGTGAAACGATACATCATAATAATAGTTTATGGGCCTGCATATTTCACTATTTCATGCTATAGGAATTGCCTGAAAATTTTCTGGACTTTATGTGGAAATTTTGAAATAATTTAAAAAATGGAAGAAATTAGATTGTCAAAACTGACAAACGATTCAGAATATGTGCTGTGGAAACAGAAATTAATTTCATTATTAACAGCGAAAGCACTGGATTGTGATTTGGAAGAAGGTGCAGAAATGTAGAAGGATTTCGCTATAAAAGACGCGAAAGCAAGATTATTAATAATATGTTCTATTAGCGATAAGTAGGTACACTGTTTACGCAATAAACTGCGAAACAACAAAGAAAATAATTGAAAAATTTGACACATTATTTCTCGGGCTTAAGGAGACTCAAGTTTCTCGACTTTTGGAAGATTTTTATACATACAAATTTAACAACATTGATACAATGCTATCCAGCATTTGCATTGATTCATAGCCGAAGTGGAAAATAAAGCGACGAGAATAAGAGCATTAGGATACAATTTGGATGATAAACTAATTATTACAAAAAATCTGTCAAACCTTATACATTGTAGAACAGCATGGGAATCTACAGCATCAGCAGAAAAGACTATAATTAATTTAACATCAATAATTTCTAGAACTCAAGATGAGGCAAGAAAGTTCAGAAACATATGTGGAATCAAAAGCAACATCTGTTGAGCCAGAGAAACAAGAAAACATCTTTCACGTGAGAAGCTGTTTCAATTGTGGCAAGAAGGGGCATATTGCGAAATATTGCAGAACAGTAAATAATGACAATCGAACATTCATTAACACAACTGTATGTTATAAATGCTTGAAGAATGGACACAAACACACATACTGCAATCAAGAGTTAAACTGTATGAAATGCAAGTGTAATACACATTATACAAAGTTCTGCCTAAAAGAAAGCATAAGTAACTTCTATGCAACAGAATCTGAAGTTGAGTTCATAATAGATTCAGGTACGAGCAGTCATATTGTTAAGTACATCTGAAAGTTATCTTAAAGATAAGGAAAACATTAATCATAAAATCATGACTGCAGATGGCAACATAGATGAAGTTAACATCATGGGAAATATTTATACATATATGACGATAGTCTATACACCTTGTTCAAGCGTATGATGATTGTTCTATACACTTGTGATACTATAGAGACCCGGGGATTATGAATAAAACCGCCCGTGTTGAGTGTGGTAAAATCACTGATATATTTTACTTAGCCGATTCACTAAATGATCGCGCGTATGCAAACGCTGAGTTAGCTTAACCTACTTAATGTTACGACATGTGCGGGTTCACCGTACAATACATATAATATTATCCTTAGGTAAAGATGTCTTATGTGTTCCCCAACTAAAAAAGAACCTAAGATCTGTATCTAGATTAGCCGATGATAATTATTTGTTAAAAAAATTCAAGAACCTGCCGAATCGTAAATAGAAATTCTGAATGTATAGAGGTCTGCGACTGCAAGAAGGATGGTCTTTATTATTTAAAATTATTAATGGATAAGACAAAGCCAGTCGTAATTTCAAGGTCGGACAATGCTTTTCAAATAAATGCTAACTTCTAGCATCGTGCATTAGGTCATGTACCTATTAACAGGACAAAGGAACTTGTTCGAGGCATAGACACAAACTTGACAAAGGAATTGATATCTGTGAAGTCTACACACAATCGAAATTATGTAGAAAACCATATAAAACAAATAGACACAGGGCTCCTAAGCCATTAGAAATAATTCATTGTGATATTTGTGGCCTTCGTTGTCACTAGTACCATTAACAGTTCCATGATGGAACTACTAATAGTTTTTTTTTTTTATCACTAGTTCCATTTTAAAAGGATCTGAAAATAATGGAACTAATGTTGAGTTTGTTATCATTAGTTCCATTTTGAAAGAATCTGAAAATAATGGAACTAATGTTGAATTTGTTATAGTAGTTCCACATTATTATTTTAGGCACATGTGAATTTTTTTAAGGGTTGAAAAAACACTGAAGTTAAAAACACTTAGTTTTTATAATAATTATATTCAATAAAATCAACAATTTTTTTTTATGTATGATTCAGATTAATTACATTTATTACAGTACGCGCTCAACGAAGTTTATCTAAAAAATGACCCACAGATATTTCACCTGTTATTAACTGCTTTTGGGCTTTAATGACTAAGTCATTTCTGTCTCTGTAAATTCTTCGTCGTTTCTTGTTGGGAGCTCTGCCCAGTTTTTTGGCAGGGCAGTCGTGTTTTTAATATTTTTAAATTGTTTATTTTTATTATTTACATTTTAGTGACAAGCTTTATTCACGCTAGGTGGCTTTAAAACTAAAACTTCAAATAAATATAGTATGGACTATGAAAGTTTAGGTACATTTTTTTTTCACTATTATGGTGTTGCGTTAATCTTAACCATTATGTTTTTTTTTTTTTTCTAGCCTAAGTATGTTACTCGTATGACGGTGTGATTAGGAATGAATTCTAAAACTCAATCATCTACGAAACGTCAATTCTCAGTCTTACTAAAGCCTTATTATATCGTTTGCACAGCCAAAGATGCAATGTTTGTTTTGAACGTACACCGTATCTAAATAAAAGTGGTGCCCATAAATTATATACATATATTTGGAATGTGCTCATCAAGGCCTTCAATTTGATATCCATATTGTAATAATTGAAGAAAAAATTTGTTTTTTTCTCTTTTCAAAATGGAGCCATACTGCCGCCATATTGATTTTTTTCAAAAATAAATATAGCCCGTGTCACTCGGGATGATGTAAGGATTCTAACGATCCTACCCCATATATCCAAATCTATTTAGGCATGGTGGAATAAAGAAACCCACATACATACATACATACATCAACCCTGAATATATATATATATATAATATATTATAATTATCCTATTATATTAGTATCTACCTACATCATATTGTTTGGTGAAAAGGACAGAGGGCTCTCGCAAAGCTATCTCGCTCTGTGCGCATTCCAGGTTGGATATAAGTTGTAAGTGGTGGTTGTTTAAAGCTTATTGCTAAGGGTTCTTTATGGGCAGTTTGTGGGTCAATGGTACGCGGAAGGCTCTAAATGCTCTGCGTGTACAATATAATAATGGCTTGAGGGTGCTGTAGAGGTTGCCCCGGTTCTGCAGCGCGTCTGGCAAGTTTGCTGTAGCGTGAACTGACGACTTTTATGCCATTAAGAGGAAAAAGGCCGCATCTTTAATAAGCAGAATGAGGGCTAGCAGCAACAGCATCAAGCAGCAGGGATGAGAATTAATGCCGGAATTAATTACTGATTCTATTCGATCACAGACAGAATTGACTTAGTCATTGAAGCCCAAATGCAGTTAATAACAGGTGAAATATCTGTGGGTCATTTTTTAGATAAACTTCGTTGAGCGCGTACTGTAATAAATGTAATTAATCTGAATCATACATTAAAAAAAAATTGTTGATTTTATTGAATATAATTATTATAAAAACTAAGTGTTTTTAACTTCAGTGTTTTTACACCCTTAAAAAAATTCACAAGTGCCTAAAAAAATAATGTGGAACTACTATTACAAATTCAACATTAGTTCCATTATTTTCAATATTTTCAGATTCTTTCAAAATGGAACTAATGATAACAAATTCAACATTAGTTCCATTATTTTCAGATCCTTTTAAAATGGAACTAGTGATAAAAATTAAAAAAAACTATCAGTAGTTCCATCATGGAACTGTTAATGGTACTAGTGACAACGAAGGCTGTAATAACAAAGGTATTCAAATCGATTACACTATTCCCTACACTCCGCAGCTGAATGGTAAAGCTGAACGATTAAACAGATCATTAATGGAACGAACAAGTGTTGCTTTTTGATAAGCAGCTACCACATGAATTATGGGGTGAAGCTATTTTAACTTCTGCTTATTTATTGAACAGGAGTGCAAATACAATAAATGTTAAAACACCAGCTAAAATGTGGTTTAATAGAATACCAAATTTAAAACATCTTAACATTTTTGGATCTTTAACATATTATAAAAATAATTATCAATTACATAAACTTGACTCCAGGAGTAGCAAAGGGCTTTTAGTGGGGTTTACTAATAACGGTTATAAGATCTGGGATCCTTCAAACTTTAGAATTGTTTATTCGTGAGATGTGGTGTTTAATAATAATAAGAGTGATGTTGAGTACTTTTTGAAAATGTGTAATTGGAGAGTAAAACGGTGTGATTTAAATAATTTAATTAAAGAGGTTAGTGTTGATATTAGTGATGAAATGATGATGTAGTTGGTGGTGAAGCTTTTCGTAGTGAATGTTGTAATAGAGCTGTTGGCGATGAAGAAATTTTTGAAAATGGAGTTGAAGTTAGTGTTGAAGATGATGAGGATTTTGAAGCCAGTATTGGTGAAGTTGAAATTGGAGTTGGTGTTGAAGACACTGAGAATTTTGAAGACAGCGTTGAAGATGTTGGAGTTAGTGTTGAAAGAAGTGAGAATTTTAGAGTGTTGAAGAAAATAATACTTTGAGAGGGGAAGTTAGAGATGATACAGTAGTTGAAGATAATGATGAGTTTGAAGATGCAATTGAACTAGTTATTAATGATGGGTTGAGGATTTTATCGAATAGAGAAAGGAAATTGCCATCTAGGCTGATGATTTAGATAGTTCGTTTTTGACTTATACAGATGTTTTTAATGGTTTTGATAAAGATTTATGGAAAATAGCAATGAATGAAGTAAAAGATTCCTTAGAGATAAACAAAACTTGGGAAATTGTTAATAAATGTGAAGTAAAAAATAGGAAATAATTTCAAGTAAATGGATATTCAGTATAAAGCCTGGTGGAAGATATAAGACTAGATTAGTGGCAAGAGGTTTTCTGCAAAAATATAACATTGACTATATAGATACATATAGTCCAGTGGTAAACACTACTAGTGTTAGATTGTTGTTGGCAATTACAACTCAAAAAGGTTTTAAAATTAAACAATTTGATGTAAAGACAGCATTTCTATATGGAGAATTAAATGAAGTTTTTTTTATGGAAATACCTTTAGGCTATGATGATAGAAAAAGAGAATAAAGTTTGTACATTAAAAAAGAGTTTGTATGGATTGAAACAAGCACCACTTATGTGGAACAAGAGATTAACGGAGGTTTTGAAGAAATTGGATTTTTTACAATTAAAATCAGATCCATGTGTTTGTTAATAAAGATAAAGAAATATATTTGGCTATTTATGTAGATGATGGTATTTTAATTGGTGAAAATAAGATTGATTTAAATAAAATTATAAATAAATTAGAAACAGAATTTGAAATGCGGAAATTTGATAAGACTGAAAAGTTTATAGGGTTTGATGTTAAAGTAGAAGAAAATTTTATTATTATTTATCAGGAAAGTTATATAAATTAAATTTTGGGAAAGTTTAAACATGAAAACTTAAAAGATAGTAGTCATCCAGATATTTTAGTCTATACATATCAAGAGGGGAAAGTGGGAGTTGATGATGTGCATCGATATAGGCAATTCATTGGTTCATTGTTGTATTTGGTGAATAAAACAAGATTGGATCTAGCATTTCATGTTGGTTATTGTAGTAGGTATCAAGAACATCCTAACTTGAATGATTTTGCAAATATTAAGAACCTCTTTAGAAATACAGTCAGCATTGCACGCGGACAAACAAGCCTCGGCGTGGTTCATAGTGGTCGGTGTCCCTGTGGACCAAATCCCGACTCTGATGGAGGCCGGACGCCGCCTCTCTATTGGGTTAGGGGCGGTGTACGTGAAATTCCAGGGTCGGAACGGTAGGTTCACCGACGTTCCAGAGGGCTGGGACCCCGCCTCCTGTTCGCCCGGGGGGCTTCGGGCCCGGGAGAGGACGGCTTTGACGAGGGCCACCATTTGCTGGGCTTAGATTTGGGGAGGGATGAAAAGGGTTTGACCAGCGATGGCTTCCCTTTCGTCGGCCTATAAAGTCCTCCAAGCAAACCTCCACCACAGTCAGACCGCGACGGCTCAGTTTCGCAAGTGGCAGGAGGGTTCGAGGTCGTCATCGGGGCCGACGCAAATGCACACCACCACCAACTGTGGGGTATGAACACGCAAAATGAGAGGGGTAAGGCCTTAGTTGGCTACTTATTCTCGACTAACCTATCCCTACTAAACAACTGCTCCGAACCAACTTTCGTAACCAGACGATGCCACACAATCATTGATCTCACTCTGGCAACAGAGAGCGCAGCGGAAATAATCACCGGGTGGCAGGTATCCAAAGAGGCCTGTTCTGATCACAGGTGGATCCGCTTCGACATCCAGGTCTTTGTGCCACAAACACCACCACGGCGCTACCCACGTAATACGGATCGAGCCACCTACACACGCAACCTTGTGACATACAACCCGTTGACATATACGGACACGACACAGATTGAAGAACAAGTAAGCCATCTTACTTAGTCAATCATAGACAGCTATCAGACTGCATGCCCAGAAACCACACCGCAGAACACTCCGGGTAAACAACCCTGGTGGGGCGCTGATCTGGAACGCAAGCTTAGCAAGGTATGAACTGCTCTGAATAGAGCTATGAACACATGTGCGGATGAGGACTGGGACAACTACCATGCGGCCAAATCCAGCTACAAAAAATGCATCAGATTCAGGAGCACCTCGGGATGGCGCAAGTTCTGTGGCAGCATTGAATCCTGTCAGCAACCAAACAAGGGTAAGGACTAGGGCTGGCACAACAGAATACACCTGGGCCAACCACCCTCCGTAAACCGGATAACACATTCACGACGTCACCTGAAGAAACAAAACGCGTCCTAGTTGAGACTCACTTCCCAGGTTGCGTCTTCGGGCAGGTAATTGACTGGCAAGATGAAACTCAAACACCATCAGACAATGATTGGCGCTACACAGGGTGATCACGTTGGAGAAACTCCAATGGGCCATCCGGAGCTTCCATCCTTTTAAGGCAGCTGGTCCAGACGGTTTTTTCCCCGCCTTACTACAATGGGGGGAGCTGCTGTTGCAATAAGACCGGTGCCCTTAATGAGAGCGTGCATTTAGATACGTTCCCAAAGGATTGAGGGAAGTGAAAGTCATATTCAGCCCAAAGACAGGTAAGGGTGACTATACAGACGCCAAATCCCACCGACTAATCAGCCTGACCTCCTATCTGCTAAAAACTCTGAAAAGGCTCTGTGATAGGGAGCTGAGGGACGGCGGCGCTCTGATAACGATACCGCTACATAGTAATCAGCACGCATACAGCTCAGGTAAATCGACCGAATCTGCTCTTCATCTACTGGTCAGCCAGATAGAGGAAGCGATTCATCAAAAAGGCACCTGCCTGGACACTTTTATAGACATCGAAGGTGCCTTCGATAAAACCAACTTCTCCAGCATCAGCAGTGCCCTCTCCAAACATGGAGTAGAACAGGTACTAACGGACTGGATTACGAATATGATAAGCAAGCGAGTAGTTCGCCTTGAGGACGAGCAGCAGCTGGCCATGATAGCCAGAGGCTGCCCCCAGGGAGGGGTGCTGTCGCCCCTTCTATGGAATCTGGTGATTAATGATCTCATCACCAAACTCAACGCCAATCGGTATTATACAATAGGGTATGCAGACGACCTCGCAATCCTGGTCTCGGGAAAGGTGACGGGAACAATCTGTAACCTCACTCAGCAAGCACTACGTATTGTAGTAAATTGGTGCAGGCAATTTGATCTATCGGTGAACCCCACTAAAACCGAACTAGACATGTGATTGTGACAAACGAGCAATGGGCCCTTTCCACCTGCCCAAACTGTTCGAAACAGAGCTTCAGTTAGCCAACAAAGTCAAGTACCTCGGGGTCACTTTAGACAGTAAGTTAAACTGGAGTAGTCATTTAGACAATAAGGTAAACAGGGCCAGCATCACTTTTTGGCAGTGCAGGAAAATGATAGGTAAGAAGTGGGGCCTATCCCTCAAAATAATACTATGGCTGTACACAGCAGTGATCCGCCCCATGATGTGGCCCCGCACCCAGCTGGTTACAGCCTCCAACAAACTACAACGCATGCAAAGACTGGCCTGCATGGCGACCACAGGCTGCATGAGGACTACTCAGACTGCTGCAATGGAAGCCTTGTTAGGACTACCACCGCTGCACCTGTTCATACAGCAGGAAGCGACGATGGCGGCAGTGCGTTTAAATGCAGCAAATCTCTGGGGTAAGAGAGATACACAACACACCGCGCTGCTTGAAGGACTCTGCAAGGAGTTCCCTATTACGAAAGCCATAAATGACCGGGTACCCAAACAATTTATATTTGATAAAAAATTCAGAATCCAACTTCACGAGGATCGCCGATGTGAGGGCTTACGCCCAACAGAGCTGCGCATCTTCACGGATGGATCCAAAACAGGTAGTGGTACAGGTGCTGGAGTCTTCTCGGAGGTCCTCAACATCCACATAGCTACATCATTGGGAGTCCATAAAAGTGTTCCAGGCCGAATGCATCGGTATTTCTTTTGCCGCTTCAGCTATTCTGGCTAGGGAAGTTAAGCACCACTCAATACGTATACTCTCAGACAGCATGGCTGTTCTGCAAGCGCTGAACAGTCACACTGTGGACTCTGGGCTTATACACGAGTGCCACCAGCGCCTTAACCAGGTGGGTGACCTCAATAAAATAACCATTCAATGGATCAAAGGACACAGCGGTTCGCTGGGGAACGATGCTGCCGACGAACTTGCCAGAAGGGGATCGAGCCTGGCACCAGTGGGGCCCGAACCCATCGTGCCAATCCCCTTCGGTTACCTACGCACTTTGGTAAGGAAAAGAACTAGGGATCAGCATCACAAACTATGGTCGGACCAAGGCGAGTGCAGGCAGGCTAAGGAGGCACTCCCCTCAATCGATGGCCGTCTCACGAAAAAGGTTCTCCGATTAACCAAACAACAGCTGCGTACGGTTACAGCAGCTATAACTGGCCATGGGTCATTTAATAAACACCTCTTTGTCATAGGAGTCACAGACAGTTCGCTCTACAGAGCCTGCATGGAGGACGACGAGACAGCAGCTCATGTGCTGTTAAACTGCCTGGTGGTCGCCACTTACAGGGCAAAGCACTTTGGTAACCCAGGTACCCTACGCGAGATTGCCAGTAACACCAAGGCGTTGCTGGCCTTCTTTGAGGAGCTGGGCTGGATCGAATGACTGATTTTTCCCACCCATACGCAAAATACGCGCTTTGACGTGGAGTTGCGGAAACCAGCCCGTATTACCTATTACAGTCAGCAGTGGTATACAATATGTTTGTGGTAACAATTTAATTTTAAAAGCTTATTGTGATGCAGACTTTGCAGGTGATCCTGATACTAGGAAAAGTATGACTGGCTTTATAATATTTTATGGTGGTGGTCCAATCCATTATTTTTCACGTAAAAATCAGTTACTGCATTTTCCAGTACTGAGGCTCAATATATTTCTGCAGCCGAATTTATAAAAGACCTATTCTACATTCAGAGTTTGATTTACGAGTTGACAAATAAATTACCAAAAACACAATTGTTTGTTGATAATCAATCAGCTTTAGTTTTGATTAAAAATGGAATTTTAGATAGAAGAAGTAAACATAATGATGTTAAGTATCATATCGTTAAGGAGAAAATAGATAAAAAAATGTTAGAAATTTACTATTGTTCAACAAAAAATAATTTAGCAGATATATTGACTAAACCACTGGACAGAACAAAGTTTCTGAGATTGAAACAGTGTATAGTGAGTGATACATAAAGGACATTCTTTGATGTGATGAGTTATGTAGGTTTATTAGGATATAAGGTTGTTTGAGAATGAATTTGAAATTTTAATGTTTAAGTTAGTTATGTAAGGTATTTTGATTAATTAATTCAAAAGTTTGTTTGTTATAGTTAAGTTGGGTTTTTAAAGAAGTTGATGGGAGTTATACAAGAGCTGTTGTTCTAATTATTGTAATAAACATAAAATTCAGAGGGGATGTTGAAATATAAATTTGATAGAATTTTATGTGTATGGTATTTACTGGCTGGAATTCAGTTTATGATTTGAGTTGATGATTTAAAAAGAAATAGATAGAAGAATGCTTTTGAATTTGATTGAAGTATTTTGTCATTGAAGATTAGGATAGGACAGATATATTAAAACGTTTGAAGAGAAAGGTTTAAATTTTTACAGGGGTTTTTGATAGGAATGTATCTTTTATATAGCTTTATCTATACACTAGAATCATGAAATAATATTTGTTATAACAAGACTAATTATATGTGATATCAGTTGTTTTAATTTTGAGAAGGAAGGATCCTGGAGCTGGGGTAAGAATATGAATTGATTATAAAGCGAATATAAAGGTAAATGAAATAGTGGAACAATACATCATAATAAGGTGTCGTTTGATTGTAAATAGTTGTAAATGTGTGCGTATGAGCGTGTATCCACAGAGCGGAGTTGTAGTTAAGGCATGGTTCACTATCACTGTATTGTTTGCAGCGCTATGACTTGGTTTTTTATTGGTCTGAGCCTGTACAAAGAAAATAACAAGTAAGAAAAACTTACGTCTAATCGACCAATTCCTAAAAATGTGGCTGATGGATTGTTAATGCGTATTCTCTTCTTGAGTAAATTACTGCCGTAAGCAAAATATAGGAATGTATTTTCGATGTCTTTGAACATAGTTGCAAAAAAGTAAATAACCTAGTAGGTGCGTCGGTACAGTAATACACCTAATAATTTGGAATGTAAGTAAGTGTTGTAATGGTTGTAACGTATTGTAATAACCTGGATGTTTTATAATAGAAGCTAACAAAAATATTACCTACTGCCTAGCAATAATGTTTAGCAATTCATGACATGACTGATGACATGACAGCTCTACTACAATCAAAGATTAGATAGGTATAACCACAGACTAAGTATAACCACAGGTATAACTGTGCGTTTGCATTGGCGAAACATCAATGAGAAGACTATCTTATATCTTTAGACAAAACATGTTGAAATCTTTAGTTTCTGTCAAATATTGTATGGAACTTTGACATATTATACTAAAGATTTCAACATGTTTTGTTTATGAATGTTTTGCCAGTGCAAACCATTGACTTTTATAAGTCATTGGTGCAAACCATTGACATATAACATGGACTTGGCATACCTACAAAAAAAACGTGCCATACCTACACTTTTCTGAGAGGATAAAATGGCGTCTACTAGGGCAGCCCTTATCGATATTTCTATGTTTTATAATATCGATAAAAGATTGTGAGAATGTTTTCATAATGTCACAGTACAATATTTACGGGTAAAAATACCTACTCCAAGTTTTCTGACATATGCCTTTCATTTGTTTGTTTTTAATTTAATTGCTTCGTCATTCTTTCGCGGCTAAACCGTAGAACTTATTTTGAAGTTTCCCATTGTAATAGGTTGAAACCTGGAGGACAGATATATACTTACTGCTTTTATCGACCTAGTATTCTGTAACTGATTTCACTCCATTTTATACTATAAGCAACAAGTTCATCTCGTTGCCGATATATCTATGTGGGAAGCGTGCGATGACGATGACGCGAGTTTCAAGCTATTTGTTCACCCAAAAAGTACACATATATACACAGTAGGTATAGGTACATATAGCTCTTGGAAAACGTCCGGTGAAGATGACGGGACTTCCATTATTTTTGCTCACCCAAAAAGTGCTCAACGCGCCTAAAGAAGTTTTCACTTCAAAAAATCTATCGAACAGTTGCCCGCCAGACACGACACCCGTCGGTCGGAGGGTCCTCCCTTTTCTATAGAGGATGAATGAATTTTAAACCCTGTTCCTCATACCTCTAAAAGGTGGCTCCGTCAATGGCCCGCAGATGGTAATTTTTATATGAAATATTGTAATTTATATTATTATTATTTTATCTTTGTGTATCTCATTTTAATCAACATAAAGATTTGAATTTCACGGATAACCAGTGAAAAAGAAATTTTGAAAATTGGCGGAGCCACCATAATTAATATTTTTGATGCTAAGTTTCTAACAAGCAAATGATTGTGGGTTTTAATTAAAAGTCAACACTAATTATAATAAAGTTATATTAAAGAAATCAATCTCATTCAGTTCTGAACAATACAATTTTGTTCAGGTAAGTCTTAAGACCACACTCAAACACATTCTTTACATCACTCTTTATTTCCATTAAACAAATATTGCAAATACGGGCATCACCAGTTTCAACACCAGCCACTAGTAGAGAATCATGTTGGACAAATTTATAACATGTTACTTACCAATAAGGTTCGTGAAGGTAAAGCATCGTCACATAATGTTACTTTATTGAGTATCCGGTTGAAATATGATTCTTCAAAGTGAAGAGAACAAAAATATGAACAGTTTATGTTAACATCTTTAAATTTTCCACACCAATTGTTTTTTTCTTCTTTCGTTTATTAGCAGGCAGCCTTGAAAGTAAAACATAAAACCAATAAAAAAAAATATAAAATAGCATTATCGATAAATAAAATGTCTAAATGCACTACTCTATCCCTTCAATAACAAGAAAATGATTTCGTGAAGTAAAACTGTTGAAAATAATGGCAAAAGGGAAATTATTAATGCTTTACTGTTGAAGCTCTTAACGAATGCAGAATCTTTTGTTTATCGTCTAAATCTAAAGATATTTCAGCTGAAATTTGTGTACGTACTGGTGCAATGTTATTTTCGGGTGATGTCCGCTTCTTTTGATGCCACATCCGATTATATTGCAATTGGGCATCTTGCTATTGATGATTTCCACCATAGGGCCGAGTTTAAACGCATTATCACAGCAAATAACTCCAAAATTCACAAATTTTAACCACAACTCAAGATCATTTGACAGTTGACGTACCCAACTTTGGTACCAAACACCGAGAGGATAAAATGGCGAACCGGCCGCAAGTAGGTATTTCAATGTCTAGAAAATGTAGGGTTGCCATTATAGGAACTGTCAAAAACACTATTATCCTTTTTCACTTAGGCAAAATTATTGAAGTTAAAAAGAGATAGCAGTATTTTTTTAATTTTGGCGTCGATATGCCTCGTATTTGAATAACTGTTTTTTCTATAGTCAAACATTTCAAGTCCATGTTAAAAAGGTCAATGGTGCAAACGCACAGTAACTTTGGTTGCTGTCATCGCGCAGTCAGCTGACTGACCCAGTATTGCCACTTACTTTTTGAAGAGGGACTTACGAAGTTGAAACGGGTTAGAAATGGAATCAGGATGTAAAAAAAAACTATAATAGTCACAAAAAAAGGACAGATTGAAAATTATTTTAGGTAAGTACTCATACCATATATTATTATGAGGAGCTCGTGGCTAATAAATAACAGCCGCACGGGTCAGATACTACGCTTGCCGGGGTTGGTCCGTGGATGGATGACCATCTTTACATACCGAGACTCCTCCGTGCCTCGGAAAGCACGCTAAGCTGTTGGTCCCGGCTGTCATTCGTGGATCTTTGACAGTCGTTACGAGGCGTCTGACGCCCGAAAGTCTGACAACCAGTCTTACCAAGGGATATCGTATTACCCAGTTAATGGGTTGTGGAGGTCAGATAAGCAGTCACTCCATGTAAGATACTGGTATTCAGCTGCTTCCGGTTAGACTGGAAGCCGACTCCAACATAGTTGGGAAAATGCTTAAATAGGCTGATTGATTGACTCGTACGTTATTAAAATATTAGAAGATTAAAAATCACAATCATCCTCAAAGTAATCTGTTTCTTCAGTGCTTGTAGTTGCAGCTATGGAAGTTATGGGTTGCGGTTGATCGCGGAGGTTAGTTCTTTTCAACGTTTTCATGGCGCGGCCCCCTTAGAATGGAAAAATATTTCGTGACCCCCTCTACCCTGCGCTGTTTCTAACTTGGAATTCTTGGAGTCTGGCACTTTGGGTACATAAAAAGAAGAACATAATACCCACAAATAAGTACCCACAGAAGCTTTGAAGTTTTTGGTTTCATTTGTAACCTACTAGTGCGAGTTTACGTTTTCGTCGATGGCTCAAATAAAAAGCAAACAGAGAGAAATCGCCTAAATTTAGAAAACGATTTAATTAGAATTAAATCGTTTTCTAAATTTAGGCGATTATAGATGTAGCGAAAACGGTTCCGCGATGGGAAAAATTGGCTAAAGAGAAACGGGCGCAAACATCACATTCAGTGAATCGTCTGTTCTTTTCTTTGTCACATTAATGATTCATGTGACTTGTAGGTACGACGCGACGCGACGCACCGCGCCGGCGCCGGTCTGCACGACTCTTAAGCCGCATGCAGTTTGCAAAAATACGGGAATGTACAGACGCCAGCACATCAACCTACTACAATCTGTCAAATGTCTTTAATTTATTTTCAACTTTATCACTAACGCATAAGGTTCAAAGTTGATTGGGAAAAATTGTCAGTTTCGGGTAGGTTGACCTGCTGGCGTCTGTATATTATGTACACACGGCTACACATCAAGCTCATTTCCAGTTTATGCTGATCTCGCATTGTATAGGATTTCCGTACAATGCGGGGTCAGCTTATACTTCTGAGAATTGATCTTTACATGAATTGGCCAGTTAAAATTGACCGTATGGTTTAAGGGTCCACTAGTCGACGGCTCGAACTCGTTGGTAGGCATGACTAATATACATGCTAATTAGTCTAAGGTTTTACTTATTTAGTAGGCGTGACTAATATGCATGCTAATCTAAACTTATTTAGTGAAATAGACGATGATTTTAAACGATAACGAGCGCGTAAATTTTCATGAACAGACCGTTGGGCGTATAGATATTATGAAAAAACTACTGGATGTATTTACTCAAAATAAAATTATTTGAGCTTTTGAATTAATTAACTATACCTGTACGGTGTGTATTTTGCGATATTTTGAACTACTTATGTTATTTATTTACGCCCAAAGACGAGTTAAAATTTGTGTTGAAATATGGAAGTTTCGACGCTCATAAGTCATAACTTACAAACGAATTTTTTTTTGAAGGTCGGCTCCGACTTCTTATACAAGGGCATTGCGCGGCTCCTGCCGGTGTATGCTGCACCGTGTCCTCCCGACAGTGCATGCAGTGATGGCACCGTGCGTCCGACGCCCTGCTTATGCGACACAGGTACTTCCCGAAGCAGCCATGCCCCGAGAGCACCTGCGTCGCCCGAAACGAAAGGCAGCCGTGAATCCTCCCGAGCCATTCGTCGACGTTAGAGAAACCGGTGTGGAAGGGCGCTGAAGCCTGTTCCGCCATTCTGTCACCAGGACCTGGCGGAGCTATGATCGACGAAGCTCGATCTCCCGCTGCATCGGTTTACCGCTCCGCGTTCGCGCCACCGGTACAGTGAAGCGAGGGCTCTCGCTTCAAGGTCCCAGGGTGGGGATCTGGCCAGTGCACAAACCGCCTCGTAGGAGATCGTGCGATATCCCCTGATAGCTATAGTATTGTCTGGTCAGAAGCCCACACCGGGGTCCCATACAGGGCCACGGATCGCACGATCCCCAAGTACAACCGCCTACAGGCCGTGCTCGGGCCCTCCAGATTGGGAAGCAGCGTTGACAACTCACCCGCGGCGCCTATCAACTTGGGCGTCAGCCACCGAAATTGGGGGCCGAAGTCCCACCGGCAGTCGATCCAGTCCCAGGTATTTCATGGTGGACTCGACAGCAATTTGCGTTTGTTGCCCGTGGTACTACCAGTAGTACCACGGGTAAAAAATACTCCCGTAGAACTACCAAGCGATCCAGTAGTACCGCGGGAAGTTTTTTATAACCCGTGTTACACTCATATTCGACATTTCATAGTTTGACACCTGTCACTTTCACACATGTCCCTTTGACACTTCTCACTTTGACTTTTGCTATTTAGAAATTTCCCTACCTTTGTGAAGGCTCAGAGTGCAGGTGGGTCAATTCCGAATACCAATATTTATTCAACTGGCTCGAGTTATGTGCCGCTACTGGAATTTCAAAAAGCGTTGAGTTGAGTCAACTGATCGGCGTTAGCAGTGCACAGAATAAACTTTCTATCCAATTTTCTTCGTTATGGTGCCAATAGACTGCGAGTAAAATGGATGTTTAACTTCCGGACGAACGGACGTACGGACGGATGGACGGACGGATGGACGGACGGACGGACAGACGGACCTGAAAAAATTTTAAGAGTTCCGTTTTTACCATTTGGCTATGGAACCCTAAACACAAATTATAGCTGTTACTTACTCCTTCATGCTTCAGCAGATATTGTGAGCATCTAGGAAGGTAGGGTATATTGGGATTTGTTTATGAACCAATAGAGATGTGCAGAAGAAGAAACGAAACATTAACTTAAATTCCATCTATATTTCTAAAAACCTTGGCACTGCCGTGTTTTCCTATGCAATACTTTACAGTAGCATAGACTTTCAACAGTCTTCGTTCTACCGCTCTATAATGGTCGTCAGTGGTTAGCTTTTCCCCTTGAAATGATGCTAATAATTTGATTGTCTCTGTTAAACTGCCGCCAGATACTAGCTCCAAAGTTTGCCAAGTCTTGGAGGATAATCTGAAATGTAAAATTCATATTTAATTAAGAAGTGTATGGTATTATTATTAGTCACGAGCATAAATATATTACTATGGACAGCTCGGCAATAATATCTGATTTCATGATTTGTTTATGAACCAATAGAGATGTGCAGAAGAAGAAACAAAAATTAACTTAAATTCCATCTATATTTCTAAAAAACCTTGGCACTGCCGTGTTTTCCTATGCAATACTTTACAGTAGCATAGACTTTCAAAAGTCTTCGTTCTACCGCTCTATAATGGTAAGCAATAATATCTGATTTCATGATATTATTATCTTGTCGACATCCGTCATCTGACGGCACATTTAAAAGGTGGATACCACAATAAATTAAACTTCGTATATCTAATGATGTTTCCAGACCACATATAAAAATTAAACCAAATATATTCAATAGTTTAGTTACTATAGCCAGGCAAAGATTGGCAAAATCCATACGAATATGGGTTTTACCTGACTAGCTATAGTGAAATACCTAGCTAAATAATAGTGATGCCCGACCTACACCCATCACACTACTATTTAGTTCTGACGAGACAACCGATGCCAAATTATAGGATACTGCATCGACTTATAAAGATAAAGATGTGTCACATCTTAGAATGCAATAATATCGGACATATCTTGCGTTATAAATATCGACCTACTTGTTTATTTATTTAACCCTGTTTTCAAGATAGTATTTACATAATTTAAAAATTGACAGACTTAAATAATAATTTATACAAATATAGTTATTAAAAAAAATCGTCCGCATCGCTGTCAACAGGAAAAGTGGCCAAAAGGCTGGCAGCATTGCCACGTTGTATGGTGAAGTCGACCAACCACTTTGCGATGTCTCGAAAAACTAAGTGGGCACTGGGCACTCGGACCCTATGTCTCGACATAGATAGCGATCGCTATACGACCGAAATCGGTCGCAAAGTCGTAATGACGCGCGCGCCGTGCTTCACAAGTACGGGATTTAATCGTGCTTGTCAAGCACATTGCGCGCGTCTAGGGAAGCTATTAGGACTGCGACCGAATTCGGTCGTATAGTGATCGCTATCTATGTCGAGACTGCCGCCCCTGGTGTTTCAACCCCAAATGGCTGGAATATGTATGTCCCAATAAGATGGAGTATTTGCGCCGTTTAAGGTTTTCCGCACCTGCAGCAGCCGCCCTCGCACAGCCCGCCGTGCTAGGAAGATGGGATGGCGCAAGGGTGTCGACACACGTGCCTACTCAGTGAAATTCAGAAGAATGTGATACCTCGTTTTGATTTAAAATATTTAAAATCAGTTTGGCAGTATAAAAACCTAACAGTGTTGAGTATAATGTTTCGAGTTTTCTTCTATATTGCAATCAATGCCGTTCATGTTGCAAAAATATGCGACATCCCACTGGAAGCAAAAATATAATACATTTATTTCACTAAGATTACATTCAAGTGGATTGAATTCCTAGATTAGGATTTCCTACCTCCTTCTGTTGTGAGATCCAGGCTCCTTCGTTCCGTTAAGATTTTTTTATATAAAAAGATGCGTTTTTGAGTGTGTGTCTGCATCGTTGGTGTGATTTGTGTCAGTTGTGTTGGTTTTATGAGAGGGTGTCTATATGTTATAAGTATGCTAGTTCGTGCATAATTATGTATTTGTGAATTGACAAAGTGTGAACTATGAGTTTCACTTAAACTAAGAAACTTTCGTGTAGAGTTTAACCCTGAAAACTCCTACTTCAATATATTGTTATTCGTGGGGTACCAGTACGGTCGTCTATAGGGTTGGTTAGTTTTCAACAGACTTCATAAAGGAGGAGATTCTCAATTCGTTTTTTTTTTTTTGTATGTTTTTTACGCGATTACTCCGCCAATTATGAATTGATTTTGATGATTATTTTTTTGTTTGGTAGGGCCTACTTCAGAAGTGGTCCCATATAAATTTGGTCAAGATCTGATGAGGGGGGGTTTTTGGGTTAGCTTCAATAATACATATTTTTCCCACCTAATATATGTGGGATATTCTAATAGTTCTGTCACTGTAATTTACTTGGTATTAAAACATTTGTGGGGGTTTTGTGTAGGTACCACAACAAAAAAGTGAAAAATAAAAACTTTTTCACAAAAAATAAAACCGACATCCAAAAAAAAAACACTACAAAGTGAAAAATAACTTTGATTTCGGAAGTCGGTTCTTATTTTTCACTTTGTAGTGTTTTTTTGTTGGAAGAAGGTTTTATTTTTTGTGAAAAAGTTTATAAAGCTTGTTCTTCTTTAATTAGTGAGGTCTTGCCAGCACCGCCCCACGCTACTGTGCAGTAGTTAACGGATTGATAAAGAAAGAAGTAAATCATCTTTAAGACAGAATCATTAGCAATCTTGCATCTTGCCCAGTTGCTTTAAGATATGCAGCATCTTTCTAATCCTATAAGAGCGCAACTGTAAGCCAAATATGCTTTTAAGTGTTAGGCGAAGAAGGTTAGGTAATTGCAAAGTTGATTGTCTATGATTTTCTATATTCATCGTCAAAAGATTATGTTGGAGCCACATCGCAATAGCCCAGCCTTCAACCGCGCATTGTACAGACGCCATCAGGTCAACCTATCCGAAACGGTTAAATTTTCCCAATCAACTTTGAACCTTATCCTTTAATAATAAAGTTGAAAATCGATTAAAGAAATTTGACAGATTGTAGTAGGTTGATGTGCTGGCGACTGTACTTCATCCCAAGTTTTCCGATGGAAAACTATCGCGGTGGGAGGTTTATGGCGCCTATTGGCGTCCATTTATATAAATAATAAAAAGAGTGGGACCCAGCATGCTTCCCTGGGGAACGCCAAAATATACATGTAAATGTACGGTTGTTGGGTCACTACAGTAATAGTCCCCTAGCCTAGCACAAATCTTTGCATTCTATCATAGAGTTAATTATGAGATAAACCAGTCCAAACCTACGCCACGAGCTCCCAGAAGCCACATTTTCTTTTCGTCGAGGTCATAATATCGACTATTATCGACGGCTGTTGCAAGGTCCAGGAAGATGTATCTTCTACAGTACATGCCAGTCCTTGACCTTTTTTTTTTTTTTTTTCTTTTGAAATCATCAAATGACTTCTCCGGCTCTGGGCGGAGCGGGAGGGCGTGTCAGACTCTTACTGACTAAAACCCACCCGTGTTCCTTCAGATGTCTGTGCAATGCCAGGAGCCACGGTATCCCTTTCGGACTTTCCCGCAACCCCGGCAGGCATCGGTCCCATCGGACCCCTTCGGTCGCTGACATCTCTTTGAGGCGCGCGTGGAACACAACGCGCCGTCGACCCGGGCTTAGTCCTTACCGGACGGCGAGCTACCCATTGCTCACCGTCCGCAAGCCCGCGACTATATGTGGCCGGGAATCGGCCTGCGATTCCCGACGCCCAGGGCTCCATCTCCTCCTGCGGCGGCTAAGCGCGTGAGGGCGCGAATTTTGTCGTCTCTCCCTCACGCGTTCCACCTCCTCCTTCGCGAGCATTACTGCTTCGCAGAAGGTGACGGCCTCCCATGCCCTCTCGCTCCGTACCATGGCCTGGACCAGGGCCGGACGCGAGAGATCCCCGCCACCGATCGCCTCCACGAGGACACGGCGGTGCTCTGCCCAAGCCGGGCAACCTCCACCGTATGCTCGACCGTGTCCTCCGGGCGATCCACGCAGTGATGACACCCGGGCGTTTCCTCCCGCCTGATATCGAACAGGAACCTCCAGAAACAGCCGTGTCCGGTGAGGACCTGCGTCAGGCGGAAAGTGAGGACCCGTGGCACCTCTCCAGTCACTCCTCAAAGAGGGGACTTATTGCCGCAATAGTGGCGTGCCCAGCACCGGGTTGCGACAATCGCACTGTGCATGACGCCATGAGCTGTCTGCTGTGCCACGATTTCTCGCGGCATTGGAGTCAAGCCGGCGTTTCGCCTCCTCGCGCCGCTCCCAAAAATGCGCGAGCACTTTTGCCTCCAGAACCTACAAACAAAAGAAGGCTCACCGCCTCACCAGAGACCGTGCGGTATCCCCGGACCAGCCGGGTGGCCATGACCCTCTGGGACGCGTTCGACCAGCGGGCTGGCCACCACCTCAACGAACGCGCCCACACCGGTGCCCCGTAAAGGACCATGGACCGCACGATCCCCGCGTATAGCCTCCCTGCCAGTCCTTGACCTAGGTTCAGAGTAATAAAGTCAGCTAAGTTACGAGTAGTTACTGCATCCTACGTGAACCTGCTGACCTGAAAGCCGTTTTGATTGTCCGACTTTAACCTGTTTTTTTTCTAGGTAGCCAGTAGTCTCTTATTGACAATTTTCTCAAAGATTTTTGAGAGAGCTAGAGAAATTGGGTAATAATTTGCGGGAATTTGTGGATCTCCCCTTCAATATCGGTCAAATATAATGCAATTGTACGGGTTGTAGGTTAACTCCGTACACCGATTTGTCATGAAGGTTTGTAAGTTCAGTTAGTGCTGAAGTAGTTAAGTTTATTTAAGTTAAGAGAAAGTAACAGTACTAGAGCGGAAGGCGATTATTTCTCTCAGTTGTCGAAAGCTACACAGTTATAAGTTCACTATATATTTAAATTTGTTAGTCATGTTATTTTATTACGCTAAATTATGACGCGCATAGTTGGCCTAGTAAGCAGAAAAATGTACGGCGATGAGACCGTACAGCAATCTTTATGCAGTTGGTACTATTCCGTACTATACCCGTACTTACTTATTGAAGGACACTAAACGAGACAAGTCAACTTGTCTAAGAGTAGGTATTTGCTGTAAAGTTTTTGCCAACGCGACGGTTGAGAAATAGTCGTTAACTTTATTTAGTGTGGGGACCTGTCACTTTCAGTTACGAGCTGAGACTTCCGTTTTTGTTGTTGTATATCCAGAAAATTCAAGATTTTATATTAAATACAGAATTTATATTAATTACCTACAGAAGGACCTTTGAAATAATTACTTTCAGATATTTTTGTTGCCAGTGGGATCTCATATTTTGGAGGATAGCAGATATCTATAACGCAAGACCTATCCAATATTAATGCATTATCTAAGAGGTGACACATTTTTTTGAAGCCAATGCTTATACTTTGGCGTCGCTTGTCTATGATAATGTTTGGTGTTCGTCCGATGTCACTTAATCGTGCTGCCATGTACATGCTTTCCACAAATATTCACATATATTTGCCGTCATCTTGACGATAGATATTAATGGATGAATCATGAAATCAAATACTATTGCCAAGCTGTCCATTTAGTAATATATTTACGCTAGTGACTGTACAGTCAACAAGAAAGTTGATTTTTGTTCTTTATGTTTTGAATATTACTGACATCTGATCTTGATCAAATATAGATCAGTACCCTAATTGCATAATACACGATCAATCACAATCTGAATCGTTTTGAAAAAGATTGCTAATCCATTGCTTCGTAAATTCGAAAAAATGGTCTGATCAACAACGTAAATAACGCAATAAATGTTGTTGAACTGTCAAAATGAAACAGATTAGTCATATCATTTACGACTACGTGTTACTCAAGTATATAGCTGATCTTAATAAAAAATAAAGTATTCTGATTAAATGTTATTTACTTACATGCAACACTGATAAAGTGGGGCCAGTATATCTAGTTCATCTAGCATAGGATTCCCGAGCCCTTTCCCATTGTCCAGCAGGATTACTTTATGTTTATACACTTCGTACCGGTGCCGATCTCCGTTTTGAATTAGAAAATCAATAATAGCAATATCAATTAAATTGAGTATTCGCTTTGTACTAAGGAGTAATGCCACTTTTCTGTGAAATAAAACTTTTAAGTCAAATATAAATTGTTTAACATTAATAATAATTTACGTGCATACAGAAAAAAGTGGAATTAGATGTATTAACAGAAGAAAGACTTTTCAATTTAATAAATAAACAATACTTACTTACAATAGTCATTATCATTTTCCCATTCCATTTTTAAGCTATTATAGGACCGCCTCCATGGTGACTTGTTAACTTTGAATTGTTTATCTAAGTACAATATCACTGCTCCTTCAATTTCACCCATATTGTCAGGACATACAGTTTCATTTAATTTGCAGTAATAACACTTGCCATAAACACACACTCCTTTATCTGAAACAAGGTAGAGTTGGAAATTTAGCATAGCTGTAATGCAACTGCATAGTTTACATGATTTAAAAAAAAAACTTTTATTTTTTAAATTATTAAGAAACTGTAAAAGATTACTTACCATTTTTAACCATTGTCCTTTTCAATCCAGCTGTAGCATGAGCTAGAATCTCTTGGTTGAAATGAATTCTCCTTATGACAGAAGGAGCCACCCACTTATAGTTTAGTACCATAGCAAGGTAGTATGTGAACACCTCTGAGTTGTAGCGGTCATAGCCTGCGTAAATATTGCCTCTTATTACATCACTTAGATTATACCTCTTTGGTTTGAAGTACAGCTTTTGTTTTCCCTTCAATAAAACAACTGCATTACTAAATTACTGTGAATGTTTATAGTCAACATGAGATTATAGTTTTAAAAACATATGCATTTATTAACAAACCTTCAAGAGAAATAATAACTTTAATTGTGTCCCTTTGGGGGCATTGTCAGCAAGTGCTATCTGTGAGGTGCGCAGAGCTTGCAGTATCTGACCCGCCACACCATTCTTATAAGGGAACAATGACTCCTCATCAGCCCACTGCAAATGAGAAACAATTTCAACAAACGAACATTGATTTTTTTGTTTGATTCAATAAATAAACTTAATAAATATGAGAAGTATTGTAACTATCAAATTGGCCACAACCAATTTGCCCATACTTACATTTTCAATATTGTGCCAAACACTGTCTAAACTAGCCCCAGAAGAATTGAATGAGCTTATTAAATCTCTTTGAATGGGTATGAATTTAGAGTTTTTATTGTGGTACTGACTAGGCAAGCGGTTGAGGTATTCGTTTATTTCCCTGATTAGGGGGGGTATAGGGTCAGATTTCACAATAGGCAACTTAAAGGTAGCAGGTTTGTGCTCACTACTAAGTATATAGAAGAAATATATATTCAGAGCTACTAGCAACAGTAAAAATAGTGAGAACCCAAAGATACAATTCATCGACATACTTCATTTCAATTTTATTCAGAAATATTTTTATAAGCCTACTAGTAACAAATACAGGTATTTCAGGTACGCAAGATATAATTTATATACCTGCACGATTAAATATTTTTGGCTCGCACTAAATTTCTTATCCTTGTCTCGAGACTTTTAGTTAGATTTTTTGGCACCACTTTTTTATTGATGTGATCCATTTAATTAGCAGCAATTATACTAAACTTCTCAATGACAAGTGGTTACACTGGTTTCCAATTTTACAATCAAAAATAGAATTGTATTTTTTGTTTTATTGTACACTTTCTTTTTGGAATTATTTTTAATTAAAGAAAAGTAAACACAAAATGTACAATCGAACAACGGGTGCGGTTCGGTTCAGTTGTCATTTATTGCCACAGAACATTAATACGCACCACAGTACATAGAGATACCACCTACCACACGCACTGAGCATAGAAATAGCTCGCGCACACGCACGCGCACCACAGACTACATAGGGATACTACGTATCAGACGGTAATCTCCCATAACAGAAAAATCGCTATACGATCTGTGCAAGGTATCATTGTGACGTTTAGTTTTTTTTTTTAATTTTACCCATTTTGTCGCACGTGTTGTTATGAGACCGGGTCTTTTTGCCAAGGTTTGTCGAGCCCAGAATATTTTGGAACCTAGCCTTTTAAGCCTTTAACCGACTTCCAAAAAAGAGGTTCTGCTTTATTTCAAGCCAACGTTGTGATTGTGTGTCTAGACAGGTGTACCTATATCCATATACACCTGAGGTGTGTGTGTATTAGAAAACGAATGTCATGTAATGGAAATAAAAAAACATTCAATACTGTCAAACTCAAAGCATTTATTTCAATTAAACCATTTACAGGCACTTTTGAATTTTCAAGGGGATATGAAGCTATTTGCCCACTCCAAAGCGTAGGTCCATATGCAGAAAACGGACAAGAAACTCCACGTACACTCTTTTAAATAAATCATCAAAAAATGATACCATTTCTGCCGTATTCCTTAAAGTTGGGCTGACTGGTTTGCTATCGGCTTAATGAGCTGCAACAAAAAGTAACATGCTTTAAGTATACTTATTTTAAAGTGACAGAACTTGCAGTTGGTGAGAAAACTAAATTGCAAGCAAAATACTTACAAAACTGAGTAGTGTATGAAAGAGTAGCTGCCACTGTTTTGCTGAACACTCACACAATTCTTAACCTGCAATAAAATTGACTATTATAAGTACAAAATTTTAAACACATAATTTTAAACACATTAAAATATTGATAAATAACATTAACCTTTATAATACTGGTGTCTCATATTGGAGACAGATAACAATAAAATTCTATTGTGTCTGCTAATTGCGCGCGCGACAGATTAATCCTATGAATCAGTACAGCCGTTTATGCATGATTATTGTGATTAAACTGTACAGACTAGGTATCCTTAAAAAAACATCTTCAGAAACATTCTCAATTCAATAAGAATAATTACCTTAATTTTTCCTGGATTTACGTTTTCATCATTCAATTTGTGTAACAATCGCATTTGTGCATGATTGCAGTCCGTTTTATAGACATCCACAATATCATTCCATTTGGATATTTTATATTTTTGGTAATAAAATATAAAAATTAATCCCTTAACCCCTTTATTAGGTGGGGTGGATCATGTATCATGTATCATCAGTGGCCATTGATGGTTATTATATCATCTGGAAATAAAGACTGGAATGTTATAATGATAGCTTTAACATACACCTTCAATATTCAATTATATTACCCCTGTATTGTATTGTAAATAATATTTCAATTATGGAGTGATTGCCAAAAAAAATACGCAAAAATGCCGTCAAAAGACTACATGAAAAAATTATAAAGTACTTATTATATTAAAAACCAAAAAATAAGATAAAAACTGTGACTTACCAATTTTAGTCATTCTGTTTCTATATAGGTTAGGTTAGGTTATATAGGTAGGTATGATCCTCATGCTGCCTTTTCTTAGTATAGGCGTGATCAGAAACAGCATTGTCTGTAACGAAATATTTAAGCTTATTATCATAACAAAATACTTAATTTTATGCGACTGTCCAAAATGACTAAAAAGTAAAAAAGCTTCCAAGTGCGAATCAGACTCGTAGACAAAGGGTTCAGTATCACCATACAATATTGCACACTACACATTCTTCGTTTTCTATATACCCCCTTCAATTTTTTTAACTCATTTTTTTGATATAGCAGTACATTGTAGTCATTTCAAGTGTCTACCTATTACGGTTCAAAAGATACAGCCCTGTAACAGGCGGACTGATGGACGGACTGCTGTCATAGTAATAGGGTCTTGTTGGCACCCTTTGGGTATGGAACCCTAAATAATTACTATGTTTATGCTTTACAAAATATTATGTGATAATATCAAGTTATTCTAAAGCGCTAGTTAGTGTTAAGCTATTGTCATTGTCTTAATTATACTGACAAGAAAAAATGTTAATTACACAATATGAGTTTTTATAATGAACTAGGTATAGGATACTTTTTATTTTCTTTAAAATGTATGGCTTGTGTGAAATACCACAGTGGAAAATTAAGTTTTGAAACCCATTTTTGTATAGGTACATGATGCACTTGTCATTTTAGTTTAAGAGGAATATGTAAGATTTTATAGTCATATTATTGAAGTACTTACCAGTGGTGTGGTCAGTGTCCATAGTTTGTAACCGAGGACTAGGAGTGCCACTGCTGATTTCGCTATTGGAAAACCGTGTGGGATAGGCGCCAACAAGAAGACGAGTCCTCGCGTTGGGTGTGACGATGAATTTCTGTTCAAAATGCTTTTGACAGACATAACGCTTGTGAAGATCCTCTGCCCTCAGGTTTCACAATTCTTCAGATAATTCACTACTAGCCACTTGAGTCCTATCTCACATTTGGGAAATCGAAATAATTTAACATCCTTTCATTTAATTTCACCCAATTCACAATACAGCAAGTGCGGAACATACTGCACGTTGCAATTACACTATTATAGGTTTAAATTTGAGAGGATAAATTACGGAAATAAATCAACGTAAATCTTCAAAAAACTGTAATGGCGGGGTGAAGACAACCACAGACTATGAGACTTACAATACAACAAACAAATATGGCGTCCATTGCATGGGCGACAAAGGGGAAAGGGACGAGAGGCGATTGTCACTTTGAGTCACGGCTGGTAATCTCGGAACAAAAAAGTCGGGCATTAATAGACGTATTTGTCTATGGGTGTAACGACTCAAAGTGACAATCGCCCTTCGTCCCTTTCCCCTTTGTCGCCCATGCAATGGACGCCATATTTGTTTGTTGAAAGTCTATCATAGTCTGTGGTTGTCTTGTCTTCACTGGCGGGGCCATCACAGTTTTTAAAATTTGATTGAGTGAAGTTCTACGTTGATTAATTTCCGTAACTTATCCTCTCAAATTTAAACCTGTAATAGTGTAATTACAACGTGCAGTATGTTCCGCACTTGCTCTATTGTGAATTGCGCTAGTAAACGAAAGGACGTTAAATTATTTCGATTTCCCAAACGTGAGATAGGACTCAAGTGGTTAGAGTGTATTAACTCTGAAGAATTGCGAAACCTGAGGGTAGAGGATCTTCACAAGCGTTATGTCTGTCAAAAGCATTTTGAACAGAAATTCATCATCTCGACCAACGCGAGGACTCGTCTTCTTGTTGGCGCCTATCCCACACTGTTTTCCAATAGCGAAATCAGCAGTGGCACTCCTAGTCCTCGGTTACAAACTATAGACACTGACCACACCACTGGTAAGTACTTCAATAATATGACTAATAAAATACAATTTTTCTTACATATTCCTCATATACTCAAATGACAAGTGCATCATATATATAATAAACATGCAAAAATGGGTTTCTAAACTTAATTTTCCAGTGGAATTTCACACTCAAGCCATACATTTTAATGTATTAAGACAATAACTTGATATTATCACATAATATTTTGTAAAGCATAAACATAGTAATTATTTAGGGTTCCATACCCAAAGGGTGCCAACGAGACCCTATTACTATGACTACAGTCTGTCCGTCAGTCCGTCTGTTACAGGGCTGTATCTTTTGAACCGTAGTAGGTAGACACTTGAAATAGACTACAATGTACTGCTAGAACAAAAAATTATAAAAATAAAATAAAGTAAAAAATTAAAGGGGGTATATAAAAAACGAAAAATGTGTAGTGTTCAATATGTACGGTGGTACTGAACCCTTTGTGTGCGAGTCTGACTCGCCGGAAGCTTTTTTACTTTTTAGTCATTTTGGGCAGTCGCATAAAATTAAGTATTTTGTTATGTTAATAAGCTTAAATATTTCTTTACAGACAATGCTGTTTCTGATCACACTTATGCTAAGAAAAGGCAGCATGAGGATCATACCTACTGTGCCTTTGAACCTATAAAGAAACATAGAATGAGTAAAAATGGTAAGTCACAGTTTTTATCTTATTTAATGGTTTTTAATTTATTAAATACTTTATAATTTTTGGATGTACTCTTTTGACGGCATTTTTGCGTAATGTTTTTGGCAATCACTCCATAATTGAAATATTATTTACATTTTAATATTTTTTTGCTAGGTTTTGATGTCATTGTTAATAATGCTAACCTTGTGGATCATTCCACAACACCGTTAGTTCACGTGCCTTCCACTTCAGGCTGTGGAAATGAAGCCTCACAAAACCAGATCATAAGAGGTATATAAAATTGAATAATACAATTATATTTCGCCACTAGTGAGACAAGGAATTACCGAATAATATCCTCTATTGTTGTGGAGGGTATGGAATAGTGCGCAGAACCCCGCATTTTAAATTTTTTGTGTAACAATTTATTGGGTGATATATTTATACAAAAGTTACATATTTCGTTACATATCATATATTTTTATTAACAGACGCAGTTATTCCTTCAACTCCGAGGCTTTGTTTCCGAAGAAAGCGTATCATTTTAAACAAAAAGTCTCTTTCACCGCAATGTGCCAGGCTCTACCGTGAATATTTAAAATCCCGGAAACAGTTGCAGTTCAGTCAAAGAGCACGAAGAGCACTAAAGTTTTCAAAGAAAAATTCCTTTGAAAAACTGACTGGCAAAATGAACCCATTGGCCAAAACAATTATGTGGATGCAAATTAAGCAATGCACCAAAAAATCAAAGGGGAGACGCTTTACTACTGAAGAGAAACTTATAGCTTTATCGATATTAAAGCAAAGTCCAAAGTGCTATAGATTCCTACATAAAATATTTATACTCCCCACAAAACACACTTTAAATAAAATGATTTCTGTACTGAATATTGAAGCTGGGATCAGTACTCAAGTATTTGACGCAGTTAAACAAGAGGTACTACTATATGGACTACTACTATTAGATGGCTATATCTAACTTTAAACCTGATTCACAAGGAAACATGGCTTATCATCTAATAATGGTATTCATATTGCAATAGTAATAATATTTAACTAATGATTTCAGGTAAACACGTGGGAAGAAAATAAAAAATATTGTTCAGTTCTATTTGACGAGGTTGCGTTAGAAGCAGCCTTGACCTACGATAAAAAAAAAGACTCTATCACTAGATTTGTCGAACTTCCGGAAAAAATGACTGACTTTGCTGACCATGCACTTGTCTTCATGTTGAGAGGAGCCCTTTACAAATGGCAACAGCCTATAGCCTTCTATTTTTGTAAGGGTGCAACTACAGGGGTTCAACTTAAAAAAATAATAAAGGATGTAGTAACTGCTGTAGGAAACACGGGCTTGTTACCGATAGCTCTAGCATGCGATCAAGGTACAGCCTTTCAATCGGCTCTAAAAAGCCTTCTAGAGGACACACGGAGGGAAGAAATAAGATTAGGTTGCAGTAGAATTGGTGCGTATACTAGATAATTTTCTTAATTCATAATTTACTCTAAACACTGTGTGGGACACTTAAAGCCCCCAGTCTTATTTTTCACATATTCCACACACAGGCTGACTTAAACATAATTGGCTAAATGGCTGTACCTAACTCTTCGGGGAATACAGGCGTGATGATATTCCAATATAATTGAATATTGGAGGTGTATGTTAAAGCATATAGCTATCATTATAACATTCCTGTCATTATTTTCAGATGATATAATAACCATCAATGGCCACTCACTAAGCGTGATACATGATCCACCCCACCTAATAAAGGGGTTAAGAAATAATTTTGTTTCCAAAAATATAAAATATGATAGTAAAATATCCAAATGGAACGATATCGTGGATGTCTATAAAACGGACTGCAATCATGCACAAATGCGATTGTTATACAAATTAAATGATGAACACGTAATTCCAGAAAAAATTAAAAAGATGAAGGTAATTATTCTTATTGAATTGAGAATGTTTCTGAAGATCGTTGTTTATGGATTTAATCACAATAATCATGCATAAACGGCTGTACTGAGTCATAGGATTAATGTTGTTTATCAATATTTCAGGTAAAAAATTGTGTGAGAGTGTTCAGCAAAACAGTGGCAGCTACTCTTTCATACACTGCTCAGTTTTGTAAGTATTTTGCCTGCAATGTAGTTTTCTCACCGACTGCAAGTTCTGTCACTTAAAAATAAGTATTCTTAATGCATGTTACTTTTTGTTGCAGCTCAATATGCCGATGGCAAACCAGTCAGCCCCACTTTGAGGAATACGGCCGAAATGGTATCATTTTTTGATGATTTATTTGATTCGGTCAATGGAGCCTGCCTTTCAAGTAAAGGGAATAAAGGTAAACCTTTGCGGAATGCAGTAACAGCCTCGTCTCAGCACCACAGATTTTGGAGCGAGGCTATAAAAAAACTACAAGAAATAAAATTTGTCGAAAATAAAAATAATAGAGAGACATCAGTGCCCTCGCTAAAAAACTGGATAGTTACGCTGAAAAGCTATCAAAGGTTGTGGAAATTTTTCAAAAATAAAAATGTAATGATCTTGAGACCAAGATATTTCAACTCTGATCCTATAGAAAACTTTTTTGGACAAGTCAGAGCCTACAACTTTCGTAACAATGATCCAAATTGCCACACATTTAAAAACACCTTTAAGTCACTTTTAATCACAAGATTCATAAAATTTCACTCCGATGGTTACAATTGTGAAGAGGATTCAGGTGAGCAACTAGTAAAAATCAAGGCCTTATTTGAAGCCACTAAAAATAATGAAACAAATGCCGACAGTGCCTGTTCAGCTGGATCCTCTTACCTTCGGAGTGCAGTTCTAGAGAATATCCCCACAACTGCCATCCAAGAAAAGCTTAAGGTTCACTCACGGGCATATACCACAGGGTGGGTTGTAAGAAAATTTTTAAACAAAAACAATTATTGTAAACAATGCGAAACAAACCTTACTTCTCGTGAAACAAGTTCTACCAGTAATTGGATATCTGGAAGAGAATATAGAAACACAAAAAACCTTAAAAAATTGACCTACCCTTCCGAAAATGCCGTAAGAACTTTTGGCTATATAATTCAAGAAACAAACGAATACTTGGAACTCACACCACACCAAACGGGAATTATAAAAGAAATTAAAAATAAAATAAGATCCAAGTATTCATTTCATTTTCTAGATTGTGTGATACACAGGGATGCTGTTGAGGAATGCTTTCTAGAATTAAGTCTTCGATTAGCAGTATTTAATTGGTGCAATGTAATAAATAATATAATGAAGGGCACCGATGTGATTAGGTTGGAAAACAAAAGTTTGCCACCAATGCAAAATAAAGCATTTATTAAATATAAAACAAAATTAAAAAATAAAAATATTATTAAATAATATCGCAATAAGCAAGTTCAAATTAATTAATGGTGCTAATACTAAAAAGAGGAAAGGACTCGAGGCTTGTGGAACACCCATTTTTGATGAAATGGGTGTTCCACAAGCCTCGAGTCTTTTCCTCTTTTTAGTATAAATTAATGATCTACCTCATAATTATTAAAAAACCAACCACAAATGGTGTTATTTGCTGACGATACTTCTCACATTTTTATAGACGTGCATCAAATGTTATAAGTAGTAAATCTTGTATAAAACGCACACTATGGGGCTATTAAAAGCTGGGGGATTATATCGCTGACAAAAATGCTTGGCTCAACGCTGGTCCAGCTATGTACAAGGATTAAACTAATTGATTTAATTCGAAAATATCGTTGGAGATTGCAAAAACTGTCTTTGAATTGTATAACTTCAATCTCTTAGTAATGTATAATTGCATAGCACATGTGTGAGCACTGTGAATGGTCCTGTATGGTACCTTCTATTAAGCTACCATTTACTGGGTACGTCTTTCATTGACTTGAATGGCTGAGAGTATGTCATGCTCACTCAAATGCCTCGCTGGTGGTGGCGTGTATGTGGATCGTTAAGTTCCCTTCAAAATGGTTGAGCTAAACGGTGCTGATCCATGCGTCATGTTCGTGAACGGACGCCGTCAGTAGGGACTGGTCATCTCTTATCTGCCACGGCTTATTTTCATTTTTGAATTATTTTGTCTTTTTATTACGGACGCTTTTTACGTGCACGTCTTTCTACATTGTTCTCACATGTATAATTTCAATATGAATGATGTAACCAATATTTTGAAACAATATTATAATTTAAAAGAGTGTCCGTGGAGTTTCTCCATAGGAACCTACGCTTTGGAATGGGCAACTAACATCATATTTCTGACTGACTGACCCCTCAACAATTCAAAAGTGCCTGTAAAAGAAATAAATGGTTTGAGTTTACTGAATGTTTTTTTTTATTTCCATCACATGACATTCCTTTTCTAATACACACACACCTCAGGTGTGCTATAGGTACACCTGTCTAGACACACAATCACAACCTCGGCTTGAAATAAAGCAGAACCTCTTTTTTGGAAGTCGGTTAAAGGCTCAAAAGGCTAGTTACCAAAATATTCTGGGCTCGACTAATCTTGGCAAAAAGACCTGGTCTCATAACAACACATGCGACAAAACGGATAAAATTTAAAAAATAATTAAACGTCACAATGATATGTTGCACAGATCTTATAGCGATTTTTCTACTATGGGAGATTACCGTCTGATACGTAGTATCCCTATGTAGTCTGTGCTTTGAGTCGTTGTTCCGAGATTACCAGCCGTGCACGCGCACGCACAGCAGGGCCGCTTTCCGAATTAGAACATAATCGCTCACAGCGCTGACATCGTTAATTGGCGTTCCGATTAACCGTTAAACGGCCTAAGCGCCGCGCGCGCGCCACCTGCCGAGCCCCGCGATGGCCGCGCGTCGTGACATTTATGACCGCACCGTTTATTTGATAAACGATTATGACAGCTGAAGGCTGTCAACAATTCGGAACACTCGTGAACGCGCTCACAGCACTCGCTCAACGTCAAAACTTGCCTAACATATTTCTTTGTGTTTAAACCACCCCTAAGATGACCCACCGACCCACAAATTTCTTCTTCTTTGTTTTGGTAGTGAACGGTAGCTAGAATTTCGAAAATTTCACGATATCAAAGATATGATGCGAGTCAAAACAAAACAGCACAACTGTAATTTTTGACAGCGCTCACGGTGATATTAGTAAAAGGCATAGTCAGCGTTATCGCAAGATGGCGTCACGACGTCATTTAAGACGATTCAAGACACGTTGTTATTGCGGCCACGTTAATTCGGTACGGTTCGGTTCGGTTCTGTTAGTTACCGTGCGTTTGTACTGGCGAAATATCACAACAAAACATAATTATTGAAATCTCTCTAGTTCCTGTCAAATATTATAAGGAACTTTGACAGAAACTAAAGATTTCAACATGTTTTGTCGTGAATGTTTCGCCAGTGCAAACGCACAGTAACGGACACAAATCTAAATAGATTTTGTTTGTACCAAATAGACTGCAATCCCTGCCTTACCCCTAATGGTATTTTTTGTAGGGCAGCGGTACTGTTTTTTTAGCATGTATGCCCAGGTTCGCACGAGCATATTTTTAACTCTTGTTCGCAAATATTAGATATCAAATCGGACGTCCCGCTCCCAATCTTCTTCCATTAGTTTTATGTATTTGGATAACACCTTCTTCCAGTCTTCTGCAGATACATTGTCGACCGCACTTTTTAATAACTGCAACATTTTATTTGCCGTGAAAGGTGGTGTTGTGTTGTGTCTGGTAGCGTAACCTTAAAAGAAAACATACCTATTTTTACTAAGATTTATTGATTGATTATACAGTAGTTGATACATCTAACTGAAATTCAAGCAAACAAACCTTTGACTTGGGCCCAGATAAGCTCGATCGGATTATACTGGCAGTAGTACGGGGTAGCCTTATGACGGTATGACCCTTTTCGTGGGCTATATCATCTAAGACATATGTTGGAGTACTAGGTTTGTGCAGACCAATGAGTCATAATTCATTCTTTAAACTTATGAAATTCAGGACTTCATAATATATATCTAGGCGTGATTTTACTGACAGCTAAAAAAAGTCCTATATTAAAAATTATAGGACTGCCAAGACTTTCTTAAACTAGCACTGGTAAAGACTTCCATTCTTATAATAGCATTCCACAAGCTTTGTTAAACTCAAGATCAATTGTTCTTAGAACTAAGGTTTATAGTACACTACAGAATTAAGTTTTTTAATAAAAATTATAGGACTGCCAAGACTTTCTTAAACTAGCACTGGTAAAGACTTCCATTCTTATAATAGCATTCCACAAGCTTTGATATACTCAAGATCAATTGTTCTTAGAACTAAGGTTTATAGTACACTACAGAATTAAGTTTTAAGTCTTGTCATACTTAAGATCACTTGATCTTGTAACTAAGGTTTATAATTCACTACAAGATTAAGTTATTAGACAGTAATTGTAGGACATAAGTGCATGTAGCAAGACTAATAGTCTTCAATATGTTTGCTCCTGTAGTAGCATTTAGTGAGTGTATAAGATTTAATGAGATACTTAGGCAAGACCTTAATAAGATCGTGATAATTGACGTGATTGTCGTCTTGATCAGATTGATTATAAAAGTAAAAGCATAAAATTAGAGCGCTATGAGAGCAATAAGCTTAAAAACTAGTTAACCAAGCTATTATTAGTATAAAATTATCGTACGTACGTATTTGATACACTTTATTTAAATACTAAAATGGATTTAAATCAATGGAAGCGATTCAAAAGGAGCGGTGGGTACAGGAAAGTTATTAACAGACTCGAACAAGTAAAAAAGCTCAGTACACCAGAATTTGAAAGTGGATCTACTGAATCAAGCGTAAACAACTATATGTTTGGTGAGGGTTCCGTAGTACCATGTAACAATTTGTTGTCTTCAGACAGTGAAAGTGAAGATGGATACCAAAAAGAAGAAGAGGATTACGAAATAAGTAGAAAGTGATTGAGAAATTGAAAGTGATTACGAAAAAATCTTGAATGGAGATAAACTATACAAAGCTGGGCTGTGAAATTTAATATACCAAATATAGCACTCTATGAACTGTGTACGATTTTAAACCAAATAATACTTAACATTGTTCCAAAAGATGCGCGCAGTATATTAATGACTTATAAAGAGGCCGTGCAAATCACAGACTCGGCTCCTGGCAAATATTGGCATAACGAATTAGTAAAATGTTAAAAAATACGTTTAAACGTCTGGATTTAAGAGCCCGTATCAATTTCGGCGCGCTCCTAGTTTAGGTAACTATCGAAGCGCAGTGTGTCTGTGTGCGTTCGAACTATCGCTGACAAGCGTAGTGTGCGTAGTCACACACAGCGCAGCGGGAACAAATAATCTTGGTCCGTAACCGCTATTATCAGCACTCCATAGATTTTATATACTGGATGGATTGTATTGTGATAATGAGTAATGACGTGTTATGTTTAGGTACCCTTTAAAAATATCGTTACCTAGTACGGCATTCACTATAGTAATAGCAAACTATAAAGTGTGAAACGAATTACACGTGTTATGGTAGGTACTCCTGTATTATTTAGATATTGGTGCCGATTTTCTTGTCACAAATGCCTCATAACTAGACTTAAAATCACCAAAATTTCGTTTACTCCTGTCAAACGATGATTTCCCATTCTGAAATAGACTAAAGTGGCACAACTTAACTATATTTTAGTTTGACAGCACTAAGATTGTACTAAGATTTTAATTTAGTTAAAATTACAACTTTGCTATTCTGAATTTGACGTTTTTCACCTAAAATTTTAATTGTCTAACTATATCTGACCATTTTTTATCGCGATCAAAAATGCTGTGGAATATTATTAGTTGTCATGAACTAAAATTCACACGAACACCTCGACTTCAGGTGCAAAAACAGTACTGTACTGGACTTTTTTCTTTTCTTTTGCTTAAATCTTGAAAATGGTGTCCTATCGCAAAAATAATGAAAATTTCGACCCCTTATGAAACCCGTATACCCCTAATACTCTACACGTAGGTATTTTCTTTTTTCCATACAAAAAGTGAAAAATTCCATATAAAACACGTCGACGCTGCCCCCCTACGCGCCTCCGGCTCTATAAAAAATCACGGGGTAGGGCAAACAAGTATGTACCACGAGGAGTCGCAATTTTCAAATTCGATTTAGCTGTGTCAAAATAATTTTTAAATTTACTTTTTATTGCAGAATAGCTATATGATTCTCATAGCCAAAAGTAAGGAATTTTAGTGATAGTTTAGTTCGGTGTACAAGAGAATTGGCACCATTATTAATAAAGATTATTTAGATAACGGTGCGCTTCGAGACTCCTAAGGAGGTTTCTAAAAGTTAAACACTATTTTACTAATAGTACCATACAAAACATTCACAGGTAGAATAACATTAGCAAATCACAAAGTGTCACAAAATGCATAAATATACTCAGTCTCAAAACTGGTTAGGCGTAGTACAAAATCGCGATTTATTCGCGAGTTACGTTGGGAGTGGCGACAGTCACGGGCGACACAGGTCCGACGTCGACAAGCGCTCGGGCGCGACTGTTTGCCTCGCGCGAGCGCATCGGTTTATAAGGCATTAGTTTGATATTTTATTAAAATTAAATGAGAAGTCAAAAATAAAATATAAAAATTGAGTTTGGTAGATTAAAACCTCATTTTTTTTAAATATTTAACACTTATTGTTATTTTCAATAAATTCTTACCCGTAGACGACGATTTTACACATGATTTCATTGCATTTTTTCTGCGTGGTTCAATTTTTTTTTTAAGTAAGTACCCATGCATTAAACTTTAAAAAAATAAATCGTAGGCTTCCTACTATACTATATGCCCAGTATTTAGGATTTTTCTCTGATTGAAATTTGCTACCATTAAGCTATAAAAGCAATTGAAAAACCTGGTGTTTCGTGTTTACGTAAAAACGTGTGTTAGATTTTTATTTTCCGTAATTTTATATTGAGTAGTTATCATAATGTTAATTCGTAGACTACCTAGTAAATAACTTTGCATTTAAAAAAAAAACCAGATATCATAAGGTTATTGAGAAATTTGCGCTGAAAAATCTAGAATTTTCTGTTTTTAGACCGCGAAACGATACGGGCTCTTAAATAATTATATTACAACGATTTCACTGAATATAAATATTGATGGGCTGTATATAATAGCTCGAGAAAGCAACTGTGGCCCAGAGTGATCACTCATTTTATCAATTTCGTCTGCTACGACTTGGTACGATTCTATGTTACGCCTTTTTACTACGCATTCAAACTGATTCCAGGTTTGATCTGGTTGGCTGTGTTCATCTTTTTGTATTTTTTTTAGATGCTTGTTTTTTAGGCCAATATAATTTTCCGTTGCACTCCCATGCTGAGGGACACATACCAATGCAATTTTTCCCCTCCCAATAGTCTGCACTACTTTAAACGGCATACTTAATTTTCTTCAAAAAACCAGTTAACTGTAAACAAAAGTCTAATATTATTTTAATTAACCTAAAAAGTAATATTACACCTATTTGAATCAAATAATTATTGGTAATCGAACTGCACTGCACACTAATCGGTTAGCACCAGTGAACACTAACAACACGTGCGCCATGATCGCCTAATGGCAGCAAACTGAATGGTTTCGCGCGTTCAAAATATCGAGATGGCGTGCAGGGGATTCCCCATAGTGATGATTCTAACAAATGCAATAGTAAATAACAATAGATAAATGTAATATCATAATGTCGAGGTTATTACTTCAGTAAAATACTACTTTAATCTCGGTAACTAAAATTATGCAACAAATGTGTTTGTCACTCTAGCGACAAATCTCGCATTCATCCTCAGTGAAGTGGTCATAAACGCTGTATGAACAGTTAAGAGACTACAAAAAGTTATGGTACAAAAAAAAAAAACTTGTTTGCCAGTGAAATGTATTGATCTGTATGTACAACATTTTATTTTTTACCAGATGTCAGAATATAAATAAAACAGTATTCAGATTGATTGATTTATATTTTAGGAGCTGGTTAATATATACAATTTTGATATTCATTATTAGGTAGGACACCACATATAACATTTCCATTAGCCAATCACAGATTAGCAAGTTGCTTTTTGCTCGCGATATAAATACCGCGCGGCCCGGCGCAACGTTAGATCCGCCCTATCATGACCTATGCGTCCGCCGCCTGGGCACAAGCCAAACCCCGACACGTGCATAGAATGCAAACCCTTCAAAACCGTTTCCTACGAATGGCAACGGGAGCCCCCTGGTACGTTAGGAACGAGATCCTCCATCTCGACCTAAAAATACCCACTATAGCCCAATTTCTAAAACGCAATTCAAAGCGTTTCTTTGATAAAGCCGCCCTTCACCGCAACCCTCTGATTTTAAAAGCGGCCAGTTATGTCCCCTCTAAAATCAGTAAGATTCGCCGTCCGAGGCATGTTCTCTCCGACCCAGATGACCCTATAACCCTCCTTCAGGAAAGCAATAGGGACACCAGCACGGTACAAAACAATAAAAAAAGACCCGCATTCCGACCTCGCCGACGAGGTCCATTGCGCCCGCGACACTCCCGAATAAATAATACTCCCACCCGACCCTTGCTGGCAGAAGCGCCAGCCCGCGTTACGCTGAGAAAAGTAGATTTAAATTCCCCGATCAATAATAATGAAAATTTGATCCAGCCTGTCCCACCTTGCTGTCCCCCCGCCAGCGACGCCCTAAGCCGAGGTTCGTACCCCACAGGGGGTGCCCTTAGCGAGCGTTCGCTTAGTATAATATAGAATAGTTTATGCCCCTGGCTGGAGGCTTTAAGTTAGTAGCTTAAGGCATCCACAGGATAGTCCGGTTAAGCAGCAGCGACCTCAATCTGAGAGTCAACTGCGAGATGCCATACCAAAAAAAAAAAAAAAAAAACGCAACGTTAGTCGAATGCCCACGCGCACAGCGCGCGGACCTATGCCAGCTGCTACAATTTATTTATTTCCAACTTACACACGCACACACTGCGCTTACACTGTACTATTGTTTGAAGAAACTTCTACTCCACAACCATTGCATTTTTGAGATAAGAGAAAATGTGTAATACTCCAAGGCCACTTCAAGTGCTTTAATAGACGTACCTAAATAATTTTTGCATAGAAAACAGTCGAAATTAAGAATTACAACCACGGATATCGAGGGATATGCCTTGGAGGCGTGGCACGTGGCGCCTCGACATTGCTAAATTGGGCTTATGTTCGAACGGCGGCTGTACGCTTCATTCAGTCGCTTTGCAACTGCGAACAGTGTACTATTGATGCGTAAAAAACCAAAATGCAGTAATAATTTGTAAAAATAGGTCTAGTACCATCAACCTGAAGACAAATGGCGTGTCCTACCACCGATAAGTAAACATTTAAGTCACTGTTTAATATTTTAAATCAATTTTTAAATCATTTACTAACTTACGTCCGGAGCGATACGAACTAGCCCGAACTAGCCCGAATCTTTCCGAACGGAACGAACGTTTTGGATTAAGAGAGGTGCAATCGAGTGCGTGCGGCTGATTTTATCGACATGCGTATTATTGCAGTCAAATCTTTTTTTACAGAACTCAATGGATATTCTCGTATTACATGTATATTATAAGAGTTAAATTTGTTATTAATTTCATTTTATTTGAAGCAAATAAAGACATTGTTATTTCAATACAGTTACTCGTGCATAGCATAATATTTAACAGAGGGTTCCCTTTACCCGGTAATACAATATTTAATAAAAAAACTCATTTTATTTTAGTAAAAATAACCCATATTTTCGGATAGGTATATAAAAACAAAATACATTTTAAAAAGAAAATTAAACGAAGTTATAATAATACAAGAATGTGCTAAAATAAATATCGATAAAAATTATCGACCATCGCTTTTGACTCCCTAATTGCATGCGTGTGCATTGAATGTTCGCAAATAGCAACGTGTTTACAAGTGAATGTCCCGCCCATTCTATGTATGTGTGCTAGTAGAAATTGATTTAGTGTAGAGGCTTTCTTCTTAGTGTGCGAGTTCAAATTATAAGTGTGTGTCGTAAGTACACTATTTGTTAATGTTGTAATTATTTTGGTGGGAGATAAGCGGTCGCACTAGGATTCCTTACTATTCCGTAATGAAGGCATATCTCTGGATATCTATGATTACAACCATCTTGAAAATATAACTCCTAAAACAAATTCAATATTAGTAAGCATGCAGTGTTGATTCAATAAGGAACCCTACTTTATATTAACATGGAGGCGAATAGTTCTTATTAAATAAGTGCTATTAAGCTTATAATAGTCGTAACACGCTTTTAGTCAAAATATTTTTTAAATATTATGTCGAATATTAGATAAATTAGATTGTTATAAATTTATTAAAACAAAGTAACGTTAATTTATTGGAGGCGCTTTAAAAAAAAATGTAAATATACACACATCAACACGGTCTAGGGATATTTTTAAAAAAGCGAATTACTATCAATGTGTTAATTATTTATATGACATGTATAAATTTAAAAGATACGTTATTTAATATTCTACCATTTTTTAATAATGGTTAAGGTACTTAGATTAAAATTTCAGGATTTTATGGAAAAAAAATGAAGCATAGACGGAAACCGTATATGAATTAACTTTTAATTTGTGAGTAAAAACTGAAAAAAATAGAAAAATCATTTAATTTGTGTTTATAAACTTGAATTTAGTAGTCTGAGAAAGCGCCCATGATGTTCATAACACATCGGAAACGATTCGGCATGCTCAGAACAAGGTTGTCAATGTCTTGCTGCGGAATATTGTCCCATGTCCTTCTGAGGTGCGCAAAAAGTTGATCTTCTGTAGCCAGATTTTCAGGAACTTCCTTCAGAGCTCTTCTTTGCAGCATATCCCACGCATGCTCAATGGGATTTAGATCTGGCGATTGAGCAGGCCAGTCTAAGGCCCTAACATTATGTGTATGTAACCAAGCTGCTACCGTTCTCGCCGTGTGTGCCCGGGCATTGTCGTGCATGAGCAGGAAATCTTGCCCCATTTGTGTTCTGTGGGGCAAGATTACGGGCCCCAGCACCTGTTGGACGTATCGTTCTGCCGTCATATTGCCCCGCACCCAAACGAGATCCGTCCGTCCTCCAAGACGAATTCCTGCCCAAACCATAATTGTTCCTCCTTGGTATGGGTGAACTTCCTGAGGGTTCTGGAGACGGCTTCATCGTCCAGGAACTCGCCAAACACGCGTCCTTCGTGAATCTGGATGGAAGCCGAACCTGGATTCATCCGTGAACAGCACATTGGACCATTGCTCACGGCCCCAGTCCACGTGGTTCCGAACCCATTCTAATCGTCGTCCACGATTGCCTCTCCGTAAAGGTGGGACCCGGAGTGGTCTACGAGAGCGTAGATTGCTTTCATGCAGTCGCCTTCTTACAGTTTGGTCACTCACAAGCACTTGGTGTTCCACTCGCAGCCTTTGGACCAATTGAGTCGCCGTTGCATTTGGTTGAGCTCGCGCAGTAATTTGCAAAAATTGGTCTTGTCTGGGGGTAGTGATGCGACTTGGCCCCCGGTGCCTCTCCGCTACTTCACCTGTGGCACGATAGCGTGTCCACAATCTTGAAATTACATTTTGATGGGTCCCTATGGCCTCAGCAACATTACGCTGAACAGATCCAGCTTCCAGCATTCCCACAGCTCGTAACATCTCCGCCCTCGTCAAATGTCGGCGTTGCATGGCTACAATACCTCAATTTTAACTTTATCTTTCGTTTAAAAATGAAAAAAAACTGTAACTAAACGTAATTCGTATTGTTTTCTAAATTTCGCACAAATGAAAATTCCCTCTCCTATACATCAAGACATTTTTATGCCACCGAAACAAAAGAATTTTCAAAAATTTTAATTTGGAATTAGTCTGAGATAAATTACAAACAAATCGGTGTATAAAAGATTCCAATGCGGCCAGTACTTTTCGAGTTATTTAATTGAGTATGAAATATCCCTAGACCGTGTTGATGTGTGTAGTAGGTATATTTTAACATTGAATATTACTTCCCATTGATTTCGCACCCTATATTCACATTCCCACATACTATACTACCATAAATAGTAATACTAAACACTTATGATTAACGAATCCTGTACTTACGTTTTTAATTTCAATGATCACTCACGGAGCAAACACTAAACAAAACACAAAAATTCAAGTTTTGGAAAATACACTTATAACCAACAACCAAGTACATTACTAACACAATATAAACAAGATTTGTTTGGTAAGGAGCTTGTATCAGACGCTTTTAAAAGTTACATACTTATAAATGTTGTGTGCCTATAATTAGGACTCATTATACTTCTCTAATGCTATTACAAGTACATTATAGGAGTTAATAAAATTCTAAGTTGATTTTACGAATGCTATAAAAACAGAATGCTCCTATAACTGCGCCCAAATCCAGGGTTGTAGCAAGTTACAAGTATCGTTTAAACGTTAAAAAAATAGTCTTTTCGATAGTTATAAGCACATATTTTGCTAGTTTGGAGCTGTCGCAGAGATCAAGCATCTTTTATTTAGTATGATGAAGTATATGAACCAGAACAAAAAATTTGGATGATATAGAATTTGACGTATTTCTTAAGTGGGTGATAGACGTGCGAACTAAGGGTGCGTGGTTCGCGAACTTACTCGGCTCGCCGTCGGTGACACACGTGATTACCTACGTGAAGCCCCCTATTTCTTCATTTTTGAAGAAAAAATACAAATCAATGAGCTATAGACAATAAAACCCCACATGATGGTAAGAAAAAAAGAATCAAAATCAAAAGTTTAATATAAGGGGTTTTTTTTTTTTTTTTAGAGCGGTAATATAAATAGACAATCTGTGAAAATTTCTACTGTCTACCTATTACGGTTCATGAGACACCTACAGCCCGCTAACAGACAAATCACGGATATCTATGAGACAGACGAACGGACGGAGGGACGGAGGGACGGACAGCAGAGGCTTAGTAATAGGGTTTCGTTTGGCACCCTTTGGGTACGGGGCCCTAAAAATTACCACTTTCATTAGATATCGAAAAATGTGCTACGGTATCAAATATGCAATTTTTAAACATTGTAGTATTTTGTATTGCCACCACGAGCAATTAATACAGCTAAATTATATTTACGATTATGCATGCTTTCTCACAGAGTTCTAAGCCGATGCTGAGGAATATTCTCCCATTCCTCTATCAGTGCTTCTTTCAGTTCACGAAGAGTAATTAGAGGGGAATTTCGCTGGCGTCCCAGTTCGTCCCAGGCATGCTCGATGGGGTTCAAGTCTGGGCTGCGTGCCAGCAGGGCTAACACGACACACGCGACAACTGCTCACTCTCGCGTGAGTAATTGTCGTGTAATTCTGTAGCTTTTCTCGTTTCTGACAGCGCTGCCATACAAAATACTCAACTTGTTCTGTCAAACTTGATATTTTCTCGACGAACCCGTGGCACCAACATGGCACCTAAGTTTCGAATTTTGAGTAACACGAGATATTCTCCGATTCTACTGTCATTTGGTTGTAGATATTTAGTTGTCCTCGATTTTGACGACGAGAAAAGTAGACAAAATTATGATGCAAAAATAAGACCTTAATAACATGGCAGTTTCATATGACGCTAGTCGGTCATTCTTCCATACAAACATATTATGGTGATTACTCGTATGTTTGACGGAGTAGGTACAGACGCCAGCAGGTCAACTTACCCAAAACTGTCAAATTTTCCCAATCAACTTTATTTTATTAGGTCTTTACCCAATGATATTATATGTAAAAAGAGGTAGATAGGTTATATATGTTCCGCAAGTGGCACGTCAAAAGTTGGTTATTTAGCCACATTTTCTTCGTTTTGTCTCTTTTTCGCTCCCGATAATTACGACATGCCCTCCTACTTCCACGTGTAATATAATAGTGTGACATAGTGCGGTTTTTGAAGATTGAATGTTAGGTAGGTAACCTATCTACGTCTTTTTACTTCTAATATCATTGTCTTTACCTATGTTTTTTTTTTATTTCAGCTAATACTGGCCCAAATTATTTATACAATTTTGCCATTTTGATGAGATTTTGTTTATCCCTTTACTGTAGAAGTCTGCCGGACGGGAGGCGATGAAGTCAGCGAAAGCGTTTTGTACTGCATCTCGGGTGTTGAATTTTTTCTCACTTATTTTTTTTTCTACATTTTGAAAAAAGTAGAAATCTGTTGGGGCAAGGTCCGGCGAGTACGGTGGGTGACGGAGAGCTTCCAGCTGTAACTCTTGTAGCTTTGCGATGGTCTGTCTGTCGTGAAGTGTGAGCTCGCGCGTTGTCGTGGAGATCAAATTGGAGAAGCAATGGGGAAGAGCGATTGACTAGTCTTGGTTTTTGAATTACGAGCTTCTCCATCATTGTTTGCAATTCTTGGCAATAGACATCGGCCGTCACTGTTGTGCCATTCGGTAAGAAGCTGTGATGTACAAGTCCGGCACTGGTCCACCAGACAGTCACCATCATCTTCCTATGAGTAATCTTTTTTTAGCGCACTGATTAGGTGCTGTACCCGGGTCCACCCACTGAGACGAACGCTTACGGTTGTCGCAGCAAGCTCAGCCGTAGATTGAGTTGGATCCGCTTCCACTATCACCTTCAATTCGTCGTTGACGACAATGGTTACCTACCGGCCGACCGCGCGGCTCGTTCTCCAACTCAAAATTTCCAGATCTATAACGATTGAACCAATAATGGACCGTGTTTATGCAAGCAGTGTTAGGCCCGTACACGTCGTTAATGTTTCGTGTTGTTTGCGCAGCGGTATTTCCACGTAGGAACTCATATTCCAAAATTGTACGAATTTTCAGTTTATCCCTGGCACCAAAAACTACCACAATGTCACAAAAACAAAAAACTATTTAAAAATAAATGACTGAATTTGAAATTAAATTAACACGTCTTTCGAATAAAATTCATTTGAATTTCGAATGGCGCGCCAATCCACAGAAAATTAAATCTGAAAATGCTGGTTATAGATCTCCTATTATTTTAGTGATAAAGTTGACAATCAATTTTCAACCGACTTCAAAAAGGAGGAGGTTCTCAATTCGATTGTATGTTTTTTTTTTTTTTTTTTTTGTATGTTTGTTACGCGATTACTCCTCCAATTATGAATTGATTTAGATGATTCTTTTTTTGTTTGGTAGGGCATACTTCAGAAGTGGTCCCATATAAATTTGGTCATGATCTGATGAGGGTTTTTTGAGTTAGCTTCAATAATACGTATTATTCGAACGTGGACGATATTCTAATAGTTCCTGTCACTGTAATTTACATAGCTCAGGTAGTGGTATTAAAAATTTTGTGGGGTTTTGTGTAGGTACCACAACTAAAAAGTGAAAAATAAAAACTTTTTCACAAAAAATAAAACCGAATTCCTAAAAAAAAAAACACTACAAAGTGAAAAATAACTTTGATTTCGGAAGTCGGTGGCAAAAAAACCAAAATAAAAAACCAAAGACACCGACTTCCGAAATCAAAGTTATTTTTCACTTTGTAGTGTTTTTTTTTTGGAAGTCGGTTTTATTTTTTGTGAAAAAGTTTTATTAAAGACATTTGACAGATTGTAGTAGGTTGATGTGCTGTCTGTACAATCAAAACTAAAAATTATATCAATTTGTCTTTTTTCGAAAAAAGCGTCGCTTTGTTCTCTTTGGTCGTAAATAAATAACCTATGTCGATGGGTCGATCCATTAGGTTAAGCTACGCTTGCCGGGGTTGGTCTGTGGATGTGTAATCATCTTTACATATCGAGACTCATCCGTGCCTCGGAAAGCACGCTAAGCCGTTGGTCTCGGCTGCTACCTACATTTAAAATGATCCCTCCGCGACGGTTCCCGGCATCCCATATGCGACTAGGTGAACCGTCTAGGAGGGAACCCAGCTTTCCCAGCAGTGAACGTGTTAACAGCGGTAATTAATAAAGCATATTTTTTTAATAATAATATTTACTTACACCTACATTAATTAAAAAGGGTAACCAAGCTGATCCCTTCTCACTTTGGAAGCCATTTTGCCGTTAGTTGGGAATGAGAAGATGAAGCTAATGTATTCAGGAGGAAGGTGGGACTCGATGGCACCGAGAGCGATGACCTGAAAGAGAAAAAATAAACCTCAAACATAACAAGAACTATCGCGTTTCCTTCATCATAGGTAGGTACTACTTTTTAAAATGGTTTTGTACAGGTATGCGATGCGGGTCACATGCATACTGCAAAAAGATGATGCCCTAAGCAATCCACGCCTGTGGACACCCCTATCCTTACGTCAACTAGAATCGGTCTTTAAACCTTTACCGCTTAAAAACATTAGTTTTTTTGTAAAACAAGATGATGAGATGTAACGTACTATTTTAGAAGTGGAGTAGGTGCGACAACAATAAAAACCATTGCATAATTTATTTATTTATTGAAATGCGCCTTGCGGCTTTTCCGGGCATTGAATTCACGCAAGATAGTATTAACGTCTAACGTTTTTTAACTGAACGGGCCGGCGGAGCATGCGTATTTCATACAAACGTAATACCAAAATAATTTGTAAATCAAACATTTTATTAAGGTAGTGTGTATTTATTCCGATTGGATTACAGAATATCTATGCTTCCAAATATATATTTTTAATGGACACTGATTTAAATTCGAGATAAGAGAAAAATAAGTTTTCTATAGAAATAAATATAAATATATAATATGTTTTCTATAGTTTAAATTCCTCATATCTCGTCCTATGAACAACGCATGCTTCGCAGGCCCCGTATAATATCGATAAAATATCGAGCCTTTCTTGTATCATCTTTGTCCATTTTTCATTTTTAATATTTTTAATTTTGAAAAAGAACGTTCCGCTGAGCAATTTGTAATCATAAGCGATAAAAGCAGCAGGGCTGTTTCCACATCAGGGAAAGCTGATGTTCAATTTTATCATCATGTATTATTTTATACAATTGTGCGTGAGTTTGATGTAAACTTGTGCGAGCCGAATCACTGGGTCTGGAACTTATTTTACTTATGACATATGAATGAAACTGTTGAATTTCTGTTATTAATCCGGTGTTGAGGTCTTCTGGATATGTGTTTACTAGATTTGTACTGTGCTGACTGTATTCTGGTTTGTGATTGGCTGATCGCAATTCCGGTGCATTCGAATTGCCGAATGCACTAGCGGACAGCGAGTGGGCAAGCGGCAGCGGGGCTATGACTCTAGGTCGGACTATAATGTCAACTTAAAACGCGCGAATTTTCAAATTAGTCCTACTTTTTTTGGTGTGGTTTTTGGTGACGTGAGAGTGTGACGTGATGCCCTAAGGACGGATATTTTTTGTGCTTCTTCAGACGTGATGGCCTAGGCAATTGTTTAATTTGATTAAGGGTTAATCCGTCACTGACTGCAAATCATTGTCAAAATAAGTGTAACTCGCGCAACTTCGCGAAAGTTAAGGCCACAGCAGACTAATTCAACCATGAAAAAAGTAAAAAAAAAACCTCGCACCCGTCGCATCTTTATACCCTTCTCGGTTCTCCTAATATTATAATTAAATTAGGTACGCCTATACTATGGTAAGAAATGGTAAGGAGAAACGACACGTTCTTTTACAAAGGGACAAAACATTGTAAGATTTCCATATTTTTAATTTTCATACATGTATGTCTTAGTCTGCTCTTTTAGACTTACCTCCAGGTATGTACTGGAAGGACGTCTGTCTACAGGTATTTCTGTGCTTGCGGTTTTATTGGGGTTTATAGTTTCCTCATAGGTTCGGGCCACTAGTTGCTGGCCGGTTGGTGTCGTCACAGTGACGTTCTTGGCGAAGTACCAGTCATCAGCTACGCCTTCTTGCCTGTTGACAGAAAGAAATACCTAAGTTTAAGTGATTAATCTTGCTTTCCATCTTGCGCCGTATGCAGCCCTGTCTCTCACCTGTGCACTATTGAGTATAAATTTTGTGCTAAGCATATGTTGTGAACTTTTTGCCATAGATAGGCTAAGCAGAAGAGTGATTAGATAGTTACAAAATTTAGCAACTGTTTATAGACTGAAAGCCCACGGGCCCTAGACGGATAATGATGAGAGAGGCACGGTTACAGAGTCCGAAGTTACAAAGAAAGTTAACCTCGCTAGTGGGAGCCTTATCCTTAGCCTGTCAAAATCAGTGCATTTTGGCGTGATTTTGACCATGGACGAATAAAAAAAGTCGGATAAATTCTCTCTAATAAGAAACTGTGTCACTCAAGCCGGCCAGCTCGCTGTACGTATGGGTGAGTGAATATTTATGTGTGAGTGTTGACGTTTGCGTGACTATTGGCTGACCAACTAATGTGTGAATGTGTGCGTGCCAGCCTGCGTACCTACAGCAAGCTGGCCGACTTGAGAGACACAGTTTTTTGTTAGCGAGAATCTGTTCGACTTTTTTGTTCGTCCATGGATTTTGACACATCGAAGTGTAAGTTTACGTATGGTTTACGTAGGCAAAGTTTCGACTCTATTTTGAAGGAATGGGCTAGATGTCTATTCCAATAGTATAAGCAAATCTTGCTCGAATGATTTCCATAATTAATTCACTTTAACTCATGAATGACTGGGGCGGTCTAAAATAATTCTGAGGTTTGCTTGACCCGCCTGGGGACCTAGTTATATAGGTAATAATTGCTATGCCTGATATACTGGAAATAATCTTACTGGTCGAGATAATGCAGCTGGTCTGCGCTGATGGTCCACACGGTGCCCCACACCTCTTCTTTTTCATCTTCTACGATGGTTGCCACCGCGCCTTGCCACCCTTCCACGAACATGTTAAAGTCTAACCTGTGGTTCTAATGACAATAGGACAATATTAGAAACCAAAAACTTTTATTAATAAATGAAGAAAATTTGAAAACTGGTTATTGTAGTAACCTAAATAAATGTAGGTAGGTACTTATATCTAATATTCTAAAAATAGTTCATCTAAATATACTCACACTGTATATTTTGTTGAACTATTTTATAACAATGTAAGTATACAATATTATTTAAACATTGACATTATTGAATATATAACATACAAAATGATTACTTTGTTTTAATTTTTGTGAATGTGAGGACATGTGGATATTTTTATTTTTATGTTTATTCTTTTTTTTCTTTTCTTTTATTGTTTTTTTCTTTGTCAGTTAGTTTTAATGATGGTCTGGCAGTTTGAGTAGTTTATGCGGCCTACCCAAATGTCATTTCTTTGGTATTGTTCGTCGAGTTGAGCTCCATGATAACTGACAAATGCTTGCACTGACTGGACAGGTCCACTCAAATCTGTGTCTGTCTTTGCTCAAAAGACCTTTTCAGACACTAATCTACGTGGTCCTCATAGGGCCTGACATCTGAGTTTATTTCTGCCTTTCTTCTCAGAGTAGTCAGATAGGAAACGCCGAACTCATATAGCAAATTTTTAATATTTTTTTAAATATGACGTGTAAAAGTGATTTCAATATCCTATTTACAGAATAAACATTTTTAAACAGTTATCTCTTTTAATTCAGGGAAGTGGCTTCGGACAGTTCGTAAATAAATAGATAACGTAGTAGATAAATACATCTTATCACTTAGCATTATAAACATGGGTTATCTAATGACGATCATTAATTAACATAAACAATTAGGGATATGTATATAACTAACTAAGTAATAAACAAACTAAAAACAAAAAAAAGACAGGAAAAAAGAAAAAGAAAGACAAAATAAAAGTTGAGTAAATAAAACTTAATAATTATAAAACACGTAAAAAAAATTACGATCATAAAATTCTGAACCAAATATTTTACATTCCAGTTTAGGAGCGTGGGTCAGAGTTAATTATTTATTGGTATATTGGCGTGTGCTAGGTGACATATAAGTATATACTATTTTATAGAATCGAGTTTTTCTAACTGAACAAACAGCTGTGCTGCTGGGGAGTTTGTTGCGCCACTTCTTCTTCCCAGCTAAAGCACTAGGAAGTGGTGAAGGGTGGGCGTTTTTGGGAGAGTGTCTTATGTAATTTTGACGTTCGAAAAGTGCTGATTCTCAGCCTACTTTGAATAAATGACTTTTCAATTTTGAATCTAGCAACGACATAATTATACACATATGTGACTTGACTATAGATAGTACAATCCACGACGACGCGCCCCACGCCGCCGCTCCGCTCCGTACTAAAGTACCTACAGCTTACAGTTCAGTAATCGTGGATTGCACTATCCATAGGTACTTCGCTGCGTTCCGAAACACGCACGATTCATTGTTTTATTTTATTGTATTGAGGCAGTGGATATAATGAGGACACGGTGGAGCATACGGTGGAGGTATGCCCGGCTTGGGCAGAGCACCGCCGTGACCTCGTGGAGGCGATCGGTGGCGGGGATTTCTCGCGTTCGGCCCTGGTCCAGGCCATGGTGCGGAGCCCTCCGCCTATCATATTATTGTATGTCATATTATTTTTTTGCGTGTATGGACCCTATACTATTGCGTGTTATCGAGAACGCCCTTCGTTAGTTAACATACTGTAGATATATCTTTAATTTCATCAATGTACCTAATGTTATTTCTTTGTAAACTTGTAAACCAGAAAACATTCACGCTACGACTAGGTATCTGAAATCCATGCAATTGGCTCAGGATCGAGGTGAGGTAGGTAATTAATCATCTACCTCAAAAGTGTTTTTCTTAGAACCTTTATCTAGACTTTAAGCGTACATATCTGTACCTATTATTTTGAGAAAATTGATCACAAAGAAGGCCTTATCCATTCTATTCAATTCAATTTATTCAAAGTTTTACATTTTCATGATAATAACTAAATCTTACACTAGGTCAATCTAATCATCAAAACTAGGTAATCCTGTGTTTCAGGCGATATGGGCTAAGCATAAAACTAATAAAATAATCACGAATAAAAATAGTTACAAATAAAACAGTAGGTAATGTGTAGTTAGCAAACACGAGAAGTAAGACATAAATTGGCTATTAATTAATCGAGTGTAATTAATCGAGTGTACTTTAAACATACCTAATAAAAAAAAATAAAAAAAAATATTCAAGTATAAAGTAAGATAATGATTTACATTAATTGCAATTGAGGAAAAATTAATTCTAGATGTAAAGTAGACTTGCCTGATCTAGGTTTATGAAAACCTGTGTTTCAGGCCAGCATTTCACAAATTAACATTTAAAAAAGAAGATACAATATTTTCAATGATTGTAAGAGTAATTAATTTGGTAAGTATATTATTTTAAAACTAAATTATATTATATTAAGTTAAAATAAATTAACGAATAATATTAAAGTAAATAAGGTAGAGAATAATATTAAGTTTATTTTAATATTTCTAGTAGTTTTTCCGTGTCCGTATAATTGAGTTTTGTCAAATATTCTTGTACTAGTAAATTACACCTATTATAACATAAGCTATAAATCTTTAGCAGTCTATTGAACTGGTTATACAAGTAGGGTCCTAAGAATAAATAAAATCGTCTAGTGAAAGCATGTTTAGTCTGAGAGTTAGCACAAACCAAATCTTTTCTTCTCTTATCTGTAGGTACTGGGTTTAAAAGTACAGTGTGTTGAAATAAAACTACGTTCAAAACAAATAATTGACGTACTGTTAGCACCTTGCATGCCATGTAAAGCTGGTGTGTAGGAAATCTGAATGGACGAAAAGTAGCGACCTATAATACTGCTCTTTGGGCGCGTTCTAGGTGCAGTAAAATTGATTTAGTGGCACCTCCCCAGGAAGTTATGCAGTAGGTAATAATAGATTGACACAAAGCTAAATAAACCTGTCTAATTAATTTGAAGTCGGCTATGTTACGTAAATTCTTAAAAATATATATTAGTTTACGCACTCTGGTGCATAATAAATCGATATGTTTGCGAAAATTCAGGTTTGTATCAATCGTGACGCCCAGATATTTGATATGGTCGGTTTTAACTAAAGTGAGACAAGTGCATGCAATGTCAGCAGAAAGTACATTACAATTGTTATGCGCTTGGATATTTAAGTTAGTAAGCGTTGGATTAGTGTTTCTCATTGTAAATGTTAGGTACTTGGTTTTATCTGTATTTAATGTTAGGAGATTTTTATGGAGCCAATTAGACACAATATTAAAGCCATTCTGTGCTACCTCGTAGAGCTCCGCCATTGATTTTGCAGCAAACAGTAGAGCTGTGTCATCCGCATATGATATAATTAAACCCTTTTGGAGTGTCAAATTGCACAGGTCATTAATATAGATTAAAAACAAGGTAGGGCCCAAAATACTTCCCTGTGGGATTCCATAGCAGCTATTCTTAAGTTCCGAACTCATGCACTGACCTATTTTTACACACTGGTGGCGGTCACTAAGGTAATCAGATAATAGTTGCAGTTGAACTCCCCGTATTCCCAACATTTCCAGCTTGTTCAAAAGCAAAGTACAAGAAATTGTGTCAAAAGCCTTGGCTAGGTCTAATAATATCCCTATGGTGTGCATGCCGTTATCTAGGTTTGTACTTATAAAATTTGTCAGCTGGTGAACAGCTTGGCTTGTTGATCTTTTAGGCCTAAAACCAAATTGATGATCAGAGAGTAATTTTTTACTTTCAAGATATTTTACTAATCTACTGTTTACAATTTTTTCCAAGATCTTTGAGAGGCCCGTTAAAACTGAAATTGGCCTGTAGTTATTAATGCAGTTTTTGTCTCCAGCTTTAAATACAGGAGTGACTACGGCTTTTTTAAGCAATTTGGGAAATATTCCTTTTGTTAAACATAACTGAAAAATGTGAGTCAAGGGAGGGGCAATGACGTATTTAAATCTTTTGAGTATGCTATTAGGTATGTTATCACATCCTACGGCACAAATTTCCTTTAATCCGTCTATTATACTTAGTACCTCATTAACATCAGTATCTAATAAGACAAAAGAATTTCGTGTTGCATAATTCTTAGTTTGGCTTTGAATGGAAAAACATCTATTTGATAATATGGTTTTTTCTGCTAAGTTTTTCCCTACGTTAATGAAGAAGTTATTGGCTTTATTTGCTGCTTCGATTGGGTTTAGCTCAGAAGATAATAGATCAAGCGCAGGTTCATGATTTTTGGATCCAATCGTATTAGTTTTTATGAATTTCCATATAAGTTTACTGTTTTTTCCTGCTTTCTGTAGTTGACTTTTATCATATTGGTTTTTTAGCTTTTTCAACAGATTATTACAAACATTTCTGTATCGTTTGTAAGTAATTGAAAGTATTTCATTATCCGGTGCACATTTTGATTTTTGGTGAAGTTTATCTCTATGCCTGATACAGCGAACAATTCCGGGCGTAATCCAAGGTTTAATGTTACTATACCTTTTTGGTATTACTTTAGTAAATGTATTTTTCCTTATAGTAGATTGTAACAAATCAACAAAATATTGTAGAGAAACATTTGGATCATGTGAATTGTAAACGGGGTCAAAATTAATGCTGCGTAAGTCAGTTTCAAGACTCGTCATATTAAGTTTAGTATAGGTGCGCATGCAGTTTTTTCTAGGTGAAGATATTTGCAATGTTAGTACAACAGCTTGATGATCGGTGAGTGACGAATTAGTAACCAATGTTTTGGATGGACTTTTTGATTTTATAAGGATATGGTCTAGACAAGAGCCGCTCTGATGGGTTGGGTGATAATGAGCGGGTAAAAGTCCATGAAATGAGCCAATATTCAGGTAATTATGTGCATGAGTATCAATTTTTTCGGCAGCAATGTTTATGTTGATATCACCTACCAGTATAATATTTTTAAACGATGATAATTTTTCTAAATTACTGTTAAGGGAATCTAAAAACCCATCAATACTTTGGGATGGAGGCCTATAAATAGCAATAATTACTGTATCGGGGATAATTTTAATTTCCAAGCAGTTGCAGTGTAGGAAGTGGGGTTCATCTACTAATGTTTTTAAATTATTTTTAATATAAACTACTATGCCATCATTCTGGTTTAACGTTCTATCGCTTTTGTGAAGAGTAAAGCCATCGAGAGATGGTATATTGTCCGTTTGTTTGGATAACCAACATTCTGTTAGGACCATTATGTCGCAGCTTATGTCAAGACTTTGTAACAGAACTTTGAACCCGTTAAAATTTCGAGTTACGCTGCGTATATTTTGTGTAAGTAAAGTCAATGTGTTATCCCCAGTATAGACTATATTTTTGCATTGCTCAACATTACAGATTTTAGCTTCAGACACGGAAAAACTATCTAGATCACAGATTAGCTGATTGGCCATAAACCAAATATATGTAGAAACTAACCTACTATCTATGTGCTTAAATAACAAAGTAGTTGACGGCGCTCCTAGGCGCCTTCATAGTCAATTGAATTTATATAATTGTCTTCGGCGTATTTACGTGCTGGGCAATTTACATCACCTGTTGGATGATCATTTTTCCTCTTGAATCGCTTGCAGGTCGCACATTGAGGCGGATCACATTTATTAATGCATTCCTTGTAAGAATGTCCTGTTTCGCCACAGAGGTTGCAAGTCGGGCTAGTTTCTCTGCAAAATTTGGCTGCGTGTCCGAACTGCTAGCAGTTGAAGCACCTGGTCACAATAGTGAAATCTCTCACTGGACAAGATGTCCAATTTATGAAAATTCGGCCTTGGTCGATCATAAGTTTCCTGATATTAGCAGGGACTTCCAATATATAATTGCAAGTATGACGATCTTTCTTTCCTGACTTATGGCTCAATTTTATAGTTTCTAAGAAGGACTCATGAGTAATAATCGGTAAATTGTCTGCAAAGTTTTGGACATATATGCAATCAAATACCTCTTTTTCAGTAAGGGCTACGGGGACGTCAATAACAGCAATCCTAGGACGTCGTTTGGATGGTTCTTCCACTGTAAGGCCCGAGGAAACTAGCTTCTGGGAACTTTTTAGTTTATTAATATCGCCTTTGTTATCCGTCCTAATAATGACGCCTCAGTTTCTAATTTTCCTTAGACCGCGGACATGGAGTTTTAATTCCTCAGGCGAAATAATTTTTTGTACTAACGACTTGGTGTCGTCACTGCTTTTTGTTTTATCACTAGGATATATAGCGACCGAACTGAGATTTGCAGGGCGAATAAATTTATCAGAGCCTTTCTGTACCATGTTGGCGTAGGAAGACCTTTCTGGTTCGGTGCGGCTCATTTTCGTTTCTACGACTTCTTTGAACTGGCAAAGGGATTCCGCAACATTCTGGTGTACTTGAAGGTGCTGGATAGTAGTGTGCGCCTGGATGGACTTCTGCTTCAGGGATTGGTACAGCACGGCCATCTGAGACGTCCCATGTGAGACTTTTCGACATAGATTGGTGACACGGAGTTTTTGTTCGGAATTCATTTTTCCATCCGCCACAATCGAGCAAACTTCGCTCAAAATTGTGTCGATGTATCCGAGCCATTTCTGGATCTCCGACGTAGAGACGACTTCAGTCGGTATTTCACTCTCCGTGGCTGCTGGCGGCGCTGGTGCTCTTGTCTGGTTTTGATCGGCAGGCGATGGCGTCGGTGGGGGACTTCGTCGTACCAATTGGCTGCGGCCAAAGGGGCTATCTCCTGGATTAGACATAATACTAACACAGAAAACGCTGATTGTCCTTAACACTATTTAGTTCATCTTTCACAACGATGTTAGACACACTCAACACTTAATAAATCTGACTTCGCAAATTATTGCATAACATTATTCGTAATTATTTAAATCAATTTCGTTATAATCCACACAAAAAACACGTCTGCTTAGTCTCGCGAATTATTAACCAATAGAAGTAGTTAATAGAATGATAAAACAGTAATTATTTCACTGCAGTTAATATTTTTTCTGTATCTTCGTACGTCAGATTTTGGAGAGCTTTTTTACAATTCCTGTAATTTTGAGGAAAGATGTTCGCTGCTGCATTTGTTCTATTATAGATTAGCGGACCATGGAAAACATAAAATTTGGACGTGAATGCATGTTTTGTTTCCACTATTCGGGGACAAACTATATCTTTCCGTCTTTTGTTAGTACATTCAGTACTCTAAGGAAGGGATGCGTGCTGTTTTAAAACAAACAATTGGCGGACTGTTAGTACTTTACTAGTACTATAGAGAAGGTTAGGTTGAAGGTTTGGGAAAAAGTAAAGTGCGAAAAGTGGATACTTTGAGAACTGCTCTCTGTACTCTTTCGGTGGTGAGTAATGTTTTTCCCGCTCCATCCCAAGAAGTGATACAGTAAGTTAAAATCGACTGGCAAAGAGCAAGGTAAACTTGTCTAATTAATTTCGGGTCTATAATACACACACACACACATAACATCACGCCTTGTTTCCCCGGAGGGTTGGGCAGAGGTGTACCTGTAGTAGGTACACCCACATTTCGCCAGCTATGTTTAAGTCCCATGTAATAGGGGGCGAGCCTATTGCCATCAACCGGGCACAAATCCAGACTCCGGGCTGCTACTGAGAAATTCTAGATAGAAAAACCCAATAACACTTTGCCCGACCCAGGAATCAAACCCAGGACCTCATGCTCAGCAGTAGCGCTTGCAACCACTAGGCCAACGAGGCAGTCAATCAATCTATATAATGATAATAATAATGGTCTATAATAATGTGTATATTTTTTAAAACAAATATTAACTTACGAATCCTGTTATGTAAGGCTTGGATATGATATTTAAATGAGAGAGTTTCGTCTATTATGATCCCTAAGTTATTTTATTTTACTTGTGATTTTAATTTCGAGACATGTACATAGGTCATTAGAGGGGTCTCTACAATGATGGGCATGCAGTTTTGAGTGAGATAAGAGCTGATTGTGGTGTGCCGTGTGCGTATCGAAATGTTATAATTGGTTTATAATTGCCACAATAATGAATTTCCCAGCGTGTAAGTAGTATAGACTTGTGTTATCAGAAACTTAGGTTAATCAAATTATTGAAACGTCACGCTTACCTTAAGCTTGGCGATGCTGTAGAAAACTGCGGATGGATTGTTAAGGCGCAACCTTTTTGTTAACAAATTACTGCCGTACGCATAATAAAATATTGTTCCATTAGGACTCGTTACCATATCTAAATCACCATATTCACAATAACATATTTTGAATAAACTTAATAATATTAACGTTAAAACTGTTCGAGACGTCATATCTGCACTGGTAGCTGTACGAGAGGAGCGCTCGAAAGCAAGAAGTGAATTGATTTAGTTTCACTGGCTCTAGTTCAAATGTATAACCTTTATCGTAGGTATAAAGGTCGTGCTAATTACTTTCCACTGGGTGAAGCTACGGTCAATACGTCGTGAAAATGTTGAGTTGGCAATGATGCCTTTTACGTACCTATAAATATCTGTGACGTAAGAAGGTAATAATTGCGCACACATAAATAAGGAAAATCTGGTACTAGGATGTACTATGATTAAAATGATTGATTTATGAAACCGAGAATGTGGCTCCGATATCTTATCGTCCATACTTGGCGACCATTAGCCTACCGTAAATCAAAATATCCTCGATTATGGCATAATATTATCGAACTTTACAGACCAGCTGCTATTGTTTCGTCAATATTTTTTATAGGCATTATGAATGATTACGGGTAACCCCTTGAAATTGCGAATCTATGGTTTTGTTTTGACAGGTCTAGTTTGAAAATTGGAGCCTAGGAGGTGCATTCGACCAAGAGAAGTAGATCTAGAACACCTACATGCAGCATGCATGTAGATGCTGAGGATAATAATACTGCCCTATAACTATGGAAAACAAAAAATGCTTGAATGAAAAACCAACCCGTATAATAATACGCCATCGTACGTCAGTCCCTGCAACTTGAGGCATGTGTTCTTACATATTTATCACGCTTACCTCCTACGATTCGTCATCCCGTTTAATACGCCATCTGTACAGTACACGCAAGTTACGTCACGCGGCAGAGAGGCCAGTGGCCTGACTAAGCGAGAAGCCCTAAGTGATGATGCCCTAAGTCAAGAGGCCCTAAGACAAGTGATGATGATGAAGATGAAGGGGAGTCAACTCCGATTTTGACAAACGCCCAGGCACTATTTGCAGTAAATGATTTAAAGCGTTATGAATCTTCTTTGGGTGAAAGTGAAGACGCACTGCAAGTTATATTGAAAGTCTTGTAATTACTAATGCATCAAAATCTCTATGTCAAACTAAAATATTTAAGTGATTACTTTATGTAATGTAATTTTAATTAATAATATAGATAGTGCAATCCACGACGACGCGCCCCACTCCGCTCCGCTCCGTACTAAAGTACAGCATACAGTAATCGTGGAGTAGGGCGCGTCGTCGTGGATTGCACTATCTGTAGACTACGACGACGTAACCTAATTTAAAAATCATAACACTATATTAAGTTTCTAACGAAATTAGTAGATACATAAAACGTTTTATTTTCCTTATTAATTTCTCGTTTAAGGGTGCACTAGTCGACGGCTCGAACTGACGCGACGGTCTGTCAGTGGGCGTGACTAATATGCATGCTAATTAGTCGAATCATTTAGTTTTTTGTTTATTTATTTATTTATGTACACACAAAACACTTAACAGGACACAATATTAACATAAAAGAGCACAAAGGTACTGCTTATTTCTTTTTAGTATTTATTTATCTAGTTTTTTTAATATATTTATTTATTTATTTAGTGAAATAGACTATTTATCTATAACGAAACCGAGCGCGTAAAATTTCATGAACAGACCTTTGGAAAAACTACTGGATGTATTTACCTACTCAAAATACGACTATTTGAACTTTTAAATTATATATCCCTAATAACTTACCCTTTTGAACTTTTAAATTAATTAATTATCGTATGGTTTCTATTTAGCCATTTTTTTTTTACTAAATGCGTTATTCATTTACCCCTAAAGACGAGTTAAAATTAGTGTTGGAATATGGCAGTTTCAACGCTCGTAACTTCCAAACCAATAATTTTTCCAATTCAGTTTCCATACAGGGCTAGATAATGACAAGATACATTGATAAAATGTTTAGTTTTGAACGTACAAGTCATACAGACGAGACCATACTACGTTTGTTTGGAAAAATTACCGACTAGCGTGCTCTTAAGACGCGTTTTTGGTTGGGTCCCTTTGAAATCGTCATAAACGGGTTTTACTATAATTGCAAACTGTAGTGCTATTCTGTAACCATCTCACCGTGAAAACTTAGGTAAAGTGAGCTCGGAGTGAGCTGTCAGTCCCTAGCAGCAGGTGGAATGACAGCTCACTTCACGTTGACTTCACCTAAGTTTTCACCGTGAGATTATTACAGAATAGACCGACTGTAGTAGATATTATTACATAACCGAAGCCATAGAGTAAAATATTTCAAACGAAAAAAGAAATTTTATGAAAGACAGGACATACAATGATATTATTTCCGAGACCTAAGTTACTAAGTTTCAAAAACCACTCAACAACTGAGTAACAGGGAATTTAATCATGTTAACGAATGATTTACCTAATAAGCTAAAAGATATTGTTTCCTGTCTAAATCATTTAATGACGAATGCCGATCAAACCACTACTTACTAGTATTTTTTTTTCACATTTGTGATCAGAAACAGTCATCATTGAATGCCTCATTGGTGTCGGATTTTTAACTTATAAACAAAATTCAGGGAATCTGGAATAGATTTACAATATGCACTACACAAAAACGTATATTTACGAACCTCGTAGTCCCTCTTCTTATCCAACATAATACTTAACGTATATTTTTCTCTGTCCTTAGAGTTGACAGAACTGTAATCTTGCTGTTGTACCTACATTTCAGCCATTCATCGTTCTACATCAACGATACTAATATTCTGATATAAAAAAAAATTAACTTCTTGCTGCATACAGTATGAAATACTACTAGATATTTAAACTATCAGTTTTATTATAATTACAACATGCATTGTACTTGAAGTTTCTGTTACTTCGGCAGTGTCGTAACAATCATATGAATGGACCCTTAAGTTGACGTGAAGGCAGTTTAAAACAATCATCGAGCTTGTGTGTTGCGCGACAGGGTGCAGGGGGCTGTTTGTCGCCGATACTAACGCGATTACGCCCAATCAGCAGAGTCGCCGCCCTAATTGGGCGCACCCGATGCGAGGGCGGGCTTTTTTAACAGCTTGTGCAAACACGCTCGCTCCCCAGTCTAGGCCGCAGCGACAGCACGGATGTTTGTCTCAGTCCGAATTCACGGAAAACTGAGTGCATGTTATTAGTTTGCTTTGCATTTTGTTTATTTATTTTTTCTTTAAAATATTTAAGTAGAAGTTGTTTTTTTGTGAAAGTAGGTAGATAGTCAAAATCCATTTTTTAAAATCAATATGTCAACATTTTAAATTAGCACTTAATTCAATTAACTTACAACAATAATCTTAAAATCAGTTTCCGTATTTCACTTATTTGATTGATCCGTGGACAATAGCGTGGGTTTTAGGTTTAACTATTTATCTTAAACTTAGCCTTAACATGTAACCGTTTTTTTGTCCCTAATAAATAAATAAATAATGTTTATGGAGCTCCATGGAATAAGGACCTTGAAATCTATTGTATGAGGTCTTTTCCAACAGCTGCATTGCATAGCGTAACTGACTTTAGGTACTTATATTTGAAAAATGTGTCTAAAGATGCGGTAAATACCTAAGTTTTCTGCCGATTTAAATATTTAGAGAATTTTAATTTCAGACAAGTACCTACTAAGTTATCGCACTCTTTATTTATTATTTACCAACTACATTAAAAATGCAGTCCAGGTTTATTGTAGCCCGTAGGTTGCACAGGCACTGCCCTACCAGCCGCCTGTCATCAATCAGCCACAGACGTAGAAACAATATCGTTCGCCGCTGGGGATGTAGGTACACTGGGGTAGGGACCCTGATTTATGAGGGATGTCAAATAACAAACTCATCTGTATCATTGTTCGGTGGTAGTCGCTTAGTGATATTTCGATTCAAAATTTTCATTTGTAACAATGAATAAGTGTTTTTATTCGCGTTGGATGACGCTTACTTTGTAAATGGTCTGGGTGGCAGGGACATCCGACGCGAAAACTGATACCATGGAGAGGGTACATGATTCTGATACCGTTAAAACTTTTCATCGGTTATTTAAAAAAAAAATATCTGCTAAGTGCGAGTCGGACTCGCGCACGAAGGGTTCCGTACCATTATCTATTAAAACAGCAACAAAATCATGTCTGTTGTATCCCCCTTAAATATTTATTTTGTTCTGTTTTTGGTATTTGTTGTTATAGCGAAAACAGAAAATTTCAACTGTCTAACTATCACGGTTCATGAGGTAGGTAAAGCCTGGTGACAGACGGACAGCGGAGTCTTAGTAATAGGGTCCCGTTTCACCCTTTGGGCACGGAACCCTAAAAGCAGCTGCTCCATACATTTTCACCGCGTAGGTTTTTTAATAACCGACGAAAAATTTCAACGCAGAGGGGTTCAGAATCATGTACTGAATCCATGGTAACAGTTTTCGCGTCAATGTCCCTGCCAGCCTGTATATGTACATAATTTGAGTTTCATTGAAAGTTTTATGATTCAGTATTCTAGGTTGCTTGCATATTTTTATGGAATATTGCCATAAGACCTTGGCCATGTGGGGTGGTGACTCAGGTTTCTTAATCTCGCTTTATCGCTTTATCTCGTTTTTAGACTTTCTATTGCGCCTGTCTAAGTACTAAAATACTTAATAAGTAGGGATCAACTTTTTGCATAAACGTAGATAGATAGTGTTAAGAATATTAAACAATTATTCAGGTATCCTTAATTAATATTCTGTTGTATTCTATTATATTATTTATTCCAAAATATAAATAAAAAAACAAAAACGTATGTGACAAGGAAAAGATGTAATGTTCGTCTTCTAATATTTATTTGTAAGTACACCACTATGAACAGAGTGTTGATACTTGATACCGAACACTTTATTATCATATTTACATTAATTTGTGATCGGAATAATATTATATTACAGTAATTAACTTACATATCAAGAGTTCATTTATTTTATTACATCTGCGGCCATGATCCAATAAGAAATTACGTATTTCTAATTAAAATAGTGCAAGCAAAACAAAAATAAAAATAATTTATTGAACATTTTCGAGCGATGTTGTATTGATATACCCAAAACCGCAAATCATTCCATCGCCACAAAAGTCTCGAGAGAATGCATAAATACGAATATTTGTCTTGGGAATTTGATCCTTATTACTACTAGAAATTGTCCAACGGCCTGTGAGGAACGCATTTTGTCGACGGCCGGACGGTAGTAGATAAGAGAGAGAGCAAACATCAGTAAAATAATTCTGACTTTAATCCAATGTACTAAGTACGATGTAATAGGAGCGAAAGGGACAAACTTATAGCAGTAGACGGCAATTGGCTGATTTTTGTAAAGGATTTTTTTGCGAAAGTTAAAAACTGTCTCGTTGGTTTAGTGATCTTAAGCACTAGAGCATAAGACCCTGGGTTCGAATCCCAGGTCGGGCAAAGTGTGTGTTTTTCCATCAGGAATTTCTCAGTAGCAGCTTGGAGTGTGAATCTGTGCCCGTTTGGTGGCAATAGGCTCGCCCCCTATTACGTGGGACTTAAGCTTCTTGCAGACCAGCGCGACGCGACGGCGCGACGCGGATCGAACAATATTTCTTAGAAAACTTCACGGTATAACAATAACCGGTGTCGTGACGCGCTGTCGCGTCGCGCTGGTCTGCACGAGCCTTTAAACATAACTGGCAATATGTGTGTACAAAAGGTAGGTACACCTCTGCCTAACCCTTCGAGGATTATAGGCGAGATATTATGTTAAAAACTTAAATCATAAATAAGTATTGTATCCAAAAGCCGTAGATGTAATTTCACTTGAACAAAAAACAAGCTAAAGAGATCATCGTCTTCCCATTCCAACTCGTACACTTATCACAGCTTATTAATTTACAAATACGTCACAGTTCAATTTACTCGTTTGGTCATTTATCTCTAACATACTGTTCTGTACATGCCTGATACAAGCGGAGACTTTATTACACAAACACTGTACTTATATTAGTTTACTGTAAAGGCATTCCGTACTCGACCGCAGGCAGCAACTGCACGCGACGTGTAGTTGCTGCAGTCATGATTCCGAACCCGACCGCAGGTGGCAGCAGCCCGTATATAAGATAGAAAAACGTGTTATAGCTCGAGCGTTGGCGGCACTACTGGGGCCCAAGTCTGCTATTTTAATAAATTCGTCATTACAACACGACCCCATTGTGATTTTGCTAAAAGTTCGTAATCTACTAAATTCATAATGGTCGATCATTGGTTGATCATTGTACTGCATAAAAACGATACTCGTAACGAATTAAAAGAAATGACTGCACAATGACATTCTCATGGTAGGTCACTGATCAAAGGAACTGTAATTTTTTTTGCAGATTACCGCCTAAGTCAGTCAATCATTTTTCAATATGTACGAGATTACCAATAGATGATATTTCTTTCAATGAAGTGTCAGTGGCTGACCATTGGAAAGTCATAATGACGCCAATATGTTAGTAGATTACCAAACTTGTCAAAATCAACAATTTATGAAATCAATGATAGACCATTCTGACACTATTGTAATAGCAGACTTGTGGCCCTGGTCTGTGGTCGGGCTGCATGTCACCTGTCGCTCGCCCGTAGCTGCCAACGACGTGTCGCTAGCTACGGAAGATATTTCATAGAAATTCATAGAAACCAGTCGTGTCGCGGCGACACGTTGCCTGCAGTTGCCTCCTGCGAGCGGCTACGGAATGGTACCTTTAAGGTCCTGTACGCAATGAACAAACTTAACAGTACAATTTGACATCATAATAAATAGTCCCTCAATATTTACAGCTGATTCAATAAAATTTTGGAAAATGTATGACAAAAAAACTCGATAAAGATTCAAACAAAACCATCGGATCCTAAAAAGGTAAAGCACTGTTGCTTACTCATTGTGTACTGGAGCCAATTACCTTAAATCTATAACTATAGGTAACACCCACATAACGAAGTTCAACTGATTAGTATTTTAGTTTACAAGTTTAGGAACCAAGAGTCTAAAGTACCTTCAAGGTGCCTTCGCAATGGGCGCTGGTCTAGCGACACGTATGATAGTGACGATAATGTTTGAAAAATAATAACAAGTGTAAATTCATTTCAGTCAAATGACCGAAGAGTCGTCTTCGTAATAACACTTTAAGTTTTAAGATTTTGGTAACAATGTTCCCAGTTTTTCCTCGTCGAAGACTATATGTTGTTATAATATTATAACGAAACTATTAGCGTTTGCACAGCGTCCACGCGCTGCGCGCGGCGCAGTTGCTACGCTGGTTCTACGAGCTGCTACGCAACTGCTACGGGCTCTACACGACAGCTACGCGGCTGCTACGCAGAGCCCACGCGAATATTGCATACGCTGGACAAGCACCCATATCAAAGACACTATAATAGTTATTTTTAATAGTATTTCATAAGTTTGCTTCTGACTAGTAGGTACTTTAGTTCGTTGAAAGGCTATTTCACGTTTCGAAGACGAAGACTTTTATTTTTATTTGAAACTTATTTAAAAGATTTTTGTTTTCTAATCCAAATGGACAAGATATCTACCACGTAATTTATCAGTAAATGATTGTAAACCACACTCCACTATATCAAACAGTCTATATCTTTATATTCTTACTCATTTTCGATTTTATATACGAAATGATTTCAATTTACAAATCGATAAATAACTATGTACAATATGGGACTAGGTTGAAGAGCTACTAAACATTTTCTAAACTTTTGCCGACCTAGTTGTAGGTATTTTGAGACAAAAAGAATAGATATTTTGAAAACCTGGCCAAATGTGTTTTATCAAGAGAAATCTTTTGAACACACTCAAATCTGCGCACAGTTTGATTGAAATGTACCGACTCGAGGCCAAAGCCCGTTTTACCATACACACGAACCTGAAACTTGAGTATTCAGAATATCGGAATATATTATTTGTTCGGATGCAGTTGCAGAAACCAAACATTTCCAGTGTGCCTTTAGGCTTAACCGACGATATAAGAGAGCACGGTAGCTTCCCTGAGTGGAATTAGGGTAGCTATGCGTCTGCGGGCGCGGGCGCCGGCGCGGGCGCGGGCGGGGGCGAGGCGCGCGCGGCCGCCAGCGCCGCCGCGTGGCGCCGCGCCTTCAGCCGCAGGTCGGCGATGGACGACGAGCGGCAGCGCGCCGCCAGCGCCGCCAGCCCCGCGTACGGCGGGCACAGCGCCGCCGCCGCCGCCGCTGCAGCCGCACTGGCGTACTGCGTTCAATGAAAAGACGAATTGCATAAACGTGACGTCCAAATTCTTCGTTCGTTGCCGCATACAGAATTATTGATTGAGATGGGTCAGTGTTAAAAAATGTGAACCTGATAGTTTCAATTTTTGCCCACACTGACCAGCACCTTAGTTGCACTTCAGCTAAGTTCACGGTGACATTTTTACGGAACAGATCGTACATCGGTTGATTTGCAGAGATAGGTTAGCACCCTCCGAATCATTTTGAAGGATACTGCTATTCCATTGCTTCATATGTTCGAAAAATGTGTGTGCTCAACAACGTAAATAACGCAATGAATGTTATTGATCTGTCAAATGAAACAGATTGTGATTAATCATGTGTACCTACCGCAATTAGCGTGCAGACCCATCTCCATAGATCACCTGATGTAGATACGATCTATTCTGTAAAAATCTCACCGTGAACTTCGGTTAAGTGAGCTGTCAATCTAAAGCATCAGGTGAAATGACAGCTCACTCCTAGCTCACTTCCCCTAAGTGTTCACGGTGAGATTTTTACAGAATTGACCGGCTGGTGTAGTTTTACGATGTTTACCTGATGAGCAGCAGCAGACAGCAGAGCGGAGTCGAAGGGCGCAAATGCTGTGGATGGTGGCGGATGGGGTGCGAGCGGGGGGAGCTGCGGCGCGGGCGGGGGGCGCGGCATCGCGGACAGGCGCGGCACCGACACGTACGGCGCCACGCGGCACGGCTCCAGTGGCGTGCCGCCGCCGCTTACTAGTAGACCTAAGACAGATATGGATATGCATTTCACTTTAAATCTTTTTTTTGCTGTAGGCAATTAACGTTGTTTGGTTTCCTAAAAAATCCCCTAAGTTGAAAAGTCCTAATAATTCTGGACGGAGGGCCATAAAGCCGGATAAATCCGGATGGTTGGAAACCCAAAAGTTTAACTACATAGTACATACATGTTAACCTTATTGTCAGGCATATTATTAGTTGTACATATACAAGTTATATTTTAAAAATTATAAATTAAAATCTTGCAGAATAGCACAATTTTTCTACAATATTTTTGGTTTAGTCATCACACCGCCAGCCTTACATTATGCCTCTGATTATTTATATGTCTAGATAGAATTTCGCGCTGCAAAAGAACTAAAACAAACAAGCACTCTTTTATGCCGGTGTGCGTGACAGATACGTCTTCCAATCGCGCCACGTCATTGTGGTGTCATTGTGCTTTTCTAGTTTGCGTGCATTTAGCGGCCAACAGTTGGACGCTATTTTTTTACAGCTTTGACTTTCTATCTAGACATATTTATATCTTTCCTTTATGCTTTAAGCCTATATTTTAAGAGGGAACAGGGGCTGCGAGGAATTTTAAAAATAGGTATTTGAAGAAACTATTGCCGTCGCGATGCGCCCGAAAAACCGAGTTAAACCCCGTAAAGTGCGATAGAGACAACTGCAGCTCAGACCGATTATATCACAATTTTTTTGACGAAAACGACGTTTGGCATTCTCCTTTTTTCTCCTCGAAAACTAAGCCGATTTAATAATTTTTTACATTAAAATTTTAAGAAAGAGTATGTCTAGGTTCCTATTTTTTTCTTTTATGCTAAAAACTTTTCCGAATTAGTCTGGTAGTCCTCTAATCACGGCGCTAAAAATGGAGCATTTTTGTAATTTTTGGAGGGTCATAGTTTCCTTACTTATTAATTGCTGAAAAAAAGGAAATGACAGGGCCTATAGAGACCCTGATCTTATAAAAAAAAAAAAACTGACAGCTCTAGAGGCATTATTCAAGAAGAAAAACGGGGAATACGTTTGTATGGAGAATCGCGGGCCCTGATCCCTCTTTAAGGCTTGACAGATTCCCGCCGTGGCGTGGGTTGTAATTCGCTGAGAATGAAGCTGAAGAGTTTGATTAGAAAATTATGATGCAAGTTGCATCAATGTAGATTAGAATTAACACGACTATGCATACCATACGAATTCAAAATGCATCTTTATTAATCATCCTTAACTTGTAGTTAATTAAGTTAAACTGTTTTTATAAAAAAAATAAGGATTCAGAAATAAATACATAATGAAACAAGTTAATCTGTTGGTGAGTGACGCGGCCGTGCCGCATCGATCCACTCCGATTGGCAGAGACAAACGACCGATCCGAGCTCACAGCGGTACACAAATCCACTGAGATCCGTTCCCGAACTCCACTTAATTAAATTGATATTTAAGTAAAGCATAATTTGCTCGTAAATTAAGTGAGATCCGTTGTTTATAGCCCGCCCGTCGGGCGAAGTGGGCAATTAATAAATTAACGCGGATCTTCCCGACTTAATGTGCTCCGTGGGTATCGTCTGAAAGATTCATTAATTTAATTACTGTTAATAGAATACCTCGCCATTCGATTACATCAGTCGAGATATTATTTTATCAAACTTAGATCATCTACAAAATGTTTCTTAATTATAACGGTGACAAAGGGTTGCTGTTTTTTTAAATTTAATCTCTTATAATTACATGGAATCTCCATGAAAACTCTGTTATTAAATTGTGACGAAAAAATCGTCATAAAGAAACAAAAAATTGGTTGGAAATATTATGAGTTAATATTAGTTATGTATATAGCTTTTGGATTTATGACAATACTAGCTGTGCCCCGCGGATTCTTTCGCATGTCTTAATACCGTGGGAATATAGAAATAAAAAGTAATCTATGTCCTAATGCAGGTCATGGTCTACTCATGTGCTAAATTTCATCAAAACCCCTTTAGTCGTTAAAGCGTGAAAGCGTAATAAACAAACAAACATTCGCATTTATAATTAGTTAGCATAGCTAGGATTATAAGCTGCTCCTACTCGTGAATCCAGGCGACCATTACTATTAGTGCAGTTGTAAAATAAATGCATAGTATAAGGTTATCGAAGTAAGAATATAGCATACGTGTCGGAGTCTGCGAAGGCGGGCGGTCGGCGCTAGGGCGGGCGCGCGCGTTCGCTGTAAATCAGAACCTCTCCGGTCGCCGTCGGCATTATCAAAATGGATGTTCCCCGCGCGTATGAGTTATTTCCATATTTGACACCGAATTACTTTCGAGAAGTGCCGACATAAATACCGGCGGCGTGCGTCCGGCGGCGGGTCGGCGCGGCCCGACGCGGCGCGGCGCGGCGCCCTCCGCCCGCCGACCGCCGTGCATTTATTTGATTAACTCTGAGTTGTTTAATTTAATCGAATTAGAAGGTAAGCCGGGGCGCTGCTCCTCTCTCTCGCTTATTTTAAAGCGCTCCGAACATCTTTACAGCGGTTTCTGCGCAATAAAATATCGCCACCCTCGCGACGCGCGAATAACTTTACAATTTTATGAACAGGGGAACAATTAAGCTTCGGTGTATTCTTTTATTCTTGAGTTTCACGGCTGCTCTGATTGTTTTTACAGCAGGCGCTGCGAGCGGCGGAGATTCATGTCTTCGTTAAATATGAATTCTTAATTTTTATGAAGATTCAGCGCCTACTGGTTATGATTTAATGGGAACTGATGTAGAAAATATTGCTATTTTTAAAAACAACTAAATTTATAAAAAAATCTGTTGTGCAGCTTCATTTGAATTAACTCAACTAAACGAATGAATGTCTCACAATCAAAGTTATGAAAAATTAAACTGAAAATTATATATTAAAGATTCGTAAAAATAACAAGTCATAACAAAATGTTCTGGAATCACTGACATCAACAAAGAAAATAATGACAAAGTGTTTGAATTTTAACTCATAGATAAAGTTTTTGGCTGGTATTTCCAATAAGTTAAAATTATTTTGATAATTGATTTGATTGAATACTTCTTTCTTTATTTTTCGTGTAGAGGTGGACTTGATAATAAAAATAAAAAAAATAAAATAAAAAGGTTTATTTCAGAAACTTGTACAACTTTTACAGTAAATCTTACATAGGGACCTCCTTTTAAGTACTTGATTGAATTTGAAAGTGTCCGTGTTAATCCAAGTGATCACTTGTTATTCCAACATTTTTTTAAACAGTCTGTAAATAAATAAATGATTGAATGATCTATTTAATGTGTTTTGCGGGAATGACCTTATTCTTTTACTCAGTGCTACGGCTCGTAGCCGTAGCTTTGCTACGAACCTTGCGTAGCTGATAGCTACGGAAAGTCTTCCTATCATTTATTTAGTTGTTTAGTTAGATACATGCTTCCGTAGACTTAGCAACTTGTAGATACTAACTATATTATTCTTTCTAAATAAACATTATACTTCAACCAACACTTAAACATAATTGAATTACGTGACAATGCATCTTCAAATCAGCGATATGAGGCCACAAACGATTGCGTAAATCAATAACAACATTGGGAATCTCGTCGCTCCGTTAAAGGGGCATAACATAACAAATAACCGTTTCATTTCACTTTACATGATTATTCTCGTGTTGGCCGGGCGGCGGCGGGGGTGGGGCACGCGGCGTGGGGGCGGCACATAAGTTAATAAGACATTTAGCAGGGGACGGCGGGATTGCGTCCGAATGGCTCCCGCGGGGAATCATTTTATTCGATTCCGGCGAGCGGCTTTTTTCCGCTTTACGCTCCGTTTAGCGGTTCCTCAATGCTCTAACAATCACGCGATAGTGCGATCTTCTCGAGATTTTCGCGGATAAGTCGCACAGTCACGTCTCATTTGTCTATGTCGCGTTATGAGCAGCGACGGCGCTCGCCGCAGAACACAACAATATGAGACAATGTGATATTTTCGTCCGTCCAATGTGTTACTGGGGATATAGGACAACCACCACGTCAAGATGTGGGTAATTAATTGTTAGATAGACGATACACTGTTTTGACATTATTGTATTACGATATTACTTTCCCTTACAGCATCAGAGCCAAAGTGTTTCATAGAACTGAGACGTATCAGTCATGTATGAACTTGAGATTGCTAAGATATTCAGATTGAGTAATCTCTTTAAGAATTTTCTTAGATTTAGAACTCAAACAATACCTTACTTCAATGTAAACGATTTCTACAAGTACGTTACCAAGTCTTCACACGTTTATGTAAACAAAACTTTTTTTTCCAAGCAAGTGTATTTGAATGAAATAGAGATAAGTTCAAAGTGTAAGGAATCTCACCTAATTTATTTATTTCCTCCTTGACCAGTGTGAGGGAGGTCAGTCAGTCGATCGCTAAGTGCGTTGTGCAATTCCCTGAATTTATCGCCTCGCGTGTACCGTTTCCCGGGCTTTTTTACCGCGTTCGCGCGGATTCCCGCCTCGGCCCGCCATTTTAATTATTCATCCGCGTGAGTTATGGTCGAATTAAAAAACTGTTAGAGTCGGACCGGCGCCGGCGGGAGTTGTAATCGAGTTAGACGGAGTCATGGAGAATACATAATGTGCTAGTTCTGGACTGACAGCGAGTCGGTTCTGCATGCCGGTGGTTCCGCGAACTACTGACGTAGTGCGCACCACGCATGAGTGAATTCATTGCGATTATACAGCGGTGCCAACTCGCCGACAACTAGTTTGCCAGAATCATTTGCAATTTGTAGTTTTCGACTACATTAAACAGGGAAACTGTTTTGAATATAAATTATGACGTTGATACATTTGGCTGTGTTTAAACAGTCATAAAAAATTAAATGGGACTTTTGGTGAAGAACTGTTTAGTGAATCGTAAATTGAAATGAAGTAGGTATGATTTGATTTTGAATAACAAAGAACATTTTGTTATCTAGAGCGTAAACTTTGATGTGATTATAGTAATAACTTACCTTTGTGCATCTGGCTCTCGTGTTTGCGACACTTAGCTCTTCGGTTCTGAAACCACACCTGTACAACAACAAAATATGCGTATTAATTCAAACAAATCGAATAGTAATAGCTAACCGTCATCTATGCAAAGCTTGTCTACAGTCTACAAGTTTGACCTACAATTTTTATATTGGATTTGCCAAATAATTCTGCCATATTTTTCATTAAAAGTAAGTAACACAAAACTACATTATTTTGTAGTTTGTTAATAACGGTCAGATCTCTCTCTTAGACTATCTAATCATTATTTTACGCCCAGTACACCTTCACCACGCTACTAAAGTAACTGTACGATAACACCTACAGGATCAAAAATCAAAATTACTAATAAATCAGATAGTACAAGATTACAAATTTTCGCGATCAAGTCGAAATAATGGCTTTGAAAACAATACTTATTATAAAATAATGACCTGGTGCCGCAATTGTACGAATCACTCACTATGCTCTATTTATCTAAGAAACTTCGCAAAGAAAAAAACAGAACTGCGTTCGACTGAATAAATACTAAACAAATGACAAGCAAACACAAAACATTTGCATTTAATCCAGTTTCAATAATTGACGAAACAAACAAGGGTTGATCTCGTCGCGAGTTTCCGAGAAATCGCATTATACGACACTGTAGTGGTGCTGTATGTGTGTTAGTCTGTGCCGTATTAGTGTAGGTTACAGTACATGCATGCGAACAAACATGGGTAACCGCATTAGTGAGGACAGCACGAACGTTGCTGATTGCATGTTGCAGACAATCTGTTGGCGTACACCAATTGTCATTTACATTAACAAAAGTACAGTAATTGGTTACGTCTAAATTAATTTGGAGGGATTTAATCGGTTGAATTTATTTGTATGTAAACTGTTGGAAACTGTTTGGGAACTTATAAACACATTGTTTTTAACTTCTGACGAACCATATTGATCTTGCAAGCTTATGATACATCAAGCACTAGTTTTAGTGCTTATAAAAGATTATTTGGTTTAAAAAAAAAAACCTACTATAAGTTATGAAAGTAACAAATTGATTTATGAAGCAAACATCACTACAACACTTTTTTGACTCTGTACGGAATTAGATTTTCTATCCTATTAGGAAAGAATTATTGAAATCGTTATCTTATGACGAAAGCGTCAGGGCAGCCCGCGAAATTCATTTTTTTTTACGTTTTTTGCAATTTGCAGGCCAGTATCAAGTTGTATGATGAAATATGATTCGCGGCCGTATCAAATGTTTATTTATAGAATTATAATCATTAAAATCACCAATACAACTCTCATATTTAATTTTGTAATCCTATTTAATGACTATTGCATGAAATCATGACATTTGAGGATTATGCTGCATAAGGAGTTGTACTATTGCTGATTCTAATGATTATAATTCTGCAAAGCCATATCCTATACCTACGTCGATTTTTATATGAATGAAGAGGACTGAACAAAAGTAAAGCATTAAACTATTATTACTACTTAGTCAGGGCCTGTAAGTATGAAAAGTATGACATCGCTACGAAAACCTATGCGTACTTCATATGGTTCGTATATTGTTACCGAGTGGCGACCGATACGCTAACTAGGGGCGAATTCATTAGCTCTGATTACATAAGACAATACGACTAAATAACAAGCAAACATACGAACACACGCCGTTCTAAGCAACACTGTTTTGCTTTCGTTTATTTAGCTGCAATATGTGCAGCTGCAGTAACTTGATATTTATTTGTATAAAATAGGTACGTCAACAAAATAATTATAGGTCTTTAGTAGGTAAAAATTAAAATAATATGTCTGAAGAAGATAAACCTATACCTATTTTGATGGGCCGTTAGCGTGGACTAGGCTTATGTAAATCGCGTTCGTTGAGGCGGCGGCCTGCCCGCAGGTTGAACGCGTCCCAGAGGGTCATGGCCACCCGGCTGGTCCGGGGATACCGCACGGTCTCCGGTGAGGCGGCAAGCCTCCTTGCTGGATTGCCGCCATGGGATCTGGAGGCAAAAGTCCTCGCGCATATTTGGGAGTGGCGCGAGGAGGCGAAACGCCGGGGCTTGACTCCGATGCCGCGAGAAATCGCGGCACAGCGGACAGAGCTCCGACGGGATCTCATGGCAGCATGGAGAGTGCGATTGTCGCAACCCAGTGCTGGGCACGCCACTATTGCGGCGATAAGTCCCCTCTTTGAGGAGTGGCTGGAGAGGCGCCACGGCGTCCTCACCTTCCGCCTGACGCAGGTCCTCACCGGACACGGCTGTTTCGGGAGGTACCTGTTTCGGATAAGGCGGGAGGAAACGCCCGGGTGTCATCACTGCGTGGATCGCCCGGAGGACACGGTGGAGCATACGGTGGAGGTATGCCCGGCTTGGGCAGAGCACCGCCGTGTCCTCGTGGAGGCGATCGGTGGCAGGGATCTCTCGCGTCCGGCCCTGGTCCAGGCCATGGTACGGAGCGAGAGGGCATGGGAGGCCGTCACCTCCTTCTGCGAAGCAGTAATGCTCGCAAAGGAGGAGGCGGAACGCGTGAGGGAGAGGCAAATTTCGCGCCCTCACGCCCCTAGCCGCCGCAGGAGGAGACGCCCTGGGCGTCGGGAATCGATTGCCGATTCCCGGCCACCGTAGGCGCGGGCTTGCGGACGGTGAGCAATGGGTAGCTCGCCGTCCGGTAAGGACCAGGCCCGGGTCGACGGCGCGTTGTGTTCCACGCGCGCCTCAAAGAGATGTCAGCAAGTGAAGGGGTCCGATGAGACCATTGCCTGCCGGGGTTGCGGGATTAGTCCGAAAGGGATACCGTGGCCCCCTGGCATTGCACAGGCAACAGAAGGAACACGGGTGGGTTTTAGTCAGTAAGAGTCTGACACGCCCTCCCGCTCCACCCAGAGCGGGAGACGTCATTTGATGATTTCCCACCCAAAAAAAAAAAAAAAAAAAAAGGCTTATGTAAATGTACGCTGAGCGACTTGTCTGGATGTCTTCGGGGAGATCGTGTAGAAATATAAAGTCCACCATTAAGTATTATTATGCTTTTAATAAGACACGTTATTCAGGTATTACATCGGCCATTGTTCGACTCGGAAGGGTAACTAGTGTTGCTACACTAACAATGGTATAGGCATATTATCTTCAGACGTATTATTTATTTAGATAAAGATATAGTTCTATGACCTATGGGGCCGTCCATAAATCACGTGAGGCTCGAAATAGAGATATCACGTGTATTTACTTTTTCGTTTAACTCGCATTTCTAAACTGAAAAGCGGCCCCCAAATAAGATATTTTTCTTTCTTTTTATTTAAAGATAAAATATTCTGTATTTTTTTAAGATACTTTGCACCAAAAAAATACACGTGGCTGTGTAAAACCTTACGACGTATTACAAGGGGGGAGGGGGGGATTAAAAACATCAAGTGATTAATGGACGACCCCTATACCTATCAACAAATAGCAAAAAATAACAGTTTTTTTTAAATTGAAAGTTTTTAAAAATGAACATCAAAGTTGAATTCGATACAAAATGTGACTCATTTGAATTTGATAAACGTTACAACATACAGCATATGTTTCCCTATTATTACGATCCTAAGGTAAGACGTAAATCAATAAGGGAAAAGTACACATTTCATCATGAATCAATATAGGTACTAAAATGATATGACCATGACTGTCCATATAACAGTACACACAATACACTAAATCACTGCAAATAAATATCAATAAGGTCAACAAAGAGGCAGGTCGCTTGACACTAGTGAAGACACACGGCGTTACCCGGGGTCAAGGCTTTTATCTATTTATTGTAACATCCCCCGCGATCGGCTACTCACGGCACTTAACAGCAATCGGACGCTAATCGCGATATATAGCCGATAAACGTGTCGCTCGTTGGCCGCTCACAGCTAATTACGTGCATTAGTAATGAGTGAGGGTCGCATCACTATTAAGGCTATGTTTATACATATACGAGATAGCGGTGCGCGTAGCGGGGTGATTGAAGAAGAATGGGTACCTATTTAATTTATCGATTTGGAATGAGTTATGAGTACGAGAGTTGAGCAAGCGTGGTGATCAATGCTTGTGTCTTCTCTGTATGAGAAGAGGCCTATGCCCTGCAGTGGGACAATAATAGACTAGTGCTATACGAGAATAATTGTCAATGGCCGTAGTGGAAAGGAGTCAGTCAAAGGAAAAAACCCAAGTTGGAAAAGATTCGACAATCAGCAAGGTCGGACCTTGGAAGCAGAGCTAAATGGAATACCGGACGTTTTTAGTATGATCACTGGTGAAGGTTTTACTTACTCTTTATCTTATTGCGTTGCGATTTGTATCTCTGTTACTTCGGAATTAACAGAGTTTACAGTGATTTGGTGACACAAAACACAACGTTGCATCCCGCTGAACAGTCAGTTATGCAAAAACGAGGTTGCCCTTAACAACACAAAACGCCCCGCTCGCTGGACACTCCGCTTTCTCACGCACCATGCACGCAACCTAATCGAGCCGAATTAGGGGTTCGAGATATTGCCACGCTCTAATTAATATCGCGCGTGATAATTTCGTGAGTATAAGTATGTTTAGTAGGTGTTAATTGATATTTGTGACGACAGGTCGAAACAATCGTAATAAAGGCGTCTCCTTAATGTTTAGCGTACCTAATATATCATTTGAGTAAATATTTTAGAGATCAATATTTTTACCTAACCCATATTCTACTTGGACTCAGTTCATGCTTAAAACGTGTACCTACTTATTTACTTGAGCTATGTTCCCATTTTTTTTCAGGTAGGTATTATTACAAATTAGTTTAAAATCTTTTTTTTGTGTTGGCAGTTAAATATACCTATGGGTAAAAAATCAATTTTTTACAACTCATACTTCATGTTACTGAATTGCTAGCGGTCATTGACCCCAAAAAAAGAACTGTTTCGTTACTTAATTCAACTTGACTTTGTATAACCTGAAATTATCTTTCATACATTAATAATAACCCCACTGCCATATCTCTACTTTGACGACGTGGTGGGGGTTGCGCGCTCCGAATTCTAGGTCTGTACTGGTAGATTTTACTTTGCCGGAACAGATCTAGGATGAGGAGCCATGCCAAGAGAGATACAGAAACCCGCAGGGCAGCATGTGGCGAGCTGTTGGGCAGTAGCGACCTCACGGACCCTATCTCCCGGGAGAAGTGTTCCTCATCTCTGGCTTGCCTTTATTGACCGGCTGGAGTGAACACTGACTAGGAACAGAGCTCTCACCTCATTCTTGCCTTTATTGGCCGCCTTGAGTGGAGATTTGTAAGAAAAAAGAGGAAGGAAGTATTCCAGGAAGTGCTGGTAGGAATTTTGACAATCCTCAGGGCTTTGGGATTGTTCTGATAGCCGTGGAAAACCACTCCACTCATCAAGCTCCTCATGACATGTTGCCCCCTTGTCGCTTCGTCACTATGTGCTAGCTACAGTTACCGGGGGCAATTATTGAGTGTGCAAGCAATGAGGCAGGGGCTAGTCCGTAGTACCAGGACAACAGTCCACTTTAGCCACTTTAGGAATAGTCCTACACCAACCGGGGGTTGCCCTTGGATGCACTTGAGTACATACAGATAATCGTCGGTTGGTGCCTAATTTCATTAAAAACGTGTAACGGGCCTCTAAGAGTTGGCTTTGGCCCTCGTACGCCTTCCAAAGTTCCGGGACCCCAGGGTCCCGAAAAATATCAGACTAAAATATAATAATAATAATAAATAATTTATTTTTCAAAAGTAATGTACAAAGTAGGTATGAGCAGCATTTACAGAGATTTAATCAATGCCCCAATGCTAGGTGAAACCTGTGTTACAGGGGTCATCCATCCGAACATGTAATTTTTGTATAAAAACATTTTCTCTTTGCATACGATGTTGCATTAGGTGTGATTTATTACACGCAACATAGTACACATAGCCAATAAATAGTTGCGTAAAAAACGAGACCAGACTCATAAATTTGGAAGTAGTGTTAAGTGAGGTATTACAATACCTGAATCACGACTAAACTATGCAATATTATGTATTTTATGTTTCTTCACATGCTTTAAATTATAGAGTTAATTGAACAACCAACCTAAGCGCCACGGAATATAATACTCTTTATTATGTACACCACATAAATCATAGATCGACTGGCAATTTGTTTAAATCCTCGTAGCGCATTGATGGCGGTCAAACGCACTACGGTCTACAGAAGAGGTTTACCTGTGCAGGTCGTGTAGACCGGAGCGTGTATGGAATAGACATGTCATGTGCAGTTCTTGGAGTATACGACACGCTGGTCGACCTGCGCAGGTAGACCATAGCGTGTATAGCCTACTGCTTGCAGCTTTCAGCCGACAATAAATCTGATAAAGATTTGTAAAACCATCAATGTAAGTAGGTATTACAATTGATAGGTATCCATAGTACCTCCTAAACAGAAGTTGTGAGCTGTTCACCGATCAGGTAACGGACGCCGACGGTTTTGAGTCATGCAAGTTCAAATACTTAGTTTACTAAACACAACTGAAAAGATTGCCGAATGATTCTTTGTGCCCGTAACAAACCTACGCAAAAAAGTTGATTCTAGTTACCTACCTGAACTCTAGCTTCGCTGAGTCCAAGCCGCTGGCTGAGCTCCTCCCTCATAAATGCGTCGGGGTAGTGTGTCTCGTCAAACAGTCGCTCCAGCTCGCCCAGCTGTTCCAGGGTGAAGTTTGTTCTAGAACGTCTCTGCTTACCCCCGCCGTTGTTGCTGCTACCGTTCGGAGATTTGTCTGTGGCGTCTGGTAAAGAAGAAAGGATTGTGTCAGAATTAAATAATTGAAAAAGAACGGAACAGGTGGAAACCAAGTTCTGCTTAAAAATAGCCATTATAACAATGTAAGTAACGCCAGACGTTGTAATGTTTCATAAAGCTAGAGATTTCACGAAATGTTGACGTTCAGTGCCTTTTATGTGCCTATTTGAAATAAATCATTTGACTTTCAGTTAAAACATTGTCAGCCTTTGATTTAAGTTAAGACATCATTTCAGCGCAGGATTTGACCCATGACAGTAATGCTTATTAGTAACATCATCGCTCTGAGCAAAACTTATTATATTATATATTATTATAATAACATAATACTTTTTTTTTTTGAGTAAAATTAGGTTCGATACCAGTTACGCAAACTTATCGAAAAACTAAAATCTGTTCTAATTTTCTCCAAAAGCGAACCTATAATAATTAATTAGGTCCTTTGATAATTTTGCTGTACTTAGTTCTTCGTTTCGGTGTTATGGTTGAGACCGTAAAATTCTTATTTCAAAATTTCCGCTGTATCTGTTTCCAAAAATAACTTAACTTACTCAAAAAGGTTATCTTGTTCACATATAAATTATTACAAAAATAATTCAATTCATAAACATACGAAGTAATAGAGCAAATCAAAATGAAAGTGCCGTTTAAATTAACATTTCATACGAGGTGGAGGGATCCCTGATCCTCTAGGGACATCCCGATACCAGGGCACACTGGGTAAGGTAGTGGGACTTACAGTGAGTTGGATTTAGTAGAAAGAAAAAACCAAGGAAAAAACACAAAACCGAATCAATGACCTGTATCTTTTATAATAATGAGCAAATGAATCATTTGTACGTAAACGATAGTAAACATTGAAATATGTGTTAATTTCAATATGTTAATTTTGTCCTAAAACATTCTAATAATTACTGTATTGTTTATTATAATAATAATAAGTACAAAAATAATTCATTATTATTTAAACTTATTAAAGTGCCTAAATGGCTATCGGGCAAAGGAATTAACAACATTCAGCCAACTCTTGATGATTAGTGGACGAAGGAGTTTGTAACTCTACGTAATAATAATTGAATACGATGAAAACGCAGTTTCAATGTTTTATTCAAACGAAAATGTTAAACTGTAATACTAACTTTGAATCTGACTACAGAATGTTGTCGTAGCATTTCTCGTAGCGTCGTAGCCTCGTAGCCCGCTCGTAATTGAGTTAAGGAATAACAGTTTCGCTCCGAGTACAGTTCTGCTCAGCTTTACTGCTGTTTGAGATGTCCCGTAATACCAATTTCTTTTATTAATATTGGTTTAGTCCAGTTTGAATTCGAATCTATAAACCAAATTAATACATTCATTTATTACATGCTTCGCTTAAAGTACCTACCTATTAAATATTCAGCTCGATTCAAGAAAATAATAATATGATATCCTTTCTTTTCAGGACTCGCGATGTTCTTTTATGTAAAATAATGTTTATAAAACGACTAGCTGCGGCCCGCAGTTTTACCCGCGTAAGTCTCGATCCCGTGGGAATATCCGGATAAAAAGTATCCTAATGTAGTACCCAGGTTATGGTCTACCCATGAGCCAAATTTCATCCAAATCCTTTAAGCCGTTTTAGCGTGAAAACGTAACAAATAAACTCACTTTCACATTTATAATATTAGTTAGGATTTCAAGAGGCTAAAGAATAGTTCGAAACGGTTAAATTAATCAAGAAATAAATCAGCGAAGTGCTAATACATCGTTAATCGTATCTACCGGCGCGGGAGCTCGCCTCGTGGCGCACTCGCCTCCCGGGAACAAGCCGGTACGTTTAAGATTGTCGTTTGAAGCAATTTAGCAAATTGGGAAGCTCTCCTTTTTATACGGCAATTATGTAAATGGAGGGATTATCCGGCTGTGGGCGGTGCTGTGAGCCACACCCGCTCTCCCCTTTCGTCTTCGGGGTACCCGAACTCCTCAGACATCTAACGACCAGCGAACAGTGATTAATTGTACAACGCTCCGTAAGTATAACCCCTGTTAAAGTCGCCGAGCGTCTCTGATTTATTTGATTGAGAACTCTTTCACGGATCTGTTCGGCGCTTTGTTCACTCACTCAGCGTTCGGTGCTAATCCTCGCTTAAATGTAATTAATGATCGTTTTAAGAATGATACCTTTTTATTCGGTTACTTGAAACGCGAATTTGATTTAACGCTAGTACCTATTTGGATCCGATCAGCAGTGCTATTCTGTAACCATCTCACCGTGAAAACTTAGGTGAAGTGAGTTGTCATTCCAACAGGGTGAGATGACACTGACAGCTCACTCCACGCTCACTTCACGTGTTTTCACGGTGAAGTGGTTACGGGAATCGACATGCTGTTGTAGAGGTACCTAGGTGAACATGATAGGTAACTTCTAATAAATTAGTACTTTACTGGACGGCTCATGAGAAATCGGAACAGTAACCCCGCGGTTTATTTAAAAGCGATCGTCGCACGAATTCGCGATCGTCGCGTGAATGTCACTTTTTGTTTGGAACACCGGAAAACGCCCTCAGTCGGTGCGACCACGCGTTCAGGTTCACTGAACAAAAAGTGACATACCTAATATGACCACGACAGATCGCATATTCGCGTGACGTTTGTTTTTAAATAGGACGCGGCTAAAGAGGGAACAGGGCCTGCAAAGATTTAGAAAAAATGGTATTTGATGAAACTATTGCCGTCGTCTTACGTCAAGTCTGCCTCCGTAAAGTATTATATCACAAAAAAAAATTGACAAGATCGACGTTTCGTATTCCTCTTTTTTCTCCTCGAAAACTGACCCGAAAAATTATTTTTTACATTAAAATTTGAAGAAAGAGTATGTCTAGGTTCCCATCATTTTCTTTTATGTTAAAAACTTTTCGAATTTGTCTGGTAGTCATCTATATCAGTCTAATCACGGCGCGGCGGTCAAAATGGGGCATTTTTGTAATTTTTGCAGGGTCATATTTTATTTACCAATAAGTTGCTGAAAAAAGGAAATAACAGGGACGTGTCTGCAGCAGACCTTGATTTTATGAAAAATATGATTGCTCTAGAGGCATTTTTCAGGAAGAAAAAAGGGAATACATTCGTATGGAGAATCGCAGGCCCTGTTCCCTCATAAGGCCTTTCGCATATTCCCGCAGTGAGTAGGTATATTTATCGATAAAGGCTAACTATGCGAATAATATCAAATTGTTGGGTAATATCCTAGTTAGGTGAGTTTACTGTAAAATAAAGTTACATCACATTATAAGCTCGAGGTGATAAGAAAAATAGGTGTAGGTAAACAATCTTTCTCTTTGATGAGATCGTTTAGTAGGACTTTGGACTTAGCATTTACTTAAAAGAAATAAATTATGATATAAAAACTTATTGCACGATTATTAAAATAGTTAAATTAATAGATAAGTAGTGTGTGGAGTTCGGGGCGTTACCGTACATAAATTAATGGGTGATTGGGTGTTGGTGTTGAAGATAGAGATTGTAGCTGGCTACGGAATCCCACCACGCCACGCCATACAATTGAGGAGACCAAAATAAACGTCCTAAGGTACCTACAATAAGTAAAATCGAAATGTGCGTTTGTGATTTAAAAATAATGTCGTGGTTTGCATGCCATCAAAACAGAAACAGCCGATCAATATTTTTTTTAATTTTTTCGCTATGCGTAAAGTCGTAATGTAGGTAAACCTTTCTATTTTCCATGGATGAGCATCTTATGTATCTATTACCTACACGTTCATCGGGTTCATATGAGAGTAATACCCGGTTTCTCAAACTCAAACTCAAAGCACCATCACTATTCAAAAGTGCCTGCAGCCCTGCACGTAGGTAATTGTTTTAATTGAAATCAATTTGATTAAACTAATTACAGGCACTTTTGAATTGTCAAAGAGTCGGTCAGTTAGAAAGATGAAGTTGCCTATTCCAAAGCGTAGTACGTAGGTTCCTATAACGTCCTAACTTCCTATCAAAATATTGTTTCCAACTTTATCTACGCCCATGCTATAAATCCACTATAAAAGTTTCTGAAACAGTTAGCATACTGCAACATTAAAACACCCAGTGTCATAGTACCTAACCATAATAGCATCCAAACGGGAGTTATAATGTTGTACTGAATTTCATTATGCATCTCCTTTTCAAAAAAAGAACATTGTCAAGCCCGCGCGTTTCACTACCATAACGCCATAATTTAAAAAAAAAAACTTATTGGTTATTCGAATTAACGTCGTATCCCGCCATTTGTGTTCATTAATATTGCAAAAAAAAAAATAAGTAGGTACTTTGCGTCGTTTTTTTTTTTTGGTTGTTTTGTTTGTTTGTCCTATACATAATTTGTTTGTAGGTATTAGATACTCAGCAATTAAACTTTTCATGAATTTACATAGAGTTCTTACAAGACTGTACAACACAATATGGTTTCAGAACGTTTTATAGAGGATTCATATCATGGGTGTAGATAAAGTCTTGAATGCAACTGTACATAATTAGGTATTAAAACACTCATGTGATACTATTAAACCCACATTCGTGTTTTAATACCCCTTATTACACAACAGTTGCATAAATAACTATTACATCAGTAAGGTTGAAATTACCTAGTCTTGCCATAAATATTGTCACGAAGAAAAACTGTTTTTTCGTACCACTTGCTCAAAAAAGTGACATTCTATGCCACAAAAAGCGAACATAACAATAGTCATTTTTAATCTGTTAAAAACAGGGAAAGAAAATTGTACTGAATTTCATTCATCCTCTAGGGGGAGAATGTGATTTAAATTTGGAATACTTACCGAAATTTATACTGAACTACATCTGTGTTTACACCATTGTGTTTGTATATAAAGCATTATACATCTTTTTGAAAAAGGAATACGTATTTATTATGCAGTTATGGTTATTAAATAAAATTACGAAAACCGCCGAGGCCGTATGAGCTTGATGCCTTTGCTTTTCCGACATAAAAATATTAGTCTAGGAATTTGCCGCGTTTTTGTTTTCTTCAAATTAGTGATGGATTAATTAGCATTCGCATTCATTAATAGCATGCGATTGCTCATTTAGCATTTAGCAAATGAAATGTAGTTGCGAAATTCTGTGAAATGCTAAATGAATTATATTATATCATACTATCATGCTATCATACGTCAGAGCGTCGACGCACGCAGCGGTAGCGTGCGCTCTCCGTCGCACCCACGGGAAGTCGGGAATACTAAATCTATCGGTTTCACTTGACCGTTTCTCGTGAATTCGCAAGTGAAATTTATTAGCAGATTCTGCGAATTTGCGAAGAATGGGTTAAGCAATTGTTATCTTAATAGCTTTGATTTGCGCGTACTTAGGGTTGTATATTGAATGAATGCTTGCGATTGTATTATTATATTTAAATTATTAGCATTAGCAGATTTAGCAGGGTGGTGCAAAGATTGCTGTTTAGCAATTATTACCTTATTGTCTTTGATTTGTTCGTACTTAAGGTCGTGTATTGATTGAATGAATTCGTGATTATTTAATAATATTTGGTGTGACACGCGCTTGGCGCGCGTCGTTTTGTGCCAAAGTTCAGTACGTTTTGGCAAGTGATAGTGAGAGTTTAGTTTACGTATTCGTTAATTTCGATATACAGTAATTAAATTATTTCGTCTTGTGCTTATTTAAATAGATAATAGTGTGAACTTAATATCTACCTATAAATAATAGGAGGTAATAGTAGAAGTATTAACAAAATTCGCATACTTCATTAATATCAATTATCGTCATATTAGCAAATAGCATAGCAATAGCAACTAGCATGCTAAGACTCAAGAATTCACATGCTAATGAAATTATTGCGAAATCGCAATAATTGACATTACTACTTCAAATACATAAACGTTAAGTTTATTTTAATTTGTTTTTATAAATAAGTTAATGTTCTAAAAATACGTTACGATGTTAAATCAAAGCGATAGTGACAGTGAATTGTCGGATTCCATCAGTGCAAATGCTGCCGCAATTATAAATAATTTGCTTCCAACAAAATCCAAGGAAATTATTTAAAACTTATGAAGAATTTTCAACGTGGAGAAGTGCGAAAGGCCTATCAATTTCAGAATCAGTACTTCTTGTCTATTTTGATTATTTATCCAAGACAAAGAATCCGAATACACTTTGGTGCATATACTCAAAACTGAAAGCTACAATAAGCATCAAACACAGCATTGAAATAAATAGATTCACGAAATTACTGGCTTTTTTAAAAAGAACATCAGAAGGGCGCAATGCCCTTCTTCTTCCAAAGAAGTCTAAAATTTTTACGACTCAAAATTTGGAAAAATTTCTTAATGAAGCTCCTGACGAAATTTTTCTGGCCACAAAAGTAAGTATACATGATTTAACTATGAATATTTCGTATCTTAGTAATGATAATTATTCTATATATTTTCCTGTTTTTTTATGTTTGTTATAGGTGGCCTTAATTTTTGGACTCAATGGTGCTTGCCGCGGATGTGAACTTGTAAACTTAAAGGTGGAGGACGTTGAAAATCATTCCAATGAGTTACTGCTGATTAATGTAAAGGAAACTAAGACAAAGAAAAATCGGTCATTCATTGTACAAGGACAATATACTAAAATCATTCATAAATACCAAGCATTACGTCCCACCAACATGGAAAACAATAGATTTTTTATAAACTATCGGAATGGGAAATGTAATGTAAAAATAAAATTAGCAATATGCCAAAGGAAATTGCTAAATATTTAAAACTTAAAGATGTTGAACTCTACACCGGTCACTGCTTTAGAAGAACTTCGGTGACTTTCTTGGCGGATTCAGGGGCGGATATTACGTCAATAAAAAGACACGGTGGTTGGAGCTCTGATAGAGTAGCTGAGGGTTATATCGAAAGCTCAATGGCGAATAAAACCATAATAAGCAGTCAAATTAACAAAAATATAAAACTTAATCCATCAGAGCCAACCATCAACTTCCGGCATCTTATCTTCGTCCGTAACTCACGATGCACCACCACCACTATCTCCGACGTATACTATCTACAATGAAACGCAAGTTCCTCAGACGCAAGAACAGAGAAATACTCAAATCAACTCATCAACAATAAATGTACCTAACAAAAATGTAACTCTCTCTATTAATAATTGGACCAATGTTTCGAATCTTAACTTTTACTTTTAATTGTCATTATTTTTAATAAATGCTTATCTCATATTATTATTGTGTTATTTTTTTCGCAAATAGTACGAAAAGTAGAGTATTTTCCTCGGTGATAAAGCTGTCTTAGTCTTGGGTGAACTTAAATTGTCACCCGCGACAGAAGACACTGCTTTATCCCCTTGGTTAAAATCTACTATTTTTATTACAAATAATATTTATTACTTTTACAGTGTGTTAGTTTAATACATAAATATAAAACAATTTAAAATATAAAAAGCTTATTCGAAGTGGTCTCCATTGGCTGCATTGTCCTTTAAGCGTTGAGGTCAGTTATAAATAGAAGCAAGCACTCTTTCCTTGGGCAAATTCTTCGCTGCCAATCGTATGGATTGTTTTAGGGACTCCAAACTATCATGGCGTTTAGAGCAAGCCGTACTCTCTAAAACTGACCATAAATCATAATCCAGCGGATTAAGATCGGGACTAGACGACGGCAAGTCTTCAGATCTGATGGAGTCCGAAACGTTCACTTCCAACCAAGACTGCGTGGACCGACCTTTATGACCCGGCACCGAGTCTTGTTGGAAGGACCATACTTGGTTATTGAATATGGTGTTGTTAAGGGACTTAACTAGCTTCTCAAGAATGGTATGTTGATACACTTGTGCCGATGTTTTGACACCTTTTTCACAAAAATATGGCTCTGTCACTCCTTCATAGCTAACACTCCACCAAACCATCACTGAAGTCGGATAATGCCCACGTTGCACTCTGTCGACTAATTGGGAAGCTTTCTTAGAGCTTTGAGCATAAATACGGTCATTTTGTTTGTTAAAATGTTGCTCAATTGTAAAGATTTTCTCATCCGTAAACAAAAAATATCTGTATAGAGTGGTAAAATCAAAACAACTACTGAAGCAGTACGCAAAGGGAGGTCCCCTTTGCGTACTGCTTCAGTAGTTGTTTTGATTTTACCACTCTATTCTTTTTTAAATTATCAGTTAAAAAATTACCACTGCGTCTCTTATAGGCCGCAAGTCCTAAGTCATCTTTTAAAATACGCGACATGGTTCTGGGTGCTATCTTCATCTCCCGAGATAAAATCTTTTGCTTTCGGACAGGATTTCTTCGAATTCTTTCCCTTGCTGCTTTGCCCACCTTTTTCGTACGAACACTACGTGGACGGCCAGATCTTTTTCTGTCACAAACAGAGGAGGTCTCATTGTCCCTACTAATAGCCCGGTACACAAACATTTGACTAATACCAAGTGTATGGAGAGTTTTAAAAATTGCATTTGGCTCCAAACCAACTTTGTGTAATGCAATCACAGCGATTCGGTTCTCTTTACCACCCCACTCCATTTTAATATCGCTAAATATTGTACTATGTATTGGCGCCAAAATTTGAAAACTCAATGAACAATCGTATAAAAATTACTCCAAATTCAAATGTAATATCTTTCTTATTTTTAATTGTAACCGTATTTATGGCCAGACTAAGTATACATGTGAGAACGATGTAGAAAGACCTGCACTTTTTTTTGGCATTCATAGCTATAAATGAAAAAAAAAAAAAGAAATGCTAGGTAAAATATGCATCTCTGGTCGAAAACGAGAGGTACTTATTAAATTCCCGGGTCAATTAAATAAAATAGCTAAACCAATTATCGATGTTATAACCGACTTTCAAGGACACGCCAAATGATTATTGATGTTTGTATCCATACAGTTTCTAGCAACAGCTTCCTGAAGGCTATTGCTATTGTACTAACATAATATATTGGATCTAGTTGTCTGTAGAATAAACAAAAAATTGAAAAAAAAACCTATATTATATTGTAAATTCGAAAGTAACTGTCCGTCTGTCGATATGTAACTTTTTCACTGAACGTATTTCGATAAAAATTCTCGACTCTTTAGTATAAAATATGAAGACAGTATCCTAGAACAAGTAGTAATGACAAAATTCTTGGGGATGATAGTGGACCAAAACTGTAACTGGAAATCGCACAACAAATACGTACGGACGTATAAAAAAAAATACTTACAAGATCTCGTTGAAACCAATTTTCGGTGGAAGTTTACATGGTAATGTACATCATATATTTTTTTAGTTTTATTTTTCTCTTATTTTAGAAGTTACATGGGGGGGGCACACATTTTCCACTTTGGAAGTGTCTCTCGCACAAACTGTTCAATTTAGAAAAAAAAAAATATTAGAAACCTCAATATAATTTTTGAAGACCTATCCATAGATAACCCACAAGTATGGGTCTGGTGAAAAAAAAAAAATACTTTCAGTTCTAAGTATGAGAATCCCCAAAATGTATTTTTTTTTTTTTTTTTTTGTGTGAAAATCTTAATGCGGTTCACAGAATACATCTAATTACCAAGTTTCAACAGTATAGTTCTTATAGTTTCGGAAAAAAGGCTGTGACATACGGACAGACAGACAGACATGACGAATCCATAAGGGTTCCGTTTTTTGGCTGTGTCTGTAGAGGCAGCAGTCACTGCATATCACGGATATGTGTATCGTCTGTGCTATCATATGATCTGATACTATGGGGCAACTCAGTTGAAGTTTTAATGGCATTTGGGTACAAAAGAAGTGTGTTAGGGCAATATCTGGCGTCTGGTTTTTGGACAGCTGTAAACCGTTATTTAAAAAACTTTACATACTACCTTTACCCTGCATGTACATCAAAGACCTGTGTATCATGCTAGTAAAACAATATCCGCACTGTTATCGCATGCAATCAGAAGTCATTCACAAAAAGTCTACTGCTTGAAATAGGGATATGCGAACTAAATGTACCTCAATGTAGATTACAAATGTTTAGGAGGAATGTATATGTTATTGCCATTCAGGTGTAACAAATTACCTAATTCATTTAAGGAACTTCCCATTCCCATGTTCAAGAAAAAGCTGTCAAATTGGCTATTAGATAATTGCTTTTATATGACATCTGCGAATATATGGAAAATTGTAAAAATCCAAGATGACATAGACTTAACTTTTATGACATTGTAAAAATCCAATATATACTTAATGTAAAAATCCAAGATGACATGGACTTCATTTTGACATTTTAGAGTAACGATTATAATATAATAATACTAATTCATATCAAATTGGTGTCAAATCACAATTATAATCGCAAATCTTAAAATTAATATTCTATTAAGTTAAGAATGACAAATATTTGTAGTAGAATGTATAGAACAAGCAACTATATTTTAACACCTTAAATATGTAAAACTACACTCTTACTCTCAATAAATAAAAAATCGAATTCATGTTTTATTGATTATTTTTGTCTTATTTTCAAGAGATTTAAGGGATTGGAAATATAAGTCATAGTCCGTATCTTGGATTAACATTTAGTCTTTATTTAATTAAAATCGGCCCACTCTGTCAAAAGTTATTACAATTTAAAGCCATAAACTAACCGTTCTAACATGTAGGCATTGATATATTAAAAAACCTGTAGGTATTAGGAATGTGTGGCGGCACTAGAGTAGGTATTACAAATTAATGGTGATAATAATAGTAAAATGTTTTTTTTTTTTTGTAAGGCAACTGCCTTACAAAAAAAAAAAACTACTAACTAGTATCATATAAACCTGTTTTATTTATTTTGAGCCCTGAGGGTTCCGTCTCAAAGCTGTGCAAGGCTTGCTTGGCTGCCCGAATTTCCAAATCTGGATTGAAGGACAAACTTAACTTTTCAATTAAAAAATAACTTTTAATAGAGTAATAAAATACAGACTAAGTGTTACTTCAAAACACGGCCTATGAATTTTTGATCCCAGATTGAAGAATAAACTTAACTTTGCAGTTCATATAAATTACCAATTTCCGGATTTTCCTCTTTACTTGGCCTTGCTTCTCGCCAAACTTCATGCTGCTGGGCCAACGGTACCTAAGTACCAAATAGACTGGTTTATTTGAGAGTCAAAATATGCGACATAAATGGCCGTATTTTTTATGGCAGTGTATAGAGTGCCGTTAGTGGTACTCTATCCCTATCGGATAAAGTGCCTTTAGCGGCATACTAGTGGCACTGCCTCGGCCCGGCTAAAGTGCCGTCAGATTTCCATTGTCATTATCACTGTCACTGAGTCACTGTCACTTGTTATTTTGTTTGATTATTGAGGTTAAAACACCACATTTCCAAAACATTACATTCTCTTGTGCCTAAACTGACCCTGGCACTCGCCGGCCGCTGCCGCGGCACAGTTCAGTTCTAACCTAATCTAACCAGCCAATTTAATTTTTTTTCTTTAATTTTCGTAAATTCAATCAATGTAGTGACTTCGGACATATATATATATATATATATTATCAAAATTATAAATTATCTATAATAAATACGAACAACCAATACAAAGGGCGGCGAGCGAACCTCAACAATCAAACAAAATAACAATTCAATTCAATTCAAATTCTTTATTGCAATCCATACCTAATGTACATAAACAGGTGTTAAAATACAATTAGAAGAAACAATTATGGACCCTGTCGGGCACAGCAAAAATTATAAAAATAGGTAGGAGAGAGTGACAAGTGACAGTGACAATCACAATACAATGCTTACGGAACTTTAACCGGGCCGAGACAATGCCACTAGTATGCCGCAAATTGCGGCACTCTATACACTTCCTTTTTTTATTGCGTCGACTTGGAAGTTTGATTTTTGTTGCAGCTCCAAGAGACCGTAGATCTAAGTTTTTAATATCTATTTCAATTTGATGCCTTCGCGTTCCTGAGACAGACAACGAACTCGTCCTTTAAGGGTTTTAATTTTTCATTTTGAAGTAGGAACCCTAAGACAGATTTACCTATTACCTGCCTGTTACCTTTTCATGCCGGAGCGGCTGAACGGATTTAGATGAAAGGCATACGGAATAGGCCATGACATGACCTAGGTTAGGACATGTATCTGAATTTCAGTAAGTACCTATTCAGGGTTTTTTTTGCAGATTTTATTAATTTATTAATAACAACAGTTTTGTCGTATCTGTAAGGGATGTGGACGGAACACAGACCAGTGTAGATGTGGGACGGAAAGGCAGCCCCAGTGTGGCAATCTCTTTATTAGTGTTGGCAGACTACAACTAGTGTTGGTGTTGCGATTACAGTTGTTATTTCAATCAGCTAATCGCAGCAGTAAACATTGCTTTGACAGTCTTTTAGGCAATTTTTTTATGTTTTTATTACCATTTCAGAAGTCAGGGGGTAAAATTAAGTATTTATCTAGGTAAGTTTCACTTGCCTCATAAGTAGGTAGCCTAAGTAGTGCTCATAATTAATTTGTCCTTCCATGTCTATCCATGCATTACTTTTTATTATTGATAGAGAACTGTAATCGTTAAATTCTTATTGTGTTCATAGCAAGCGAGTCGTTACATTATGATTCAGTCTGCTCTCCAGTTTCATAAGGGATATGTTAGGTCTTTGTTTAGCTGTTCAGGAGATTGTTGTTATTATTATGATTAAAACTCGAGATACAACAGAATCCTTGGTTAAAACCTTAAATGAAGTACATCCGTCGAACGATTTCATCATCATCACATTACCTACAGCCAAAAATATTAATATTTCCACTACACTGTCGATAGATATAACTTAAATTGTGGGCGCAATAACTTTTTAAGCTTACCTAAGGCATATTTAAGAAGGGTCATTGACTACGCAGCACAGTCAACACAGTCATAACACTGATTATAATAGTTGCAAGTTAGCTATTAGCTAGTAGTGTTACTTAGTGGTTAGCTAGTTTAATTACTGTATCAAACTGTTAAATAAATATGAGATTGTTGGGAAGTTCGAGAACACTTCTCCCTACATCTTAACGTAACTTAAATTTAGTGTAAGTACGTACGTTATTCGCAGTTAAGTAAAAGCAAGTAGATAAGTTATAGTCGTCACAAATGAGGTTTTAACTTGAGATAGTGAGATGGTTGTTTGGTAGACGGTAAGTTAGACCTTCAAATACCTAACACAAAACATACTAGACCTGGATTATAGTAAAGATAGACATATCTTTAGGGTAGCATAACTTACTCACCATGCCTGTGATCATCATCATCGTCTTGGGCAGCCTCGCGCTTGCACGCGGGCACGGGCGATAGCAGCCAGTTGCGCGGGCGCTTGGGGGCCGGCGCCTCCTCCAGCTCGGTGATGTCCACGTCCACGTCGTCGGCGTCGTCCGCGTCCGGCTCGGGCGGCGGCGCCGGCGCCTCGCCTCCCTCCAGCGACTTGCTCACGAAGTGCGCCAGACGCTCCATCACCATTACTGCCGCCGACACGCGGCGCCGCGCGCTCGCCTCGCCGTAACACGCTCCACGGAATACACACTGCAGCAAGCGAGCACCCTACGCCCACACTTCCACACTCAACACATATTTACATCAAATAACACTTTATTTTTACGATGTAAAGTCCATTATTGTGTGCGTACCCACTAAGGGCGGCGATTCAGACCCCGCCCAGAAGTCGCGCAGGCGCCCGCCCAGCGTGCCGCCGCCGCGGTGCACTGACGCATCCGACGGCGGATAATACACGCCTTCATTATTGTTACATTAAAAATGAATTTTTAATAGTATTTTCTAGTGTTTGTGTCCATTATTAAAGTGTGAGGACAACCTGTGAATGTTCTGTGACTTTAAAACGATGTATTGGTTCTGCAATTTCAGGGTAAGGCACCTTTATTAATCTATAACGGAGAATAAGTAATAAAAACTAAATTATTTTTTGTATGCCAACGTATATTTAAAATTACAACACATAATAACTCACATGGCCTTAAAACAAGGTCCCTGATGTTGAAATGATGGTAATGACATGCCCAATTAAAACACGGTATGCATAAATAACACCTATTTACTAAAAACTATAAATATCACAATATAAATATTAAATATCTAGATTCCATTATATTTCAAGTCGATTGGATTAGTAAACAAATCAAAACTGGTATAGGTACCTTATTCATCATCTCTATCTCTCTTACTGAATTATTTTTGGTCGGAATTCATCTGATTATTTAAGCTGTACCTACTTATAGGTGTGAAGCCAGAACCTAAGCCTCATTGAACTTGCTTGATATTAAAAATAAGCGAGATATCGTCATCAGGTAAATAGAATGTTTATTAGACGATCACCGCAATAATCAAGAAGTAATGAAAAAATGGGTTAAGATTTTCAGCTAGCTAAAATGAAAAACAACCGAAAATAATTTGACATTTCGAACAGAGACCCTTAAAAATTCATCTATAGCCTTACATAACATAACATCCGTTACGTATATAAAAGATGTTGAAGATTTGTCTGTTTATAAAATTTTCGTATAGGGAAATGTCACTACTTAGAGCGCGATCCGGGCTGCCTCGTGCACGACTGCTCACTACACAGTCAGCTTCAGATATAATTAATATAATATCATATGTTTCTGTTAAAGAAGTGATTATATCATGTACATCTAATAATATTTTTTATAGTGAGTCGTTCTGCAAGGTCGAATCAGCCTTGAAAGTTCAAGTTATCATTTGAAATGGTCTAGATTTACTGAGTTTTAAATAATCGCGGCGGTGATACCAAACCCAAGCCTGAACTTATCATTAGGGTGGTTGAGGAGTGCGGAAATGGCGCAAGCCAGCTTTGCCTGTTTCCCACCGAGGCTTCTCTGCAGCGTGGCTCCCACCAGTCCGTCGGAATCTGCTGAACCTCGCACCGTCCATTCCTTTGTATGCCACTCATAAGCTAGGGTTGCAACCGCGCGACGAACTGCAAATCCCACCTGCATTTAAAAGATGCAACTTTCGTAAGTAGGTAGGTACATATGCCTAATATTTTCGTTGCTAAATCATCATTCTGAGTTCATAAGCTCAGCGAAATAGATCCGTGCAAGAGGCACCGCCGTCGACCCAAGAGCCAGGGCGTCTACTCCCTAATTAACAAGCCTGGTGGCTTTGGTGTGTTTACATAATTTGCGATGATATAATAGTTTTTGAGTTGTCGTCTTGGACTATCCAAATAAAAGCATTTGAGTAATTTGCGTGAGTAGCCACTTGTACAGGTCGACGAGTCTGACGTGGTGACATTTGGAACTAAATATTTTAATAAGTAATGCAAACATAAGACGATGGCACTACTTTGTCGAGTTGCGTTGCGTAGCGTTGTAGGTTTTGGGCCATTCACAAGCAGTGTTGTTTAACGATTTGTTTAAATTATTTTACTCATTTCCTATTCGTCACCTAAGTGCGATAGTGGCCCCCTAATTTTTTCCAGACTCTTTTGCCAAGCTGTATAGTTTCTTCTTTTTTCATTAAGGGGGATGCGCTAAGGTAGACCGCAAAATTCCTACGTTTTTTGCAATTTTCAGGTCAGTGGCAGGTTTATATTGATCAGAATATGATTCACGACCGTCATTGGAATCATCAATTCTTTAAGTTAGGATTGGTCCTAAAAAAAGATTGTGAGATTTATTATCACCTCAACCATGGCGGCCACGGTGAGGAAAGGTTTGATATCTCTCGCGTAGCACAGGTCCAGGCCCCTGTTGCCCAGGGTCGCACTGACGGCGTGATCCCCACTGGCCCAACGCCCGGCCCCCGACGCCGAGCTCACCTCCGTTGTGTGCCCTCGAGCTACCACCTCCGCACCTAACGAAATTTTTTCCGTCACAGCCTACAAACCAAAGAGATTAGGGATTAGACCTTAGAGATCAGTATCTAATATCAATGTACAGACGCCAGCACATCAACCTACTACAATCTGTCAAATTTCTTTAATAGATTTTCAACATTAGCACTTAAACATAAGGTTCAAAGTTGATTGGGAAAATTTGACAGTTTCGGGTAGGTTGACTTGCTGGCGTCTGTACAAAACACAGATTAAAAAGGATATGTAGGTAACGAACCTACAGCACGGCTAGGTTTGTTATTAGTGATTTAACCGCGATTTTATTTTGAACTAGCTGCGCGTGCGCTTCGCGGTTTCATCCGCGTAAATCTCGATCCCGTGTGAATACTTATTAAGATATAAAGCATCCTATGTCCTAACCCAGGTTATGGTCTACCCATGAGCCAAATTTCATCCAAATCCTTTAAGCCGTTTTAGCGTCAAAGCGTAACAAACAAACTCACTTTCGCATTTGTAATATTAGTTGGGAATTAGGATAGTTAGGATAGGATTGCTCTACTTCTGCCGGCCGTTGTCGACTCGATGGTCGGCAGCGAGGAGTCCTGGGACGCGGTGGATCCTTCTGCGAAACAGTCATTTCGCAGGCTGCGGAAAGGGAGCGGGAGATTGCTTCTGCTAACCCGATCCGCAGCAGACGCACCGGGCGTCGGCGGAGGGCGGATAACGCCCTCTTCCAGCCCCCCTAAATGGGTCCAGGGGCGACGGATCTGGGGAAATCCATCGCCCCCTACTCCTTAGGACCCGAGATGGCGGTGCGTAGTGTTCCACGCGCGCCTCTCTATGATGTAAGGGGGGAGTTTAACACCTCACTCCCCCCAAACTCGAGGTACTAGTAGCCGGGGATCGCGGAAGTCGCATTAGATCCCGTGATCTCCGGCGCAAGTGTGAGACGGAACACCGGGGTGGTTTTAGTCAGTAAGAGTCTGACAGACCCCTCCGCCCTACCCAGGGCGGAGGACATCTTTGAGGATTTCCACGCGTAATCAAAAAAAAAAAAAAAAGGATTGCTCTACTTCGTAGTCTATGAATTCAACTTTTTGTAGGTAATTTATTTGTAGATAAAAGGACATAATAAAATAATAAATTAGGTACCCTAATTTATTTTATTTATTTTTTATTATTATGTATCGTGTTACCCAGTAACTGGGTTGTGGAGGTCAGACAGGCCGTCACTCCATGTAAAATACTGGTATTCAGCTGCGTCTGTATAAACTGGGAAAAAGACAAAATGGCTAGCAGATGATAAATGATGTTTGGAAGATGGGCAGGTAACCCCTACTCCTTTTTCTATAGCCAAGAGCCTTTCCGATACTTATCTTTCTTGCATGAAGGCAATTCAAGACATCGTGTTAAACCAAAGTTGTATTCTAATAAAAAGAGGAGGATCCAAAATAATACCTGAAGATAATGAAGTGCAATGAACTCCCGATTCACAGCGATAATGGAGGCTGTAAACCTGTTGAAGTATGCGTCTATGATGCTCTCACAGCTGTAGAACTCTGCATCGGCTATCTGAGCAACGACCGTCGCTCGTGAGCTCCGCGTCGGGCCCACGCGCATTTCACAGCTCAACTGCCCACCGGGCGCTGCTTCCATTACGAAGTATGGCAATGCCGTCGGCTTATCCTTATCAGCGTACGACAGTAACAGTTTATAGCCCCCAGGAGACACCGAACTAAACGATAGAGAATGACCAAACATCCAATTGGATTTTGCACTCTGTTTTACAGATACACAGGCTCCTTCAAAACATTGTGGCAGTCTATATCTTGCCGCATTATGTATATGCCGCAAAAGACCCGGGTTTGTTGCACCTGCCGGTAGATTGTCATCTTGTGAGCAGTCGTCCCGTCCCGCTCGGGAGCCAGTTACCCCAGCGCCAGTTTTCCCTCGGTCACCGGCTGAGCAAGCGCTGTCAGACACTTTGCATTTGCATATTTTGATCGGAGGCGCATCACCTCCAGCGCATCTATCGGCATCCATTGGTGGCTCTTTGGGGACACATGGGTTCGTTCGTGGGGATCCGGAATGCCACTGTTCCTTCCGAGAAGAGTTACTTTCACAGGGACCTTTAGCATAAATGGTTTCAAAAAGTCCCAATTTTAATAAATTAAACAACGATATTGATAAAGAAAACTTTGGTCGGTGGGTCGTCTTAGGGGCGGAGTTTGACTCACTTTCCTTTTTATTCATTTTTTAACAAATTGTATCTAAAGTGAGTAAAAGACAATTTTGAGGTAGCAGTGACATTTTGTAGTGACATTGAGAAAAAATGACAAATTAAACTAGACTTTAAAAATGGAATTTAAATAGGTATGTACTTTCTGACACGAGCTCATTTCTGTCTCGTGTCTGTCTCCAAAGGTACTACTTGAGACCTGGCTACCCTCACGACCCCCGCCTTCTTACCGCTCTCGCCATCGACGCGTTAGTTCCTCGCGCTTACGTCATCCGAGCGAAGTCTCAAGTTAACTCTTGCGGATTGTAAAAGTGTAAAATCAATCGGTTCTACACTCGCGAGATGTCATCTTGGAAATATACACAGATATAACTTACCTACTTACGTAAGTAACAGTTAGTTATAGGACCAACTTATTACAAACATGAGAATAATCTCATGTTTATATTCGTACTAGTGCCCGCTCCTACTTCGCACGGTTCTTACGACTTGACAAAACATCGAGATTCCTATAATTTAATATGTAAAAATATTAATTAATTGTGTACTATAAATAAACCTTCCCGAATACATTTTCTAAATGATGGTGTAAACCGCATCGAAAGCCGTTGCCAAGTTTAGAAGAACAACACCGTCACACAGAGAAACACGAAAAGCGACTTTATTTTTTGTAAATATATTTATATATATAAATAATGAAATTATAAAACATGTGTTATTTAATTCTAAACTCGCCAAACTTTTACTTATGATGGCGAGAGGCACTCTTTCACAAAACAATGAACCACCTTACTGTGCTTTTGCACCGGCGAAACATTCAAAACAAAACATGTTGAAATCGCTAGTTTCTGTCCACGTTCCATACACCATTTGACAGAAACTAGAGAATTCAACATGTTTTGTTGTGATGTTTTGCCAGTGCAAACGCACAGTTACCTATATAGGTGTCAGGCTACTACAAACCGTCAAATTTTCACATCCGATTCTGAGCATAACCATTACTTAGGTACATACTTAACCATTTTACGGATTAAAATAATTTGGAAAAATCTGACAGCCAACCCGACGTAACTGTCGTCTGTTCATACTTAAGTACTACTTAAATAATATAATTATTATTATACTGATGTGATATAATATTATACCTACAATGTATTTAATTATGTTTGCTATTCTGTATAATGTTAGTGGTTAATGTTTGTTTGTGTTTTGTAGGAATTAGCGAATGTGAGCGTTTCGTACGAATAGGTACCTACCTACATCTATATTACTATACTCTTTGGTACCTACCTATCATGAATCAAATGAGCCAACTAGGTACCTACCCAATAAAATCCGTAACAAATTACAAAAAACAAACTGTAAGTCAAAAATCCACTATCGACTTTGCAAAGAGAAGCATACGAACTTCAACGAACTTGTCGGGGATTTACGTTATTCTATAATTTGCAACAAAATCGGGGAAAAACAGTTGTGGTACAGATACTGTCTAGTCATCTTCTTTTTTTATATGGCTTAAAAAGAGACAACAATATTTCTGCCATGTACAAAAAAGTATCCAGGCCAAACGTACGTGACTGACAAACATGACTAATTTTTTGACAGTGAACCAGTGAGTTACGTCTAGTGGTGCCAGATTTAAAGATATATTTAGTTTTAGGCCATTTTATGATATTTGTGAGTTGCGCTGATTGGGCTGATTCGAATTAAAGAATCGTAATTCTGGATGTGAAACATCTATTGGTGCGCCTTGGGTGTAAGCGTAACGGTGCGTTTTCACTTGCGAAACATAACAATACAACAATAAAACATATTGAAATCTCTAGTTCCAGTCAAACAAGAGATTTCAACATGTTTTGTTGTGAATGTTTCGCCTCTGCAAACGCACAATTAGACCGACTCGTATGCCGTGACGACAAACGGCATGACGCTCTCTTATGTCGTCCGCCACCGTCACAGAACATATACTCACTACGATGCCACCGCTCTTTTCGATTCCGTGAGTCCCATGACGGCCTCGTTTTTTTTGTCATAGTTCATAATTTAACTCTTTATTTACCTGCAGCTTGGCAAAAAAGAAAAAAATTAAGGTCATGGTGCCATGTTGTACCATAAAGGTTATAATGCACTATGTATTTTAGAGTAGTCTTCTTTAGTTGTTGCCTAGCAACTGTTATGTTTCTGTCATCCTGTGTGTTTTACAAAATGAAGTTTGTGTTATAATGAAATGTACATAATTATATAACTTTATTAAACCACTGTGTTCCAGTGATATTTTATTTTCATTGGTAGCAAGCTCAGCCAACAGGTTATGGGCCCAGAATGATCTGGTGCATTATCTGAGCGAAGAGAAGTATCTGATCTCAATTTCAAATATGGAACAAGCTGTTACAAAAAGTATTGAGAGATTGGCAGGCCAGGCTAATTATGGTACGTGGGCTTTTGCAATGGAAATGTTCCTGATTGACCTCGATCTGTGGGAGTGTGTGAGCGAGAAGTTCGTGGCAGACTCGGCGGAGGCTAAAAGAAAGGATGCCAAAGCTCGGAGTAAGATCTGCCTTATGTGCATGGAAAACATTTATCCCATGATCATGAATCTCAAGACAGCGAGAGATACTTGGCAAGCGTTGCAAAAATCATATGCTGATGGTGGATTACTGCGACGGTTATATCTGTTTCGGAAATTATTCAACGTCAAATTGTCAATGTTTTCATCAATGGAGGAATATCTCAATGATATCCAGTCAACCAGCCAGTCATTACTTAGCATAAAGGCAGGTCTAGATGATGAATTTGTTGGGATTATTATGTTGGCCGGTTTAACCGATGTGTATAATCCTCTGGTGATGACATTGGAGCATTCAGGCATGAAGATTACGACAGAGTCTGTGCAAGCAGCGTTGCTCAAAGAAAGCTTGAGGAAAAGCAGCACAACGAACACAACTCAAGATGAAACAGCAACGGCACTGATTTCAAAGTCCAAAAAGGGTGTTATATGTCATTTGTGTAAAAAGAAAGGGCATTATAAATGGCAGTGCCAACGTCGTAAGTCGGGAGACAAGTCTGAAGACAACAAAGACACATATTTTAATAAGAAGAATTACAGTAAGGAGACCTCGGGTCTAATGGCCGCTCTATCTTTGACGGTTGGTGAGCGCCATTGGGTCGTAGATTCTGGAGCTACATCACACATGACGTCTGACGTGCGCATTCTTGAAGATAGACAGTACATTAGTTCTAAGCTCGTGACGACCGCGAACAATGATAAAATTGTGTCTAATGAACGAGGGGATGTGTATGCCATGGGGCGCTCTGTGAGGTTTGAGGATGTACTTATGCTTCCAGGTTTGACGACAAACTTGCTGTCGGTAAGTAAAATGTGTACTAAGGGTTGCACTGTTGTTTTCGATGAGACTTCTTGTAAGGTTTACCAAAAGGATTACAAAGTAAAAGTAATTGGAAAGCCAGTATTGACAGCACCACTGAAACAAGGGTTATATGTTTTAGATAAAGAAGCAGCGATGGTTCTGACGTGTCCTCCAGAAGATTCTTCTCGCGCTTGTTTTGATTTGTGGCACAGAAGACTAGGTCACCTGAGTGGAGCTCTGATGGTGAAGCTGAAAAGTTTGGCAGATGGTCTGACTTTTAGAGAGGTGAGCACGGAACCATGTGAAGGATGCTGTAAAGGGAAGGAGTGCGTAAAAATGTTTCCAAAACGTAAAAGCAAGAGAGCAAAAGACTTTCTTGAACTCGTGCATTCGGATTTAGCGGGTCCTATGGAGGTGGAATCCTGGGGCGGTAATAGGTACAACCTGATTTTTGTGAATGACTTTAGCCGAAAAACATTTGGCTATTTGTTAAAATCCAAGACCGAAGTGTTCGCTAAATTCATGGAATTCAAGGCACTAGTTGAAAATCAGACGGGAAAGAAGATAAAAAAATTTCGTAGCGATAATGGCACTGAGTTTATCAACGGAGATTTTCAAGGTTTCCTTAAGAAACATGGGATCCTACACCAGAGATCAGTACCTTACACTCCTCAACAGAATGGAGTGGCGGAACGAACAATACGCACAATAACTGAAAAGGCTAGATGTATGGTTCATGAGGCTGGTTTGGACAAGAGATTCTGGGGAGAAGCCGTTGGTTGTGCCGTGTACCTGAAGAACCGATCACCAACAATGGCCCTCAAGGATAAAGTTCCAGAGGAGGTTTTTACAGGAGAGAGAGTCGATCTATCGAATCTGAAAATATTTGGATGTAGAGCTCAGGTTCTGGTAAAGGATCATAGTCGCAAGAAGTTTGATCCGAAGACGGTTCAAATGATAATGACTGGGTATTCGACCAATTCGAAGGCGTACCGATTTATCAATTTGGAGGATGATCCAACGAGGATTATCATCGCTCGAGATGCTACATTTATGGAAAATTCCGTGACTACTAAAGAGAAACAAAAAGCCGCTGTTCCTGTTTCTAAGAAGGATGCTGTGGTTATAGATTTACGGTATGACATACCTGGAGTTAGTCGTTCCACTACTCAACCAGAGGTTCCAAGGATTGCTGGTCCTGTTGCAGTGGGGTTTCCGGTGGCTAGTTCAAATGTGAATGAAGAAGAATCTGGAAGTGTATCTAGTGCAACGAGGGCTAGTTCACTGACGAGATCGGATTCTGGAGAGAATTTTTACGACTCTGTCGATGTAGAGAATCCTACTACAGAAGATTTGCAAAGTTCAACTTCTGTCGACTTAGAGCGTCCTGTGGCAGAAGATTTGCAAAGTTCAAGACGTTACCCTGCTCGAAATAGGGTTCCGAAGCGGGAGAAAGACATGGTGTACAATTTCCATGTGTCAGATGATCCTGATCCTATTTCAGTTAAAGATGCTATGGAGCGTTCTGACAAGAAGTTTTGGGTAGAAGCGATGAAAGATGAGTTCGATTCCTTGAAGGTGAATGGAACCTGGGAATTGATTGATCGTCCATTAGACGCAAATGTTATCAAAACGAAATGGGTTTTCAAGTTGAAGATCGGAGCTGATGGAATCACCCAGCGCTATAAGGCCAGGCTGGTTGCTAAGGGTTATTCGCAAAAACCTGGTGAAGACTATTTTGAAACATTTGCACCGGTAGTCAAGATGTCTTCGATTCGTCTTCTACTAGCACTGGCAGTTGAGAAAAACCTGATCGTTCATCATATTGATGTTACCACCGCTTTTCTTAATGGAGATCTGCATGAAGAGATTTTTATGGAACAGCCGCAATCTTTTGTTCAAGAGGGGAGTGAAGGCAAGGTTTGCAAATTGAAGAAAGCCATATATGGCCTTAAACAAGCTGCCAGGTGTTGGAACCAAAAGATTCATGAGCATATTATAAAGAATGGGTTTTCTCGGTCTAAATATGACCAGTGTGTCTACACAAAGAATTATGAAGTTTTCACTGTCATAGCTCTATACGTGGATGATTTTTATATATTCACTAATAAAGCTGTAGAAGCCAGGACGGTGATACATAAGTTTGGAAGATCTTTCAAAATAAAGGATTTGGGTGAGGCAAGAGAATGCCTTGGAGTCCGGATCGAGAGGAAGAGTGTAAGTGAAATCCACTTGTCTCAAAAGAAATACATTTCAAAAATCTTGGAGAAATATGGAATGCTAGACTGCAAACCAGTTAGTACACCGGTTGAAATGAATCTTCGCCTGAAATCTGGTGAAAAGAATGACAACACGCGGTATCAGGAAATTATCGGTTCACTAATGTACCTTGCATGTTGTACAAGGCCTGATATATCGTATGCAGTTACGATGCTAAGTCAATTTAATAACTGCAATGATTTTACTCACATGGCGGCACTGAAACGAGTGCTTAGGTATCTAAAAGGGACAGCGGAACTATCGTTATGTTACAAAAAATGTAATAAGCCTTTGGTTGCCTATGCAGATGCAGATTGGGGAAATGGGCCTGATGGGAAATCTTTCTCTGGCTATACCCTAGTTTTCGGTGGTGCTGCGGTGTCTTGGCAGTCTATAAAACAGCGTTGTGTTGCATTAAGTACTGCTGAAGCTGAGTACATCGCAATCTGTGAGGTCGCTAAGGAAGTGATATCAGTAAATGGTTTATATTCTGAACTGACTGGCCGGCATAACACTGCTGTTACTATTTTTAGTGATAGTCAAAGTGCCAGTAAGCTAGTTTATACTCCTGCCATTGGAAAACGTTCCAAACATATAAATATAAGATATCATTTCGTTAGGGAGTTAGCAGAGCAAAGGGTAATTCGTGTTGAATATTGTGAGACTTCCCTTATGCCTGCTGATATGATGACAAAGGGAGTTGGTAAGCAGAAACATGTGTTCTGTACACAGCATAGTGGATTAAGTGGGGGTGTTGTACCATAAAGGTTATAATGCACTATGTATTTTAGAGTAGAGTCTTCTTTAGTTGTTGCCTAGCAACTGTTATGTTTCTGTCATCCTGTGTGTTTTACAAAATGAAGTTTGTGTTATAATGAAATGTACATAATTATATAACTTTATTAAACCACTGTGTTCCAGTGATATTTTATTTTCATTGGTAGCAAGCTCAGCCAACATAGGTCACTTCGAATGGGAAATGAGTAAAAGAAATTGTTAAAAAAACTCCTGCTTGTGGGTGACTCAAAACCTAATAGCACTTGTCGGAAGTAGTGCTGTCATCATAGGTCTGCATTATTTAAGTAAAATATTTAGTTCCCCTCTTATGTTGTCCTGTGTTTTTCTCGAAAATGGGGACATAGGTACAATTTGATAAAGGCTAAAGGTTTCATCGTTTTTCTTAGGAAGAACAGAAGCAACCAAAACAAATATATTTATTTTGTTGCTCCGCTTTAATCTTAATAATTCCAGTAAGTTGACGCACTGATTCTGTCACTCCCTTTGTTATTTACCAGTCACATTTTATCCGTCAAACCTTGCTTCTTCCAAGGAAAAATAATGAAACCTAACTTTAGACAGCGCGGCGCACTGTGGATCGAAAAAAGACTCTAAAAGACATTGGAGCTAAAATTTAAGTGTCGACTTTGTGCTTGAAATGGCATAAAATAGGTACGACTTACGGCTATTACGCCTTAGAAATTATTGGCTATTTTAAGAAACTTAGATCTGGCAACACTGAACACAACATGTCATTGCGTGCGTGTATCTCTGTGTCTGTGTGTCTCTGTCTGGCAGTGTAAGGTTGTTCTGGGTTGTTCGTGCATTGGCAAAAAGTAGAAGTGAAGTTTTTTTTATTTTTTTTATTATGAAATAAGGAAAACAGGAAAGAAAAGAAAACTGTAACTAAGTGATTAAATTAATTAGATACTGCGATAGAGTTCTCTAACAACAGAATCTATTTCTCTTCTGGTAAACAGTTTGAAAAAATCTATGTTTGATAAGGAAAGTTCTTTGTGACTTTGTGTTTTTAACAAACATTAAACACTAGGTACACTACTAATTATTTAAACAATAATAAATGTCTGCTATCAACATGAAACTCTCCAAAATGTTGGAAATGTTTAAACTGGGGTTGAAATCGGACGCAGTCCCCAGAGCTCCTAGGACTAGTGAAGAGACTCCAATACCAGAAGCACGTAATGAGAATGTTGAACTTCCTGAAGAAGAACAAGAAGAAGAAATAGTTATAGAATCAGTATCCGACGACGAAATAGAAAAGGAAAAGAAATCTAAAAAGAAAAAGTTTTTTAAATCAAAGAAACAGGATGATGATGACGAGGAAGAGTTTTCAAAGTCTTCGCAAGAAAAACGCGGGAGTGCAAGTTCAGTAAATGTTCAAGGTAATTGTTTCTGACACACTTCAAATAATTAACCATATTGAAATCTTTGACTTATCCAATGTTTACCATTATGCAAAGTGTGTATTGGTATGATTCATGATTATGCTATATGTGGTTGTAGACTTACTAAACATGTAATTTGATCCCAATATTAAAGCGTTTCTTGTATTACTAGTGGTGCAATCTCTTAAATTTATGTGGATGCAACATACCTGTCACAGCTATTGCCCTAAATTATCATCTTTGTATTTTGTAATCAATGACGAAATTGATGTTTGACTCACATTTCTTCAAACTTTTCTAGTTTCACTTATGTTTCTTGCCCATTCTTCTTCATAGGTACATACTATGCTTTGGAATGGCAACTAGCTTCATCTTTCTGACTGACCAACCCCTTGACAATTCAAGTGCCTGTAATTGGTTTATTTGAAATGAGTTTTACAAATATGCTAGTAATTTTGGTACTTTAGTTATAACTGCTAAGATATTATGATTCCACATTTGGAAATCACACAATATCTTTCACAGTGTAAATTGTTATATCTCTAAGTTATTTCTTTATGATCAAGTTACAAATCTATAATCCCTCCCAGAGTTTGTAGAAACTTTTGAAAGCACTGATTTATTTACTTGCTGTAACGCGAACGCCTTAATATCCTCATATTGTGTAATATACCCTATTCATTAGTGTTATTATATATTTTTTTCATGCATTTATCAAATACTGTGTTTTTTGTTTGATTCAATTAAACCAACTAAAACCTGTTTTGGTTTATATTTTCTATTACCATCATCAACTTTCTTGATTCCAGCTACTGGAAACGTGTACAACATTGTGAATGCTAAAGGTGTCAGGCTGGGAAATGATTACTACTTTGGCCCGGTAACCAAGTCTGACGATAAACCGGGCAAACAGAAAAAGTATGAAGAGGATGTAATTGAAAAGGATAATTTTATCCGGCTGCTCATGGAAGCTAGAATGAAGGTGATTGTTTTTAGTGTAGAAAATAAACAATATTGATGTATATATAATTAGACATCAGGTATTGGTGAGGTAACAACAACTTAGTTGTTTTTAACTTTATGACTTGCAGCCTGATCATGACTACATGGACTACATATCAAAGAACCTAGGAAAGAACTGGCACACCATCTTCAGAGCACTTGGCTTCACTCAAGGCAGAATTGAAACTGCCGAGATAAATGCAGCCGGTTATGATATCTCTGAGGTATGTACTTCTTGTTGTGAATACTTTGATCACAAAATTATTGATTAATATATAAATAATTGAAAATTTTCATTGTGAAAGGGTTAGTTAGGTTAGGTTAGTTATTCCCTAACTGTGTGTCAAATAAGACAAGCTACATGAATGCATTTGTTTAAGGCACCAAATGACAACTTTTAAGACACACTGGTGACTGAAAAGTTGTGTGAGAATCAGTTGTCATGGTATATGTGATGATGAGGAATGAGGAAAATATAGTGAAGAAAATTTTGAGTATGAATGTAAATGGCTATAAAAGTAGGGCAGATCAAAGAAAAAATGGATGGACTGTGTAAAAGTTAGTTTGGCAAGAAAGACTACTGAGATGACAATTAATAGAGAAATATGGAGGAAAGAAAATTGTTGCTATGCTTTTTAACACGCTTTTATTTTATCAGTATTTTATTATTTGTTATCTGTGATTTGCTCAAACAAAACAATCGTATGTGTCAAGCTTAATAATTATCGCCATGGGATGTGGAGGCAATAGTCCTCGCGCACATTTGGGAGTGGCGCGAGAATCACGGCATAGCGGACAGAGCTCCGGCGGGATCTCATGGCGTCATGGCGATCGATGCCTGCCGGGGTCGCGGAAAAGTCCGAAATGGATACCGTGGCCCCTGAACACGGGTGGGTTTTAGTCAGTAAGAGTCTGACACGCCCTCCTGAAGGAAAAGTAATTTGATAATTTCCCACCCAAAAAAAAGCTTAATAATTATTTAGGTTTTTTTTCCTCAAACATTGTAGTACACATTGATTACATTTTCTTTAATCTTATCTTGACTTGATTAACGTAATAATTAAGACCCAAAATAAGTATAATCATTTGTATAGCAGTATATACGTAGTGCAGTCCACGACGACGCGCCCCACTCCGCTCCGCTCCGTACTAAAGTACAGCTTACAGTAGAAATCGCGGAGTGGAGCGCGTCATCGTGGATTGCACTATCTGTAAATACATTAGAAAATAAGTGACTGCAATATATTGATAAAATTAATTCTGTCTGATAGATAATATCCGTACATTTCTGGAAAAAAGATTGATATGATAATGAATGATAATTATGACTTGCATTTGGCTGGAGTTTTGTTTCCAATTTCTCTTTATAATATTAGTTTAGATAAATTCAACCTCAACTTCAAATAGTTTTACAATGTATTTGAATAAAAACTTGAGACATCTCCAGATTGCTTTGCTCTTTAGCATAGGCCTCCCCTAGGCTCACAGTCGTGAGTTTTTCTGCTCCATGTCCATCCCGCAGTAGTTTTCTCAAGTAGTCCCATCTTTGAAAGTCTTCCTCTCGTTCTTCTTAGGGATACCATTCTGGTACGTCTCTGGCCCATCTTCCGTTTTTACTCCTGATGACATGACCTGCCCACTTTCATTTTGGTTCTTTAATTATGAAAGCCACATCTGCTACATTTTTTTTTCTTCATATAAGTTTAAACTTATGTGTAACCTATTTATTTATAATTTTTCCAGGCTCGTTACAAACTAATATTGGACTGGGTGACTAATGACGACGATGGAACTCTCGGGCGGCTCGCCACTTTGCTGTGGGAGGAAGGAGAGAGAAGTATTGTTAAAGATCTCTCTGTTATGTATAAGAAGAGTAAAAAGTGATCTGTTACCGGACTGGTGAAATAACCAAGAGAAGAATTGAAATCAAGAATCATCTGGTACTTGTAGAATTAGTTAATTACCTGTTTAATTTTATAAGTACTACCAATATCGACAACATTTTTTCTTCTTAGATTTCAATTTCATACTTATTTCTCTTGGTAGGTTTATACAATTGCTAGTAGTTAAAACTTACGTACAGTCAGCCGTACATCTACGGTAATAGTTAAACTTTGACAGCATTTATGTCATAGCGGTAAGGCCGGTTTTCGTAGTTATGTTAGTACAGATGTGTGGCTCACTGTACAACATTAAAATTATACTTTGAATAAGGATCGGAAACTTGGGTGCTTAGTTTGAGATTGTACAGGTAAGAAAACATTCCTTATTGATGAGATAAAAAAAAAAAAAAAATTACAAGTGTGTGTAAGAACTGTGTTATTATTGTTTGGTATAACATAAATTAATGAGGGCTGTGAATGCGGAAGTCTACATTATGTCAGTGAACAGTAACATCACAAAGTGCAATGTATGAACCCCGTCACAGACGTAGCTATAATAAATATTAATATACTGTGCTATATATTATATTATAGCAAGACACCACATACGGCAGCTATACTATAATGTTTGCCCTCATTTGGTCTGCAGTCTAATATACCATAATAATTTACACACATAAGTGTCTAGGGATCAAGTACATTTTTAAGTATACAAAAATATCCAATTAATATTTACCAAATCTAGTCTTCCAGACTGGCTACTTAGTTTAATTCCTATGTTTAAGTTAACAACTTATACCTATATTTTGTAAAAATTAAGAAAAATTGAAATTTTTGCAAATTGTGGGAAATGAACATAAATTTGTCGTCAATTAAATGGCGAAACAAGGTGACAATTTTTATTTTTTTTACTGTCATGATATAAAAATAGATAAATCTGTTTCCACCATTAACACGAATCACACAATCACAGCGATTTGACATGCTTCAAATCAGTTTATCAAAATCACTTTGAGGAATGGCCGCCCACGTTGTTTCTATGTCAAAAAGTTGTTGTGGGGTATGCACGGCATCCATAGTCGGCAGAGCTCTTCTTTGGAGCTTAACCCATGCGTGCTCAATTGGTTGAGGTCTGGCGATTGAGCAGGCCACGGCAGAACGTTGATGCGAGCATCCGGAAGAGTGCGTGTAACGACTAGCCGTGTGTGGACGTGCCTTGTCGTACATTAGTCGAAAAGAATCACCCAACCGGCTTCGCAAAGGGATGATCACGTCTGAAACAATACTCTCCGCATAAATCTGAGCATTGAGGTTGCCCCTGATCCAAATGAGATCGGTTCTTCCACCGATCCAAATACCGGCCCAAACCATTATTGTTTCCCTCCATATGAATGAACTTCCTGACAGAATTTCAAACGTTCTCGACGTCCAGAGGTTATCCAAACTCGAGTACGTCGTGTATCCGGCCTCATACCGAAACGAGATTCATCGGAAAAGCAAACACAACGCCAGTCTTCTTCCTCCCAATTGCTGTGTTCGCGAGCCCATTGTAAACGGGCCCTACGATTGCAGGATGCTATAGGTGGAACTCTCTGAGGCCTTCGGGAACGCAGACCCACTTCACGTAAACGAATTCGGATGGTTTGGTCGCTTATCAGCAAGCCTGATGAGCTGTGGAGCCTCGTAGCCAACATCATGGTGGTTATGTTACGATCCCGTCGAGCAGTATTTTGAATGTACCGGTCCTGTCTGCGAGTGGTGATGCGAGATCGTCTTCCATGGCATTCGGCCACGCTGCCCGTGTTACGATAGCATGTCCAGAGGCGGCTTATGACGCTCTGTGTAGTGCCAAGAGCGACCGAGAGCGAGCCACAGTACGTTGCCTGGAACCAGCTTGCTGGAGCAACATTCCGACGGCTCTCATCATCTCTTCTCGTGTCAAATGATGTCGTCGCTCCATATCGATGCATTTTTTTCAGTTCCGATGCAGAAATTTTAATGGTTTTGTAAAAACTATTACACGCTTTTATAGGAATCCCGATTGACAGTTGATTTTCTATTTTTAATCAAAATTCAAAGAAAACCCTATAATCAAATAGTGAAATTCACAAAAAAAAAAATTAATACCGATCCAAAAAAGTTAACATAATAAACCTAAATTGCGGCAATACTCTAAAACGTACTTGATCCCTAGACACTTTTGATGTGTGTATAGTAATATGTATTGCTATATCTATCCACATATTTTGGTGACGTAATAGAAATAATTATATATTATTTACCCCAACACAAGTATTATTAATTACTTACTGGGGCTGTCTCAATCACATCTGCAAATGTAACTGTTTGAGACCCAATAAACAATTTATTTATTTATTATAGCTACGTCTGTGATGGGTTTGAGGCAAAATTAAGGTAACAAGTGAAGTTCAGTTCGCGCTTCTATAAATTAATGACTTGGGGAAACGCGCACTATTTGATTTGACCAATGAGCGCGCGCGGTGCTAGAGTTGGCTGTCGGGCCCCGCCCCTTTAATGTGCTTATTACCAAAGTGAGATGTCAAATTTCACACATCATGAGCGACTACTGTAAGGCTCGCTCGTTTTTTTTTTGTTCGTCAGTTCATTTAATTTGACCCTATATTTTATGGTTTTATATACACGCATATTTCTTAATTGCAAGACCCTGCCTGATCTGTTCATGACCAATGGCTACGTCCAAATCCGAAACATGGCAGCATTTGTTATCTTAAATTAGCCAATTAGGATAAGTTTTAGGAGGGAAATGGAATTTTTACACTTTATTAGCCCTAGTAAATGCGTGATATATTTAAAGCTCAATGCATATAATGCATCTTTATGATAAATAACAAAACCCTACTTACGAAAGTGTATCTTATTGAAATTAATTAAAATTACAATTTTGACATAATAAAACATAGAAAATATTTTTTGATCTAGTCACAGAATTGTAATACAATGTTTTTATTTTTAAGAACAAGAAACTTTTTTATGTCACATATCAAAAACGAATGTAAGTATTTAGATTTGTAATACAAGATTGAATATAAATTTTATAATATTTTAGTCCTTTGTTTAATTTTCACTCTCAATATAGTTTGCAGAACGTCTATTAATTCACGGATGAGGATTATGGCCCGGTAAAGGCACTGCAGGGATATACATTCATACAACATTATGGAACAAAGATTGTCTAAACTTATAATATTTATCTATATTAATGTTATAAAGAGAAAAGATTTGATTTTTTATGTTTGTTTGTTTGTAATGAATGAACTTTAAAACAACTGGACCGCTTGGACTGGGTAACTGGGTGGACTGGACTGAGTAACATAGGCTATAATTTATAAAGACTCATGCGGGTGGAAGCTAGTAAACAATAAAATAGGAGTCCATCAGGTATACATCTTTTTGTGGCTGAATCTTTAATAAGTTCTTTAGGCAAATCTTATATCCAGAAAAGCCTCCCGTGAGATCTGTCCCATTGTAGAGCTGTTCAGATAGTGCAATCCACGACGACGCGCCTCACTCCGCGATTACTATACTGTTAGCTGTACTTTAGTACGGAGCGGAGCGGAGTGGGGCGCGTCGTCGTGGATTGCACTATCTATAGTTTCAGTAACTAAGTACATATGTCAAGATGCAATCCATCATCAGATTCCGAAAACCGCTACACCACAAGTGACAAAAGCTTTACTAGCTTGAAACTAAAGAGGTATTAAACATAGAAATTAAGTATGACATAACATCTGTTAAGATAACCCGATCGTAGTTTATATTTTTTTAAAATATGTATACAAAAATTACTCGCTTCTTATCAGTTTGGCATTATGTTCACAGCAAGAACAGTAGGAATATGTAAATCAGCATATTTCAGTAGATAATAAAAGGTATTATTCAACGGAACATTAAGTAACATATACCTATATTATCAATTCGAAAGAGCAGATGTTTTCAACCCTTTGCTGTTATTCTTAAGGTTTAAAACTGAACAGCACTATAAATTAAACATATTTACCCCATTATTTATCTCAATGAAAACAACATAAATGAGTACTGTTAATGATAACCAAACAGCAAAACAGAACGTCAGGGTTATCCGAGCGCAGTGGACGATCGTCGGTAGCTTTGTTTGTACAAAATGCCGGTACCTGACCGAAGCGGCTTGGAAATTGTCTCGATAGACGTAAAAGATGTGAGGTTCCCTACATCGCTGGGCTCACACGGCTCTGATGCGCTGGTAAGTCAATAACCTATGCTATGACTTACCTACTTGTTATTAGGTCACGAGACCGGTAATAGCAGTTAATCGGTAACTATACCTAGGTACCGACCAAGATATGTATAGAGTTGGCTTTCCTACATACAAATGTGGCCTTGTTGCATTCGCTTTAGATTCAAATTAGTATTTCCTAGAACCTATGCGTACATAATAATATGCATTTAAATATGTACCTACTAATCACATGTTGGTAAGCACTTTGTAAAGCAAATGATTAGGTACCTAGGTCAGTAAAATATTTTTACCAAAAAACTGTATTTTAACTCCTCAAAACCGTAACAACAATCTACTTAAATTCAGTTAACAAAATCGAGAATATATTTAAGGCCTAACTGAAAAAAAATACTCATTGGTATTGATTTCTTGCATAGCTACTTACTTAATTAGTGATCATTATTACCTAATATAGGTATCATATGACCTTTGACACCCATTACTTTGTTATTTTCACGAATTAAGTTACCTATATCGTCCAAAAAAATGCTTCCAGCACACTGATCCAAACTACTCGTGTGCCTACGTCACTGTGACGACCGGGAATGGCAGGCAAGGCTTCGGCCTGACCTTCACTTGCGGCCGAGGCACCGAGATCATAGTCCTCACTGTCAGGTCTATGAAGAAGTTCATCATCGGGAAGAATGCTGCTGATATCTTTGCAGACTTCTCTGGGTTCTGGCGGACTATTACCAACGACTCGCAGATGAGATGGGTAAGCTATTTTTTAAATTAATCATGTCAGTAGTACCTACCTACTTAGTACCATGCTTAGTAGGTACTAAGTATGTACTAGCTAGCGAAACTGCAGACATGGGTATCGTTATGTAAACACGATACAGATTACAGAACTTAGTGATGGAAAGTTCAAAACCCACATCAAACGTGTCCTTATCAAAAAAGCATATTATAAGATTAAAGACTACGTTGAAGACAATGAAGTTTGGTAATAATTCCTTCTGCACATGTGGCTTCCCTGGTACCTCAATAACGGCATTACTATGTAAATGTCTATTAACTGCTCCCAAATTAAGATGATTATTTTATTTTACCTATTTTTTTTTCTTTTACGTACTTTTTTGACATAATCTTTTCGTTATTTGACATTATATAATAACTTCAATATACTATATTTTTTATTAAATTAGATTTGTTACAGCTTTAGTGGCAGTCATGTCATTTGGTTTAAATAGGTTTTTAATTTGTTTTTTTTAAATATAGATTCTCTTCTTTTATATTTTGTGAATGTGAGAACGTTGTAGGCATAACCGACTTGTAGATCTGTCGATCGTTTTCTATCTTGCTAAGTACCTGGTACTTGTTGATAGGCCTACAGTGTCCTCTCATACCTATAAACACTGTAACTTGAAAATATTGTAAATACCATTTACTTTTAAAAGAGTAACCGTGGAGTTTCTGGCCGGCTCTTCTCCATAGGAAACGACCAATTGGAACCGTGCACCTAGCTTCTGACGTTTCATAAGTGCCCTTGTAGGTTTATGTGAAATAAAATATTTTGAATTTTGATAAAATTAATACAAAAAAGAATAGACCTTCTAACATTATTGACATGATTCCCGTACCAGCGCTGGAATATTTGAACAACTCCAGGCGCAACTTGCCATTCGAGGAACTTTTTCCACAGAACTTTGTACGAAACCAGGTCAAACGCTCTGGATAGATCGAGGAAGCAGGTGTAAACAGGCGTGCTCCGATCCGTGTAATATCTGACAGCATGCTTTACTAAGCTATTACCTAGATGTTTTGGGGTTCCACGGGTCCCAAGAACGGCGGTCGCTGACCCCACAAAAAAAAAAAAACCCCGTTAGGTACCTAATTTATTTTTTGTGTTATCATGTTTAGATGAAGTCAGAGCTGCAACTGTGAATCTCGTAATTGAAGATGTGGCCTGGATATTGAACCCAAGGACTTATTAAAATGATCTACGTTTATTTTTAGATCGGACCCGAGAAGGGCGTCGCTCACTTGGCGGCGGCTGCCATACTAAACTCCCTGTGGGATCTGTGGGCTCGCCTTGAAAATAAACCGTTATGGAGGCTTCTGGTCGACATGGAACCTGAGGTTTGTATCGCAACGATTTACTACATTTATACAAACCAGATCGCAATCTATTTGCGGTTAGGCTAAAAGACTTGTTAGAAACTGTCCTACAATACTCGAACCTTACTACCCGTCAGACCGTTCGGCAGTGGGCATTGGCAGATACCGATATAACCTATTTGCATACCTAATTAGGTACCTACTTTTTAACACGATTTCTGTCGACTTACCTATCTATCTGAATTTTACCATTCCAAAGTCCCCTCTTCCGTAGCATGTAATGTAAAGCTCTTTATAAACAGAACCAGGTACCTACTTATGTATTTCCAGAAGATTTAGTTTCTGACAATCTTTTTTTATGACAGGAGCTGGTTTCGACTATCGACTTTCGCTACATAACAGACGTGATAACGAAGGAAGAAGCAATAAAGCTGCTGAAGGACAAGCGAGCCGGCAAAGAGGAGAGAGTCAAGTATTTGATGCAGAACGGATACCCTGCCTACACTACACAAGTTGGTAAGACTGCTTATTACACAAATAGAACTGGTGATTAGTTACTTCGTTGTTCACTCTTAACAGCAGCCAAGTCTCTAATATGGCTGCATTAGCACATGACCATAGTCATGGCGCTGACGATTCCAAATTTGGATAATTTAAGGATCAATTAAGTCTTTATTAAAAAAGCTTTAGACTGTGGCTGTCATGGCTGACCGGTACCACGGCTATCTGAGGCGTCGGTTCTCTCATATGAAGCACGGCGTATAATTATAATAGTTTTCTTGTATTTAATTTAAGGATGGCTTGGCTACAGCGACGAACTCGTGCAGTCACTATGCGACAAGTACCTGAAACTGGGCTTCAAATACTTCAAAGTTAAAGTTGGAGTTAACTTCGAGGACGATTACAAGAGATGTAGTGCTGTCCGCAAGTGGATTGGTCCTGAGAACGTTTTGGTAAGAAACTACGGCTATTTTGAAAAATTACAATAAGTAGTCTAGGAAAAATTTGAAACAATAAGTATAGGAAAAACAAAGACTTTGTATACATTTGTTAAAGATGGTTGATGCCAATCAAGCGTGGAGCGTGAACGAAGCCATCGAATGGATGAAGAAACTAGCTCCGTTAAAACCTTTGTGGATTGAGGAACCCACCTCCCCTGATGACGTCCTGGGACATGCCGCCATATCGAAGGCTTTGGCGTGAGTACCCGTTGCTTCCAGTCAAAGCATTTCAACGCAGTGTGGAGAGCAACCACCTTATTATAGTATTCGATCTATCTTATGAACACAAGCTCATCTACTCTTTCACCTTTGTAAACCAGGACTTTGATTCTTGATGATTCTTCGGCAATTTCAGGGTAAAACTATCTATAATCTATATATTTTTCTATTTATAGACCATACAACATCGGCGTGGCGACTGGCGAGATGTGCGCTAATCGCGTAATGTTCAAGCAATTCCTCCAGAGTGGGGGCATGCAGTACTGTCAGATAGACTCGGCTCGCATCGGCGGAGTTAACGAAATACTCTCTGTTTATCTCATGGCTGAAAAACTGAAAGGTACGTAGGTATATTTACCGGTATACAGCTTGAAGCCTGTATGCTTGTTTAATGATAAAAACGCCTGGTAGCAAATATTGGCCAGACTGGTAAAAGATGACCTATTATTTGGGTCAAAAAGATGTTCAGCAACACACGCTTCAGCGGTAATGACTTAATGACATATATCCGATTACCAATTTTTTTGCTTACTAAAATGATTATAACCGACCACCACCGTGACTTTCACGATGGTGAACTGCCGTTGTCGATGGCCCGTTTGTCGGTTGACGCCACACCATACCAAAGTTTAGGATAATAAATTGTTTATGATAGTCTTTATGAACACAGTTCTAAGTTCTAACTTCCCAAATCTTTGAGACAATGAACTGAAAAGGTTTTCTAAAAAACAATGCTTTTATACCTATATCGTCGTTTCCAGTGAAGGTATGTCCGCACGCGGGCGGCGTGGGTCTGTGTGAGATGGTACAGCACCTACAATACTGGGACTTTGCGAGCGTGTCCGGTACTATGCAGGACCGGCTCATCGAGTACGTGGACCAACAGCATGAACACTTTGTCGACCCCTGCGTCGTGGAGGACGCCAAATACCTCGCGCCTAAGGTAGACTTTTCAACCACGACTAATTTGACTACGGCATGTGGACGTCATTTTTTCGGAGCACAATAATTGTAAAATATTCTTGCGCCCCGCGGTTTCACCCGCATAAGTCTCGATCCCGTCGGAATGACGGGATAAAAAGTATCCTTAGTCCTATTCCAGGTCATGGTCCACCCATGTGTCAAATTTCATTGAAATCTGTTCAGCCGTTTTTGCGTGAAAGCGTAACAAACAAATAAACTCACTTTCGCATTTATAATATTATATTAAGGGTTATGATATTGCCGATTTGTACTGAAAAATTGAAATTGTTTTTCTTTTAATTTAACATATTTATTTAATCAAAATAATTACCATTATTATGTAGACATTGCTGCCATCTAATAGGAAGGTCATTTATGCCTTTGCGATAGAACTCTCGTGATCTAGATTCGACAAACTGTGTGAAAGCATTTTGTACTACCTCCTGAGAAGAAAACTTTTTATCATGTAGAAAATTGTCCAAATCACGAATAAAATGGTAGTCCGTTGGAGCAAGGTCTAGCGAATATGGAGGGTGACGAACGGTTTCTAATTGCAGTTCCTGTAGAGTTAAAACGGTTTCTCGTGCTGTATGAGGTCTCGCGTTATCATGGAGCAGTAATGGTGAAGATCGATTCATGAGTCGGGGCTGTTTCACTGCTAGTTTTGCTATCATTGTTCGGAGTTCGGCACAGTAGACATCTGCCGTTATTGCTTGACCAGCTTTCTAATTACGCAACATATTTTCGTAAACGATAAAGATAAATCTGTTTCAATTTGACAGTTCAACAACATTCATTGCGTTATTTACGTTGCTCTGCAGATTTTTTCGAACCTACGGAGCAATGGATTAGCAATCTGTTTCAAAACGATTCAGATTCGGATTGATTTTGCATTACGTAATTAGGGTACTGATCGGAGAAAGCTATAGTGAATAACACCATGCTGAGACCACCAAACAGTTACCATTACCTTTTTATAAGCTTTAAGCCAAGCTTATAAAAAGGTAATGGTAACTGTAACGGTAACTTAGCTTTTTTTTTATTTGGTAAGCTTTGCTTTAGGACACTGTTGCGGCGTTTGACCTGGGGTCAGCCATTGCATTTTTCGCTTACAGTTATCGAAAATAATCCACTTTTCATCACATGTCACAATTCGATCCCATATTCCTTCATTTCTGTATCGATTCAACACGCGTTTCTTTCTGCAGATGAGTCAAATTATGAGGCACCCATTTCTCATATTTTTTTATTTTATTGATTTGACGCAAATGAGTCAATATTGTTGGTAAGGTAACGTTAAACCATGCCGCTAATTCCTGGATAGTTTGGCTCGGATCGGCTTCCACCACAGAAATATTAAAAAATCTATGGCTTCCACCATCTCTTTTAATTCATTTTTATTCACCTGTGTTCCACGTGGTCTTCCACGTGCTTCGTTCTTCAAATCAAAGCTTCCATCTCGAAAGCGTTTAAACCAAAATCTCACGGTGCGTTCATTAGCAGTCCCCTCTCCAAACGCAACATTGATATTGTGAGCTGTTTCTGCCGCGTTAGTTCCGCGTCGGGACTCGTATTACAAAATAACTCGAATTTTCGAAGTATCCATCTTTCTTGTCTAAGCTGAATAAAAAAAACAACTGAAAGGCGATAATCGATTGTTGCACATTTTTTAAAAGAAGAACTTCATAGGTACCATGTGAAAAAAGTTTCACTCAAAAATCTCAAACCATGAAGGTTCTACGTAAATTCGAAGTACCTATTACAATAAAACGGCAATTTCATACTTTAACCCCTATTATTAGTTAGGATAGTGGAAGCTAGTGACCCCCCCTAAACGTATTTTGGCCCTTTATAGAGGAAGCAAACAGAATTAAAAAAAAATGTGCGCTATTGGGGCAAGGCTACGATTTTATTGTTAAATAACCTAGTTCATTAAAAGAAGTTTAAGCTATTTTGGTTTGTTTCAGCTACCGGGATACAGCACTGAATTCTTACCAGGAATATTGGACAAGTTCGCGTATCCTAATGGCAGTGAATGGCGACAAATGATCAAGGACGGAATATTCCCGCCGCCTGATGAAGCTGAATTAGTCAATGTCTAAATGATCAAACAATCAACTTGGTAAAATATTATGCTTTATGATTAAACACGTTTACAAACAAATACTGTTTTTATTTAATGACAAAGGAACTAATTTTGCAGGCGTTTTTACACACAAGTTGGTATAGCGACAGCTGTTGTATATATTACAGTAGCATTATGCATCCTTTCTAACTCTGAACTGTAGGCGATTGTTTATTTTTTTTATTTCATGACAGGAAAATAGTCGTAGTACATAAGCTATGACGTAGAGAAAATTGGCATGATCAGTAAAATTGTTAGTATAGAATGACTTGCCAGTTCACACGCTAGCATGGCATGACTCATTCTATCAGATATCTTAGTCTGAATTCGGATCGCATCTATCCTGCATTCGCAATTTAGGTTCTAAAACTGTAAACAAATATAATGTTTTTGGAAAAATAACTAACACCCACACTTAGTTTAATTTTCGCTACAACTTGATACATTTTCATAACTATTCATTTTTTTTTTTTTTGCGATGGGTTTGCTCTTGACTCTAGTCTAGGTCAGAGGTGACAGAGACAATGTCGACGGTGGAGTGAGCTTACCCAGAAGAAGCCTTTCACTCTTACTTTGAATAGATTCGGGTTGTATGCGTTCGGAAACACACGCAGGCAGAGAGCTCCACTCCTTTGCTGTGCGGATTATAAAATATGTTTGAAAACGCTTAGTGCGAGTTGGTGGAATATCAACTAGGTAGGGATGATAACCTGCAGTGCGTCTAGATGTCCGATGGTAGAAGGGGGCCGGTGGAATGAGGTCGTGGAGTTCATGGGCACACTCGCCGAAGTACAATCTGTAGAAGACCGACAAGCAGGCAACCTTGCGGCGATGAGCCAAGCTGTGAAGCTTGGCATCCACCAGTTTAACGTCGCCAATGAGACTCTTAGCTCTGCGTTCCACCGAATCAAGCGCAGCAAGTTGGTACTTAGCTGAGCCGTCCCAAAGGTGGCTGCAATACTCCATGCAGGATCGGACTTGAGCTTTGTAAAGGGTTAAAAACTGTCCAGGCGTAAAGTATCGCTTAACTCTATTTAGGACGCCCAGTTTCTTGGCCGCAGTTTGAGCTTTGTACTCGATGGTGGAGACGAAGTTGAGTTGGTCAACTCCATGCCTTTCACTTCACTTTTGAATTGTCAAAGAGTCAGTCAGTTAGTCAGAAAGTTGAAGCTAGTTGCCCATTCCAAAACGTAGATCTCTATGAAGAAGAACGGGCAAGAAACTCCAAGGACACTCTTTTAAATATAGAAATTACAAAATCCTGGGTACATTAATCTTGTTGATTCTATATGTGAGAACAATGTAAAAAAAAAAAAAAAACAAAAACGATTAAAAATATAAGATTAAACATAAAAAAACTTTTTCACAAAAAATAAAACCGACTTCCAAAAAAACACTACAAAGTGAAAAATAACTTTGATTTCGGAAGTCGGTGTCTTTGGGGTTTTATTTTCGTTTTTTTTTGCCACCGACTTCCGAAATCAAAGTTATTTTTCACTTTGTAGTGTTTTTTTGGAAGTCGGTTTTATTTTTTGTGAAAAAGTTTTTATTTTGTCACTTTTTAGTTGTGGTATCTACACAAAACCCCCAAAATTTGAATACCCATTACCTGCTATGTAAATTACAGTGACAGGAACTATTAGAATATCATCCACATATACTAGATGGGAAAAATACGTATTATTGAAGCTAACTCAAAAACCCCTCATCAGATCTTGACCAAATTTATATGGGACCACTTCTGAAGTATACCCTACCAAACAAAAAAAGAATCATCAAAATCAATTCATAATTGGCGGAGTAATCGCGTAACAAACATACAAAAAAAAAAAAACATACAACCGAATTGAGAACCTCCTCCTCTTTGAAGTCGGTTGAAAATAAGCCCTGGCAGATAAGAGATGAACAGTCTCAACTGACGGCGCCCGTTCACGAACATGACGCGTGGATCAGTACCATCCAGCTCAACCATTTTGTAGGGAACCGAATGATCCAACACACTCGCCACCATCAGCGAGACATTAAGTGAGCATGACATACTCTCAACTACCCTGCTCTTTCAAGTCAAAATCAACATAATAACATAGTAAACGACTCCATGGTACTCACATTTACAAAAATTGAAAATAAAAATGCGTCTAAGTTATACAAAACTATAGTTTGCATTGTATTTAAAGAATTTTACCACCAAAAGAAAGAAAATCAATATTATCTATTGGAGTATTCAATAATTAAAACTTGGTTTAATAAAAAAAACAAAATAAACATTATGTTCGTAGTCAGAAAAAATAAAAAAGGGGAAGCAACTCTACCAATTTTTTCATTTTTAACTAGTGAGCCCAAGTGGCTGTGGAGCAGGACCAGCATTTAGCCAAGCATTTTTATCTACGATATAATCATCTAACTTATAGTATGCTTGTCTACATAGTGTGCGTTTAATGCAAGTTTTAAATTTCTTCTCATTTAGTTGAAGAATATCGAGTGGTATTTTATTATAACATTTTACACAGTACCCCATAAATGATGTGTGTACTTTAGACAATCTGAAACGTGGTTGATCTAACTTGTTCCTATTTCTTGTGTTAAAATTATGCCTGTCACTAATCTTATATATCAAAGAGATGTAGATTTTTGCGAACATACATAATGTTTTCATATATATACGGACAAGGTACCGTCATGATGTTAATTTTCTTAAACAGTTCCCTTAGAGATTCGCGTCTGCGGAGGTTGTAGATAGCTCTAACAGCCCTCTTTTGCAGAATAAAGATAGACTCAATATCTGCGGCCCGTCCCCACAGCAAAATACCGTAAGACATGATGCTATGAAAGTAACTAAAATAGACCAGTCTCGCGGTATCCACGTCTATTAGTTGGCGGTTTTCCAAACAGCGTAAGCGGCTGAACTTAGCCGCCCTGCAAGTGATGATAAGTGAGGACCCCATTGTAGTTTTGAGTCAAGCGCGATTCCCAGGAAAACCGTTTTTTCGACGAATTCTAGTGTCTCCTTATTCAGTACAACGTGACATTCACTACTTCTAACATTCGGTAACGCCAATCTTATGCATTTAGTTTTCTTCTCATTTAATGCTAAATTATTTACAGTAAACCAATTATGGACCTTTAGCATAGCGTTATTTACGTCGTCAAGCTCCTGTGCATGTCTGTTTACCTTAAAAATCAGTGATGTGTCATCAGCAAATTTTATAACACCATTTGTGGTCGGTTTTTCAGTAAATGAGGTAAATCATTTATATATACTAAAAAGAGGAATAGACCCAATATCGAATATGGTATAGATACATTATTAGTATCCACACTATCTATCTATTCTATTTAAATATATATATAAAAAATAATTTTTGTCTGTATGTCTTTTATAGATTCGTTAACTATGCATTTGATCATGCGATGATCTTCAGCAGTGTTTTTTTTGCATGAGCCCACGAAGGTTTCTAAAAAAAAAAAGAAAAAAAAAACTAGGGTAGGTTACTTATTACCTAACTACCCACCCTACCTAGGTGGGTAGTTAGGTAGGTAAGGTGCGCCGTAGATAAGTACTTAGTGCTACCCGTGCGAAGCCGGGGCGGACAGCTAGTACTTTTATAAAATTTAGTAGTGGAGCAATATTTTCAGTCTAATTGTTTTTCCTGAGATCCATACCATCACCATTCGAATATTAGGTACCTAGTCAACAAAAGTAATTCGCATTATGAGTCGTATAACAATAGCTTTGTTTTCATAGACAAAGCTCAAACACCTACAAGAAAACGTGTTTATTAATTGGTGGCATCATGCATCCGGTATGTGTCGAAAATGATTTATGACTAGCATTTTCACAACACATGAAAACGCTGACTCATTCGACTCAGCGTCAAACAGTTTGCAAATTAGCAGGGTGGTCATAGATCAAAATCTAAAGTATTCGTAAACTAAATATTTATGGAAAGGTATAGAAGGAACTCACGTGAGTTTAGTACCTGGGTCCTCCTTTTGTACTCAGTTGACGAAAACTACGACTAACATATCCTATGTGCACTGTGGGATGATGCCAGAGATGAGTCAAAAAAAAAGAAATTCCATCTAGTCCGTCTGTCAGATAATAAAAAAATATTTGATTCGTATTTTTTGCTTTACCATATTAATAAAAATTACTTAGATAAAACGCATTAGAGTTGGGTACTGGGGGTCGCTACGTCACAAGTGTGTATAAAATCTAAATACTCGTGACGTCATGGTACATTTTAACTCAATGTTAAACGTAAAAAAAGAAAAAATACGTGTACGTTAGTTAATTTTTCTAAATCTACATTACGGACAAAAAATATTTTTTAGTCATCATCCCTATTGCTGTTATGGGAAACGAAAACACGGAAAGCAAATAAATATGTTGTTTACCTTCAGTTCAAATTGTAGTTTGCAGAGCCAATGGGTCACTGTTATGAGGAAGACTAACTGTTATTATAAATCATCACATGCATGGGGTTTTTGTAGTTAATGCATGCGTGACCTAATATTTGTGTGTTGTTTCCACCTATGTGCTTATGGGAATTTTGTCTAAATGTATTCTACATATTCTGCTTTAATAAGGCGAATGTAGCCCGTGAAATTCGTAATGCTGTTTACTGGGGATGACGCAATTATAGGGCACAAATCGGAAGGCAATAAATTAACTATGTTATCTAACGATGTGGTAAAATTAGCAATCTTTGCGTAATTTTATGTGCCGATTGACCTAGTATCTATCTTAAACCAACGAATGAAATACACTTTGTTATTGTTTTATGATAACACTCGAAAATATTGATATTTAGAAGAGCATGAATGTACACAAACCCTATCAGTGGATCTGCAGTTACTTCGGATTAATATGTAATGCTGCAACTTTTAAATGATTATATTTTGTGTTCAGCTATCAAATAAATTATCAGTATGGGATGGAACCGTTCTGCTCAGGGATGAAGCTGAATGTAATTAAACAATCAAAACTGTAAAAACTTATTTTATTGTTTAAATTATACGAAATATTTTACTTACATGATTAAACTCGCGTACAAACAACGACTATGTTCTCTTATGAAAGGCAAAGGCACTAAGTTTGGACTGTTTCGGAGTGTTGGTCACATGTGTGTCTGTTCCATTTGTTTCTTCATCTAACTTCCTTTTAGGACCATTGTCGGTGTTACTAGTGGGTTTGCCCTGAACCGTCTTGAATAGTTTGATGCCATGTCGAGTTAACTCCGACGGACCAAGTTCTGGGTTTTGTTTTTCGAGCACAGATTTATTTCTTGTAAACCAGTCTACAAAGGTCTCGCCTTCCAGTGGTGTCGATGGCTGTTATGAGAAAAAGGCGAGTATGGAGTTAGTTTTGTTCGACATACATAACTCAAAGACAAAAATATGCTTCATTATAGCCACGCGCGCCTTCATCCGTCACCTGGTTATTTTTTTCTCAATCAGGTGAATAGATTCCAACAACACCATACCGTGATTATTGTTATGCTATTATTGTAACAGCTTTCGAAATTAAAAAGTAGGTACCCGCAAATTACCAATTTCCGAATTTTTGTATCGGGTTGTGAGAGTATTAAGCTTCGTGCAGACTAGCGCGACACGACACCGGCTATTGTTATACCGTGAAGTTTTCTTAGAAATTGTATTGTTCGAGTCGCGTCGCGCTGGTCTGCACGAGCCTTTACGAAAGCATATGTATTTATATCGCGATATCAACATTGTATGGAAGTATATAATTATAATAATATTGTTTATAAACACTTACGTCATCGTTCTCAGAAGTATCGGCAGGTCTGTGGACCTCCACTAGAGTTCTTTCAGTGAGACTGAGCGGACTCTGCGCACTCTTTGAGTTCGTCGCCTGCTTCTTGAATATATTCCTCGCTCTACCGGGCGAAGATTTTATAGGCTGTAAGTTTTTAAGCAGTTAGATAAAGTTCACGAAACCTCAAGCCTCACCTACAAACGTAAGTCTTGATTCGAATTTCAAAACAGTACGAGGGTGAATCAAAAAGTTCTTTGAATTGCATATATATAAACCTTTTTGGGAGAAGTTCGATATTCAAATTAAAGAGTGAATCAATCAGTGATTGACACTCTTTCGGGGTGGGCGATACAAATCGTATATAGATACAATACCTATGTATCGGTACAATATCCAATACCTATAATATCGGACGGCACTGAATCTATATATCAGGTATCCGCGTACCTAATGCGTTGATGTTGGTATGATGAGTCACAAAACAAAAACACCACACAATATCGGTATCGCACTATGATATTCGGTTCAAACTGATATTGTGATTCGGGTATTCGGGTACGCGACGATTGTTCGATGCGCGCGGGAGTGATGTAGCTATAGGTGCACGAGCGAAAGAGAGAGAGAGATACGCTAATGTGTAATACAAATTTTAAACACTATTTACAGGAACATAAGAGTTTAATACCGAATACATTATTTTCTAAACACTTGTAAACAGGAAACCATAATTAAACGTCAAAGGATTTTATTTCGCCTGCTGCCTTACATCATACCTTCATTTATTGACAGTTTTCATAGATTAGTAATGCAGTCAGTCCTAGGCCTAAGAAAAGTATGAAAGAAAGTTCATTTCACTGATAAATATTTTAAAATGATAAAAATATATCTGAAAAACCAAAACGACTGTACTAGTTTCAATAATGAGTGCCATATTATCAACACTACACAAAAAATACATTCACTGATTTCGAGTATACAGTTACAAATAAAATATAATGTAATAAAATAAAACATAAATCGAACAAAACCGAAACCTAAAAATCACAGTATCTTACGTAGCAGTTTCGTTTCAGAGTTCCACACAGATTCAGCCAATAAATAGATATTGAAATATATAGATGCGATATCCGATATTCAAATCCGATACATAGGTACGAATTGATATTCTACAGAGTAATACCGATATTACCCATACCCATCAATCACACAATATTAATGCAAACTGTCACTTCTTTTTGTCAGTTCGTTCGCACGTAATAAATTGTTTTGTGTTTCACGTAATAAATTATGGATAAAAGTGAGTTACGTGCGGTGATAAAATATCTCAGTTTGAAAAAAATGTCTACGAAGGAAATTTTTCGGACATTCAGCAGACATTAGGAGATGATGCTGTACCCTATTCTACGGTTGCGTACTAGGCGGCTGAATTTAAAAGAGGTAGATCAAGCTGTAAAGATGACCCGCGTTCTTAGCGGCCATCAACCTCCGTTGCGGAAGAAAATGTCAAAAAGGTTGAGAATCTGGTTTTGGAAGACAGAAATATAACTATAAAACATATAGCTGAGATCCTAAAGATATCATTTGGTAGCGTTCAATCCATTGATTCACTGGGGTTCAAAAAAGTGTCGGCAAGATGGATGCCACGAATGTTAACCGACGAAATCAAAAATCGTAATCTCGAAATGTTCCAGCGTAATTCGGATAATTTTTGCCGTCGCCTTGTCACCATGGATGATACGTGGGTCCACCATTTCGATCCTGAAACTAAGAGACAAAGCATGTCTTGGAAACGACCATCCCCTCCATCCATTAAGAAATGTCGAGTGGCTCCTACCGCTGGCAAAGTTATGGCCTCAGTGTTCTGGGATAGTGAAGGAATCCTTTTTATTGATTACATGCCAAAAGGCCAGATGATTACTGGACCCTAATAAGCAAATTTAATCCCGAAAGTGCGTGAAGCGATTAAAGAAAATCGTCGTGGAAAACTATTGTCGGGCGTGTTGTTACTTCAAGATAACGCTCCTGCTCATCGATCGGAAGTTGCGCTCAACGCAATTCGCTGTGCTGGCTTCAATCTCCTTGACCACCCACCATATTCTCCGGACTTAGCCCCAAGTGATTTTCACTTATTCCCAAAATTAAAAGAGGACATTCGTGGAACAAAATTTTACGATAATGACGCGGTTATGGCTGCCTTAGAGGAGTTTTTCGAGAGTCAAAAAAACAATTTTTTTTCACAAGGAATAAGGAAGTTAGAAACGCGTTATTCTAAATACATTGCATTGGATTATGTAGAAAATTAAATATTTTTGTTTAAATGTTTGCATTTTTTTAATATTGATTCCAAGAATTTTTTGATTCACCCTCGTATACTCAAATCAAAATCAATCTGCCTAGCTTTTTCCCAACTATATTGGGGTCGGGTACCAGTCTTACCGGATGCAGCTGAATACCAGTATTTTACATGGAGCGACTGCCTATCTGACCTCCGCAACCCAGTAAATGGGTAAATACGATACACTTTGGTAAGACTGGTTGTCAGACTTTCGGGCTTCTGACGACCCGTAACGACTGTCAAAGATCTCAGAACAATAACTAAAGCAAAAGATTCACGAATGACAGCCGGGACCAACGGCCTAACGTGCTTTTTGAGGCACGGACGAGTCTCGGTATATAAAGATGGTCACCCATAAACAGACCAACCTCGGCCAGCATAGCTTAACCTGATGGATCGACCCGTGCGGCGGTAAAACAGTATACTCAAATAATATTATTTAAAAAAAACGAAACTTACAATTGGTTTAAGCGTCGTATCAATATCAGTCTTCTTCTCCTTAACTTTCTGTGGTATTATAAGACTAGCGTTCAAGTCTGTATCGCCGTTAGTGACGTCATAAGTCTCCTGTGTATCCAGCTCTTGGAAGTGCGAGGTCTGTGCAACATTCAGTTTATCTGTGTCTCTGTCCCAAGATTCTGCCAAGTTCGTCAGTTTGTCCGCCAAGTGTACTCGGCCAAGCCGTGACGCATACTTGGCCGCTAGAGGCAGTAGGCGGTCGTCTTTCAATAACTCCATCAGTTCTAACGCTCTTTGCTCTATCTCACTGCGGCACGCAAGCTGAAAATACAACATACCTAACATAACATTACGCTTATACTGTACTGCATGAAGAGATAAGCAATTATATTTAGGTCCCACAACGTAATTCTTGCAAATATAGTTTAAGGAAAATATTTTGCAAGTTTTTTGTGGCATCACCTTATTTATTTAAACTACGGAATATTCCTTAGAAATATTTAACTATGCAAGTAATGAAAACATGATTTTAGAATAACATGATAACAACCATTTTGATATTATAAGTATGATTAATTCATTATCAGTAGTGTTTGTGCATTTATAATCGTAGTTAGGTATAGTTACATACCGCAAACAATTTGAGTGCAGTTTCTCGCGCAGTTTTAACGTCCACATCAGCAGTTGTATGAGCCCATCGAACTAGTTGCTCTTCATACTGACTCTTTTCTGTGTCCATTTCACAAAGGGGTATCTAAAACATGAAATAAAACGACCTATTGGTGATGGAAAATACATTTATGTAAACATTGTAGCCATCTTTTTTTGTTTTTTTTTGGGTGGGAAATCATCAAATGACTCCTCCCGCTCTGGGTGGAGCGGGAGGGCGTGTCAGACTCTTACTGACTAAAACACACCCGTGTTCCTTCTGTTGCCTGTGCAATGCCAGGGGGCCACGGTATCCCTTTCGGACTTTCCCGCAACCCCGGCAGGCAATGGTCTCATCGGACCCCTTCATTCGCTGACATCTCTTTGAGGCGCGCGTGGAACACAACGCGCCGTCGACCCGGGCTTGGTCCTTACCGGACGGCGAGCTACCCATTGCTCACCGTCCGCAAGCCCGCGCCTACGGTGGCCGGGAATCTGCAATCGATTCCCGACGGCCAGGGCGTCTCCTCCTGCGGCGGCTAGGGGCATGAGGGCGCGAAATTTGCCTCTCCCTCACGCGCTCCGCCTCCTCCTTCGCGAGCATTACTGCTTCGCAGAAGGAGGTGACGGCCTCCCATGCCCTCTCGCTCCGTACCATGGCCTGGACCAGGGCCGGACGCGAGAGATCCCCGCCACCGATCGCCTCCACGAGGACACGGCGGTGCTCTGCCCAAGCCGGGCATACCTCCACCGTATGCTCCACCGTGACCTCCGGGCGATCCACGCAGTGATGACACCCGGGCGTTTCCTCCCGCCTTATCCGAAACAGCCGTGTCCGGTGAGGACCTGCGTCAGGCGGAAGGTGAGGACGCCGTGGCGCCTCTCCAGCCACTCCTCAAAGAGGGGACTTATCGCCGCAATAGTGGCGTGCCCAGCACTGGGTTGCGACAATCGCACTCTCCATGCAACATTGTAGCCGCCTAACGTTGTTTCTGTCTTTACTCGTAAGTAAAAGGTGTCAAACTCAAAGCATTTATTTCAATTAAACCATTTACAGGCACTTTTGAATTATCAAGGGTTCAGTCAGTCAGAAATATGAAGCTAGTTGCCCATTCCAAAGCGTACGTTCCTATGGAATATGGATTGGTAAACATTATGTTCATATGTAACATAATGTTTACCAATTCTATAGCAAGCATTGATAACTCAAGACAATTGTTTTCATACCTGTACACCTAATTCTGCAACGATAGGTTTAGGCGCAGTTGCAGGGAATGAAGCCCCTCTACAAAGTATCGCGCGAACTTTTTGTGTTGCTTCACTTACCTGAAGAATAAAAAAAAAAGTTTTTGTAAATTTCTTTACAGTACAAGGCCTGATTTCTGCAAAACCGGAGAGGAGAGCAACAAAAAGTAAATCTCTCTTTCAACGCATTAAAATAGCCTATAGGTTGTTTACGAGGCATGTTTGCTCTCCACTACGTTTTGGTGGAATATAATCTTGCTTATGGAAAATGTGCATAAGTTGTAAAAAGTGTACTTACAGAAACAATGAACCAGGAGTCGAAAGCTCCCTTAGAATGCATGTTAGTATCACAGAGAGGCATCCACACGCCACTAGCAACGTCATACATTCGCAACACGCCTGAGTTGTCGTAAGAGCAAGGAGAACCCACGTCTGTGGTGCCAAGCCACGCCAGTTTAGAACTTGGTGTTAAAGGCATAGGGACTGTTTTACTTCGGACTTGGCGACCTGGAATTTTAACGTTTCGGTCAGGTGTTTGAAAGATTGAAGGGCTCACCAGCTTGGAACGGAAATTGCATCCAATAATCTTCCACAGATAAGAACTGTAACTTAGCCGGAAGTGGTGAATCAGACAATAAAGAACATAAAGGAAATATGGTTCCATTTCAGTAAATATGTATTTCCCGTTTGCGAATACTTCAGGAAAACATTCAGGATTTATAACTGACATCATAATCCTTAGAAACATAAAACCCATGATTAAAGATAAATTATGCTAATTGTTCCATGACTACATAGAGTAGTCACACTATAAGACATTTAGATGTTTCGAAAACAATGAAGATGCAATATTTGTTTATTTTTTAAATACTTACCATTCAACGCTACTATGTCCATAGCTAGGTGCTGGTCTGAGTAGCCAGGGTCTGTGCTGTGGTACACCGCTAGTACTGCTGTGTTGAACGCTCCTAGAGTTACCACTGGCCCGGCCAGAGATATCACCTGTAAAATACGAGTTAGTAAGGGGAGGATTTATTAATTAGGGGTTCTGGCCATTCAGTATGAGGTACAAGGAAAGGAAGATGTACCCAATTTCCCATGTCTTCTGTGATAAAAATCGATGTACTGTGTAGCGGTTACACCGCCACATACGAACTACGCATCAAAGACGTGACGTCACAAAAATCCTGCATCGCGCAATTGCGCAATTAGAGTTTACCGCGCGAACGACATATACTCGTATTTAAGACTATCCGACATCAACAGTCGGGCAGTCGGCCCTCCAGAGACAACACCCGTCTGGTCGGAGGATCCTCCCTTTTCTATGGTGGATGACTGAACTTTACAACCTGTTCCTCATGCCCCTAAATTAAATAAAAAATGGACTACAGGCTACTAGATTGGCGCGTTAGATGACCCCGTTAACGTATGCTAGTTCTTTAACCATTTTTTTTTATGGCTCATTATAATGTCAATAGATGGCGAGACGAGCAAGAGAAAACAAACGACTAGTGGTCCACATAAGCACTGGATCAAAAGAGCTGGAAGACATGGGAAGAGGTCTTTGCCCAGCAGTGGCATTTTGCAGGTTATCAGTAACATGTCAGATGGCAGTGCTATTTTAGGTAGGTCACTGACTATTTAGTGACTGACGGCCAGTACTCACCTGTCTCTGCGTGCCCATGGGCGTGAACAGCCTCAGCAGCCTGGCGTTAGTGGCGCACGCGACGACGCCCGCGCCGGCCGCCACGCACAGGATCTCCTCCGTGTCCGGCAGCGACGCGCTCCACTCCTTGCTGTTACCCACCAGCGATATGCAGACTATCTTACTGGGGAATACAAGACCTCGTTTTTAATAGTGTATGATGAGGGAAGAATGAAATGTTCAGTTGCGTGCAGACCAATCAGGAGAGCAGCCGACATTAAAAAATTATACTTGTGGAAACTTCAAATTTCCCCCTATCTATGCATGATATTTCATTATTTTTTATTATTTTGTGAGCTTTCCATAAAATAAACAGATAAGTTTTTTCTTCGACATAATTTGCAAAATTGTACGAACATCGACACAGAAGTTACATCAAGTCCTTGGACTTATCGCTTATACAATGTCACCCATGGGCATGTGACTGCCCGTATTTTTCTGAATACTAAGCAAAGTCAGTCACAGTTCTTACCTGGGTGTTTCACAGGCTAAAGCAACCACAGTAGAAGACAAACTAGCCATTGTGTGGTTCAAATAGTTATTCAAGTGAATGCCGTGATGCAAGTTAGTATCGTGGAACTCAACATCTATTGTAGACTCTCCGTTCTCCGCCGTGTGACACCGTACTATGCCGATGTCGTTCCAACACATGTATCTGGAAATTAAGTAGGATTTATTTGTTCTTCCAGTTCTTGGCATTACGTGTAGTGCACCCGAGAGTACCTATTATCATTAACTTGATTAATGACGAGGGGAGAACATGTCTTTGAGGCTAAACAAAAATAAAGAGTCAGTATACAGGAGGAAGTTTTACAATGGGGTGGAAACCCTAGTTATGATTAGAAGAGATAAGTTGCGAGATGAGTCATGAGCTTGATTATAGAGAACACTAAAACTGGGTGAGCCAGGAATTGAAAAATATTTGAAAAAAGAAATCACCCGTGTGAAAAAACTATTGAAGAATGTTACTAACCTATGCTCCAAATGTGTCGGCGTGGCTGAGGGTTGGAAAGGCGCTTGCGGTGGTACCATCGTAGGCGCGGGAGTTGCATTACGCCGCGAAGCCGGTCTAGACTCATCATGATCAACAGGAATCCCCATAGTGTCATTTTTTATCTTCTGTAGCGATATAGCGTTGTCATCGTCACTCTCATAGTTCTCTATCAAGTCATCCATGTCGTCATTTTCTGAGGAAAACTTTCATTCTTATGATTCAGTTCAGATGGCATTTACCTTGTAACGGGAATGATCATGACGTTTATGGAAAATGCGTGGCGAGTTCAGGAAAATAGTAGAAGCATGCCTGTGGTAACGTTTTCTAAGATAATTAGTTGTGAAGCTGTGTAAACAAATAACATAAGAACTCAAGAATTATTGCTAAACTATTAAATATTCAGTTAAGTCTACAAGGGATTTCCTATTAATTTGCACAATTATTGTCTTACACTGCCAAATTGATCGTCCGTTTACCTACCTTAACAAACATAACTTGTATTACACATGTTGCAATTATTTCTATATAGTTACAGTATGGCACAATTTAACAAATAATGTTTTACTTACCGTCTGCTCTCTCAACCATTTCCACATCATCTGAATTTTCAGCTACAGCCGTACTATCTTTACCGTAGCAATTTACTAACATGCCAAGTTGACCAGCAACATCACAGTATGCCAATACACCATTTCCTGAAATATAATTATGTTATCATATCACATAAAAAACCATGAGCGTTGTCAAGGAGGCCTTATAATCATGGCAACATGTACAAGATGTGTAAGTACAAATGCATCATAAGTATGAGTACTGAACTTTTTGCCTCTCAGCAAAATAGAATAGTAGCTAGCTAGATAGGCAGGTCATTGCCAGCGTCATTATAATTACTTTGCGTTATGGCTTATGCAATTATACTTTAAACTTTGCCATGTTGGAGTTATGCTGTTTATGGGAAACAAGAGGCGTTTGTACACCACCTGTCATATTGCTGGGTGCGGAAACCAGGTGTTGTAGTGCAATTTGGGAGAGGCCTGTCCTCAGTGTACTACTTACTATAGACTGAGTTGATTATATTTTCGACAGCAACACAATATTATGGTGTGACAACTTGAATTTAAATAGTAGAATATTTGTTGTACATACCTTTGGGATTCCATGCCATGGCAGACACATTGTGTGAGGTAGGATGTTCAATAATGCCAATGCATGCACCAGAGCCTATTTCCCATACTGCAATTTGGCCAGCAACTGTGTTTCCAGCCAGATATTCACCGCATGGTGAAAATACACATTGAGATATTGCACATTTAATCTACAACCGAATAAAACTAATTTAACTTAGTTTTACACTAAACAGGATTTTCATAAATTTATCCCTGTATGAGTTTACCTATGTACCTATACCTAGTTGGGCGATTTGGAAACATGTTTGAGACTGAAACTGTAAAACAAAACATAAATATGACATATTTTTTTATTTTGTTTTGTACATACTCACCAAACTGTGTGTGAATGTCATCCTCTGCCCCCAAGACTCACAGTCTAACAATATTATCTCTCTATTGTTGGGGTATGCCAGGTACATTCCCTCAGTAGGCTCGAAATCCATTCGACCTGAAAAATAACATCCAGTTTCTTAAATATTTTCAACTAAAAAGTACCTAACCAAGATCAAATTCATCATACTATTATGTAAGACTGTCACAACATGATTTTTCTTTCTAAGATGACAAAATTCCCATACATTTCTAAGCCTAGAAGCATCAGCAAAATATAATAATTGAATAATGAACTGCTTCGTTGGTCCAGTGGTCGCAAGCACTACTGCTGAGCATGAAGTCCTGGGTTCGATTCTCGGGTCTGGCAGTGTTATTGAGTTTTTCTATCTGGAATTTCTCAGTAGCAGCCCGGAGTCTGGATTTGTGCCCGGTTGATGGCAATAGGCTTGCCCCCTATTACATGGGACTTAAAACATAACTGGCGAAATGTGGGTGTACCTACTACAGGTACACCTCTTCCCAACACTTCAGGGAAACAAGGTGTTATGTTATGTTTATGTTATGAATACTGAGCTTATCCTTACAGGATACTGTTGTGCACATTTTACACTACATAATCGTGGCATTTTTATTATTATGGGAATGTATTGATAAAATAAAAACATACACAAAACTTTAGCAGCATAAAATGTGTTTATCTTGGGTACACATGAAACTTCTTTAACAATTTTCTGTGTATCAATATCCCATATTCTTAATTTTCCATCTCCACAAGCAGTGCTTGCAAATTTCATATGTGGACTTATAGCAATACTCAGAACTGGTCCTGTGTGTTCCTTCATTTCAAATAATGGTGCTCCACCTTCCAAGTTACACAACTTAGCTTCCATATTCTCTGATGTACATCCCAAAGCCTGGAAAAAATACAATGTATAAAAAAATACTTTTTGTACTGAAACAATATCTTAGTAGTCAGGATAAAACAAAGTATCACCTCAATTTTACTTGATGACTTGATTTGTGTGACTGGTGCAGTAAATCTAGTGACAATACCATCTTTATCAAAGGCCGGATACGTGTATGCTTGAACAGCATGATTATCAGTGGCCACATAGAGTCTTTTCTCTTTGTAGCATACAGCAAGCGCACTTTCCCCAACACAATGGGAGTTTGGATCATCATCTTCTATGTCCATCCATATTCTCACATCACCGTCGTTTCCACATGTTATAATATGCCTGAACAAGTAGCATTATTTAATAAAAGGGTAGAACTTACATAATTATGATATGTTTGAAAGTAAATTTACTTACTGTCCATCTTCTGTGTAGCACACATCAGTGTGGCCTTCAGCATGAGCATACCGTAAAGGTTTGCTATCTATTTTCATATTTAACTTTAATTTCAACCAATAATAAACTAGATAGGTACTTTACGTGTTTTTTTTTATAATAACAATAAAATAAAACAAAACTGAACAACCTGAAAGTAACTTTTTATTTTGACAGCTGGTTTTGCAAATTGGCGGGAATCTGCAAAATGTCAACTCGTTGTCATAAATCGAGTTCATAATTTTGTTTTTGAATCAATACTGGTAACAATATTTTGATCATCCAATAATTATTTTATTAACTTGTTTCTGAATCGTAATTGTATATACATACATAGCTGTTATAGGAATTGTACGAAATTAAAAATATTTATCAGAGCATTCTGAAAGTGGTTTTACCCAGATAGTATAATTATTTTAGTACCCGTTATCGAACGATAACTAGTTTTTGTGCTTGATGAAAACACTATTGACGTGTATCGTGGTGTTTTTTTTTTAATCAACACGAGTCGAATCGTAAGCCATGGTAGATGTGTACACTTCTTAAACCGTCTCGTCTCGAGTAGTCTCGTCCAATGTGATTCATGCAATATTGTGCCGGTGCCGGGTGGTATATAAGTACAACAAAAAGGCGTTTTGACATCTGAAACTGTTCATTTGGAATTGTAATTCAAGTCCCGGTGGTGGTGTGTTGAATAGGTTAGATAAGAAATTTATTAAAGCGGCAATTGAAATCGGGAATTAAGGTAAGAATCAATTATTCATAATGGAAAGCAATGAATTTAAATTACAAGACGTACAACGTCTTCTTACCATTGTGACGAAATATTGGCACATTTTTGTACCATACCCATTAACCTTGAATAAGCGTGTAATTTTTAGGAGAATTATTTTTAGATTTTTTTTTATGGTGTAAAATGATAACTCGTGTTGCTTTACCCAATTAATAAATTCTCGACAAGATTATTAGGCATTTATTCCAGTGATTTTTTTTCATTTATTTTAATGTTTTTTTTTATTCATAAAAAATCTATACGTACTTTAATATAATGATTCATGTAATATTTCATAACTATGAAATCATATTTTATTCGAATATATAAATTATTTTTACGTTTTTCTTTTTACTTTTAATTTGTAAGTATGGTAAAATCTGTGGTTTGTTATTTCACGTACTATTTCGTATCAACTACGCAACCATTTATTCACTTGATACTTATGGTTTCTAAAACACTAGATGGCGGATCAAGGATTTTTGGAACAGCAACCAGGTTTTGCTACTGTTGCCATACACGCTGGTCAAGACCCAGAAAAATGGAATTCCGGTGCAGTTGTGCCACCAATTACGCTATCAACCACTTTCAAACAACCGGCTCCTGCTGAACACACAGTGAGCCTCCTTATTTTTAACAAGTTTTCCTCAATGAACTGTACTTTGATCGTATAACTTTAAAATAAAAATACAATTAATTTGTAGGGTTTTGAATATGGGAGATCCGGAAATCCTACAAGGAATACTTTGGAAGAATGCCTTGCAGCATTGGAAGGGGGAAAACACGGCTTTACTTTTGCTTCTGGTCTTGGAGCGATAACAACAGTGGCTGCATTACTTAGCAAGGGTGACCATATTGTGTCCATCGATGATCTTTACGGTGGTACAAACCGCCTTTTAAGGTAAAGAACATTTGTGAAACATTAAATAATTAGTTAATGGAACGGCGTTAATTAAAAACGACTGTGATTGGAAATTAATTAAATAATTTCAATTTCAGGCAAGTTGTATCAAGAATGGGGATCGACGTAACTTTCATAGATTTTACAGTTCCTGGAAATTTAGAAAACGCAATTCAAGATAATACAAAGGTAGGTGGTTTTTAGGTTTTCACTAAACTACAAACCAATAATTTAACTTTCACTAGTTGCTCATACATTTTACTAATTCTCGAAATTCAATTTTTCTACGTAATTAGTAGTATAATCATTCTCAACAGGGATTTAATATAAGGGAGGGTTGTTCAATTTCTTTTTATTTCGTGGGAATGTCATCATCATCCTCCTCTCGCTTCGTCAATTCAAACAATCTCAATTTACCGTTTCGGGATATTATTACCCAGGATTTTAAATTTGGTAGGCATAATCAGAATCAGACAAATGTAGGAGTACCAAATTGTTTGTTTTGGTTAGTGTTAATTATAAATTATGGTCATAATGATATCGTTTTTTTGTGTAAGTTATTACTTATTACATCAACTTATCATTCTACGAATGCGCATGTTTAAAACTTAAAGTGACGAAAATCATAATATTATTACATTCTTATTTATAATGTGTGCGTATCATGATTTAACCACAACAATCTTTATCACTAGTGTTTTATTTCGAAGTAATTAGGTATTATTAACCCTATAAATTACGATAAAATGTATTGCATTATTGAAATAAAACGTATGCATTTCGGAATGTTATTAACAAACAACTGAATTGTTTCCTAAGACTACAGGTATTTTTTATTTTAGATGCTCTGGTTAGAGACGCCAACAAATCCGAACTTGAAAGTTATTGATATTGCTGCGGCAGCCGAAGCAGCAAAAAAACGCAGCGATGATATTATTGTTGTTGTGGATAACACATTCCTCACATGCTACTTACAAAAGCCTCTGGACTTCGGTGCGGATATAGTTTTGTACTCTTTAACAAAATATATGAATGGTCACTCCGACGTATTAATGGGAGCAGCAGTTGTTAACGACCAATCAATAGCGGATAGGCTAAGATTTCTACAAAATGGTAAGTAGGAGTAAATTTTTTGAAATTCATCAGCTCTGTTTTCTAAAAACATATTTTGAAATAAGATTGTGGCTTACAGATTTTAAAAAATCTACCTTTATTAGGTACTTTTACTAGTAGGTACCTACTAGGTACATTGCTTATGTTTTCTAATGACGTGATGACAGGAAATGACTTAAGTACGGCTTATGTCGTAAAATAATCGCGAAAAAAGTTAAGGCTCCATATTCAAGTCACCTTGAGCAGGACGGCTATCTATCATCACGAATTCACGACAAAGTGTAAACACTCGTTAAGTGAAATACCTAGTGTTTATTCACTGATGCGTAATTTTGTTCATAAGGAAATCTCATCAATCATGACGTGGGAAAATAGTTGTACCTAGTAGGCGATGACGTAGAGAAAATTTTCATTATCAGTTTATTGTAGTATAGAATGACTTGCGGTTTAAGCGCTGGGAAAGCCTGGTATGACTCATTTTACCAGTGATGAAATTACAGTAACGTCCGCAACATTGTCTTTCTATTAAGAAAATTCTGGATAATTTTATTTTCCACATCTCCTATTATTTCCATTACTTTTAATAATACGTTTTGTTCGTATTTTTTAAAATTGGAAACAGTGTACGTATTGTATGTAGTGCTATCGTTTTAAGGCATAAAGAGATAGGAATATTATAGTAATAAATCTATATCACTCAGATCTTGTGAATTATTTAAGACCCCATTCATACAAGCCTCGGTCAGTGAACAATGTTTCATTCATTGCGGGCAAAGTCCGAAGCTAGATACATTCTTTAGGTATGATTTTGTAATTGGATATATGTTTTAAAATTAAAATTTTATGTAAAAATTTCAGCTATGGGAATCGTACCATCACCGTTCGATTGTTACCTAGTCAACAGAAGTTTGAAAACTTTGGCTTTGCGTATGGAACGCCACAAAGAATCGGCTATAATAATTGCTCGGTGGTTAGAAAAGCATCCTAAGGTTGTAGAAGTTATGCATCCAGGTATTGTATTTTTTATTTATTTACTACCTACCTGTTGACCACGACGTTGGTAACTATCTATCTAACTATGTATTTTTATTGTTTAAGGACTTACGTCTCATAAGCAACATGACATCGCCAAAAAGCAAATGACTGGTCATTCGGGTGTCTTCAGCTTCAAACATACCGGTGATCTGAAAGAGTCGAGAAAGTTTTTGAGTTCCTTGAAAGTATTTACTTTGGCTGAGAGTCTGGGGGGATATGAAAGTTTGGCGGAATTACCGTAAGTTACTCATTCAGTTACGTAGAGTTTAAGTACTTATGTGTATAAATTAATATTTTTTTAATTCGACACAATAATTTCCAGATCGGTAATGACGCATGCATCTGTTCCCGAAAAACAACGAGAAGAACTTGGTATCACGGATGCGCTTATAAGACTTTCGGTTGGATTAGAAGATGTTGAAGATCTCATTGAAGACTTGGATTTAGCGTTTAGAGAAGCATTTTGATGATATCAGTTGTTTTAATTTAAATCCAATCTCTTTTTATTTACATCTTTAAACTTTATTTATTAAAACGTGACGTATCTTTGAAGCACAATAAAGTTACTTGCGCCAAAATCTATACTTACTTATTGCATTGTATTACTGCATATATGAAATGATATTACAATTACATATTGGGTGTTGTTGGAGGCGAGTAACTTTAATAACATCTTACATACATAGGTACAAATTTTACAAAAAAAAAAAACAAAAAACAACTCGACATGATGATTGTACCGGGGGTATTACAAAAAACAAGACACTTTTTGTTCAGCGTTTTCAGTAATTTATTAGCACAATCGCATCGGTGATATTTTTGTATCTCGTAATAATTTACAATATTGTTATAGATTAGTATTTATACTCATTATCATAATGTTATTCAATCTTCACTCTTACATTATGAATAAAACTAATTTTAAAAACACACAATAGGGCTTACTGGTTAAACTTAACATATCAATAGAAAGGTTAAGTGTGTGCATTTGTTTACACTATTGTGGAAATATTGTCGTGACAGTATTTTATTAAACTACTATTCCCTACCTCATTGTGGTAAGTTTTTATGAAGTGATATTTTATAATGTTTACTAGAATATTTTTGCCGATATGATACACAATAGTTCGAAACAATAATTATTATAAATAAATATCTCATTTTCATTTTTTTTTTAAATTTATCATTGCATTGTTTTTTTTATTTATTTAATTGTATGACACAATAGCGAATAGTATGTTTAAGAATATTTTGTTACTATTTTCCAGAATTAATTTGAGAAATATATTTTAAAAAACTGACATCTCATTTGTTTTTGTTATACCTATTACTTTTTGGCACAAACTGCAAAATAATAAACCAGGATTTATTTATATAATAACCAGGAAAATGTTTGATTCACAAGATTCGTTCTAGATTTCCATTCTTTAAAAAAGAAGGGGGCACCTCCCTTTTTTTAAATACTGAAAATTTTCATTATTAATTTAAAAACTTCCGCGGATCCTCAGTTTTCCAAAGCAATACAAATAACAACTACTTTTATTTATTTATTTATTTATTTAAACTTTTCACACTTATAAAAGTACAAAGGCGGACTTAATGCCTACTTTTCGGGATATTATTTGGTGAAATTGGAGTTCGAACATGATAGGAAGGGCGGAACACGGCTTTTTCATACTACGCCCAGCCACCCTTCTTTTTAAAGAATGAAAATCTAGAACGAATTTTATCGATCCAATTTTTTCCCCTTTTAGCTAAGTTTTAGTCACTTTGGATAATGTTTAGTCAGATGGTATTTTTTATCGATCGTAAACCTTAATTTAAGGATTTTTAGAAACCAAAAAATATATTAAAAATGCGAAAGAAAGAGAAAAATAAAAACGTCTGAAGTCAACTGAGAATATCCCATAAATTATTAAAAGCCATGTACCTCCTAAACTATAAATAATTAGGTACCTACTGAAAATACATGGGTGTTTCGGTTTCCTCGTTTCGTGGCTCATACTGTATAAGCAATCTAATTACGGTCTTGATCCTACAATCAGTAGATGTGCTTAATATTTCAGTTATTGGACTCGAAATAAAACCAATGTTTAAGAGATGTTGTTCGACTTTATAACAAAAATTTTAAGTGCAGCTTTTTCTGCTGTGCGAATTCTGGGTAACAGGATTTTTATGTGAAAATCCACCGGCAAATTGATACATGGGCTATAACTTTCAAAGCTATATTAGATACACTGAGCATACTGTACTAGAATATTTACAATTAAACGGTTATAATAACTGTTATTTTAACAAGTTATTCTAATAATAGATTCATTTTAGCGGGAAGTTTCAAAACTTCTTACGGTTTTCCTGTTTATCTGTCATATTGCTTTGACATTAACGTCTCTGATAATGTCAATTGTCAAAGCAATATGACAGCTAAACTGTCAAGAAGTAAGTAACAAAACAAAAACAAACTTTTCATTTGTTCTAATTTTCATTTTAGACATTTACATAATTATTCTCTTAATTAACAACTAACTGAGTACTTACGAATAGATTGGAAAAGACTGTTAGTGTTATCCGGAAGTATCTTACAAAGTAAGTAAAACCTAAGGACTTAAATCTTATATATTTTTAATATTATAGTAAGTACACCTCACCGTAATCCAATTATTTCGGCACAAGACATTTACTATTGTTGCGAAACAATTGTATCAAGAAAAAAGCTCATCCTGCGAGCTGTCCCTTGTACCTACCTGGTGGTTATGAAATTTGGCATTATCAAGACATAGTAGTTTTGTTTATTAAATAAGTAATAGTAAAACATTCCTATGAGACCATATCTGACTTTTTGAGTTATTGTCATTTGAAAACACTGATTTTAGAACACAATATGCAGTAAAAAAAAAAACTTGGTTGTGTCCAGGATTTTAGATGCCAAGTGACTATGTTTTGTAAAATTACCTAAGACTTCAACTCAACTTGGAAAAAAAATATTGAAAGAAAGTGGTATAATAGGAAATCAATGTTTGTAAACAACTAGTTCCTCTATAATATCAAGTACAGTTTGGAAAAGTGGTGTTTTGATTTTATATTCAAATCAAGACTTCATAAAAGGACACTGAGCAAAGTTGTAGGCAAAGTGGCCAATGAAGTAACAAATATGAAAAAAAAAAAAAAACTAGTAGGGAAATTGGGCTATGATTAAAAAACTTTTTAAGAAGGATATTGAGCAAAGTTGTAGAAAAAGTGACCTATGCACCAATAATTGAGATTTGATATCTTTTGTGTTAAGTACCTGCAGATTTACATAATATTTTTTAGTATTGCATCATGAAATATTACCAGAACCAACAGAAGTTACGGTTAGATTCCTGCCTGATGTATTTGTTTATAAATGCTTGGATTCCTGTGTTACAGATTGATTGTAGGGCTTTGGTTCCGATGCTACTGATAGTGGGTTCAATTCTACCATGCTCAGACGTAGTTGTAAGTAATGGTATGATTATTGCGTGGGTTCTTGTGATACTGCAATAAAAGGGTTCGACTACCTGCAAATGTGAGTTTTGTATCTGACAGTTTGTGAATATGAAGTGGGTTTATGCGTTGGATTTATATAATTATAAAAAACTCCACACACATAGTATGTGTGTGTGGAGTGAGCTTAGGTATAAGACACACCCTTATTATGGGTAAACCTAATATAATTAGTAACTAGGACCTACCAAGCACGAAGCTTATAAAATAACAATTAATTCACCAAGAAGGTATATTCACTATTATCATCTTCCTGCTCATAAATCTTTCCAACTCTGCAGTGAACGGAGTATGTCATATAATTGAATAGATTTTTTTAAACATTGCCCCATGCTAAGAATTTCTCCTGTATTGTGGGTGCATTTACAAACATTTAAACTCACATACACAAACAGCCAGACCCGGAACAACTACTTGTAGGTCATACAAATATTTGTTCCGTGCGGGAACCGAACCCGCGACACGCAGCGCAGCAGTCAATCGCTTAACTACTGCGCCAACCGTGCCGTCAAAATATTATTATATATTCGTGTGGCCTTATTTCATATTCCAGGATATTTATATCTTCACTTGGCTGTGACTATACTATGTGTACCTTTGGTTTGTGTGTTGCGCTTGGTTTAAAGTTTCTTCAAAATCAGCTGACTTCAACAGAACGGCTGTAGCTAAGTTTTTCACTATTATTAGACACTTCAGTTATCTGTAGCTATGTGGTATGATGTTTGTTATCTCACTAAATATTGGTTTATGTTTTAGAGCTATGGTACGTACTATAGTTATCAATTCAAATATACCAGAGAATGTTCTCAACAACATTCTTTATAATCTTAGGGGATAGTTAACAGCGTTGTGTTCTAATAAGCCAATAATTGTATGGATGTTATCTAGCTAGGGTGTCTAAAATTTCTAACATAACTTCCAACTCTAGTTGGATTACGAAACTGTTCTGAACACTTAGAATCTGAGGGGGGCGACTAATAAGAATGAAGTCTATTATGTTTATGTGCGGACTATTTCAGCTAGTCATCGATACGATCGACTGCAGGCAGGTGACTAAGCTGACTGCATTAGGAGAGAGACCTCTGTCCACTGGCAACTGCGATAGGCTGAGTTTAGAACGAGGGAGCACCGTAGGTTGCGTGGCTCGTTAGTACAAATACTCTTAAAGAGACCCTGGTATGTAAAACTACATTACAAGCATGCATAGGGTTTCTGAACTTAACTGAGGCGCCGTAGTGTGAAAAGGGTATTTGCAAGAAGAGTTCAAATATTAAAGAGCAATCATTAATGTATTGGTTGAAGATGCTTCTGCGAAACAGTAATAAATTATAGCAGACATTGCATCTTATTATGATATTATCGTATTCAAGTTCCAATTGAAATCATTATAATTAATTATTTGATTAGGTGAATATAGGAGACAATATATACCTATTATCTAATACTTTCAAGGTAAGGCATAGTTCATCCTATTGTGAAAGCTCATCCGCTGTACTGCGTTACGCGTCTGATTTTCATAGGGAGGAATGTGACTGCCTGTCACATACTCTAATTTAATAACAATAATTATATTTCTGTTTTAAAACCGGCAAATGGTTCAGGCCGCTTTGAAACACATCAATTCTCTATTTAATGGGAAACAAACAAGGGACATGTAGCGGCTGACAGGTCGAATACAATAATTTCTTAACACAAATTCTAAAGAAACGCGTAAAATATCCGATAACTAATTTCGACTTACAATGCTAGTGCCTCATCTGGTCACCATAAGCCCTGGCATATCCACGAGGACCCTTAAAACTGTTGTTTTTTTTTTTGGGCCACTATAGAAAGAAAGAAAGAAAAGAAAGAAAATACGTTTATTTGCGGTAAACATCACGCAAAAAAGAGCTTACACAAAAAAAAAAATAGAAAAGGTTGGGGGAAACATGCGTCACATCCACGCAAAACGGCTATCGCTCAGCATTATGCTGCGACCCTATGCAAGACAGAGCCCCAGCGCTGGTTTTCAGCGACAACCGGCGCCGACGTATTGACGTCGTTAGAGTTATTGTTTTTTGCTGCACCGAATGCAGCAAAAAACAATAATTAGGACGCTGTACCGGCACTGTACAACAGTACTGTACATAGTACAGCGTACTTACAGAAAAATAATATAATTCAATTTAAATGTGATTAAAATAAAAGTATGATAACATTTAAATATGATTAAAATATAGGATACGGATGTCCTAGCTTAGGCTAGTTAAGTTAGGAGATTTGATGAATACCAAGAACCTCTGTCCGAGTGGGCTGTCGCAAGTTAGTTATTACGTTATTGTATATAGTTGGGTTAAAGCCCAGATTAGACTAATTCAGTATTTGACGGGAAGGCCTTCGCTACATTTTAGACTTATGACGACTGACGACGCACGATTGTTGACTTCTAACTGACGCACCATTTATAGAAGGTAGAACCGTAAATACTCACAGTTCATTTAAATCACTCTACGCTTTAAGGCCGATCTGTAATTGCGTTATATATTAAAACAACTAAACGTTAGTGATGATAACTACTTCCAAAAAGGTCTCGCCACAAAAGACTTTGCGGCTTGCATATTTCCGGGAGAGGGGGAAGGCTTCACCAAGTAAGACCTAGCGCGCACTGCGATGCGATGAATTGCGATGCATTTTTTTCGCCGCAACGAATAAAGTCCTGCTTTGTTTACGAATGCGTTTTTTCCCGCAGTGCACGCGCTTTCACTGTATTTCATACTTCACAGGTTTTGCGGTAGCAAAACGCACCCAGTGCGTGCTAAGCCTAAAGCTTGTCCACTCTGAAATGACGCGCCCCACTACCGTACCGCGTTTACGTACACTGTAATGCGGATTCGTATGTGTAGTAACAATTCATCACGGGCCTCGCGACAAAGAAGAAGATTCATGGGAAAGTTATTATTAAAACAATCATAATAATTAAGAAATAATAAGCTTAGTATTATTAGACGCACTATTAGTCACATAATGTTATTATAATATATATGATACTTACATATTTCTTATTTTCTTAACTGTAAATGGATAATTAGGTAGGTACCTATAATATGTATAGTCGACATCGGACCGGTTGCCAAAAAGAAAATAAATACAAAATAAATAATATGATACTTACATATTTCTTATTTTCTTAACTGTAAATGGATAATTAGGTACCTATAATATGTATAGTCGACATCGGACCGGTTGCCAAAAAGAAAATAAATACTTATTATTGATATTTCTACTTTCAAACAATACCGTCAGATATTTATGCTTCCAATAGGATATCAGATATTTTTGCATAATGAGAGACATTCATTGCGATAAAGAGGTTAATTCGAAACATTTACTGTCAGGTTTTAATACTATTTACGGTTTTACGGATTGGTTTACGACAAATAACCTAGTTCTCAATGCCAAGAAAACGAAATGTGTAAAGTTTGCCCTTCCAAATTTAAAAAATCTAAAATCCAACATCGTCTTAGATAAAGAGGTGCTTGAAACTGTAAACTCGGCAGTTTTCTGGGCACTACAGTAGTTGCCAAACTTCAGTGGGGCCAACATTATCGAGCCTAGTGGGAAGGCTCAATTCGGCCGCCTACGCCGTCAGGAAAGTAAGACAATACACTGACGTTGATACAGCTCGGTTATTCTATTTTAGTTATTTCCATAGCGTTATGCCCTACGGTATCCTGCTGTGGGCCAAAGCTGCTGATATTCAAAATATATTTGACCTCAAAAAACGAGCTGTTCGAGCAATTTACCAGCTAGGTGCCAGAGTTTCTCTGAGAGATTTTTTCAAAGATATCGGTATCCTCACAGTGGCATCACAATTCATCTTCGCCAACGTCTTATATATTAGACAAAATATACACTTAAACACTAATAACAGTGATATTAACATTAGAAATAAGGATAAACTACGTACTCCCTTCAAATTCAAAATATTTTATTTCACATAAACCTACATGGCCACTTATGAAATGACAGAAGCTAGGTGCACGGTTCCAATTGGTCGTTTCCTATGGAGAAGAGCCGGCAGGAAACTCCACGGTTACTCTTTTAAAAATAATTGGCTTTTAAAATATTTTCAAATAACAGTGTTATTAGGTATGGGAGGACAGTGTAGTTCTATCAACAAGTACCAGGTACTTAACAAAATAATGATGGTCAACAAATATACAGTCCACTAAGCCTACAGCATTCTCACATTCACAAAATAGAATAGAATCTATGTAAAGATAAATAAATTATTAAAAATAAAAACATGTTTTAAACGAAATGTCGTGATTGCTTTCACCTGCTTCATAAGTTTCTATATATATATAACTCATTTGTTGGGCTTGGTATAGCCTTTTATAACAAGCTACCCTCTTCTTTGCTAGATTTGCCTTTTAATGCGTTAAAAACGTAAAGTAAAATCCAACCTTTGTTCAAAGGCATACTATTCTATCAACGACTACTTCAATGATAAGAATAGTTAATGATAATAAGGTGGTTGTGATTAAATAAAGAAAATGTTTAAGTGTTCTTTCTCCAGAATTAGCTTACCTACTGACAGGCCTATTATGAGTTATATAATTGTTTATAATTTTACATTATAACTCAAATTATTTTAATTTATTGTTGACATAATCTACTCATTACAATGTTTTTTTTATGAGTTGTATTGCAATATGTGGTTAGCTAGCGACCAACTATTAGCGACTACTATTATAGCGACCTCGACAATTATTTATTTTACCTCGATGGTCCTATCAATTATAACTTCTAGTTACAGCTATATGTAAGCGGGCACGCCCTTTATGCCTGGAGGCTTTTATTTACTTAGATATTGTTTACGTTTAGTTATTTTTATTTCTGCCTGAGTATAGTTCTCGATGTTTGTGGTTGGTATATTGGCGTGTGCTAGCTGTAATATGCTATTAATTTATATATTTCAGTTATGTTTTGTTTTGCGTAATGTAAATTATCTTGCATACTATTATATAGAATATATTTTTTCTAACTGAACAGACAGCTGTGCTGCTGGGGAGTTTGTTGCGCTATTTATTATTCCCAGCTAAAGCATTAGGAAGTGGTGAAGGGTGGGCGTTTTGGGGGACTGTCTTATGTAATTTTGACGTTCGAAAAGTGATGATTCTCAGCCTAGTTTGATTATATGGCTTTTGAATACTGCCAAAGTGATGTCAGATATTTTTGATCACGTCGAGATATCACATTCTTCTGAATTTAACTGAGTAGGAAATATTTATAACGCAAAACATGTCCGATATTATTGTATTCTTAGAGCAGCATCTATATTATTTTGGCTCGTCAGATAGTTTTGGTGTTTTTCGATGTCACATATTTACCTTCCACAAAAGATCACATACGTACCATTTGCCGTCATCCTGTCGACAATGGATGAATGATAGTAATACGAGGGTGAATCAAAAAATACTTGGAATCAATATAAAAAAATGCAAAGATTTAAACAAAAATATTTTATTTTTCTACATAATCTCACTCCAATGCAATGCATTTAGAATAACGCGTTTCTAACTTCCTTAACCTTGTGAAAAAAATTGTTTTTCTTGACTCTCGAAAAACTCCTCTACGGCAGCCATAACCGCGCACATTATCGTAAAATTTTGTTCCACGAATGTCCTCTTTTAATTTTGGGAATAAGTGAAAATCACTTGGGGCTAGGTCCGGAGAATATGGTGGGTGGTCAAGGAGATTGAAGCCAGCATAGCGAATTGCATAATAGGGTTCAATTTGCGTAATCGTCTGGCCTTTTGGCATGTAATCAATAAAAATGATTTCTTCACTATCCCAGAACACTGAGGCCATAACTTTGCTAGCGGTAGGAGCAATTCGAAATTTCTTAATGGATGTCACAAACACATGTCTTGAAACGACCATCCTCTCAGATGGTCGTTTCAAGACATGTTTTGTCTCTTAGTTTTAGGATCGAAATGGTGGATCCACGTTTCATCCATGGTGACAAGGTGACAGCAAAAATTATCCGAATCACGCTGGAACATTTAGAGATTACGCTTAGAAATTTCCAAACATCGCTTTTTGTTTTCTTCGGTTAACATTCGTGGCAGTCGTGGCACCCATCTTGCCAACTCTTTTTTGAACCACAGTGAATCAATTAAAATGGATTAAACGCTCAAATTATATCTTTAGGATATCAGCTATATGTTATTCTTCTGTCTTCCAAAACCAGATTCTCAACCTTTTTGACATTTTCTTCCGTAACGGAGGTTGAAGGCCGCCCAGAATGCGGGTCATCTTTACAGCTTGATCTACCTCTTTTAAATTCAGCCGCCCAGTACGCAACCGTAGAATAGGGTACAGCATCATCCCCTAATGTCTGCTGAATAACCGAAAAAAAATCTTTCGTAGACATTTTTTTTTTCATACTTTACTTTAAACTCAACTTTTATCCATAATTTTGGGTTTTTAGCAACTCGTTGCACAAAACAATTTATTACGTGCGGATGAACTGACAAAAACAAGCGACAGTTTGCATAAATATTGTGTGATTGACACTCTTTAATTTGAATATCGAACTTCTCCCAAAAAGGTTTTATATAAATATGCAATTCTAAGAACTTTTTGATTCACCCTCGTATAGGTACGTATTCATGCTCGTGACTGTACCTACGTATTTACTTATTTATTGGCGCGAAAAATGGCTAGAGCCGACTGCCCAGTCCGATCGAGGTCTTTCGAGCTGGTACTCACACGGAATTGCTACGGTGGAAGAACACCGTTAGGTCTCGTCTATGAATTTATCCCCTTCACATGACAGTTGTGATTGAGAATATTGAGATTAGGACCCCTTATCGACACGTAATAGATATACATAACAAATTTATATTAAAGCTTATCTAATGATAAACTCATGACCTGGTTTTTCACAAATGTATCAGTCGTTCGTGAACCTCTGCTCAGTAAAGGTAAGTAGTTTTAATATTCTATTGAAATTACCCATTTATAAAAATGAAGTCATACTATCTTCGTTTCTAGAATGAACATTATTTTATTTACACACACGTATTTACATGATTTAAAATTAAACAGACTTAAAATAATATTAACAATATATACAATAAGTGGGCACTCGGACCCCATGGCCCAGTGTTTCTAGTTAACTTCAGAAACTATAGGTACATTAAACGCTCTGGTATTTATGATGCTTGGTAACTAGGTCTCATGCAGTCAGTGCCTAGCTCCAGTAGTACCTACAGGACAGAAGGTTCCGTGATCACTACTCCTCTATAGCGCATATATATATATATTTTTTATTAATTACAGATGACACTCCGCTGGGGAATCGTATCAGCTGGCAAGATCAGCAATGACTTCGTGAATGCTCTTAACTCTTACCCTGAGAAGGGCGATCAGGAAATAGTCGCAATCGCCGCCAGGGACAAGAACAGGGCTGCTGAGTTCGCGAAAATTCATAGTATTCCGAAAGTGTTCGATAACTATCAGGGATTAGCCAGCAGTAGCGATATTGGTAAGTACATGACTTGTGTTTTAGTAATAATGCTCGTCATTGTTTATCTACAATTTTAGCCAGTTAAATCTACAACAATGACTATTGAATAGATAAACTTGTGGCACAGACACACACAGTAATATATATTACTGTGTAGTATAAGTGATTATGAGCATGAAATCTGTTCTCATTTTCAGATGTCGTCTACATTGGAGCATTGAATCCTGATCACTATGAGCTCACCAAGCTCTTCCTTGAAAATGGAAAACACGTGCTATGCGAGAAGCCCTTCTGTCTCAACGCGAAACAAACTCAGAGTTTGATCAACCTTGCTCAGAAGAAGAAGTTGTTCGTCATGGAAGCAGTCTGGACGCGCTTCTCTCCCTCTTACATTTACCTGGAGAAGGAGATTGCAGCTGGGAATCTTGGTGAAGTTAGATTCGTTGAAGGTAACTTCGGCATTTTCTGTGAGAGCGAGAGCAGAGTGTTGTAAGTTTCATGTTTCCATACAGAACTTAACTTACTCTGTCAAAGTGCGAGTATCACAACCAACACTATGCTTACAGAAAAAAAGAATTTGGAGGTAGCGCCGTGCTTGACATCGGCATCTACCTGTTGCAACTGTCCCAATACGTGTTCAAAGAAGAACCGAAAAAAGTAACTGCTGTTGGTAACATCAACGACTCGGGAGTGGATGATACCGAGACAATCATTCTGGAATACGGGGGCGGCAAGCGCGCCGTGCTCAACACTCAGTCCAGATTGAAGCTCTTGAATAGGGCTACGATATATGGAACAAAAGGTCACATTACGGTAAGGATAGAGAATAAATAGCTAGAATAGGATCAACGGGGTTTTGCGTAACACACATAGACTGAAATGGTTTCATTTTGCCAGTCACCCACGTCCATTGCCATATTTACGTTGAAATTACCTACGGCATTTGCAATATCCTTCATAACTCTTGGATTGTGATTCCAAGTGTGTTACGCAAAATGGTGGTGGACATTTGTGCGAAAATAATTTCGCGTAAGACCATTTGTGCGAACAAAAGACTTGAATGAAAGACCATTTGCACGAAAGCTTTTTGTCGCGAGTGTTTTGACGGATTGTGTCTTTCGTGCAAGCGGCTTCTATAGGAACCAAGTTTAGCAATCAATCATGATACCTACCAATAACTAGACATTTTTCGTTCATAGCTGGAGGATCCGTTCCACTTCCCCGATAAAGTCACGGCTATCGATGGAACATTGAAGACTTTCCCGCTACACACTTTCAATCTCCCGTTTGTCTATGGAAACAGTGCGGGGCTCGTTTACCAGGCTGTTGAAGTAGCGAGGTGCATTCGAGCTGGTATGTACTATGTTACTTCTTTTACTTACCTGTCGGCACTAAGCATCGTCGTGCAAAGGCTTGACCAAGATCTCGGTCTAGGTCTCAGTCTCGGCATTCTCCGCTACAAATCCAACCGAGTACCGGCCGTAACCGAGACTTTTGTATGGTAATAATTTACTGCATCGTAAGCTAACTCATGGCAGCAACAGATGAATTCAACTTATGGTCTCATGATCCCATAGCGTTTGAAGATGAGCCAATGACCAGTGATGAAAACAGTTGCATTTCAACTGTTTTCATCACTGGTCATTGGTGATCGAAATAGCGCTTGATAGCTTTCTTAGGCCCGTATTACAGAACCTCACTCAAAACTCAAGCATTACTTAAAACTCGTTTGGAGCCTTTTGATTGGTTGAAACTAGTTTTAAGTAATGCTTGAGTGTTGAGTGAGGTTCTGTAATACGGGCCTTAGAGAGCCAAGACTGCAGCGAAATGAATATATTTTTGACCTACCAACAAAAACGACAAAAACGAGAACTATTTACCAGGGCTTCATTTCATACGACTAGAAGCGATACTCGAAGGGTGAAAACGCCGAAATATTGCTTTTTTTAGTGTTACTACATCATATTGTTTAATTTTGAATATTAAAACTCACACTCTTAAATACTTACATAATATGTAACATTAGCGCATTTTCACTTTTTTCACGATTTACCTTTTGTCGATCTCTGTTCTCGGTCTCGGCGAAATTTTATTGTATAATCGGTAGGATCGGTCTCGGCCGAGAACGAAAATACTGTCTCGGTCGACCTTAAGGGCGGCTTAGATCAAGAAACAGGTTTCCGGCACAGACAAAGCCGTGCGGATCGTTACCGATCGGTGCAGGAGGCTATATAAAGAAACAGGTTTCTTAATGGAAACCAGTTCCTATAACCCGTATGGCTCGGTCCAGGTAGTCGGCACCGACAAGTTTAAACCTGTTTCTTTAAAAGTGAGCGCATAAGATAACATGGGAATATTGTAGCGGTTACACCGCAACATACTAACTACGCATCAAAAGACATGACGTCACACAAATCCTGCATCGCGCAATTAGAGTTTACCGCGCGAACGACATAGATAAGACTATCCGAAATCAACAGTCGGGCAGTCGGCCCGCCAGACATAACACCCGTCTGGTTGGAGGATCCTCCCTTTATTTTTGGTGGATGAGTGAACTTTACACCCTGTTCCTCATGCCACTAAAATATTATACCGGCACCGATCGGTACTGACCCGCACAGACTCGCCTGCACCGGAAACCTGTTTCTTTATGTAAGCATCCTTACATGACATAGGTACGTCTGAACGATATTGGTAGTGGGACGGTTCCCCTATATTTATGCCCATCCTCCTTTTAAACGTAAATAAAATAAACTACATTTTGCTGTCGAAGTATAGGCAAACTTTATTGGGAACTGTCCATAACTTTTCTACAAAATCTTATTTGTTAGGATCGAGATACCATTGGGCTAATTAGCGTACTGCAGACCTATACAGCCTACTATTAAATTAATTTTGTAATAATAATTTTTCAAAGGAAAAAAAATTTTTTTTCTTAATTTAATTAAATAACCTAACGTGCTTGAATTTAAATTGGAATATATTTTATGTCTTAAAAAACACATAAGGCAAATAAATTTAAGTAAATATTATAAAATAACAAATTCTATCTATGAACTTCTTATTTTGTTTGGCTGTATGGCTCATTTTCTTTTCCTTAATTAGATACATTTATGAGTAGATACGTTAATGCACCTGTGCACAAAATTCGATTTTGTGCAGCATACATCCTGCACAAATAAGCGCTTTCAGAGCATGAGAAGTGAAAAACATATTTTTACTATCCAAAGAATTTGTGTGAAACCTTTATATCTGCAGGACTGATCGAGTCACCACGTATGTCGCACAAGGAGAGTCTTGTCCTGGCCAAGCTGATGGACACCGTGAGAAGTCAATTGGGCGTGCACTATGATGCAGATGACCAGGAATTTCCCTAAATACCAAATGTGCAATACCTTTAAGAGAAAATAAAGAAAGAAAGAAAATAAAGAAAAATATTTTAGAAGAGGCTCATGTAATAGTCTAAGCCATATTATATGCCAGGGTGCACATTTATGCTATTGCATTATGATACTAAATTGTATACTGTAAAACAGTGCCTTGTAGTTTTACTACAATTCGTTTTTAAATAATTCGATATTTAATTAGTGTGTTTCACAATGTGAAATAAAATATTTCATTATACCAAAATACGTTTTTAATAGCAGAAATTATGTTAAAATTATTATTATTATGTAAAAATATTATTATTATGTTGCCGTGCCCTAACCGGGTTTCATGTTGGAACTTACTTTTATTGTAACAACTAAAAGTACACATGAATGCAATAAAATTTTGAATTTGAATTTGAATTCTGAAGGAATGAGTCATGTTTTGTCTGCTTTGTGGTTTCCTCATTTATCAAAAGCTGACCAATGATTATTTGACGTCTTCAAATAAAGAGCAAAATGATTTATTAAAAAAGCCGCGGCCATAGCGGATAGCATAGATGAATGGTTTCATTGTGTTATCAAAAATGGATAACATTAATGGCCGTGGTAATGAACCGAGTTATCAACATCGAAGGAGATAAGATGGCCTTGCTCTTTGAGCGCATGTAGTAATGGGTGCCAACTCCCACATAAAAAAACCGGCCAAGTACAGGTGGGACTCTTCTATAATAAGGATTCCGTACCATAAGCCAGAAGGCAGAAACAGAAAACTTAGAAAAATGCTCTCTTTTTAGGTTTTGTACGGGGATGGGTGAAGGAATTAAAAAAAGATTGCCCTAACTAAGAAAAGAGAAAGAAAGAAAGAAAAAATATTTATTGGGACTCGTACACACGGCTACACATTATTCCAGTTTATGCTGATCTCGCATTGTATATAGGATTTCCGTAAGTGAAAGTCAGTCATAATTTATTTCAATTAATCACAAAAAAGGCACTTGAACGTCAAAATGTACAAAAAAATAATAATAATTGATTCTAGTCGCCCCTTCCAAAAGGTAATTTTCGCATGGAGAAGAATGGGCAAGAAACTCCACCGTTACTCTTTTATAATGTTTTCACAATATCTTGTATACATTAATTATATAATTATGTGTGAAGACGATGCACCTAGAATAAGATTACTATACCACGATAGGTAAAAAGAATGAAAATTGAAGGAATGACAGATAAATTAATTATGTGCTACAATGCGAAGTCAGCTTATACTGGAATGTATAGCTTGATGTGTAGCGTGTGTACAAGAAGAACACAAACATTATAGAATATCTAATGGTACCTAATTGAGTTCATAGAAACTCGGAACTGTTCTACCTACAAATTGGCGTTACAAACTGGCTTCCTATTTCTGTTAAAAATATTTAGCGCTACGACGCCCACGACAGACAAACAGATTAATAGACATACATCTTAGGCTTAGTACCTACCTGATAGGGTCCCATTTTGTCATGCTGTGGGTACGGAACCCTGCCGGTAGGTATAACCTTGTGTAGAGATTGATTTCACAATCAATTTATCATTTGGTAGTTTATAGGTCAATTGAAAAACTGATATGATTAAGACTAGGGACATAAAGTTGAATAGATTGGCGAGTTTTTTTTTTAACCGGCTATATATGGATCCGCATACGGCAAAGTATGCTGTGTCATTTTTGCTAGGTAAAAAACTGCGTCTCTGACTATCTATCGATTCGGTAATTGAGCCGCGGAAATGAGGCGACATTGAAAAACTGGGGTTTGTAGATCCATCTCGCACTCGGCGCGAATCACTCGAGTGCGGTGTTGTTTTCACCAGACCACATTTGTCAGCGAGTGTATAACCTATGCCAGGGATCACCAATGACTGTTATTGGGGGTCCGTTTTTAAGAATAATATGACTGTCGCGGGCCGTTTGGTAGGCGATTACTCAACCAAGATTAAAAATATCAATTAAGAAATAAAACGAAATGATTTTTATTTACATTCTTGTTCACTACATAATATCTGTTTATTACAGATATTATGTAGTGAACAAGAATAACAAAGTAAGTAAGTAGGTAAATGTGAAAAATGTTTCGTTTTTTTACATTGAACTAGATATCTGTCTGAAGTCTAGAGTAAAGTTGATACAAGCTAAAACATTTTTTTTGTAGATGGGATGAATTTATCCCAAGAACAAACTAAACATTGAAGTTGAAAAAAATGTAAGTTGGTCGATTCCTCATCATCATCATTTCAGCCATAGGACGTCCACTGTTGAACATACGCCTCCCCCAATGATTGGTCGATTATTAGGTAGATACTTGTTAACTGATTGGTCGATTATTAGGTACTCGTTTTTTTTTTTTTTTTTTTTTTTTTTTAACTATGGCATCTCGCAGGTATACCACTAAGGTATTTACTGCTCAACCGAACAATCCTGTGGCTGCCTTAAGCACTACACTCAAAGCCTCCAGCCAGGAGCAAAACTATTCTAAATTAAAATTAGGCGAACGCTCGCTAAGGGCACCCCCTGTGGGGTACGAACCTCGGCTTAGGGCGTCGCTGAGGGGAGGACAGCAAGATGGGACAGGCTGGATCAAGGATGTATCATTATTATTATACGGGGAAATTAAAGCTACGCGCTCAGCTGCGGCGTGGGCTGGCGCTTCATCGGACAAGGGTCGGGGGGGAGTATTATTTACTCGAGAGGGTCGCGATCGCGGAGGACCTCGGCGGCGAGGTCGGTACGACGGGTGTCGGGTGTGTTTGTGCACTGTACTGGTGGCCCTATTGCTCTCCTGGAGGAGAGTGGTGGGATCATCTGGATCGGAGAGGAGGTACTCGTTAACTTGTAGAGTCTATTTAGCTGTGACAGTTGTTTTCCTTTTAACTTCGTTATAATATAATTATATCGCAGTCATCTGGTTGAATCTGCTTAAATGCCGTTCATAATAATAATATTATACTACTGCTGTGTTTTTTTATATCATATTAAAATTATTAATAATTATATCATAATAATATACCAGAACCAGGGCCGTAAAAATCCGAAAGGGACACCATGGCCCCTGGCAAGTACAGGCAACTGAAGGAACACGGGTGGGTTTTAGTCAGCTAGTCTGACACGCCCTCCTGCTCCGCCCAGAGCAGGAGAAGTTAATATTTGAGGCCGCCCATTGTGTCACCCTATGTAAAAACCTAAATTTATGTCTGTAATTTTTATGGTGTACAATAATAGTTATTTGTTATACAAGAGTGCAAAGTTGCTTTTTAACCGCGTGTTCAATTTTGATGACCGAGCAAGCGAAGGATTCTAAAATTGAATCACGAGCGCAGCGAGTGATTCAAAATTAGAATCCTGAGCGTTAGCGAGGGAATCAAAAGAGCACGAGGTGAAAAATCTTTGCACTCGAGTGCAACACGTAACTTTTCATTCCACCTCAGCGAGGAAATGACTAAATGCAAAAAAAGCTCATTTGCGCATTATTAACAGTTTCAGTCAATTCTGTTGGCGTCAAGCAAACTTCCTCGTCGCTAGAATCACTCATTTTAGTTTTTTCACTTGTTTTCAAGTTTCTTGTTTTTAATATACCTAAGGTTTAACAATGACGTGAAAAAATGCCGCGTAAAGAACCGCGTACAAAGCAAATTGAAAAAAGAACACCAAGAAGGTTCCGAGTCTGAGTTTTTAACAAATTAAAAAAAAGTTGTATGATATATTCGGCACCATAGAGGTAGCAGTAAATAGGTTTAATGTTTTTTTTAATTCACAAACTTAGTGCACACGATGTTCTAAATTCAATTTACTTTATCCTCTAGAGAATAAAAACGGCTTTTCCACTCAGATACTGAAGATTAAAAATACTCTTTCCGAGATGGTGGGATGAAAAGAGTATTTTATCTATCTATTAAAAAAAGTCTTTTCGCAGTATAGTATGTATGAACTTGTAATAAAATCTCTTTGGCTATACTATTTGTATCTGGCTGGTTTTGGTATCATTGAAAGTTTAAATTTTAAAGAACATAATTCCAAATTCAAATTAGGAAAATGTGTGATTTTCATTTGTTTTTCGTACCGTCAAGATGAGTGAATCTAATGAAGAAATTCGATACATTTTAAAATTTTACTACAAAAAAGGTAAAAATACAACGCAAGCCGCGAAAAAATGTTGCGATGTTCATGGACCTAGTGCAGTGTTTGTGAGAGTAGCACAAATTTCAATCCGGAAATTTTGATGTCAAAGATGCACGTCGCTCTGGTCGCCCTATTACGGATAAAATGGATGCCATTTTTGAAAAAGTGGAGCAAGATCGGCATATCAGTAGTTACGACGTAGCTGAAGAACTGGGAATTGACCACAAAACAGTTTTGCCGCATTTGAAAAAAACTAGGTACACAAAAAAGCTCGATATTTGGGTACCTCACGAGCTCACTGAAAGAAACATAATGAACCGTGTAGGTACTCATTTTTGATTCTTTATTACGACGTAATGAAACCGAACCATTTTTGAAGAAGCTGATAACTGGTGATGAAAAGTGGATCACGTACGATAAGAACGTGCGAAAAAGGTCGTGGTCAAAGGCCGGTCATGCTTCACAGACTGTGGCGAAACCCAGGTTAACTCGCAACAAGGTGATGCTGTGTGTGTGGTGGGATTGGAAGGGCATTATTCATTATGAGCTGTTACCACCAGGCAGGACCATCGATTCTGAACTCTACTGCGAACAACTGATGAGATTAAAGCAAGAAGTTGAGAGAAAGCGGCCGGAATTAATCAACAGAAGGGGTGTGGTTTTTCATCATGATAACGCTAGACCTCACACATCTTTAGCCACTCAGCAAAAATTAAGAGAGTTTGGCTGGGAGGTGTTAATGCATCCGCCGTATAGTCCTGATCTTGCATCTTCAGATTTCCACCTGTTTCGGTCTCTTCAGAATTCCTTAGGCAGTGTCAGGTTAACATCACGAGAGGACTGCCAAAACCACTTGTCGCGGTATTTTGATCAAAAGTCCCAAAATTTATATAGCAATGGGATCATGTCCCTACCTACAAGATGGCAAAAAGTTATCGAACAAAATGGTACCTACATAGGTAGGTACTTTAGTTAAATGTAAATAGACTATTTAAAAAAATGTTTTGAATTTTCTTAAAAAATGCGTAGCAACTTTTTCCCCAACCTATTTTAATTTCCCTCCCAAAAAAAGGGCCGTAACCAGGAATTCTTTTTTTGAAGAAATAAAGTACTTATTATATTATTTCAGACAGGGAAAGTCTTTATTTACCTACCCTCTGTGAAGTAATAATTTACTTTATTTCTTCAAAAAAAGAATCGTCGAAGAGTTTCTATGTCGTCTCTTTAGACAATATAGAAACTCTATAACGTCGTGTGAAACTCTAAGGGAAAAAGACAAAGAAAAAAAGAATATTATTTATTGTTTTTAAAACAGCATTTTTTATTCTTTTTGCTGAAAATCATAAAAAAGTAGGATTTTACGATCTTAGACATTCTAAGTCAGAATTCAAATTAATGAAGGGCTTAGTTATTATACATTTCAATAAAGCCCTGTTTCTTTCTTCCCACTACTTTGCAATCATAACCAGAAACAAGCTTTACCAAAATGAGGCCACTATGGAGAATATAGGATGCAAGAGAGAGCGAAGCGAGCTCGATATTTTTTGCTTCCCGCTTCGAATAAGTTAGGTTATTGCGTTCATAAAGAAATAGAAGTAAGTTTATTAACTTATGCAGAAAAGTTTGAGAGTCAAGAGAAAGGATACAAGAGCGAGCAAAGCGAGCTCGAAAATTTTAGCATCCCGCCTGGGATAGGTTAGACTCTCTCAGAGATTGCTGAAATTGCAGGAATTAATTCAAAGCAAACTGTACTCTTACTGCTTTTGTAGAATTTAAAGTGCGCCATTGCGAAATAGATCACAATTTATCTGTATTAGAGTAGGTACCTCTGGATTGGGTTCTGGTTTTTCAATTATTGGGGGGGGGGGGGGTTGAATCCCCAAAACCCCCCTCCTACCTACGGCCCTGACCAGGACCAGCCCCAACCATTTAGCTGGCAGGAGGACACTTGACTCTAATCTGTGTTATTATAAGGCTTAATAAAAAACAAATGCAAAGGGATCCCCGAATCCAAAAATGGTTTTCACAGTCACAATATTTTTGAACGACCTTTCCAACGGCACCACTCCATGGGATAGACGAGATACAAAAAGACATCCCCACTACGTGTAAGGGAGGTAACCTAAAAAAATGTCCGAGTGATTAATATATTATATGTATACCCATGCCAAATTACAGCTTTCTAGTACCTACTAACAGTCTCTGAGCTAAGCCGCGGACAGACGGATAGCCGCAGATGGACATGGCGGAACTATAAGGGTTCCTTGTTGACTACGGAACCCTAAAAACGTTTGACGTGGCTTCCTATTGGACTCAGTACCACACAAGGTACAATAGTACTTCCCTATAAGATTGTACGGTCGTAATGAAAAGAAGAAGTGTGGATAATCAAAAGGCTTAGGACACTAAAACGTTAGTACCTATGGGTCAGAAAAAAAATTAAGCTCTTTCCGTTCAATTATGCCCTGCAATACGCGATCATCATGTCGTCGTCGACCTCAATGACGATTTCCTGTGACTGACGTACAGTCTGTCCATTGAGTGACAACTTTTGCTCACCTGAAAGTTTAAGTGTGCACCAGAAAATTTAAGACTAAAAAATAAGGTAAGTGTAGTATTACTTACGCCAATCTTATCTAATTATGTATAATAATAACCTAGCCCATGACTTGTATTGTCATCTCCCTAAATTAAAGATCTCTGTCCCAGGACTCCCAACTAACTTTATCCCTACTAACACGGCCTTCCCCAAAGCTCTTGAGGCTTTGATGTTTTTTATCCGAGTCAATGACATCAAATGATAATGATTTCTGTGTGGTTTTGTGATCATTTATGTACAGACGCCAGCACATCAACCTACTACAATCAGTCAAATTTCAAAAGTAAAATTTCGGCATTTCTCCTCAACAATCACGCTAGAAGTATTTGAAGCAGTAGATACGACACGTGGCGACTAGCTAAAGGAGCCTCAACTTTCTCAGAAAACGTATTGCTGGCATATTTTATTGAATTATCCGAGAACAAGAAATCAAGCACTCTATGGAGTACGTATTCAATGCAACAATAAAGATGAAAAAAGACATACATACCGACATCTATCTCTCCTAAATTAGTGGCATTTTTAAAAAGAGCCTCATCTCGGGACACAGCTCCTTCATGCGAGAGATGATGGTCGACACCGCCGCCATACTGCGGGACAGTAGTACTTGTAGTATAATGTATGCCTGCCCGCCTGCGCGCGGGACACAGCACCTTCATGCGCGAAATTGTCGACACCGCCGCCATACTGCGGGTCAGTAGTACTGTAGTAGATACATGTATGTCTGCCCGCCTGCGCGCGGGACACAGCACCTTCATGCGCGAAATGGTCGACACCGCCGCCATACTGCGGGTCAGTAGTACTGTAGTACATGTATGTTTGCCCGCCTGCGCGCGGGACACAGCACCTTCATGCGCGAGATCGTCGACACCGCCGCCATACTGCGGGTCAGTAGTACTGTAGTACATGTATGACTGCCCGCCTGCGCGTGGGACACAGCACCTTCATGCGCGAGATGGTCGACACCGCCGCCATACTGCGGGTCAGTAGTACCTACTGTAGTACATGTATGTTTGCCCGCCTGCGCGCGAGACACAGCACCTTCATGCGCGAGATGGTCATCAATCAAAAAAATCGAAGGTTTTCACAGCATCTGAAATTGAAAAGTATCTTAACGAAGCACCGTTCCGTATCTATATTTGGCGGCAAAAGTAAGTCAGTTGCACATTCAGTATCTACTTAAGTACTTATATTAATACCTAAACTGAAATAAAAGTAGGTACCTTGTGATTGTAAGAAAAGTTACGTGTTGCACTCGAGTGCAAAGATTTTTCATCTCGTGCTCTTTTGATTCCCTCGCTAACGCTCAGGATTCTAATTTTTGAATCCTTCGCTTGCTCTGTCATCAAAATTGAGCACGCGGTTAAAAAGCAACTTTGCACTCTTGTATAACAAATAACTATTACTTATCTGTTTGTTTCAGTGTACCTACTAATAGTCATCAACAAGTTTCACATTAAAGGTGAACGGCAGGGTTGTATGGGAGTTTCGTACACCTAATAAAATATCGTGTTTTGGGATATTTTTTGTATTAATTGGTAGTTAATACGATAGGCAAGCCCTTTTAAAATTCTTAGATTTTTAGAAGTTGGGACCTAAAAGTTACAACCAGTTTTATTTTTGAGGTTATGTCCTAATAAATATTATTACGTGTAGGCACATAAACATTGTTTTGGTGAAAAATGATATATTCTAGATAGCTGGTGCTATCTTTGTAGTGTTTTACTTATCATTAAGTACTTTGCAGTTACAAACCACAATCCAAAACAACAGCAACGAACTGAAAAGAGACTCGGAAAGATTTTCCTAACCTGTCAATAAAATAATTGCCAATACAAAAAAAAAACATTGATGAAGTAAATAATTCCTATCATTATATAGTTCAGTATTAAGATTGTATGCAATAATTATTCATTGTAAGGTATAATGTGTAATTGGTTAATTATATTTACTGTTATTTCTATTTTTAAATAATTATTTATCATTTTGAGCCTCGTGATATTTTACAAATGGTAACTTCTAAATACATAACTACGTTTAGTTGCGTTTAGTTTAAGATTATATTACGTTTAATTACTTAAATCTTTTAATTGATATAATTAATTAATCCGGACTTCTAAAAATACTAATGTTACATGAAAATGAATGGTTTAGTTGCCTTAATAAGTGGTACAAATTCTATCACAGAACAACAAAAAAAGTATGTTGTACGAATTCTGCCGTTCGCCTTTAATGACTAAATAACACGTTCAGTGCCGGCAGCCATCGTGGATGGTTCACCCAACTCGCATACCTATAGGATGCCGGGAGCCCTCGCGGAGGACTAATTTTAAATGTAGGTTTTTCTTAACTAATAAAATTATAAACTGTGGAAATAAAATCAGTTGCATATTTTAACAATATTTCAAACCTAATGTCACTCTTCGAGGGTTAACTTTAGCGCAAACGTAATGCCGGTGACCCTCCTGGAGTCAACTTGCAATACCTATGTATGGCGGCATGGCGTATGAGCTCTAAGGGTGGAGTTGAAAGTCAACTATTATTGGATTTAGGTTTTAAGATATTTTCTTTTTTTCATAATTTGACATTAGCAGAATTGTCGACATCGGCACCATTAGCATAGAGAATAATAGAATAGAAAATCTTACTAATTAAGTAATATTATTATTACCAGGGGGTAATATATCGCTACATATTGATCGATAAGTAGGTAAACTAAATATTGGTATCTATTATCGTGCCCTATCACCTTTAATATATAGCGATAACTACTTAAGACATATTATATTTCTCACTTTCAGATACTTATCAATTATTGTGCAGTGTCTACGCGTATTTTGCCACTCTGCTAAGGTTGGTTCAATATTATTCTTTGTGTTTTACATTTAAATGATGTAGGTAATCTTTTCTATTAATCCATAGTTCATTCCAGGTTTTTTGTAAAACAATGCTTGTGGCGATAAGACCGCCTTTGTTCTGTTCAATGTTTACCTATGTGTTTTTCCCTTGATACTTGAATATAACACCGCTCATAGGGTAGGCTATCCCACATTATGTCAGTTGTAAGTTGTTTAAAAAAAAAAAACTAGTGTAGTTATTAAGGGGCGAGTCTATTGTCTTTGTCATTAACGGGTTAAAAATTCAGATATTTGGAATTGCCTAAAAAAAATCTACCATTGATCGAACCCCAAGCTCAACTGTCGCGCTTGCTAGTACTTGGCTAGACCAATGGGGGAGTCTGTACATTTATATAAAATCGTAAATTCTGTTGCAGATGACTCTTCGGTGGGGTATTGTGTCAGCCGGGAGGATCAGCCATGACTTCGTGAATGCATTCAACTCGTATCCCAACAAGGAAGATCAGGAAATAGTTGCAGTGGCTGCTAGGAATAAGAAAAGAGCTGCTGACTTTGCAAAAACACATCACATCCCGAAAGTTTTCGATTCTTATGACGCATTAGCAAAGAGCAAGGATGTTGGTACGTATCTACGTAGTATACCAGGGTATTAGTACTGTCCATAAGAGCATCAGCTCAAAGGTTATCCTCGTTTGGAGTTACTTCTTAACTTACTAGCTGCTGCCCGCGTGGACCCTAATTCTTATTTAGTTTTTCTAAAATAAAGCCTAATGTCATTCCTTACAACATCAGTTATCTGTCAGTGAAAGTCCCGTCAAAATCGGTCTAACCGTTTCGGAGATTAGCCGGAACAAACACAGACAAACAATAACAATAAAAATTGTTATAATATACCTAGGTACCTCATATTATTTTCATTATGCATTTAGTAAAAAGCTGTTATCTTGTCATTACAAACAGAGACTTCAACTTTATTTATTTGTATAGACTTGTTTCGAAGCATTTATTATATTTACCAGTTACCCACGATACTGAGGAATTATATTTGAAAGAATGAAGGAAAACCCCATTTTCTTTACCAACTTTCTGACTTTCTGTGATTACTTAAATATTAGTAAAAGATTAGAATTATGTCACAAATGATTGTGTAAAGTGTGCTAATGAATTACATAATTCTAGTTATCATACCAAATATAAATAAACGTTCCAGCGATAATTTCAAGTATAGTTATAGATAGATAGCTACGTACCTACTTACTGCGCTGAAACCGTATTATCAAGAAGGTAGGTACGTATTTTGTTTACAATTGCACAATCCACTTAATTTACATACCTAACGGTACTAACTTATTTACTTAATTTGCCATTATTCATGCATGACCATTATCGTGAATACAGCAGGTGCACATTCTTGAACAAGGCATAGGTAGGTACCTAAAGATTCGCTATGGGTAAACTAGCAGGTTGTGTTTTTCACGCTAGTAGCACATCTCCACCGCGAAACCGCAGTAGTTCAATTCAACTGGCTCGCGTCATGTTCCGCTACTAGAAATTCGAGTAGCGGAACATGACGTGCGCCAGTTGAATTGATTTAATGCGGTTTCGCTGCTATGGTTTCGCAGCGGAGATATAAAATAATAAATATATAAAATAAAATTATTTTATTTTCAGGCATCAAGATCCATAGGGTGTTAGTATTACATCATACTTAACAACTATATTAGTAAAATGAAAAATCACAATCACAGGAAGGTTCACGCCGGTAGCATACCCCCGCCGCGAAACTGTATCAGCGAAACCGCAGTAGTTCAATTCAATAGACTCGCGTCATGTTCCGCTACTCGAATCGGATGAGAGTAGCGGAAAATGACGCGAGTCTATTGAATTTAACTGCAGCGGTTTCGCTGCCAAGGTTTAGCAGCGGAGCGGTGTGCTACTGGTGTTAACAAACTTTGTTGCCAACATGTAGCTTGGCTCCCCATTGTAGGCCCATCCAGCCTCTATGCAAACACCTTCAGAATGCTGTTGCTGCTTCCCTTCACTCGGGATATTACTGAGGCAACTTTCTTCCGCATTATCGCAAAGTAATCGTCAGTGTGCGCATCGGAAAACATACCTGACGCACTACAGTAAGGTGGAAGCCTCTACAGCGCCCTGAAGGGATTGTTGTACTGGGCAATGTCTGCTTTTAGGGTATGGTTATCCCAAAGGCTGCTGGTGTAAAATGTTTGGCAGTAGGCCTTAAAAAGAGTTACGCGTAGAGATATGCTATACATTTCGGGGTTTTCAATGAGATAACCTTGCCTGCGCGCAGAACTGACGGCCGATGGGGCAGAAAGGTTCTGGAATGGAGGCCACGTACCGGCAAGCGCAGTGTAGGACGTCCACCCACAAGGTGGACAGACGACCTAATAAAGGTCGCTGGAAGCCGCTGGATGCAGGTCGCTTCCGGCTTTCGGCCAATTTGGAAATCATTGGGGGAGGCATATGTTCAGCAGTTGACGTTCTATGGCTGAAATGATAATGATGATGAACCTTGCCTTCTTACGTTTGAATAAGTAGGTACAGTAGGTTACTAATCATTAGTCGTTTCCCATATAGGTTAGAATCTTGGTTTCTAGGGTCCCCAGAGGCAATTTCAGTTGGTAGCCTCATTACAAAAGGTTCCTTTTCTTCTGCAGACGTGGTCTACATCGGTTCTTTGAACTCCGAGCACTACGAACTGTCAATACTTTTCCTTCGCAACGACAAACACGTGCTCTGCGAGAAACCATTCTGTTTGAATGCTACACAAACCCGCAGTGTCATAAACCTTGCAAAGAAGAAGAATCTTTTCGTGATGGAAGCGGTGTGGACCCGCTTCTCCCCTGCTTATGCTGACTTGGAGAGAGATATTCAGAACGGGAAACTTGGTGACGTGAAGTTCATTGAGGCCGATTTTGGGATTGTTAGTCCGGATGACAGGACCACTCAGTAAGAGACTCATTTAATTTGCCATAACGATAGCCATAGAACTAGGCTAGACTAAACCCTTAAAGGTACAAGTACATATTTCATAGAAATATATAAATAATAAATCAGTACCTAGTGTCGCGACGACACGTCGCCTGTTGGTGCTGGCGCCTGTAGTGGGCTGCGGCCTTGTACCTTAACTACACCTAACTATTTACTTAATGGTATACCATTTAAGATTGATTGGGTAAATGATCAATCAAACTTTTTGGCTCAGGTACCTACCTAATTAAGTCAACCTTACTAGACCTACTTACATTTTTAAAATCATTCCTAACGTTTTATGGTAGTTATGCTAGACGAACATTTAGCGTGATTTAGCGGTATGCTAATACCTCCATTTATCATACATTAACTACATTACACATGACATTTTTTCCATTGACTTATTTGTTAAGTACGTTCGTAGATTCATTGTGAAAAACCTATTTGTTATCTATTGTTATGGTAAAGTCCAATTGTTATTCAATATTTAACCAGAACGACGCCGACGGACACGTGCTTATTACTAGTTAGCTCTTACATACAAGGTATTACCTACGTCAACAGTGCATTGTATGACGTTATCAAATACCATGAAAGTATAAAATGTTTTCAGTATAAAAGAATATGGTGGAGGCGCTATGCTCGATGTAGGTGTGTACGTGCTGCAACTGCCACAATTTATATGGAAAGAAGAGCCCAAGAAGGTGATAACTGTTGGTAGTCTGTATGACTCGGGAGTGGATCTAACAGAAACAATTGTTCTGGAATATGAGGGTGGCAAGCGGGCCGTGCTCAACATTCACACTCAGCTCGAGTTCTGGAACAAAGCGACGATCTACGGAACTAAGGGCCGCGTCACGGTAAGGATAGCCACCACGGATGATAATCTTTTTTTTTTGTTATAACACAACATCAAGCCTGTATTCCCTGAAGGGTTGGGCAGAGGTGTGCCTATAATACGTAGTGGGAAATCATCAAATAACTTCTTCCGCTCTGGGCGGAGCAAGGAGGGCGAGTCAGACTCTTACTGACTAAAACCCACCCGTGTTCCTTCAGTTGCCTGTGCACTGCCAGGGGGCCACGGTATCCCTTTCAGACTTTCCCGCAACCCCGGCAGGCAATGGTCTCATCGGACCCCTTCACTCGCTGACATCTCTTTGAGGCGCGCGTGGAACACAACGCGCCGTCGACCCGGGCTTGGTCCTTACCGGACGGCGAGTTACCCATTGCTCACCGCTGGAGTCGCAGGCAAGGGGTGTGAGTGCGCGAAGTTTGCCTCTCCCTCACGCTTTCCGCCTCCTCCTTCGCGAGCAATACTGCTTCGCAGAAGGAGGTGACTATAACCAATTGGCACCATGCACCTAGCTTCTGACGTTTCATAAGTGCCCTTGTAGGTTTATTTGAAATTAAATATTTTGAATTGAATTGAACCGGGCACAAATTCAGACTCCGGGCTGCTACTGAGAAATTCCTAATGGGTGAACCTCAAGACCTCATGCTCAGCAGTAGCGCTTGCGACCACAAGACTAAAGGGGCAATCCTGGTGGTCCCACATGAAGTGGTCACCGATGGTGCGTTTTCATCGTAAAGATACCTAAGTCTGAAATGTCTCGCGCTCCTGTATCACACTGGTGTGCCAGTATTACCGATACTGACACACCCAGTCTTTAAACCGGAACACAGCAACGATGCTTGGCGGTTGAAACCACCGTAAGGCTTCCTGAAACGCCGGAGCCGCACCGGCGCCGGACCGCAAGATGAAAAAAAATCAGAACATCTCAAAATGAAAATGTAAAATCTACGGTGCTGCGGTGGTGGTGCGCATTTGCGATATTAATTCGTTTCGTATACGACTATACACAAACATGTGGTCCGGCGCCGGTGCGGCTCCGGCGTCATGTACAGGCATAAGTGTGCGTCCACATTGCCAGCCTAACGCGGTTGCGACGACGGGCGCGAAATATCAAACATAATGAAACCGCCGCCACCGCTTACGTCCATAGTGTAGTGACTAAGGCGGGCGACTATCGCGACGGGCTTGAGCGACTCCGAGCGAGATAGTGCGCGTTGTTTTCCAACGTTCCTAACCCCGCGTTATTTTTTTTTATTAAATAGGAACAACAAACAGCTACATTATGCAATATTACAAACAGAAAAACAGAAATAACTTAAGTAATAATGACGAGTAATAGGGACGCCAGGACTTTGCGACCGAATATCTTATGGCAAACGCTATCTATGTCGACCCTGCCGGGCCAAAGTTGAAATACAATTACATTTATGGTAGGTATGTGTGCTAGCGAAACTGTAGATTTCCCTTAACACTCATGCACGAATCAGAAAATCACGGCAGAAAAAGATATGGTGTTAGTAGGCCGCTTTACTTCGCAGGCCTTTTCATGAAGTAGTTGTATTTCCTCAAGAAGTATTTTAATTTGAAGTAGGTATTTTCTCCTTACAGTTGGAGCAACCTTTCCATTTCCCCCACATAGTGATCGATGTAGATGGCAAAACAAAGAACTATTCACTACATTCATCAAAGCTGCCATACAACTTTACAAACAGCCCCGGGTTGGTCTACCAGGCGCTCGAGGTAGCAAGATGTATCAGAGCAGGTAATCTACTTATGATAATCTGTCGATCCCTTTCCCTACTATGTTAGAGTCGGCTTCCAGTCTAACCGGATGCAGCTGAATAGGTGCCGGTATTTTACATGGATGGAACGATTGCCTATCTGACCCCCACAACACAGTTCTGGCTGGGTAGGTACTTACTGACACTATTATATACCCCTCGGTAAGACAGGTTGTCTGTCAGGTAATCTATTAATCTTGTTATAGCTATTATCGGTATTATTATCGAGTAAAAAGATTACCTAGGTACCATAATCTAACTTATGTACTTAGTCTGGCCATAAATACTGTTACAATTAAAAATAAGAAAGATATTACATTTGAATTTGGAATCTGTCATTTTTATACGATTGTTCATTGAGCTTTCTAATTTTGGCGCCAATGCATTGTACAATATTTTGCGATATTAAAATGGAGTGGGGTAGCTGTGATTGCATTACACAAAATTGGTATGGAGCCAAATGCAATTTTTAAAACTCTCCATACGCTTGGTATTAGTCAAATGTTTGTGTACCGGGCTATTAATAGGTACAATGAGACCTCCTCTGTTTGTGACAGAAAAAGATCTGGCCGTCCACGTAGTGTTCGTACGAAAAAGGTGGTCAAAGCAGTAAGGGAAAGAATTCGAAGAAATCCTGTCCGAAAGCAAAAGATTTTATCACGGGGGATGAAGATAGCACCCAGAACCATGTCACGTATTTTAAAAAATGACTTAGGACTTGAAGCCTATAAGAGACGCACTGGTCATTTTTTTACTGATAATTTAAAAAATAATAGGGTGGTAAAATCGAAACAACTACAGAAGCGGTACGCAAAGGGAGGTCACAGTTTTTTTTTGTTTACGGATGAGAAAATCTTTACAATTGAGCAACATTTTGACAAACAAAATGACCGTATTTATGCTCAAAGCTCTAAGGAAGCTTCCCAATTAGTCAACAGAGTGCAACGTGGGCATTATCCGACTTCAGTGATGGTTTGGTGGGGTGTTAGCTATGAAGGAGTGACAGAGCCATATTTTTGTGAAAAAGGTATTAAAACATCGGCACAAGTGTATCAAGATACCATTCTTGAGAAGCTAGTTAAGCCCTTTAACAACACCATATTCAATAACCAAGTATAGTCCTTCCAACAAGACTCGGCGCCGGGTCATAAAGCTCGGTCCACGCAGTCTTGGTTGAAGGTGAACGTTTCGGACTTCATCAGAGCTGAAGACTGGCCGTCGTCTAGTCCCGATCTTAATCCGCTGGATTATGATTTATGGTCAGTTTTAGAGAGTACGGCTTGCTCTAAACGCCATGATAATTTGGAGTCCCTAAAACAATCCATACGATTGGCAGTGAAGAATTTTCCCATGGAAAGAGTTCGTGCTTCTATTGATAACTGGCCTCAACGTTTAAAGGATTACAGCCAATGGAGACCACTTCGAATAAGCTTTTTATATTTTAAATTGTTTTATATTTATGTATTAAAACTAACACACTGTAAAAGTAATAAATATAATTAGCAATAAAAAATATTTTTTTCTTCGTGACAATATTTATGGCAAGACTAGGTATAGTAGTTTAGTTGGTATGTAGTTTTAACTTAAGATTAATATTTATTGATGTAGGCAGCATATTGTTATCAACACAACAGTATTAAGTGGTTAACGTCATCGAATTATATGAAGATAACGTTGATCGTCGTGCAAATATTTTGCCAACTAATTGTACGTAAATTTTGTATCTAAAGGTGATAAGAATTCAATTACAATATAGTAGACATTTGTATTATTATCTGGTTAAACGTGTTACTTAATTAATATCTAGGTACGAAGTTTTATGCAGGTTCATCTTCATATTACCTACTTTTTTAAGGTTCTACTGGGTAACTGGGTTGTTAGAACTAAAATAATTGCTATTACTTTGAGGAGCCATTCCAATGTCGTTTGGATACCATAATATCCATTGTCTACCAAGAGCGTCGGGAGTTCTTTCTCCTGATCAGCTCCAGATTGTTGTAGACCTAAATTCCTTCAATTTATTTTTTTATTTTATTTATTTATTTTTTTTATTTTCTCACCACAATATTACAAAATACATATTAGATGGTATCAGAGTCAGACAGCATTTTAATATTGTGGGAGACTGGTGCCTAAACTAGGCTCTAGGCCTGTATTTCAGGACACCAGGTCTCCGCCCTTTTACAATAATACATTTTCTGTTTCTAAGTACTTGTACAATGACAACCAAAGGATATAAAAACAAAATTATAAAAAGATTAGTGGCTCGAGTGGAAATGTTAACTTTAATATTATAAACTAAGAGTAAACTAAACTTTTGTTAATAGGGTTATGTTATACGTATATGGAATGGTGTGTGTGTGTGTGTGTGAGGGTGTGTGTGTGTGTGTGTGAGGGTGTATGTGTGTGTGTGTGTTAGTCACTTTTGGGCTTGTATGACTGATTAGTGATAAATAGCTGATATTACACCATAGAGGTAAGTAGGTTCTCAGTATCATCATAATTTAGTTGTTGTAGTAAGGCAGTAACTTGCTTTTTGCACAAAGTTTTAGTGAGGTTGACTATAGATGACATCCTGTTAATTTTGTTATAGAGAAAACCACCAAGGTGGCAAAAAAACCGCTTTGAAAATTTCGTAGTACATTGGTGTATTTGACGGCGGTCTACGGGGTCGTAACGTCTTTTGAGATGTAAGGTCGTGGGATGGTAGGTAATTAATGAGTGCTGTTTTAGCAAGGTATTCAAGATAAAAAGTTGGCGCACTGTTAAAACTTTAGCCTCCTTATATAGAAGCTCTGTGGGGTAACGGTAGGGCAGGAATGAGGACACTTTTAAGATAGCTCTCTGAGCTCTCTCCAAATCAATAATTGTGGTTTTCGGAGCACCTCCCCAGACAGTGATACAGTAGGTTATCAGTGACTGAGCAAGGGCAAAGTATACTGATTTCTTTACTTTGTCATCAGCTACCTGTCTCAAGGTTTTAAAAATATATATATGAGCTTGCGTAACCTGGTCTTAAGTGTATCAATGTGTTCCTGGAATCTAAGGTTACCATCGATTATAACTCCCAGATACTTTACGTGTCTAGTGCCGCGAAGGTGAGTGCAAGTACATATAGTGTTATCGTGTGGTTCCGGACAATTGTGTGTTGTAATTGTGTAGGGTACTGAGGAGTTTGGGACGTTACCATTTGCTCTAAGGGAGAATGTCATGTAGTTGGTTTTCTCCACGTTGAGTGTTAGGACATTACAGCGTAACCACTTTGACACAGTATTGTAGCCCGATTGCGAGTATGAAAAAACTTCGTCCCATGTATCAGCGCTAAAGAGGAGCACCGTGTTATCTGCAAAGCTTATGATCCTACCTTTGGGGAGTGTGAGCATACCCAGGTCATTAATATACATAAGGAACAGAGTGGGACCTAACACGCTTCCCTGAGGAACGCCATATGAGACTGTTCGTTCGTCACTAATGTGTTCACCTATCTTAACGCACTGGGTACGCTCACTCAAGTAGTTCTTAAAAAGTTCTAGTTGAACCCCTCTTATACCTAAATTTTCCATTTTTTGGGAGAGAATAGGCACAGAAACCGTGTCAAATGCTTTTGCAAGGTCTAAGAATATGCCTAGCACCTTTTCCCCTCTGTCCAGGTTGGTGACAACATAGTTTGTCAAATCGTGTACTGCGTCGGATGTTGATTTGCCAGACCGAAAGCCGTATTGAGTTGGAGATAAAAGGTTGTGTTTGTCGAGGTAATCAACAAGCCTGTTGTTCATTATCCTCTCTAGAACTTTTGACAGGGCAGGTAAAATAGCTATGGGTCTATAGTTACTGACACGGTTTCTGTCCCCACTCTTATGGATCGGGTGTATGATGGATCTTTTAAATACTTTGGGGAATTTACCTTTTGAGAGGGCCAGGTTACAAATGTATGTAAGTGGGGGCACAATAGTGGCTTTATGTTTCCTAAGAAGTTTACTCGATATTCTATCCCATCCCGGAGCACAATCACTGCGAAGGGACATTATTAGTTTGTCGACCTCGTCTTCGTCCGTTGGTAGCAAAACCATTGAATTTGAGTTGCTGTTGTCGGGTAATTTAATAGGTTCTGGTGAGCTTATTATTTTTTCAGCGAGTTGTTTGCCAATTTCAGCAAAGAAATCGTTAACAGAGTCAACAGCTATTTTTGGAGTGGATGACAGTGTTAACAGTTGTGATGGAGATTCTTTCTTTTTTGTCCTGTTTGTTAAATTATTTATTGCCGCCCATAGATGCTTGGGGTTTGTTCCAGCTTTGCTTATTTGATTTTTTTCATATTCAGTTTTTATTTTCTTTAATAATTTGTTACAAAAGTTTCTGTATCGGGTAAAAGTTATTTTTAGATCATCATTATCTGGCGCTTTTTTAAATTTTTTGTGCAAGTTGTCTCTGTGTCGAACACAGCGAAGAAGCCCTGGAGTTATCCATGGCTTCATAATTTTTTTACGGTTTGGCACTTTGACAGTTTTTGTATTGGTCTCTATAACTTGTACTATTAAATTAACCATAGTTTCCGCAGCTACATGAGGATCTCGATTGTTATAGACGTCACCAAAGTCTAGCTGCGCAATGTCTAGATCCAACTTGTCATGATTAACACGGATTGCTGCTTCTCTCACAGCCGTATTTGTGGTTTTCTTGGCGAGAAACAGCAATACCGTCTCATGGTCGGTCAGTGCAGAATGAGCAACAAGTGTAGAAGCAGGCCGCTGACTTTTTAAGGCAAAGTGATCAAGACATGCTTGTTGTCTAGTGGGCAGTGTATGGGCGGGAAGTAGACCATGTGATGCCAACAAATTCAAGTAATTATGCTTGTTTGGGTCACGGCATAGATCGTGGATATTAATGTTTATATCTCCGCAAATTATTATATTATGGTAGCATGTAATCTTGGTTAAGGTATCGTTTAATGAATTTAAGAAGTTAGTGATATCTTTATAGCCTGGAGGTCGGTATACCTATAAGAACTGTATTTTGATCTACTTTTATTTGTAGGCAGTTGGCATTTAAGAATGTCGGTTCTTCCACGGATACCTTGAGTTCCCTTCTAACATAAACAACAACTCCCTCATTTTGTGAAAGATTGTTGATTGTGCTAAAACGGTCATATCCGTCCAAATCAGGTATGCTGTGTGTGCCAGGAAGCCAGCACTCTGTTAGTGTAATAATATCCCATTCGATTTTTGTTCTAGCTAGGATAGTATAGAAACCTGAGATATTTTTTGTAATGCTACGGATATTCTGATTTAGTATTTTGAGTGACAAATTTGGCTTAAAATTAGGGGGAACACAGTTGTCAAGGTCACAAGTCGCAGAGTCCGAGACAGAGACTGAATCGATATTTTGTGTGTTGTTCCGTAAGTTATCGAATTTTAACGGTATATTTTTCAATGTTCAAACTTGTAATATTGCTTTTTGTTTTGTGTTGCAACGTTAGAACAGTTGCGACGCAGATACTAGTTCTATGGAGAGGTGTTCCGTCAACATTATGTGTTCCTGCAAACCACCCGCGCAAATAATTAAGTGTAAATATGGGGTATGTATGATGTATAATATTATGTATAGTGTGTGCTTTATTTGTGATTGGTAATGAGGAGCTGTTTGTGTATTTATGTGACTGTGTTTGGGCTATTTTTAATATAATTTTTAAGCAATAGTGTAGATATGTGTAAATTAGTTGATTGTTAGTAATATTTTGACTAATTAAATAACTTCTAAACAAAACAGATTTTAATTTTGGTAATTTAATCAAGATAAATTCTAATGAGATGGAGGAGCTTAGTCACTTTTGTTTACGCAATTTTTTCAGATCGTCTTCCGATTTGATTAATCGACTGGGCATACCCTGCTTCTCGCGTACGTATACTTTTCCATTAGCCGTCCAGCATTGTTCATAGTCACTATTCTTTATAAATTCTCGTGCTAGGTAATGAAGACGTCTTGTCATGGCGGTGAGGACTTCAGAAATGTACAACGGATGTTTAGGGCACTTTTCGTACAGATGCGTGGTGTTGAGACGATTGTCTTTGTTTATCTTGTTGTAACTTTTAGTAGACGTTAGAAATTTTTCCTTGACTGCAGGGGACGAGAATTCCACAATAACCATACCAGTTGACTCTGTCTTGCTCCTCAGACAATAAAACATAGTTTCATGCCCCATGTATGCTGGAGCATATAGTTTGGTTCTTCTGTAAAAATTATAATGTGAAAGCACTTAGGTTGGTACCTACATCTTGCACAGATTGTAATATAAGTACAATATACATTCTTAGATTAGTTAGATGTGGGCGTCCAAGCAAAATGGGTCCCGTTGTCGGCGTTTCCGAGTTTTGTAAAGTTGGGTGAAAACATTGCATTTCGAGATTTTAATTGATTATTATTAAATGCTCAATTATCTACAATTTGATATACCTAGTTAGTGTCCATTAAAACTTTTTCAGAATATCAACTTGAAATGTCTGATAAAAACATATGTGCCAGTTTTTGAATATTTTTTCAAATACCTATTCTAGATACCGAATCTAGTCTGAACCCAATACCCTACCCATGGGCCCTTTTTGGTTGGACGCCCACAGATAATGATTTTAAGCACGTCTTCCCTTTTCCGAACTTTGCTCGACACACTGTCGTGGTCGTGTTAACTTGTATAGTAAATTGAAATCTAGTAAGTACCTACACTACCTACCTCCCTATCTAACAGCCAAGTTCCGGTCTTGACGAAAACCTACCTACCTATAGTACGGATGTCGACTAAAAATTTATTTTTTGTCCGTCAGATAGATTATTAATAAAATATTGGACATGTATTTTTTATTTTTTTACGTAATCAAAAGTTTGCGGCAATACATTGATTTAAAATGTGGCATGACGTCCATGTGGAGATTTTATTAAATACTGACTTGTGACGTAGCGAGCCATGAATTATTTTTAATTAATATGACAAAGCATAAAATACGTGTCTAATATTTTTTTATTATCTGACTGACGGACTAAGTAGTTTTTTTTCCCAGTGATCATCTCTATTATTGTGAAACAAATTTTGTTTGTTTTCAGGACTGATCGAATCTCCCCGCATGACCCACCAGGAAAGTATCAATTTGGCCATACTCGAAGATACGGTCAGAAAACAATTGGGTGTGCACTTCGATGCTGATGACAGGGAGTACCCTTAAAGTTAGTTATATAGTAGGGTTCTACAGCTATAAGTCCTTCTAAAATCACCAGTGACAACTTGACAAAGAGTCTAACCAATAAAAAATAAAAAATTGTGTATGAATGTGGATGTTTTCATTTACGTTAAGTTTCCTTCTACTCCCATAAGGAAAAACTGAAAAAGGCGTAGGTAGGTACCTAAGTGGAATAATATGCATACGCTCTACTTAGGCTAACTTATTATGTAGGTTACTACGTGTACGTTGTAACCTACATAATAGGTTCACAATTACAATATTCAAAGTATAATAGGTCAGACTGTCTCACTTACCTACTCAGAAACTTATAATATTTGTCATTCATGAATATATATTTATGAAGATATAATTTTTCTTTCGTATTTACATAACCGCGAATAAGGCCCCAATGGGGAGGGACGGGCAAAGCTAATTACAGATGTCACCACCGTAACTGGTTCTTGTCATTAATGTTTAAAATTGGAGATATATAAAAAAAAAAATTTACTGCAAAAAAAAAAACGCTAAAATGATCGTAGCTGACCTTAATGACCGTAGCTGCAGATTTAAATGCAGAATTAAAGAAAAAAATACTTGTCTAACTGGGAAAAAACCGGATCTTGTTGCAAGGTAAGTAAAAGTATGATAAATCTTGGATTTAGTTTCATCACCATTTTTTTGTTGACATTATTTAAATTCCAATTTTATCTTATTACAGACTAGAATCATACGATAAAAACTTTGGTATTAATAGTGAAGGGACTGCCGAATATCTAGAGATTGAAGACTAAATGTATGGTATTTGACAATTCTGACAGTACAATCAGCACCAGTTTTTATACGCCACCTACCGGGATAAAAAGTCAGCGTGTCTCCTCATTACACGACGACTCTCAACTCCGCATGGGAGTTGTGGAACTCGGCGAGAGTTCGGCTCGGGGAGAAGTATGCCCCTACCACGACAATCTCCCCGAACCCTGCTGCAACGCAACCCCGTCCAATCTTAGCAGCCTCGAGGGACGGAGTACCGGCGGCGGCCGACGAAATTAGGGCCACTGAGCCACTCAGGTCCTCCACCCAGTTATCCCTGGGCGGGACAAAGTACAGCTCAGTGACCACGGCGATGTTAATCGATCACTGCGCCATGCTCTGGAGCAAACAGATCCTGAGCTGCGGCGCAGTGGTTGATGTTGAGAGGGCATGGGAGGCCGTCACCTCCTTCTGCGAAGCAGTAATGCTCGCGAAGGAGGAGGCGGAACGCGTGAGGGAGAGGCAAATTCCCGCCCTCACGCCTTTAGCCGCCGCAGGAAACGCCCAGGGGTCTTATTATGAAGTATTAATGCCATCATTATTGCACTGCGAAAAAAGGACAGTGCTAGCAGCCTTGTATAGCTCCGTCTCTTACTAACACTGGAATAATGGTGGCATTAATACGTCATAATACGGCCTCTGGGCGTCGGGAATCGCAGGCCGATTCCCGGCCACCGTAGGCGCGTAGGCGCAGGCTTGCGGACGGTGAGCAATGGGTAGCTCGCCGTCCGATAAGGACCAGGCCCGGGTCGACGGCGCGTTGTGCTCCATGTGCGCCTCAAAGAGATGTCAGCAATTGAAGGGGTCCGATGGGACCGATGCCTGCCGGGGTTGCGGGAAAGTCCGAACGGGATACCGTGGCCCCTGGCAACGTACGTTGCCAGGGGCCACGGTATCCCGTCAGTACAGGCAACTGAAGGAACACGGGTGGGTTTTAGCCAGTAAGAGTGACACGCCCTCCCGCTCCACCCAGAGGGGGAGAAGTTATTTGATAATTTCCCATCCAAAAAAAAGGCCCCAATTACACTACTTACATATCATACCTATATTTATCATACAAATATGATTTCATATCTGTCAAATTCTATAATCATAGTTTTATGATGCTGTTCTTCATTTTTACATATTATTATTATCTACACTTATACAGGGTGGCCAATTAGGTACCTAAGCTACTTACTTACCTATACAATTTTAAATTAAAATTATTTTGATTACAACGAAAATTACCGGATATTTTTCTATAAGTATATTATTCAGGCTTGGCAGCTTTATACGGTGAATAAGATCTGCCTTATCTGCTCCTGTTTTATTCTTGACAATTTCGTCGCTTTTCATCGGATTTTTCATTAAATTTCATCATTTTCGCGTACTTTATTAGGTATCCCACTAAAAAAGTCAGAAATAGGTCTGCTTTTCGTATTCAAGACTGACCACGACACGTCCCTTTAAATAACCCTACAGAAAAAAAGACAAAATGGTATTCGTTAGACACTCTTAAGGATTTTTTTGAAAAATTGAGTCGTTTAATTCGTTTAAGAACTTCAGGATAAAATTAATGAAAGTATTGCGGTGGTCATACGGACAGTGCATAACAAAGCCGCATTTTAACTAATTAATAGACTCCAAACAACTGCAAAATTTGGCGTCAAATCAGAATGGGGGCTAAAAAAAGTTGTATACTTCTTAATTGGCCACCCTGTATGATTATATAAATGTCATACTTAATCAAGATGGATAACGATATAACTGTTTGATTTAGCCATTTTTGAGTTTAGACGGATGTGATCATATTTGTACGCTTGCTGTCAATTAGGATCCCTTTAACTATGATCATAGACAGAATCATATGTAGTTATTTTACCGTCATAGGTTCTTCATGTAAAAATGACTCGTACAACATCTCTGATCATATTTCAAATATGGCTCTTACTGAAGGTAAAATTTAGGACAACGTAGGAAGGCGAATTGTGTGCCATCTAGCGAGTATCAACGTAGTTTTTACGAGGTCAAAAAGGCGTGGACGGAACGGCTTTAAAATGTTGCTTGTGTAGAGCTCATGTGATAAATAAAATGCGCAACAGATGGCGCTGACAGTTTCATTACACGACAAGTTCGATGTTGAATGTGGTATGATGATCTACGAATACTAATTATATTTGTGGGACGGATTTTATATTTTAAAGGTATGGTAGATAGAATACATTTTATTGAAGCTTCACCAAAATTCAATACCTACCTAATAAATGTTATTTAATGTACTAGCTCATTCGGGGTTTGAACTGCTTTTAAGGTTTCCATGCCTTTAATACTATTACTCGGAATAGATCTGATGGACGTTGTATCTTGTAAGATTTCGATAATGCCGTCACAGTATAAATAAGTAACAGTATTATATTGATATGCATTTAGATTCCGAAGTGCTTTGTATGTGCTGCCGTACACCCTTAGTTCAATGATGGTGGTATAGGTGTAAGTTTGAAATAGTAGTGTAGGAGTAGGCTTATTATCCCTATAGTAGCATACGGAAGAAAAAAGGGGGATGAAGGAAGGACAAAATAAGGTAGTAATAGCATGCTTAGCATGCCCACCGTAGAAACGGGTTTTGTCCACGGAAGAATAGACAAAATGACAGATTGTGATTTTTTATCTGTCCCCCCTGTGAAAACCCCTTTCTACGGTGATCATGCTACGCGTGCAGAATATAACCCTTGTCGATACAAAAAAACTTAACGAAGTAAGAACTGATGTGATTAACGAAGTTTGCAGCCTCATAATATAGATATGTATAATGATTAGCAAAGTTACTTAAAATCAACTTTTTACTACTTACTGCCTACTTGCTTCCAGTTATATCAGCAACGAGACAACACTTCATACATATTTCATGGCAGTGAAAGTAGTGCCTACAAAGTTTTCTCGTGCGCTTCCTCAACTATTAAATGTTTCCTTGAACGCCATCTAATCGATCTAATTGCTGTGCGAAACTTTCCCGTGTTGTTTTCAACAAACAATGGCTACCGTGCATTAGATACGAAGGGACGGAAGAGAAGTCGCGTGACAAACCGCGGCGCATCGTCGCGCCTCATGTCATCATGTCACTCCGCACAAAACTATTTTCATACTTCCTTCGTTCCTCGTTGTTGCCTAATATGGACTAAAATATGCTTGTTAGGGAAATTATACTGGCGCACACGAAGACGGTGGCAGTAGTTAAGTATCCAGATACTCCGCAGCAAAGGAAAAGGAGGTACCTACCTCCAATTCCATACTCATAAGTCATCCCACTCGTGGGTGGAACATGGAACAGGCCATAGAGTAAATCAATTGAAAAATTAAAAACAAACCAAGAATACTAAAATAAACGTAATTTATATCAATATAAAAATAAAAGGCAACCTGCTACTCGGAGTCTTGTAATATTACCTTTCTATCTTCTGGCGACGAGACTCCAGACTCATTTGAAATAGGGTCTATGTCTTCCTCTTGTTCCGGGATTATAGAGGTCTTATATTTTGGTATTTGAGTAGCGAACGTTGATGACCCTGGATCACAATATACATAGTAATTCGAATTGTGCTGATTATATTTCATGTCCTTAATCAATTTCATCACTTGGAATCGAAATTCGAAATTTTGGGAGGGATTCATCAACTTCATATCTGGTAAAATACTGAATAAGAAATTTGCGTCTGGATCGTTCGATTGTCTTTCTGTTGTCTCCTGAGTTAGCGGAGGTTGAAGTAGTACTGGTGGTTGAAGTAGTGTTGGTGGTTGGGGAACAGCGGGGCCTGGTTTTGCTTGTTTATATGATGTGACTATTGAGTTGCTGGCTTTAATTGTTGCTGACCCGAGGTTAATTTCTGCTAGTTGCTGATTCTGAGGAGCTTGGTTCGGTTTTTTCTTGGCATTTAAAAAGTTTAACATGTCCAAAAACGGTCTCTTGCGACCTCTTTTTAATTGTAATTCAGTTACATTTTTTGGAGTATATTTTTTATTTTGTACTCTAGTGTGATAATCCCGTAGACCTTTCCATTTCTTTTGTAGATCTTTTACTGAAAATGAAACAATTTTGTTACTTTTAAATATGTTTTATTTGCGATCCATTTTGCTTAGAACTGAACTGAAACTGAATAAGTTGTTTCTTATTTTTTATACAGAAAAGAGAATATTACGATTATTAATATTAATTGATTATTAACTTATTGTAAGTAAGTACTTATTACGATTATTTACTAAAAGAGAGCGATCACTTTAGTAAGTTCTACACTTCTACTACCACTAGGAAGTACGAGTTAGGATTATCAGCAACAACAGTAGCTTGTCATTGAATTTTCAACTATCCTTGATGCCTAGTATGTACGCTATTATATACCTACCTCATATTAGCCAGTAATAATTACATTTACTATACCTACGTTTCTCTACAGTATTTCAGCTTTATAATGATGTGCACAAAGGCTACATTTTGCTTAGTGCCCGCTTCATTCGCTTCTCGCTGGAGCATAGAGAGGGATAGATCTCTTTCTCGCACGTACTAAACCTAGGCAAGTCAACAGGTGATCGATGAGTTGGTCGGCGCGTTCGGAATAGCTCGGGAGAGCCGAGCGGCGCGGCCGAACGCAAAGGATATGATACAATGAGTCACTGAGCCGAGCTGGTGAGCCGCGCCGCGTGAGCGCGAAACGACTGTTCATGATTTAGTAAGCCACCTAGTTAATTTTTGTGTAATGGTCATTACTAAAGTCAAGCATCAAGCATTTATCTACATAGTTGATATTATATTTCAAAGGAAACATGTGATAAATAAATAAATAAAAAAAACTAGGCAACTCACCTTTTTCAGTTTTGTCGTCTAAATTCAAATCGTCCCAGTCGTCATACATAATCTGGGCAATTTCTAGCCACGCCATTTCTCTGATACCTCTGTCATTGTATTCTGCAGTGTTGACGTTCCACAAACATGGTCTGCATTGCATTTCCTTAATGAATTGCCTAGTGTTATACTTAAACGTCATATTTTTGGCGAAAACTACGTAGGAATAAACGTAAACTCGTCATGTGTTGTAACCGGTGCGCAATGTGCGCAGACAGACTGCCAAGTTCCGCTCACAGCGCAGCGCGCGGCGGAGGGGCTCATTTTACCGGGGCTGCCATTGTCACTATACAAAAATCCAACAAACAGCCTTCGAAATTAAAGTGAAGTAGCTATTTGCTTAGGAGCTCACTGCTTACCATGCACTGGTATATTATTATAACACATGCCATTAAAGAAATGCATCTCATCATGTCCTCTTTCTCGGTTGCTAGTTCGCGTCAAATAACTTTGCCGCTCTGAAGTAGGCTACAAATGAGTAACCGTGGAGTTTCTTGCCGGCTCTTCTCCATAGGAAACGACCAATTGGAACCGTGCACCTAGCTTCTGACGTTTCATAAGTGCCCATGTAGGTTTATGTGAAATAAAATATTTTGAATTTTGAATTTTTTTTGAATGACTGCGCAATAGTCAATCTTCCTTATAACATAGTAGCGCGCATACCAGCGCGCATGCGCAACCTAACTTCAGAGCGGCAAAGTTATTTGACGAGAACTGTACTGTGCGAATAAAAGGTGCCGCATTTTCAACTCGTTTGAAGTGTCATGCGTTTTTATTTGTTAATATATTATTTACTAGCTTTGCCCGCGACTTCGTCCACGAGCTTGTAACCTTCCTCAAGAATTGGGCTATCCAATGCAAAAGGAATTTTCAATTCCGACTGGTAATCCCGGTGATTAGATTTTCGGCCAGATTTTCCACCGTAAAAAGTTGGGTGGGGTCTCATTTCCTACATTTTTTTTGCGATATCTGACGTTTCTATTACTCAAACCTCAGTCGGTCGAATATAATTTTTCATCCTTAAAGGAAGCAGAATCGATTGACATCAAAAAAAGTTTACCTTTCTTTATAGTCGTTTGGTTGCCAAACAATTTATGCTTGTCACAATGCATATGGAGAAGTGAAGCTGATGGTCAAGTAACAGGAGAACTCCTCAACGATTAACGTCCCTGCATCGGGAAAATCAATATTTAGTAAAAAGTGATGAGTAGTTGACATAAGGCTATCGTAACTTAGAAAAATGACAAACTGACCCACTAAAAAGCGAGAAATAAAAACTTTACAAAAACAAACCCCTTCCAAAAAACACTAAAAAGTGAAAAATAACTTAAATTTCGGATGTGTACTTCCGAAATTTAAGTTTTCGTTTTCGTTTTCTCTATTTATCACTTAAAAAACAGCCTACTTAAATTGGAAATATTTTCCAAAATGTATGGAATAACGTATGAGTTGGCAACCCCGCTAATAGTTTGCTTTCACGTTCCGCTGCCGACTGAACCAATCAGCGCGCTTAGCCGCGTAGTGTCGGTCGACACGCAGTCGATGACCTCGACCATTGGCTAAAGTGAGTCACTCACTAACAGTGCAGTGGTTTGATGTTACGTAGCTGCTCATCGTGCACTTGGCAGCAATATTGCCTTCACTAGATTTTGCTGCAAGAATGTGACCAAGTTAAATATCGATTTATATACTAGGTACTTGGTACGTATTTAAAAATATAAACAGACAAGAAGAACGATACAAAGAAATACGCACCACAAGTGTTGCTTATTTAAAAAAAAATACTACTTAATAAGTATCTTCATCTCTATTTGTTTTATCAATTAGGTACTTTGTTATGATTTGAGAAGGTTGTACCGGGCTGCGCGTAATTATCGACGGAAGTAAGTACCTAATGAATAACGGTCTATCGTTTCCAGGACAGCACTCAGATGAACCTGACTTTTCGGAGACCAGGGCCAAAGCAGAGAGAACGGTATTACTATTAACTTAATGTGAAGGTGTTTTTCAGTTCGCAACCTAGACGCTGAAATGTTTACTTTAAGTTTTAGTTTGTGGTAGCCTCGATAGGTGGCGCTGTACCACGCATATTGTAGTATGCGATACTGTCCTGAATACATTTTCTTCATCTGTTTGAAGTCATTTAACAGGCTGACATTTACAGTGGACCAAAAATGTTATTGAGAAGCTCCTCTCCAAAGGCTTTCCAAAACATGTTCGGTGATTATATAGGTAAAAGTACTTACATGAAATAAGTAAGTAGGTACCTACTTTAGATAACTACTCACATTCATTCATTTTCTTTCGAATGAAGTAGTTTGACTTTTGAGTTTGACTGATGACTGACATGACTATACTCCATTTGAAATAAGGTTAGACATTTAAATAAACAATTTTTTTACAGCCCGTTCAACCGATTTTGACTTATATACCACTGGAATAAGGATGGCATTATAAGCAAGACATTGTAACCACTTTCTGCAGTCAACAGCTGCCTACTGCATTTGTCATGCCACCAACACAGTAGAAGTCAAAATCAGTAAGATGACCATCGAAAAACTTCATATCAATACATCGTAAGGACTATTTCTGCTTGCAGCGCTCGGCGGCTATAGAACCGGGGCGGTAACAGAAATGTGGTCATCGTGTTCACGGGATTTTGTTTTCAAACTGCTTGGATATGAAGTTCTTCCATAGGTAAAGGTCTCACTAAAAAAAATGGCCACCACTTGGTCACTTCATCGCTGTATGTAATAAATGCATCATTATAATATAATGTACCTAGCAAGTTTACCTAACCGCAGCGGCCGCAGCTTTAAATTACACTTAGGTTAATGTTTGTATAGGCACACGTGTGACACATTATCTCGCTTCTTAGTAGCTCCTTTCTCAGGTTACAGCATCACAGGAGACGACATGGCTTATCAACGAGAACAAACAACTTGTTTGCGTGATAACGTTAATGAATGAGTGTCAACGACTTGCTTTTGTTTCAGTGAAAGCACGTGTGAAGGCTTTTCTTATGTACTTACACACGGCTACGCATCAAGCTATGGAAATCCAGTGTAAGCTAAACTCGCATTGTTCGGAAATCCTATACAATGCGAGATCAGCTTAAATTGAAAGTTAGAAGTTGGAAGTGGGATCAGCTATAGGTTGATGTGTAGCCGTGTGTCAGCAAGGTGTGGGTGTGATACTGACCATCAAACTGAGTAACTTTCTCCATGGGGTCGACACAGCAATCACGAAAAAAAAATTTGCCGTTCCATAGGTACATTTGGGTCGCGTAGGTTTGAAGTTTTATAGGGGATAGTTGATAAATTTTTCGCAATTACGATGTTCGTCCCATCGAGTAAGTTGTTACGGAGTAAGTTTGGTGGTCGGTACCACACCCTTTCTGGTACACCCTGTATAAGAGGCCCTAAGTTTTAACACTGTCGACTCCACCCACTTTTCGTAGAACTCATACGCCATGCCGCCATACATATTGGAAGTGAACCCTCCGGGAGGGCTGCCGGCATTACGTTTGCGCTAAAGTTAACCATCGCGGACGGTCAACGGCATTAGGTTTAAAACCGTGTTATAAAACACTGTTAGACGAAGTAAAATAGTGTTTTCAGGGGGTCTTGTCACTATACGTAGTATTCAACCTTTAATTTTTTTTGTGAATACCTAGTTGTAACTGTGAACGAAAAAAAAAAACCAGCACATACTCGTATACTTATAAATCTTGTTAAAATATACATCAGAATTTATTTTCACGGTTTGTAATGCTGTATTGGCTATGAAAAATTAGGCCTCCGTGAGGGCTCTCGGCGTCCCATATGCGACTAGGTGAACCCTCCACGAGGGCTCCCGGCACTGAACGTGCTACCCTCCGTGAGGGCTCTCGGCGTTCCATATGCGTCTAGGTGAACCCTTCAGGAGGGCTCCCGGCACTGAACGTTCTAAGTAAGATTGATCGTTTTTGATGTTGTTCTTAGCAAACAGGACGCGGACTTCGTGTTGTAATCTACTGGAATAGGTACCTACTATAATACCTACGTATGTAGATATACCTACACGGTGTAAGGGACACACAATACAATTTAATTTCAACTCTTTATTAGTGTCTTTTGTGGACATGATAATTATTCAGATTTGTTACAGTTGTAATAGAAATAATGTAATTTCGTTTAAAATAGGTTTTAATTTTTATTATGTTATTTATCTTTATATTCTTTTCTATTTTACGAATGTGAGAACGTTGTAGGCTTAGTGGACTGTAGATTTGTTGACCATCATCGTTTTGTTAAGTAGGTACTTGGTACTTGTTGAAAGACCTACACTATCCTCCTATAACTAATAACACTGTTATTTCAAAATATTGTAAAAGCCAATTATTTTTAAAAGAGTAACCGTGGAGTTTCTTGCCACTCCATGGGAAACGACTAATTGGAACCGAGCACCTGCTTCTGACGTTTCATAAGTACCCATGTAGGTTTATGTGAAATAAAATATTTTGAATTTTGAAACTGTTACCATGAATTCAGCATAATATGATTCTGGATCTCCAAACATAGAAATTTTCCGCCGGTTATTAAAAAAAACCAGCCAAGTGCGAGTCGGACTCGCACACGAAGGGTTCCATACTCACACTTAACCTACAAAAAACCACCTACATTCCTTTTGCAATACGTCGTAACACCGCACCGACGAATACCTTTAATTTAACTGCTCACACATGCTCAAACTCCTTAGAACCCTGTACATGCCCAACACTCACTAGAACTGATAGTGTAAAGTATTTGGGAGTGCAGATAGACGACGGTTTACGGTGGGATAAACAAATTGATGCCCTCACAACCAGAACGATGCGCCTGATACACATTTTCAAGTCTCTCAGACAGTCTGCTAATGCTGACACTTTGAAAATCGTGTACTACGCTCTATGTCAATCGGTCATTGGCTATTGTATCGCTGTTTGGGGCGGTGCAGCAAAGACTATCCTTCTAAGAGTTGAGAGAGCACAGAGAGCGATTTTAAAAGTCATGACAAAAAAACCCTATAGATACCCAACTACTGAACTCTACTCTGATTGCAAAGTCCTTTCGGTTCGTCAACTCTTTGTGCTTAAATCGACTCTTAGAAAACACACCAGTCTTCCTAAGTCCGACCCAAACAAACGAACATTTGTTATCCCGGGTACTCAGCACAAAACTTCTTTCGCTAAACGCCAGTTTTATACCCTAAGTGGGCACATTTACAATAAAGTTCATAAACATATAAAAATTATAGATTTAAATTCACATTCATTAAAAAAAACGTTAACAGAATGGCTACTACAGAAAGACTACACATACACGGAGTCTTTACTCACTTACATCGCCTAAATGAAAAAACGCACACTTACAAACATATTCACACATACTGACATACATCCACACACATTCACTCTATATTCATTCACACATACAAACCCACAACAAGCACATAACTCATCACACCACTACACATCCCCTCCACATTTTACTCGTACACGCACCACTATTACTGCTGTCAAGTTGATAAGGTAGATCGACACTGTCCACTGTTGTATAAAAATGAATTTATAAGCTAGACACTGTCTCTTAAAATACAGGTTAGCCTAGTTTAAGAGGCAGGGTTACATATAATGTACAGAAATTTTTGCAACACACTGTAATGCCTAGAATAAGTCTACCCACTAGTTATATCTATCTACTTGTGTACATTTCTGTAACTATTTTGTTAAATAAACTTTTACTTACTTTTACTTACTTTTACTTTACTTTTACATACTACCGTACATTATTTAGCAAATAAATGAAAATACTAAACGAAGAATTATTATTACTTTACAATCTTAAATATTAAAAATCACCAAGATAAGTTTGTATTTCATAATGATACTATTATGAAATACAAATTTATTAGAATTACAAAGTTATTTTTGTGGTTGTAGAAAAACACCCATATTTCAATATACCTTATAAATAGACGTTTTTTAGTATATTGATTATACACAGTAAGTATAGGGTACATGACATACAGAAGTTTAAAATTCCTAACTTGTTTAGTTGTTGAGATTGAGCTCGTACAAAAATGTTCTAAAACTGACCACTTTTACGCCAAATTTTCATCATATTGGAAGATAAAAAAACAAAAAACAAATGTTTTCTACTCGATGGGGTCTAGAAAATGACACCCCATATGCGAGGGGTCGTTTTTTTTTTACCAAAATCAAAAGTTTTATGTATGGAGACGACCCTTTTATTTTTAATTTTATTACATTTCTTATTATTTGATCTTGTAGCGGAAAAATGTAAAATGTGATGTGAATTTTTCAACTGTCTACCTACTCGTATTAAGCTTCGTGCAGACTATAGCGATGCGACACCGTTTATTGTTATACCGTGAAGTTTTCGTAGAAATTATATTGTTAAAGTCGCGTTGCGCCGTCGCGTCGCGCTAGTCTACACGAGGCTTTACGGTTCATGAGATACAGCTCACTGACAGACAGACAGACGGACTGCGGACGCTTAGAATAGGGTTTCGTTTGGCACCCTTCGCTAAAATATAGTTACAGCAACAGTTTGTGCTTCGATGTTATATCGTGTACTCATATAAACATAGTTTCGAAAGTCACATTTATCAGCTTGTTTCACTATTCCCGAAAAAATGCCATTTCTCGCAGCTGTCACATTTCGGTAGTATTTTTTCGAAAGCGAACCGACCGCAAATGTTTCCTGCAACTTATGGACCGTTGCCCTTTCTCCCCGGGCCTCAAGAAGGGCTATTTAGTTTGTATGGGCACAGGGGACCTATCCCTTTATTAAGATTACGAACGGGCCACTGCTCCCCTGTCGTTCGTGACCAGCCCCACAAATTATTTCCGGATAGCCATATTGTTGGATAAGTAGAGATTTGGCGAAAACGCAAAAATAATATAAGGGATTCAAAAATGTATCTAGCATTTGGACTGTGCAGACATCTAAATTATTTGGGACCGTAGAGGGAAATTTATTAATGGCATCAATACCTAGCCATAGATCTTGCAAAAACTTCTTTAGTCGGAAAATTTTCATCTTTACATAGGTACGTGTTTAGGAAATAAAATCATGATGTTCAAAAATTGTTATTTAGGATGAGGCTATTAAATCAATAATTTAAAAAAAAACAACCATGATTTTCTTTGAGCAAAGTGGTAGCAAAATTTGCAAGAAGACATCTGTATTTAAAAAAATAACAAGGTGCCTTACGTTAAAAATATTGTTCTTTATTTTTTATTCTTTTTTTTTTTTTTTTTTTCCTCGCCTTTTTGGCCTCGCACAGATCTTTTTTTATTTAATTTTTTGTTCGTTTTGCTGCTCCTTTTTTATTTTATATAATTTTGTTCTTTTTTTATAAATATTATTACTGTTTGTACCTATTTCCTGTGCGTGTCCCAAATAAAATATTTTTCTTTCTTTCTTTCTTTCATGATTAATTAATGGCTTGTTAATTAATTATGTTTAATGTATTTTTTTTTTAAAGATTTGGTGGACTCACCACCTGTTTTCTTAAATCTTCTAGAATGAATCTTTAGAATGCAGCAGTTTTGTGCACACAACTAAGTATCATCCAATTCCAATGAATTACACCGAAAAAAAAGAAAACAACTCGTTACAATGAAATGATGATGTAGCGTCAACCTACACTAGACGCACCTTCATTGTTCTGCCAAATGAACAAAAAAAAAACTTTTTGGCTTTTAAATTTAGTCAAGGTTCCAATAACGGCGTCGATTACTCAGAGTTTTTGTTCCATAGACACCATGATTGATATCCTGGAGGCACGCAGGACCCATCACAGATTGATACGCGTCATTAGACTAGTACGGCTAATCGCTGGGCTACGTGCACTCTTCACGCTCCGTCAACTTCAGGCTTATTATTAGAGGAACAAGAGTCAGGATTGCTCAACCATTATGTGATGGGGACATCGGCCATCGTCGTCTAAACAATCATATATGATGGGATTACGTTGGTTACGTTGCCTGCATAGTGGCGTTCGAAGTATCAAGGAAGTTTAGTAAGTATAAACGAACAGGGCACAGTGTCCGAATACGCACCATCCACCATTTTTAAATACAACAGCATTTGGATGGAAAAACATCTGCCACTCATCTTGGGGTAAAACTGGTGATCCTAATTAGATTTCAATATCAATGGTATTATTATTGCGGTACAAATTGCCGAAAGGAGAGCATATAAGAGTAGTGATGGCCTAGTGGTAATAGCCGCGACTTTACGAGTTGTAGGTCGTAGGTTCGAACCAGGCGCTGAACTTTGTGTAAATGATTTCATCACCACTGCTCTCAAAACGGTGAAGGAAAATATCGTGAGGAAACCGGCATGTCCTAGAAGAAAAAAAATCGAAGACATGTGACATCTACCAACCCACACTGGGGCTCACGTGGTGGATTACAGCCTCACCGAGAGTATTGATAGTGCAATCCAGACGACGCGCCCCACTCCGCTCCGCTCCGTACTAAAGTACAGCTTACAGTACAGTAATCGCGGAGTGGGGCGCGTCGTCGTGGATTGCACTATCTGTAGGCCTGTCCCAGGTCCCAGCCAGCAGTAGAACATTATAGGGTGATTATGCTATTGTCGAAAGACCCTTGTTGAGGCTTCAGTGTTTTCAGTGTTTAGTAAAGAGGTATATCCTATACTATTAGGCGAGCAATATTTGTATATATATAATACGTAATACGGGCTGGTTACCGCAACTCCACGTCAAAGCGCGTATTTTGCGTACGGATATTTGGATATATATACAGGCAGAATTTTTAGTCACCGTCCAAATTTTGATTAATCTTTGGCGAAAATCATTGAATACGTGTTTTTTCTTTTAGCACCACTGAATACAAAAATATTGAGATATCACATCACAAAGTTATTATATACCACGCAGAGCGGATAATTCTTCCTAGAAAATTATTTAATATGAAAATTTTACGGATCGATTTTTTTTACAAAAATGGAGTTAGTGAATCATAACTAATGCCTAGAAAAAATTTGGACGGTGACTAAAAATTCAGCCTGTATATTTGTAGTCACGTTCTCGAAAACGGCCCCTAATGATTTCGATGAAAGTTGCAATATAGGGGTTTACAGGGGCGTAAAATCGATCTAGCTGGGTCACATATCTTGGAAAATTCGTTTTCTCCATAAAGTCGCCCGAAGTTTAGAACAAGATGGCTACCTTAGAATTATGTCATGGCAGCATGGAATTAGTAAGTATCCTATCATCATGGCAGCATGGAATTAGTATGTACTATAGGTACATGGAATTAGTATTAACTATCTTATACTATTACATGAACATTTGAACATTCTCTATTTTCACCCAAGCAGAGCCCGGTCGAGTAGGTATCTACTTATATTTATTAGGGTAAACTACTTACATACAAAGTAGGTAAAAGAAGAAAGACGTGACTTGTTCATTATTTTTATAACAAAAGAGATTACATTACCATAATAACGTTGTACCTTATGAAGAATATCAAAATAATATTGTAATAATACGAACAGACAGTACAATATTAAGTTAGTAGCTGTACAACATTGATCTTTCCTGTGTTATAAATGTTTCTCATAATTACTACTAGCGATTGAAAGTAGAAAATCTAAGCGGTCACACAGACAGACCCTAATAGCGACTTTGTTTTATTATTATGTAAATAACAAAAAAGACAATAAAAAATATATACATTAACATCTATAAATAGATAATTATAGTTATATAAATTAGTACATAATATAGTAGACATTAGTTGCTTCTTTCTTAATGGATAATGACAAAAGCGTTGAATCAAGGCTACCAACACGGAAGTCCCGAAAATTTTAAGACAGTAGGTATGCAATACGTTGTAGGTACCTACGGTAGGTACAACACAAAAGGTGTGGGGAACCTACCTACATACTTTTTTATCTTATGCTTCAAGTTAACAGTGATCATAAGCCACACAACAATATCGGCCAGGGGAGCTCTACTAAAAGGGTTCCCGTGTTAGTAAAGTAATGATACAAGGGGAATAATTTCCTGCTGTTTATTATATTGAGAGGATCCTGCCTGTGCGCAATTCGAACTTATTTTTGGCTCATGGCAATAAGTTAGGTAGGCTATTCAAGGCAGCTAAAGGTTCCACTGGGAAGCACTATTATCTATTAATGAGGGTCTTTTATGCAAATTGTTCCTACCCAAATAGCGTAACGAGGCTTCCTAACGGTACGGGGGTCGTTTAGTGGCCTACGAAAAGGATTGAAGCTATTAAAAAAACAATGATGTATTTTTTGTGTTTATTCAATAAGGATCTCAGGAAGGAGGTGGTATTTTTATGTAGATTAGAAAATACGGCCTGAAATCGATGAAAATAATTAGTAAAAAAAACATAATAGGAAAATAATGAAAAAATACTTTAATGGCATCACGTCATTTTTTGACATGAAATGGACAGTGATAGTGTAAGGTCCTGTTATGGAACTAGTAAGTATTCCAGGAATTAGTATTGTAAGTATTTAAGAATTAGTATTATAGTATTGTAAGAATTAGTATCTATTATACCAGGAATTAGTATTGTAAGTAGGTAGGTACTTTACTTGTGTTAATGGTACAAAGGGTCCTGTGAAGTCAAAAATGCTAGACGACGGCCAGACACCTACCACTTTGCTCCGAGGTTTTTTATTTTATTCAAACGACCTCATGCCTACTAAAATCTATTCAAATAAAATCAATTTTAAAACAATACTCTAATTTTAAATAATAGCCACACGATTTCTAATTTTCACAACATTTTTTTTAACTTTCTTCTCCACCACAAAGTTTTCTCATAAACCGATTCAGATGGGAAATGGTTCCGTTTCGATGTTATTATGATTTATGGAAACAGCTCTCGCTTAGTGAATTTTTCTCTGCGTTCACCGAAGCTGGAAACATTATGTAAAGATAAGAGTACTTTCTCTTCAGAACTTGGCTAACACCGTCGAATTTACCGCTCATCGTAAATATATCATTTATGACGTCTTAACTTGAATTTATGATGATGTAAAACACCTTTCTCGTTTTACTTCGCGTCAATATTCTTCCACATCGCATCCAATTTGGTTGATTGCAGTTAGAAAGTTTTAGTTATTATCCTTATGTGGAAATGTTGGTATCCTACGTTGAGGTACATTTAGGTGTTATTTGTGTAATAATTATGTACCTATAAAACAATATAAAAATCAATTGCAAATGGCGCGACCAAACTGAATATATTTTTTTAAATTTTGTTCTCCTCAATACCGGGGTGGTTATGGTTTAGAAACAAAAAAAAAAATAGGAAAACCCAAAGGAATAGCCGCAAAAAAACGAAAAAATCGTGGTACAAAGTTCACCGGGTCACCAACTAGTAAGTAAATAAAATGCTAAAGTATAATCTAGTGTCCTTTTACAACCAAGCTTTACAAAATGATTCAGTCAACACTGACCATCTCCATGGCTGCCATGTAAGTAGGTAAGTACTTGACTTTTTCGGAATCAACATTCCGAAAAAGTCAAGTACAACCTACATATTAGTCCTTTTTGTACTATATATCCGTTCTTACTCCTACCTATATCTCTCTCTATTACTTACATCCGACAAGACTTACATCATCACGGCATTATGTAAGTAATTTATTGTAATAATCTTGTATTGAAGGGCAGTTCATCACCTACCGTCAAATTCCATTAAAATTACACACATTACTATTGTTCGGGTGTAAATCACGCGAGTGCTGTGATTCAGAGAAAATGACAGATAATTCAATGCTTTTCGTATAACAAAAGGTTCACGTCAGCGACATCTAAGCGTAACGTTATCTTGAGCGGTAGTAGGAAGCGGCTGTTTCGTAAGACAACATGACAAGCAAACAATGAACGAAATCTTGAAGGACTATTCTTGAATCATACGATATATTTCAGGCAGGTAAACCTCGAAGTAAATTAGACTGTACCACTTTTAAAGAGCTCCAACTACAATTAATTTTCAGAAAAAGAAGAAGAAGTGGCGCAACGAACCCCCCAGCAGCACACCTGTCTGTTCAGTTAGAAAAACTTGATTCTATAGAATAATAGGTATACATATGCAAAGTAACACAGAACATTAAATTAAATTATTTGCCATATGTCAGCTAGCACACGCCAATATACTAACAAATACAATAAAAACTATATAACTACTCAAGCAAAAAATAAAAATGTTAACAAGACTTTATACCTAGGCGATCATACCTACCCTTTGCGGATAGGTCACGGAAGCCTCAAAATATTCGCTCACAACATCTACCAGACTGACACAACGATTGTGGGGTCCAAAAGCAAATCCGCCACTGTTGGTCTAATTTTAGACCAACAGTGGCGGATTTGATTTAAGACCCCACAATTAATGCACAACATAAGTACAAAATTGCATAACCACATGCACTAAGAATCTTGCTTAATAAAGCATGCGGTTCAGTCATTCGAGAGACAGCATTGTTTATCGATGTACATGGTCTTACGTCACATGCATGCAATGCTATCATAAAGAGGGACTGAAGAATAGTCGCCATGAGTCGCGTGTCGTAAGTTGAGGGACAACAAAGGGTCGATTTGTCGCAGCATTGTCGCGGTTACAATGGCAACCGGGTCGAGTGGCTACGGAACCGCGTTAATGTGCCTAGGAGACATGCTTGGCTAGCCGTAGAAGCTTTTACTTCACATTTCGTGACTACTTCGCGTGAAGGTCTACGTGTGTTTCGATTTAGGACCATCACAGAACAAAAGAGAGGGAACTCTCATCTTACATAATCCACATAGACCACAAATACCTCGGGAGGCCTGCGCCGACTGACGGACGGGACGGAAGAGGATTATAAATTTATAAATTCAATTTATTACTTATAAATTGAAAAAGGTATATATTTCAATGCTCGGTGATCGACCTTGGAGCATCGCAGCGCAGTTTTCTCTGGAGCATCGAAAAGCACGCTGGAGGATACCGCCGCGGTATGCGCTGGAGTCTGAGAAATCAATCTCAAAAATAATCTCATTGTTCGGTAGATAGATAGCCTATTCTGTTCAGGCAATTTTCCGGTCCTGTGCCAAGCTCGTCCTTTGCTACAAAGTCGAGGACTACTCGGAAGATGGTCTGGAAACTGCTGCAGGGGCGTTTGTTGCGTCTTTTCTTCTTCCCAGCTAAAGAACTAAAAAGTGGTGAAGGGCGGGCGTTTTGGGGGACTGTCTTATGTAATTTTGGCGTTCGAAAATTCTCAGCCTAGTTTGATTTATTTAACAAAGAGAACATAAGTTATTAATATCCACTCTAATCATTAATTGATATTAATGCCAAGTTAAGTATGCGTTTATGTAAGTAATAAGATTATCATCTCTTTTGATCGCGCTATAAACTCGTATGCTAAATGCATCGTCAGTTATTTTACCAGTTCTGTTTTAAGGCTCGTATAGAGGCATCATATTCACCGCTAAATGAAACATATGATTAGGTACTTGTAACAACCTTAATAACAACATAACATAACCTCACTCCTGTAATCGAGAAACGTTTAGCAAGAGGTGTACCTTATAGTACACCCACATTTCGCCAGTTATGTTTAAGTCTCATGTAATAGGAGACGAGTCTTTGCCATTAACCGGGTACAAATCCAGACTCCGGGCTGCTACTGATTAATTCCTGATGGGAAAACCCAAAAACACTTCGCCCGACCTGAGAATCGAAACCAGGATCTCAATGCTCAGACGACCGGCAACCTTAATAATAATAAGTCATAAAACTATAGGCGGTAATTATCGCTAAGTAATATTTGACTGGTTAGCAGTCACTGGTAATCTAATATCGCTTACGCATGAAATTGAATCCTGCAAGATAAACAATGAATTGCAACATCGCAAAATAAATTCCCACGGGAATTATTATTTCATTACATAAAATTAATCTTGGTAAGTGACAAAGTTGCGCAAACAATGGATTATAAGACAAACAGCGGGGGTATAAACTGCATAGGTAATCTCATTTCAATAAATAATCCCGCAAGATGGTTTTACTCTAACCGTTTAGATTGCCTTTGCGCATAATTTTCTTAGTAACAGTGCGAAGTAGATCCACAGCCATATTTTTTGCGAACGCTAATGCATCTGATAGCGGAGGAAGTCGTCGACTGCGGCAGCCGGAAATTGTATAGCATTAGAGGGACATTAACCGCTATGAAAAGGACACCTCGCCCTTATTGCATCTGAAGATTAGCAGTTATTTAATGGCGTAATATTTATCAAAACTACAATCAATAATTGTGCATAAATAATTACTTCCACACTGCAGCTACTGTGGCCATATAGCCGGTGAAAACATATTATATGCGTAATATTGTACATGAACGTAGGTAGGACCTATGAAGAAATATATGAATGACAAAGGGAAGGAATGAAATGGCGAAATTAACTTACATCTTCCAGGCCGGAGCCATTAGAGTCGTCGCGATCCATATCAAAGCTGTAGTCGTTAATGCAACTTTGTTCGCGAGCCGTGACCAACAAATTGGATCAAAGTGTGAGCGCACTATGTTTTCCTTTTTTGCTCCATCATCGCCCCACTGGCCTTGGCTTCATAAACCCACGGACAGCCAAAAAATTACAGGAAAAACGTTGAATGACTCAACGAAGGAGATGACTATTTATTTTTAGACAGTCTATTGTGTAACATTTTCGTTTCATGTATATTTATCGACTTATATAACAGATACAGAAATTATTTACTTCCATTTTATCGGCATAAAACGTACTGAATACATAATTTAGCTCTTCATGCTCCATTAGATTCTAGTGAACTGTGTAATGTGAATAAAAGTAGGGTATTATAGTACTTATGTAGCTGGAAAGAAACAAACAAAGCCGCTACCACGCTGAAAATTTTATTTAACATTAGCAAGAGGTTTTGATTGCATTACTAAGGAATCGAAGACGTTTTCAAAACTTACACCATTATATGTATAGTAATTTATAGCGAATCAATTACATCTGATGAGTCCAGAGCCTTGAAGCTATGATAGATTGATTGAACTTTCCTGCGTCTAGTCTAGCAATCATGCCGATCAGTCGCGCCTAAATTGGCCTATTTACTGATAAATTTTCTATTATTGGCTATCAGTACAATAAATTGTGTGCTATCAGTTAGAGAGCCTTGACTCTCTAAGTCTGGGGCCAGTTTCTTATCACTTGGCGAAAAGTGGATTGAATTGGGTCGGTACATTTGCGAATGCCATGTTTATTTTGAAAATTTTCTCGTTGATATACGCACGGGTTCACGTAAATACAAATTAAATTGTATTGTGTTCTATCTGCGAATTTGTTTACGAGTTGTTTGTTGTACCGAATACTTACGTTTTATGTAGGAAGGTACGGTAAAGAGTAGCTCCAATTTGCATAATGTATTTGTTTACGAAACAGGGACATAGGTACTTTGTAGGTATGTAGGAGAGAGGTAGGTCTGCGTCTCGGATAACTGTTTAATATTGTTTTCAGGACGTCACCGTACAGGTTTTCACTTCTTAAAATAATCTGGTTAAAGCATATCGGTACGAGGTAGTCGCGCAATGACACCTAAAAAAATTAGAAAGCTTTGATAAGAGCCCGTATATGTTAAGCCCGATTAGCTAATGTTGCACAGCTACTTCCCATATTAACTAAAACAAAAGTACTTAGGTACGTTTCCGGTTGAAAACAAAAGTCGGCACCAAATCCATATTCTTCATTACCAACATTGCAAAAACACCTCTTCATAAACAATCCAACGAAAAACTAAAATCCAGATTTGATAGAGTAATTTGTAAGTATTTAGCTGAGGCTTACCTAATGCGGCAGATTGGCAGACACGCAACTATCGATGTGTCATAACTAGATGATAGGTATTTCGAAGGAACGTACCAATTACACCACGAATACCAATAACGCGTGCGGCAATCAGTCAAGTCATCCGCGACCGTTGATGTTCATAAGTACGTGGGCAGGGGGGCCATGAGGCATCACTTGGTGAGACACGTCTTCTATCTACAATAAAAAAAAAACCGGCCAAGTTCGTGTCGGACCACTCACGATGAAGGTTTCCGTGGTTGGGACGAATTTATCCCAAGAACAAACTTAACTTTGTAGTTGAAAAAATTTTCTCCAGTACATCGATATACGTCACGGTCAATTTTTCAACTCAATTTTTTTTATAAGTGGTAAAACTACAAAGTAACGATTTTTGGACACTTTTCTTTTCTTGTGCTTTGAGATCTTGCTTCTTGCCAAATTTTATGAATTCAGGTCAACGGGAAGGTTCAGATATAGGTTTAGGTTTTAATTAATTTGAGAGTATCAAAATACATAGGTATGTATGTGAAGTTTGATTTTTTTAGAGCTCTAAGGGACCGTAGACCTACGTATTTGATATTAATTTCAACTTTCAGTCTTGATACCTTCAGATATTCCTGAGAAAAAGAGTCTTTACAAACAGACATAGGGATGGAAGGAGAACGAAGTGATCCTAGTATATGGGTTCCGTTGTTTCTTTTTGAAGAACGGAATCCTAAAAATCGGAAAAAGAGTTTCCTGACTGCCTGATTCACTAACTGTCTGTCAGACACCTCACAGCACAGCCCACACCACCGAGGATAGATACATGTTTGAAAAATGTGTTCCTTTAGAGGTTGAAGACGTGGATCTGTAGAAACCCAACTCTGGCGTGTGTGTGACGGAAGGTTGAAGTTCGTATGCGAACGAAGTTGCAAGTAATTGCTAGTAATTAACTTATACGTACTGCTTCACGGTGAGACAGTTCTTTGAAACTGAAATAAGTACCTAGTGGTTTTATGGCATTTACACAAATGTTGAAATAAAGTTAATTAAATGAAGCGAATCATGACTAAGTTAGTAAATCGTGATAACTCTTACCTTACTTGGAAATTCTAAATAAGAGCGGTAATGTAACTAAACGTGATGAAGTAGAAATAAATTGTTCATCAGCGTTCCTCTAAAATAAATTAGACTTGAAACAAGACAAGTTAAAAATAAATACACCAGTCAGTCTTTCAGTCTCATGTCAGTGCAAGGCAAAGGAACAACGGTTGATGATGATATTTTATTCCATTTTTAAAACAAATTCTGTCGTTAAAATAAAAAAATAATTTCCTTGTAAACTCGAATCGCATGGCCACCATAGATCTAACACACATGCTTGCACAGCTGTTGTGAAAACAAGCCACTAATACAGTGCCAATATGGAATCGCACAGAATTCAGACCACTTCATAATTTGCCACTTGACATTACCTAATTGATGAATGGACCTACGGATTAATTAACTTCTTGCTCTATTTTTTTAATTGATAACGCCCGCGGCTGCGTGGTAGCGACTCATCATTCTTGTTGACCGAATAATTTCGTATGCATAGACATATAAAAACCAACTTAGATACATTTTTGAGTTATATAAAAATAAAACATCAATACTTACTTAATTTATAGTTACTAACCTTCAAGAGTCGAACATGTTTGAATGGACAAATGGAAGTCGTTATTCATAAACAGATGGGTCTCTCCACAGCTGGATATAGGCGTCTCCCATTGTTAGGCGAAATAAACGGCCCTCGACTTTCGACTCCCAATAACTCACTGACGTCAAGTTAAATCTGCAAATTATAATGAGAAGCTTTATGATATCATCAACAAGATATTGGTCCATACCTGATTGGCGCTATGCAGTTGTTAAAGTTTGTTTGTGTTGTATTTTAGAGAGGCCATGTTCAGCTATAAATACTTATAGTCTGCTATTAATAACTGGGACTGCGCTTTTTAAACTGCTCTAAAACAATCTACATCGCCACATGGGAGCTACGCATCAAAGACCTGACGTCACACAAAGTCCTGCATCGCGCAATTAGAGTTTCCGCGCGATCGACATTATATACAAGATCCCAACTTCAACCGTTGGACAGTTGCCCGTCAGAAATGACACCCGTCTGGTCGGAGGATCCTGCCTTTTCTAAAGAGGATGAATGAACTTTAAACCCTGTTCCTCATACCTCTAAAAAGCTTTCGGTCCAATTTTGATGGGACTGATATAGTTGAACAAAAAGTAGTTCTACCCCTATCAAACTCATGTATACAGGGTGTTTGGCGCATGCCATGCGCCAAACACCCTGTATATGCGAAAATTTTGCTTATGTTTTGCTTTTTAGCAGCATATAGAGAAATCGTTTAAGTCATACAACAACCCAACTCGGTCAGTTCTCAGAATCAATATACGGTAGGTACTGAGATATAATTGCAACACCGAATGCATAACTTCATAATTATGATAGTTTCTGTGGTACCGTGACGTTCTCGTTATACGCCGTCATGCGTGCCTGCCCCACGTGCTTGTGGTGTATCCGAATATATTATTACACCAATGTGGTTGAGCGTCACGCTTTTTTCACTTACGGGGTTACCAGACCAGTATCGACACAAAGTATTGGTGCGAACAACAATGTCAGCGTTAAGTAAGGTAAAGAAGAAAGTATTGTAAATACTATAGAGTATGGAGTGGATGAGCTGGTGACATGAAAACTTTGAAGTGTGATTGCGTACTGATAATATGGTGAACAAAGAATGAAACAACAAAGTGAAACCTAATAGGGATGCACTGACCGCCAATAAACTGCAGGCAGGATCATGATTTCCCATGAAGAGAACACAGCTCGTGACACAGCTTTGATTTAAAGTAGACCAGGGCCTCAAGTCTGCTATTACAATGGTGTCAGAATGGTCTATTATTGATTTCATAATTGTTGATTTTGACAAGTATGGTAATCTACTAACATAATGGCGTCATTATGACTTTCCAATGGTCAGCCACTGACACTCCATTGAAAGAAATGACATCTACTGGTAATCTCGTACATAATGAAAAATGAATGACTGACTTAGGTGGTAATCTGCTAAAATTTTGACAGTTCCTTTGATCAGTGACCTACCATGAGAACGTCATTGTGCAGTAATTTCTTTTAATTCGTTATGAGTATCGTGTTTGTGGAATACAATGATCAACCAATGATCGATCATTATGAATTTAGCAGATTACGAACTTTTAGCAAAATGACAATGGGATCGTGTTGGAATGACGAATTTATAAAAATAGCAGACTTGGGCCCCTGTTGGAATGAAATTCAAGGAAGCGTTTAGTGCACATGACACATCTCCTGATATTATGAATGTTCCTGATTAAATTGTGTCGCAGCCTAGAGCCCGAAAGTAAATCCGGTATTAGAAATATTCACGAGGTTATAGACGGGACAAATCATGCGCTCAATATAAATCGTGCAGAAGCTGTAACAATGAGAGCATATCAATGAAGATCCGATTGCGCTAAATGCAAACCAAGTAATGTTTTTTTTAATCCGTATTGGATCTAGATCATTCATCTTGGCACCACTGTGGAAATTAGCTCATTTTCTAAATCGTACTTATACAAGAACACAAGTAGAATAAATACAAATGCATCTCCTAGTAACGATTTATTTTTGTTACATATTCCAAAGATTTGATATCTTAACAGATATGGCGCTATCGAGATTCGATCTGACGAGTTTTTCTAATTATAATATCTTTATTTAATGCATCAGGACTGGAGACTGTATGTAATATTGGTAACGTAATGTTAAAACGTTAAGTAGAAGATAATTTAATTATTATTTTACTACTTCATTTATTTTTTATTAATCAAACAGTTTTCCTAGGAATCACGCTAGACGAGAAATTACAATGGGGACCCCATATAACATCTCTCGCGGGGCGGCTAAGCTCGGCCGCTTATGCTGTTAGAAAGATAAGAAAGTTAACAGATGTAGAAACCGCGCGTTTGGTCTATTTTAGTTACTTCCACAGTATTATGTCGTATGGCATTTTACTATGGGGTCGGGCTGCTGACATTGAATCCATTTTTATTTTACAAAAGAGAGCTGTCAGAGCCATTTATAATCTAAGTCGTCGCGAATCTCTCAGGGAACTATTTAAAAAGATTAATATTATGACGGTACCTTGCCAATTCATTTATGAAAATATTATGTATGTGAGAAAAAATCTACATCTTTTTAATAAAATAAGTGATAGACATAATTTTAATACTAGAAATAAAGATAAAATAGATCAACCATTTTTCAGACTATCTAAAGTAAATACATCTTTTATGGGGTACTGTGTTAAATGTTACAACAGAATACCTTGTGATATATTAGAATTAAATGAAAGAAAATTTAAAACTCATATAAAAAGTACACTTTGTAAACAAACATATTACAAATTAGAGGATTATATCTAAGATAAAAATGCTTGGAAACATGCTGGTCCTGCTCCATAGGACAATTTAGAATCTAGACAAAATCTAACTGGTTGCTAATTTAATTGTATAATATAATTTTTTTAAACATTAATTTGATATTATGTGATTACTTGAACTCACACACTGACTTATTATTAGTAGTACTTGTTAAAATGTTAAGAATATCGTATAATTTTACAATGTTTGTAAATATGTGAGCACCATTATGCATCTATCACATAATTAATTTATGTCATTCCTTCATTTTTCATTCTTTTTACCTATCGTGGTATAGTAATCTTATTCTAGGTGCATCGTCTTCACATATAATTATATAATTAATGTATACAGGATATTGTGAAAATATTTTAAAAGAGTAACGGTGGAGTTTCTTGCCCATTCTTCTCCATACGAAAACGATCTTTTGGAATGGGCGACTAGAACCAATTTTTTTTTTTTTTTTTTTGTAAATGTTGACGTTCTGCCTTTTTGTGCCTAATTGAAATAAATTATTTGACTTTGACTTAACTTTTTGAAGAGATGAGAATTTTTCAATATTAGTTTAATTATAGTAGTAAACACACTATCTTTAATCCAATTAATTTAACTATGAAGATGCAAAGACATCACTAGGTACAGGGAGGATTTTATATGGTAAGTGGCCTAGGACTAATAACTTCGATATATATATATATAAATATACTAAGTATAAAGAAAGATCATGAAAGTGCTGTATTAATCATGCAAAAGCTGGTGGATAATAATTCTATGAGTAAATGTTCAACAAATTAAATGATACTGTTCTTAATCATCATTATCATCAGCTTCTAGCAGTCTACTGCTCTTAACCACTCTCAGAATATTGTAAAAGATGATATGGCTAGAAAGAGGGTGAACACCAGGGTTTGCTGATATGTATAACAGTCATATCATGAATGTATTTATATCACGGTATAATTGATATTTATGTATCCTACCAACACTTGACAAAAAGCTACAATTTAACCTGACATGTACTGAAATAAAAAAAAAATGATCTACCATTAAAAATACTTAATATTAAAATTTGAATTTTGTTGGTTATTATTTATCACACTTAATTTTTTTGTTATGTTAGTGTTATAATAAAAACGTCAAATAAATCGAACACAACCTTTTGTTACCTACTAGCTGCGGCCCGCGGTTGCACCCGCATACGTCTTGATCCCGTGGGAATATCGGGATAAAGGGTAGCCTATGTCCTCCGGGTCATGGTCTACCCATGTGGCAAATAACTCCGTTCAGCCATTTTTGCGTGAAAACGTGACAAACAAAAAAAAAATAAAGTTAGGATTAGAATAGGTACAACTAAAACACATAATATATAAACCACTTACAGAATGAAAATCGCATCTTTTTTATACACGCATTTTTTTTTTTTTTTTTTAAACGTTGTTCCCCACACTGGGAATTTCTCCTGTATCGTGGGTGCGTTTACTTACATTTAAACTCACATCGCAGTCAGACCCGGAACAACTAATTGTAGGTCATACAAATATTTGTTCCGTGCGGGGATCGAACCCTCGACACGCAGCGCAGCAGTCAATCGTTTAAGCACTGCGCCAACCGTGCCGTCAATACCTATTTGTATTATTTAACGAACTTTTACGAACCACGGTGAAACTGAGATGTCGACTAATAGAGATACAGCTGTATGGATCCCAAATTAACTGGGATAATGGCAGGAGGATGCCGATGTCTGTGTGTCAATGTCATCCAAATGTGTTGACCCAAATGTGGTATTAATTTTTGCAATCATTGACATTTTATAATATTAAGAGGGAACAGGGCCCGCGTTTCTCCATACAAACGTATTCCCCGTTTTTCTTCCTGAATAATGCCTCTAGAGCTGTAATATTTTTTTTATAAAATCAGGGTCTCTAGAGGTATGTCCCTATCATTTCCTTTTTTTCAGCAATTAATAAGTAAGGAAACTATGACCCTCCAAAAATTACAGAAATGCCCCATTTTTACCGCCGTGATTAGAGGACTACCAGACTAATTCGGAAAAGTTTTTAGCATAAAAGAAAATAATAGGAACCTAGACATACTCTTTCTTAAAATTTTAATGTAAAAAATTATTAAATCGGCTTAGTTTTCGAGGAGAAAAAAGGAGAATGCCAACCGTCGTTTTCGTCAAAATTTTTGTGATATAATCGGTCTGAGCTGCAGTTGTCCCTATCGCACTTACTTACTTACGGGGTTTAACTCGGTTTTTCGGACGCAGCGCGACGGCAATAGTTTCTTCAAATACCTATTTTTCAAATTCCTCGCAGCCCCTGTTCCCTCTTAAGTAAGGATAATAATTCCAGCCTATTATTGTCAGCCAGCCTGTTATTGTTATTGTCCCACTGCAGGGCTAAGGTCTCTTTTTATACAGAGAAGGCACGAGCATTGGTCACCACTTTTGCTTAAGCAGACTTATTAACTAAGTCCAGGTTTCCTCACGATGTTTTCCTTCACCGGAGTCAGTAATGTTCAAAATATAAGATATATAAATAAATATGATTGAAAAATTTACAAGAAAATAGAATTGATTATTGTATTATTCAGTTAATACATCACGCCTTGTTCCTCGAAGGGTTGGACACAGGTGTACCTGTAGTACACCCACATTTCGCTAGCTTTGTTGAAAGTCCCGTCTAATAGGGGGCGAGCCTATTGGCATCAACCGGGCTGCTACTGAGAAATTCGTAATGGACAAACCCAATAACACATTTCCCGACCTGGTAAATATCCATACTTAATATTATAAAAACGTGAAAGTAGATTTTATTTACACTTTCTTTGTTACCGAACAGGATAGGTATGAGTATATATATATCGACCATACCATACGCTCAAATCAAAGTTGTTTTAATACAGTAAGTGCAGACTGCACAGCCCTTATACCATGAACATAATTATTCATTAGTTCTATATAAGAAACTGGACGTCAAGGCCAGAATATTTTTGTATGTAGTACCTACAGGAATGTCATGCTTGTCACTTGACAGCTACGGTATCGACTTCGAATAACAATAGGCATCGTATCTAGCTTCACTTACCATTGTGTATCTATTTGTAAGTATGTACGATGGAGACAAAAAGGAAAGGAGAAAAACTAATATATATTCAAATCTTGAAAATGTAGATATGTTTATATCATGTCTCATAAGTAATATAAGTAGCACCCTGTATACGAGAATGCTATCAAAATCAATGTCGGCTTTCTTATTTATACCTCCGAGTTAGAATCCTTTAGGGTAGGTAGGCTATAACTAATCCGACTTCTTTCTGCACATTGATATAAAAAACTAATTTATTCGATGGGAAATATATTTTTGAGAACTTTGCAACTTCTTATGTTTTCACGCTAAACTCAAGATGGTGATGGTGAAAAGATAAGTAATAAATAAAACAACTATTAATTCTAAATGAAGTCCATAAATCATTCAAAGTTATGAATTAGTGCGTATTGCAGGGCTATTCACCGCACGCCCACGGCAATGGCTTCCGCCACTTCGCCAGTAGCCCTGATGAAATGCCTCATAATACGCCGACGGAATGCGACTATCGACAATGCGCATGGGCACTCAATTATTTTACATTACGTGTTGAAATCGCAGCATTTCGCGCCCATTCGTTACATTACCCTGCTGCTTGTGAAACGTTTACAGCTGTATGTAAAAACAAGGATATAAACACTTCAGTAGCGAATTATGTTGGTATTGTAGACACTCACAATTAGTAATGGCTGTGTGTAAAGTATTTATTTAAAGGGAAAGGGAAAATATTTTCCACTTATAAGACTTTAAACATGGTTATATACATGACCATTTATTTGTCCTTAATTTGTAACCAGTAGAAAGAAACTTTGCCAATCTCTTTTATTTTGATCATAAACTAATTTCAGTTTAGGATATTGATTTAGCTTAAATTTATATCTTCCTTTTATATCTATAGCTTCTTTTAATCAGGGCCTCAAGTCTGCTATTACAATAGTGTCAGAATGGTCTATCATTGATTTCATAATTGTGGATTTTGACAAGTTTGGTAATCTACTACATATATTGGCGTCATTATGACTTTGCAATGGTCAGCCACTGACACTCCATTGAAAGAAATGGCATCTATTGGTAATCTCGTACATAATGAAAAATGAATGACTGACTTAGGCGGTAATCTGCTAAAATTTTGACAGTTCCTTTGATCAGTCACCTACCATGAGAACGTCATTGTGCAGTCATTTCTTTTAATTTGTTACGAGTATCGTGTTTGTGGAATACAATGATCAACCAATGATCGACCATTATGAATTTAGCAGATTTCAAACTTTTAGCAAAAATGACAATGGGATCGTGTTGTAATGACGAATTTATAAAAATAGCAGACTTGGGCCCCAGGTTCATCTTCGTACTTAATTATCGGCTTAATAAATCACACACTTGGTATAATTCACGACATTAAGGCGACAATTACCGAGTTTTAATGATTTTATGCGTCTAAACGAGTATGTAATAAAATGATTTGGAAAAAATATGTTAAATTAAAACATTTTCTTAATAACTTAATATGTGGATATTTTAGATTATGTTTATATTACATAGTGAAATTAATTTGTAAAGTTATGTCTAACGCGGATAAAATACTGAAAATCATGCAAAATCTATCAAACGTATTTTTCTGAAACCTTCAACATTTTAAAGATAATTTAATTATTGATCTTTAAGTAGGTATATCTACCTACGTGTTTTATTAAAATACCTTTTGTTTTATGTATAATACTCGTAAATTAATAATACCTCTAATTGACAGGGACAGCGCTCCTTGATGGACGAGTCCTATTACTGGCTGGACATACGACGCGTTGCGTGAGCTCAGTACAGAACACGCAAGCTTACCACTCAAGGTCACTGGCATATATCTGCGTCTTGATAATGAAGGAGGCTCTGAAGTGTGACCTTGTAGCATTTCAATTTTGATATTTGGAAAATCTGTTCAGGTGGGTATGGACTCAAGTCATTTCCACGAGTTTTGCTCTCGGCAATACCAATTGAGATAACAGTCACTATGATCTGAACTTGAACTTGTACAACTTTAAAAAGATCAAGATTAAGATCTTCCATTAACTCTTTTATCCAAATAGTTTAGGATAGGTATTTCAACTATACAGGATGACGGTGGACATCGACGCGAAAACTGTTACCATGGATTCAGTAAGTGATTCTGAACACCCTGGCGTTTAAGTTTTTTGTCAGGTATTAAAAACAATATCAGCTGTTCCATACATTCTGTCACAATGACCACTTGGTACACTTTTCTATGAAAAAGCAGATTTTTTTTAATAACCGACAAAAAAAATCAGCGGGTTCAGAATCATGTATTGAATCCATTGTAAAAGTTTTCGCGTCAATGTCCCTGTCTCCCTGTATACTGATATACCTACTATTAATATACCTACTAATACTATGTTTTATTCTAAGTTATGATGTTCTTGATGTTATACCTTAATGATGTTGACCTAAAGCACAAATAAAAATTGAAACAGACTTAATTGAATTTAAACTTAAAACGAGCTTCACATAATATCAAAAGTTTGGGCATTCTAATTCTGTCTGAATGTCCGATTGTTTAAATTAATTTGTATTTCACCATCCCCTCCGTTGTTCCCTTAATTAACGGTTAACACCCCCGACGCGTTTGTTACGATAAATTACAGACGAGATTAAACGCACGTGTTGCAAAAAATACATAGATACAATTGATATACCTAAGGGTCTGAACACACGTACCACGACCACACAAATCGCAGCGACAAAATTTGGGCAAGCAGTGGATAGTGGTAAATAGTGTCGCTGGATGCTGCAGCTTCCTGCAGTTGCGTTGTGATAATTACAAAATTTCGATTTGGTTGCGTTCTTACTAGTACCTAGTAGTGATGTGGTTACGTTGTGTATTTGCATACCGATAGACTCCGGTTGTGATAGTGTGGTCACGTCGACGCAACGTTGTGGTTGCATTGTGGCTGCGACGTCGTCTTGATGTGGTTGGTCGGTATCGCCCACCCGGTTGATTTTGACGGCCAAATGTGGACCCTGTAAATAGACTATTCATTTTCATACAAATTTGCGCCCGTCCACGTGGAGTCGTTGTGGTGTGGTTGTGGGACGTGTGTTCGGATCTTAATAAAAACATATGGCAAAGAACGACCTCACATAAATGTCATCAAAATACAACCGTAAAAAGGTATCACACTTTATTGAGCAGATTTTTAGTGAAATACATTAGCACCGAAGTCTTTCCGAGACCACCCACACTTTACGATCCCAATTTACCTATCCGGCCTGATTATTTAAATGATAACACGAAAACCGAATCAATTAACGTCAATAAAACTAAAAATATGCAAATGTTTGACAACATTAAACTTTTTGTTTGAAAAAGCTTAAAGCCTCGTTCAGACCAGCGCGACGCGACGGCGTGACGCGACTCGAACAATACAAATTCCAAGAAAACTTCACGGTATAACAATAGCCGGTGTCGCGTCGCGCTGTCGCGTCGCGCTAGTCTGCACGAAGCTTAAATCGTAATAATACTGAATCATATCTAAACATCGGAACCACACATCGTTAATAATGTGTGCTAATGTCGTGAAATATGATACGTAATTACCGATTCCGAGGTCAACTGCTAAACAATGACCACGCCTTGCAGACTGCAGTGATATTTAGTTTCAAAATCAAACTAACCTTCCTAATGCGAGTCACGAAGGGAAACCTAAAATATCATCGATAAACCGCTTACAGTCGACAACTGCAGCTTCTCAGATTCCTTTTATTTATTTATTTTCACGATCTTTGGCGAGATTTACATTATTAGATTTACATGCGTATACGTTTAGGTACGTGTTTTTAGGGTTCCGTTCACGAAGGCTGCCAAACGGAACCCTATTACTAAGTTTCCGGTGTCCGTCCGCCCGTCCGTCCATCTGTCTGTCGGCGCGGCGGGCTGTCTCATGAACCGTAATAAGTAGATAGTTGAAATTTGATTGTGTATTTCTATTGCCGCTATGACAACAAATACTTATTAATAATAATATAAATTTAAAAGAAACGTGTAGCCCACAAGAAACGCGTCTTTGTTCGGCGTTTTTTGCTAAATATTGTATGGTGGAACAGAGGCTCTTCGTGTGCGAGTCGGAAACTCGGAATAGCAATAGGCCGGTTTTGTAATAAAAGCTCAAACACTGCTAGTAGGTACCTACCTATCTTCCCATCTATGACTAGGTACCGTAATGAATTAGGTAGATTAGCAATAAAACACTTCTTTTTAACGCTATAAAATTTTACGACTATACAGGTCTGCTCGAGTCGAAGGGTCAATTAAGTTTGCTGTTTTTATATTACTTATATAATTAATAGGCATAGGTAAATAATAGGTATTATGTCTCGCACACCGTAAAATTAATTATGGTCACACTTATTGTGTAATTATTTATAAAAGTTGGATAGAGAGATTTCATTTTCTAAGGAGTTATTTAATAGGTAATAAATTGAGAAGACAAGGCAATAGTTTTAAGGAAGTGTATAGAGTGCCGGTATTTGCGGCATACTAGTGGCGCTGCCTCGGCCAGGCTAAAGTGCCGCTAACATACCATTATCAATGTCATTGTCACTGTCACTTGTTATTTTGTTTGATTGTTGAGGTTAGTTTGGTGCCCGTTGTATTGATTGATCGTATTTGTTTTTGATAAATAGAACTGAAGTCACTAAAATGACTGAATTCACGTCATTAAAGGATTTAGTGTCATATACCTACCCTATTGCAGATTATGAAAATCAACAGTGGAAGCGTGATACACGTAACATAGAATCAATGAAAAAAGTATGTCCAGATAAATTGATAAATTACAGAAACAACACACAGTAATGAAGAATTACAATACTATAGTGTAACATTTGCGTGTTCAAGAGGTGGTCGAAAATTTGAAACAAAAGGTCACACTGCGTAAACATTTACTTTTTGAGAAAAAATCAAAAAGCATATGAAAATGGCTGAAAGGTAGGTTAGGTTAGGTTAGAACTGTGACCACACAACGGGCCAGGGTCCGTTTAGGCACAATAAGAATGTAAAGTTTTGGGAATGTGGTGTTTTCCATTCTCTTGTATCTATATGGACCCTCGTGCATTGTGTGGTCACAGTTCTAACTTAACCCGACCTACCTTTCAGCCATTTTCATTTGCTTCTTAATTTTTAGCCAAGGCGTTACGGCTACACTAAGTTTAGCCAGCTAAAGATGAAAACATGTATCGAAAATACACATTATGTCGAATATTACTCTCTCCTCAAAAATAAACGTCAAAAAGTAAAGTCTATTCTATCCAAAAAATAAATGCAACTATAAGAAAGCGACGGGTTATAAAATGCAGTGGTACCCCGACGTACCGTACAATGTTACCCCTTGCGTCTTTTTAAAATAATGTAGGTACTAGTATGTCGCAAATTGACGGCACTCTTATCACGGCTGTGTATTAAGTGCCACTAGCGGCACTCTATACACTGCCTAGTTTTAAACGTTTTTTCACGTCTGCATTGGGCAATAGGTGTACAATCTACAATAAAAAGCATCAAATTATTTCCGAGAAGCAGAAATGTATAAAGCAGATCGCCTTATGGCAGATAGGTAATCTGCCTACAGCATACACGTAAATGAAAGTGAAGGAACCATAAATACTTAAGATCACTTTAAGCCAGTAATTGTGCAGCAATTTGGTATCGATTGTACAGACGGCCGCGGTGTGCTGGTGAATGCATCGGATAGTGCATCGGTCGAAAGGGTCGCGGTTACGGCACGGCCGCCTCTCACTGCGCGTGCGCCGGCCAAATGTCATCGCCAACTGCGCTCAACAACGTAATTATACATAGCTCTCTGTAGGTAGGCTGGTAGGTAACTATTGTGGGAATTATAGAACACAGTGCATTTGCTTGTCTTCCTCGAGAAAGCGAGAGTGTTTATCTGAATCTTCCTATGTTTCTCGTAGGAGTCAAATGAAGTCATTGTGGATAATGGTTGTTACAGAGATATATAGGTGACAGAGGATGACCTTCTCCATCAACATTAGCACAAATTTTTGGTCTTCTTATTAACTGTGGGCGACGGTGGGTAGTGTTGGATGAAGAAAACAGACTTGTAATACACAATCAGATTATAATAATTCTGGTACAGCACAGCACAGTATGTAGATAGTTATGCACAAAGTAAGTACTAGACGTATCACAGAACGCGAGATGATTTAGTGGCGCACGCGCTGCCCGCCAACCGAGAAGTGAAGTCCACAATCGATGGCGATGCAATGGCACGCCCCACCAACTCCATCGAGCGCCACATGATGGCGCTGGCGTACCGGATACGACTCGATTGCGACACGGCCATCCTGCTTGCACACGTCCTCGTGTGATGGTTACCCTGCAAACAAATAGTCCACGAGAGAATATTGTTCCACTCGGTCACTCCTGGTCCTGACTAAACTCTAGATTCATCGGGTCAATGAAAATAAAGAAATTTTAAAACTCGACTGAAGCAAAAACTGCCAAGCTTATAGAAAACCTCGAGTAAAACCTCTAACGCCACGGCTCTCCAGCCGACCAGCAATCGCATTGCTCTCTCACATCCAGCGCATGGATCAAAACTTCTGTACGCATATCCATCAAGTAGATCGCCCGTGTGCATCACCCACTGACTACACACTACGGTCTCTCCAGACCACGACCTCCGCCAGAGATACACGCCCATCGCGCACCCACGGACTACTTGAGTTGCCTCAAGAGACACCGATGTCTACTGGGCTACGACTAAGTACTCGTACTAACTACTGGTACGGTCGAACACAATACGGCCGATAGAATCCCTTACTCGATTTTTCATCACGACTTAAGCTTGCTCATCATCAACAAAATCCTTATCAACATCAACAAAGTCAAAGTCAAATAATTTATTTCTAACAGGCACACAAAAGTCACTTTTGAACGTCAAAACATTGTTCAACTTCAAGTGGTACCTAACTTTCTTTTTTAACCTATCGTGTGCATATTTGTATGTACGCTTAGAATTTAAAGCCTTTAGTGTATAACGATCACCGTCCAAAATCTCAATCACTCTAAACGGACCTTTAAACTTTGGATCCAACTTCGTCTGATTTCTTTCTTCATTTTGTAACAACACAAAATCGCCAATCGCAAAATTTTGAATTTTCGCCTTTGTCTTGTCAAATCGGGTCTTGTCATATTCGGCACAGTTTTCAATATTGTCTGCCGCGCGCTCACGCGTTACCTCTATGTCTACATCGGTCTCTACATCGCTACACACCAACGATAATGGTCTCGCAGCTTTTCCTATTAAAAGCTCCAGAGATGAAGCTTTTGTAGTTCGATTCATCGTACAATTTAACGCAAGTTGAACACCTCCTATGCTGTCCTGCCACGATCTGTTATCGCTAGTCTATAGCAGTTAGCATCGATTTGAGGACACTCATGATGCGCTCTACCTGCCCATTTGCACGAGACGAACCTGTCGCTATCAGATGCAAGTTGATATTCTTTTTCACGCAAAAATCGCGGAACTCTACTGGCAAAACATCGTTCTTGATCCGCTATTATGCGAGTCGCAGCCCCAAAAAGCGCTACACTTTGAGTCACCGCGTGAATACTACTCTTAGAGTCAATGTTCGCCGTATGGTAGAGCAGCACGTACTTCGTAAACGCTTCGACGTCTAACGATAGTATACTATCCCAAAAAAAAAGTCGAGTCTAACGTCTGGGCTAGTACACTATCCCAAGCGACGAGTCGTTTTTAATTCTATCTAGTGATAAAATACGATACTATATCGACATTTTGACAGATTATATGGATAGCTGATGAAATAGTTCGACTAAAACACAAAAATATATTCCTTCTTATCGTTCTTTCCGCTAAGCTTACCCGTCGCGTCTATATGAACCGTGTGCCAGGGGTCGTCACCTTAGGTATCGGGTGCAATTTGGCTTGAACTTTACCGGAATGAGATTTCGCGACTTTTCACGTAACGCAGCTACCTACAAATTTTGTAACATACTGAGACATTCCTGGAAACCAGTAATAATCGAAAAGCTTTTCAGTCGTCTTTTCAGCACCGAAGTGAACGATAGAGTCGTGGAAATTATTAACTACCGACCATCGGAGAGCACGAGGTAAATACGGTAAGCATTTAGACCTGCCATTGCGTTGAATATTTCGGTGAAAGACTCCTGAACGTAGCACGTAAATCTTGGCTAGTTGCTCATCTAGTTGATTCTCTTCTAAATCGGTTATGGTTTTAGAAATCTCTACATCGCGCAGTTGTTCGGCTTGAAGCCAATTGGGAGAGAGTTCAGTAACGTCAATGCGTTTTGGACTTATACGGGACTCTACTGATCGAATCGAACGGTACAAGGTTTCGTGAAAAGAAATCTACATGCGACATACGTTTCCCCTCCCTATACATTACGTCAAAATCGAAAGACTGCAGAACAGCCCACCATCTATGCACCCGGGGAGTCAGTTCCTTCTTCGTTTGGGATGATTTTAAGGAGTTATAGTCTCAGGCCTCTACTTTTCTGCTATTGGGTCTGACCTGGCCAGACTCTTCCTCAAAGAAGTGAAGTCTACAATCGATGGCGTGCGCCCCACCATTTCCATCGAGCGCCACCAGATGGCGCTGGCGTACCGGACACGACTCGATTGCGACATAGGGATTACTTAAACACATCCGAAGTTGATGCATTAGAATTGATAAATTACGTAATAACTTTCATGAGTTGCATTTGTGTAGTACATAGAGCCTGCTTGACAGAGCCCTTTGGCATGAGGAGCTAGAACACCTCCATTCAAAAGCGGACGAGAACTATTTATGGTTTTTGGTTGGTATATGTGTACAAAACGTAACGATGATTAAAATTATACGAGCCTACAAACCGCATTCAAAACACAAACATCACAACAACCATAACTATTTTAAATTAAAAGCAATCTAGAAGTCATCCATATTTTCGTCTTGAAAAATTACTAAAACGAAATGCGCCATGCCAGATAATACAAGACTGCAGCTTAATCACAATAAATAACACCATTGTAACTAACTTACCATAATGTATATATTTTGTCTGCTTGTGACAATGAACTAAAAGATTACATGCCGTATAGTTGAGAACCGATATTATGCAGAGATATTTCAACGTAGTTTATGAGTAAAGAGGTCAAGGAAGTTGCGTACAAATCAATGGTGCATGGGTGTGCGACACTTCCTCACTTTGTGCTGTTGACAATAAACAAAATGACTGTCCACAAACAATGAACACTAACTTTGGGGTCAGCAAAGATTGTAAAGCTACAATGACATTACTGAATAAGAAATGTCATTCAAACGAAATTACACAATCTGCAATTGTGACAATGTTTTGAACATAATCAGCACTTTAAAAAATTGGGACCGAGAACCAGAACGAGCTCTTTCGAAATTTGTGAGATCGATATTTTTCGCATATCAATAACTTATGTCATAAAGGGGTCGCAGTGATCGGTGACAATTTCATTACACTAAGTGACATGCGGGAATGAAACGCCACCACAGCCCTCTGTAGAGATGTGTTGATACCATAAACACATGTAGTTTATTTACGGATGTCCCTTCACTACCAAAGCATATTTAACGACCGCAACCAAGCTCGCAGGAAGATATCATTAATAAAATAACATTAACAGATCGTTTATTATACATACTTTAAGCGGAAACATGAAATTAGAAATAATATTTACTTTTTTGATTTGTGTGTTTGTAACATATTTTAAAATACACTAGTAAGTCTAAACATTTCACGAATGTGTTCTCATTCACTCCCCCTTGCAACATAATAGTTGAGGTTATTTTTAACTTTGTACTTGAATTCTGTCTTACTGATGTGATAACTACCACACATGACCGTATTGCTTTAGTAGTTCACTTAGGTAACATGCTTTGCGTTACTGTTGGTTTTTAAATTAAAGTAGTATTTGAAATAGTTTATTTTAAAAAGTAAAAAGTATACATTCCTAAGGAGGAAACGATTCAAAAGAGGAAATTAATGTTCACAATACAGGTGCAAGCGCCGAGCTTTGGAAGGCAGTATTAAATTCGGGCCATAACTCTACGAGTACTCGGCGAGCCAGACGGAAGAAAGTAAAATAAAGCAAAGCTCAAATGAAAACAAGAGCAGGGAAACTGCAGTAAACAATGTAATACATATTGACATTCATTTTATTCGAAAAGAAAAGAAGTGTTCAAAACAAACTCATTTACATCTCCTATTGTCCACAGATGAAGTAGCTTTGCTTATAAAGCAATGAATTTAAAAAATATATAACGGTGAGCTTCGTTCCCTTCAATTGCCCCCGTTCGTGTTGATCTTGTTAACTTCCCAAGCACGTTGGCTCCCTTGCGAATATAAAAATGCAAAGTAGAAATGTGGGCAAGTGGTGAATGCAAATTTTATCTTTCTGCACCCCAAGTTTGGTGTTTGGATTTTCTAGATATACTATAACAACATTTTGTTTTTCTCTGTCATGTTCAAAACCATTATAACATCCAGATTTACATTCACTTTCTGTACGGGCTATACCTATGTAATTTTGATCCAACCGTTTGATTGCGTACTTCCTTAGTATTACATAAGGTATAAAAAATATTTTTAGTATTAACCCATTTATGGTTCACAAAACAATTTTCCAACTAAAATGAACATTACAGAAAAAAGTGTATCGTTGGTGTCTGTACTAATTAATGAAAATCATTGTATCACAGACACCAGCGCCTTCCAAAATAGGTTATAAAGTAAATTGAATATTCGAACGTGTTATATAGTAAACTAGCAAAAAAATAAATGGTAACAAAATAAACAGTAAAAGTAATTTAAGGTACATAATTATGAATGATTTCATTTATACAATTTATATTAAGCGGAAGTACCTAAACAGACAAGACTCCTTATAAGCAAGTGTGTTGTCGGAGTCATAGACTCGATAAGGACATCACTTGTCGATGGTATCTTGGAGCCGTATAATCAATAAGTAAATCGTATAATTTCATGAGCTTAGAAATCGATCGTTGAATTATCACTTCTATTAATTGTTTTACTCCTGTTAGTGTTTAATTACTTCAATTGTTCTAAAGAATGGCCTTGATGGCCATATGTGTTAGTAACATTACCATAGGCGTGGAGCAGTCCAGATAATTGGGTGTTTGCTTTTTATTGGAACTCCGGTTCGTGTCCCGTCCATATTGGAATGTTTTCCTACTAGATCGTGAAATGCCACCCGACAACGGACCCGACCACTTATTTATAACATTGGAATACTTACAGTTTTTACTGAAGGCAGAACGTTTATTTTATAATTAGCTTTACCATTTAATACTAATAATTAGGACTCTCGTGTATGCGTCGAATGTTAAGTATTTACTTATTTCTGTTATTAATATGACTTCTACACAATTTATGAATATTAAAGAGAAAAGGAATAAGTATAGGAATAATATTGTTTGTAACGTTTCACCTTTAGACAAGACAAGCGAAGCACTAGTAGATATGATTTTTCATACCTAGGTACATACCTATATTCTATTCCTAAATCCACCCAGCTTGCCAGCCCCAGCTGGCTTTCACAGACAGGCGCGACTCTGGTAGTACAATTTCCATAAAGTTTTCATAGAAATTATTCTACTAGAATCGCGGCGCGCTGTCGAGTCACGCCTGTCTGAGGAAACATTTAAAATTTCCGGTAGCTTTTGCCATTAAGCTATCTACTCTACGGAGTCCTTTACTTTTACCAAAGTGCCAGGAATACATTGAGTAGACAGTATTACAACTCGTAAACCAACAATGTCAAAACATTGCAAAACATGGCTATAATCTTTGTCATTTCATTTTAAATTACGACTCCTGCTTACAGATGTAAGTACACGCGGGACTGGTGCCGCTGGCGCGTAAACAAAGTCCACGTTATTATATGTGACCGTATCGGGGGAAATCACTAGAGTTATAATAGTTGACTACCCATTTGCATACGAATGTGTAACTTTATACATTAGTGATATGTGTAGATGTGACGCGTGCCGTGTGCTCTTCGCGGAGTCGCCTAACTGTTCCCTGACATCCCGCGACGGACGCGCGGGCGCTGCGTCATCGTTAACATTGTTGCGACCAACCCGTTTTAGCAGTACTTTTGAATAGGCATTAAAATAATATGTCCGGTTACTTTAGAAGAGCCCCTGTTAGAGTGGTAGTGTCGACTTCTCAAGTCTCAGATTGTTCACGGTATCAAAGGCGCATTTTTGCAAGTAATTCTAGACATAACGCGACCGCAATTACTCTTCGAGGTTGTCCAATGAACAACTCATGTCCCCACGTTCATTGCGTCCGCTAAGGTGTTTCATATGAGGCATATTTGGAATAGCTGCGAGGATGATGAACTTTTGAGCGGCGTTTTGCATTCTGCGTCTATTTCAGTATCGTCGGACGCATGCAGTTACGCGTCAAGCTATGTTTATAGCGCACCGGTGTTAACTCAATTACTCTTACCAGTGTTACAAATTCCTTTAGCAACGTAAAACTGCAGACGTTACGCACTGCGCGCAGGAAATGGGTAAAATTAACTCATTGTTAAAGTCTGCCAAAGGTGGAAACAATGAGTGAGCTCAGCAGACGTGGTCTGTCGTGGTGTCGGACATAAAAGAACAGTGCCTAAGCAAGATCGATAAAATAACAGTTTTATTTTAAACCAAAACATTTAAAATGGTTAAATTCCAGTGGAACAAAAAGTCTGTATTATTTTTCTGAAATTGCTGAAACGTGAAGAACTGGCTGGTTTTTTACAACGTTAACTTGGAATTGGAGCTGACAAGTACGTACAACGAGTTCTACTTACTGGAACTATGTATACTAACAATTACGTGGATACAAGTTATGGTCGTTCCTAGAACAATTACTGTGCGATGTCACAGCAATAAAAGTGTTTCATTAACCTTCACGAATACTCGGGATCCACCTGCCGCGGCCGCCGCGTGTTTATGTGGTGCGCCGCCGCAGTTAATATCCATGAATAAGATACAGCAATACCTATCTAATAGGCTGTCGCTAAATAACAACACGCCTCGCACGTTCATTTACGCACTGTTTATTCGTGGAGGTGCTTAATACTACTTATAGTTTCCTACACACATCACTTATCTTATCTACTACTTACTAGAGAACATAGATACACATGGATAGGTACGCATGCTTTATGTCCAGGCTCAGTCCACTAAAGTTCCTAAACTGGGACGTAAAAATATTACGGCTATTTTTTACGAGTATTACAGTAATTTTATCGCCATTCGGCTCGCCTCCACATTTTCGGCCCATTTGCGGAACATTGTTATTTTTTAGAGTTTTTTTTTGGACATCAAAGTTTTACTATTTGTAGATTGATATTTTATTGCTAAGAGTAGGTGTGTTCCAATAAAATAAATTCTACCATAAATCAAGTGCGACTTAATGATTGTAAGTATGCAAAGCGAAATATAAAACAGGAATAGAAGAAACGTCCGCGAGATACAGTCCGTGAGCATTTTGCTTTATAGACTCGGTATTGGCATTAAAGTTAATCAGATTAATATTAACGAGACCAGTTGGACGGGATCTGTCCGAGTGTCCGCGCGGAGGCTCCGGAGAGGGTGTAATTACATCCGCGACCAAACAAATAAATAATCCACTCGCTAAGTGATGACAGGATAGTGGAGTCAGATGAGACCAACGTGCAGCACTACGCGACTCTGTGATGATAGACGAGATAATTCGCTGCGAGAATTAAGGTTCTAATTGCTGCTAAACCGCAAAGTTTTACTGCGTGCCGCTGCTGCAAAGGCTTTAAAATGCGTACAGAACCATTAACAATTATTAACGTTCGCAAGGAAAATGTTTGTTGCGCAATATTACGTAGTTAACTAGCTACTTAAAGTAACGCTACATAATGCATTTACATAACATTATGTAGTTTGTAAGGAATACTGTTTACTGTTTAAATAATCATCTGCAATGTGTTGGAGCACTATTATTGTGTATAAGAATCAATAGAAATAAAAGAAAACTAGTGTCCAGACGTCTAAAGGTCAGCTTTTTATCAGTTAAAAAGTTTATAGCGTGGTTCATAATATAAAATGTATGAATGAAAAGTAAATAATGTAAGGTCGGCGCGGGCGTCGCGTCACGTCGTGCTGTGTCGGGCCGCGTCGGCTGCGTCGGGCTGCGTCGGGCACGTCGCGACGGATCGATGCTGCGCGCCAGTCACCGTCCGCACCGCACAGGGTTGATGCTCGTTTTATTTCACAAGATGCTATTATTTTAAAATTAGGGTCTACTCCCACTTTACACCGCTTACTCCGTAAGCGTAACCGCAAAAATAATAAAAAATGCATCATTACGCATCATCATCGCCAAGGTCCGCTGATACACATGGGCCTCTAATTTATAAATAGTTTAAAAGCTAGTATCGCCTTCGTCAATGGGGTGCTTGCTTAGACCGTATCCAAAATTAATTAAATATTATTTCCTAAACGAATGTGTTAATTCGTGATTTAACAAAAGTAAAAAAAGTGAACTTCAAAGCTTACAATGTTAGAGTCGCGCACACTTTACTTAAGGCTCCAACAGACAGGAGCGACGCGACACCGGTAGAATAATAAAATTGCCGTGAAGTTTTTATAGAAATTGTTCCATCAGAGTCACGTCGCGCCTGTCTGCGGGAACCTTTATACAAGAAGCAATTTAATATCTTTTATTAAATACCTACTTGCAAAATATAAAGTTGTCATGAAACAGGTGCTGTGAATTTCAGCTGGTTTGACTCCCCGCTGAAACTACTTAAAAATTGACTGGCAAGGTAAAGTTAGCGGAAGAAAAGCTTTTGAAAATGTATTAATTTAGTTAATTGATTCAGACGTGAACTTGCGGAAATCCATTATAAAATATTATTATTACTACTTTTTACGGACATTTCTCGGGACCCTAGGTTCCAGGACCTTTGGAAGGCGAAGGGCCGAAGCTAACACGAAGAGGCCCCTTAGACATTATTAAGTGTTGAGGCTCCAACGACGATTATCCCTGTATGCACTATGTAAGTGCACCCAACGACCACCTTCGGTGCAGGATTTTTGCAGAACTTGGAAACGAAACATATTAGGCTATGTGTTTGGGTGGCTATAGTGGATTGGTTACCTAGAAATATGGATACATAGAGTACCTATATCCCCCTACCTGATCAATGTTATTTAATACACGGATCAAATGGCAGGGGGTGACTTGCACACTCAATAATTGGCCCCCGAAAACTGTCACTAGCACATAGTGACGTAGCGACAAGGGGTCAACACTTCCTGAGGTGCTTGAGGAGTTCCACGGCTATCAGAACAATCCCAGAGCCTGGAAGATGGTCAAAATCCCTACCAGCACTTACTAAAATACTTCCTTCCTCCGAGCACGTGTGTTCGTGCGAATCTCCACTCAAGCCGGCCAATAAAGTCAAGAATGAGGTGGGAGCTCTGTTCCTAGTCAGTGTTTACTCCAGCCGGTCAATAAAGGCAAGCCAGGGGAGAGGAACAAGACTTCCTCGGGATATAGCGTCCGTGGGGTCGCTACTGCCCAACATCTCGCCACATGCTGCCCTGCGGGTTTCTTTATCTCTCTTGGTTTGGCTGGACCTGTACCGGCACAGACCTAGAGTTCGGAGCGCGCAAGCCCCACCACGATGTCAACGTAAAGGTTCGACGGTGCGGTTATTTTTTTTTTTTAATAGGTTACTAAATACATCTACGTCTATTGTAATTTATTAATTTATTCATACAGGTACACCAGCAGCTTCTAAATATAATATATGTTATGTACTATTATTAACATTTTATTACAGCATTAGTAAGTGACAACCCTTCTCTTGAGTCTCGAATATCTGTCTGCTTGCTTTTATACTTCATCCCTTGATACGAATCCTCTAAATTATTAGAAGACGTACGGCTGAATTTCAAAAAGTACTCGTAAAAAGTATTTGATATACGTTGCCAATTTTACTTTTTAAGGGAAAACTTGTAAGGAAATGCTTCGAATTAATGTATGATAAAGTATAAAATAATGTATTTACTTTATATTCAATAGTCCTTCAATGTTGAAACAATTATATAAATTTAATATAAAACTTAAAATAAACGTTCGTTTTTCAAAAATTCTGATATAATTCTTATAAAGCTTCAGGATATGTCGCAGTAAAACCACGAAGTCCATATTTCCGCGGAGTTAGCTTTTTTGCAGACATATCCTAATATTTTAAAGACTTCTGAATCCTTAAAAGGGCTGAAACTTAAATATTCTTCATCATGCACCATTTTATCACGGAAGCAGCAGGCAAACGGAAGTCGAGAAAAAAAACCGGCCAAGTGCGAGCCGGACTCGCACACAGGGTTCCGTACCACCGTACAATATTCGGCAAAAAACACCGGTTTTTTCTAAAACTTTATTTGATTTTGGGAACTCTAAAAATATGTAGTGTTAAATATTGTAAGGTGGTACTACCCTTCGTGTGTGAGTCCGGCTTGCACTTGGCCGGTTTTTTAGTTCAATTGAATGAAAATGTACTAAACGAAGTATATTTTTCATACCAAATTTAAAATATTGCAGAAATTAAATCTGTATTTCATAATGATACTGTGAATTACAAGGTTATTTTTTGCAGTTGCAGAAAATCATCCATATTTAAATCCGTATGAATGGGCGTTTTTAATATTTGTTGATTATGTACAGTATATGGTTCATAATTTATGCAGAAGTTCCAAATTCCTTACTTATTTAGTTGTTGAGAAAGAGCTCGTACAAAAATGGTCTAAAACTGCCATCGTTTACAGCCCCCTAATTTTAGCATTGGTAAGATAAAAAAAGAAAAAATGCTTTACCCGATGAGTTCTAGACAATGATACCCCACATGCCCGGGTACGATATTTTTTTTTTTCAAAATTAGAAGTTGTATAACCCCCTTTAGTTTTAAATTTAATTTGTTTTTTATTTTGTTAGTTATAGCGGCAATAGAAATACATACTCTGATAATTTCAACTGTCTGCCTATTACGGATCATGAGATACAGCCTGCTGACAGATAGACGGACGGATATTAGAGTTCTGTTTGGTACCGAAGGATTCGGGTACAAAACGCCAAAAAGGCACAGCAAACAGTGAACAAACATTGGGGGATATTGCTACCATTACTATAATAATATATCAGTTATACGCTTGGAAAGCGAATAGCTAAATAATCGGTTGATTACAGAAAGTTGCTGCAGTTGAAAGTATTTTATATTTATTACAGGTATTCACGGCTTTCAGAATTAAACATTTATATCATTGTATTCATTTCTTCGTTATTTTCTTGATGCTATTAGATCCAGTCACGGTTTATGGTACTTATTTAATATAATTAAATTCACCTTTATAGCACAGTGAAACGTGCAACTACCTATTAAACATAGATATTGCATTTTGATCTCATTTAATTTTATTACTGAAAATTGCAATAATTTTAATAATGTAATAGTTAGCAATATTATTATTTCAATTACCTAGGTGTACATTAAAGCTCATCAGAATATTCTGAAGTTTGATTTGCATTTTCATAATAAACTAGACTTTTGATGAACATAAATCTAAATGTTGTACATAACTTATTAATAACATAGTAATACAACCTCATTTTGCTCAAATTTGAAATCATATCTTGTACTTACTAATTCCATGGAAATTATGCAACGATTGTATACTGGCCGTTTTTGGCAAAAAATCACTGGGATGCCATTAATGTTTTCTTTTTCATGGGTTTTTTTTTTAATTTAAGAGCCTTCGTTAATGGTTTGTCACACTAAACAGCCTTTATTTTCTTTTTAGTTATTTTGTATAAACTCTTTGTTATAAAAAATACTAGCTGACCCGACAGACGTTGTCCTGCAACACGTCATATAAAAATGCACTTTCAGCTCTCCCGAATTTTCCCAGCAACTTTTTTTTTTTTTGTTTTCTTAAGAACCAAATTCGAACAATTACGAACATGTTTAAACCAAAGTTGGTCAAATTTGTTTAGCCGTTCTTAAGTGATGCTCTTATACCAACACCTCAACCAACAAGGTTCATTTCAGCATCAATGCCAGACAAATGCTGCCTGACGCTGGTTTTCGAATGAACCCTTATGAACAAGTAACGGGGAAAAAAATCTATAAATATTATGATGACCTAAGGAAATCCAGTACCAAACACATTGTGTTACTAAATTTCAGTCACGTCACGTGGTTTCGTAGAGGGAGCAATATTTTTTATTTATGATAAACACTTTCTTACTGAAAAATGGCTGTTGGTTTTTTTCTGCAGCGAGGGCGGACCTCCGAAGTAAATTTTTATTGTTTGCGCACAAATCTGAACAATGTACAGAAAACTTTTTTTGACATGGCTGGTACTTAATGTGCCTGCCTTATCTGCCTACTTTATTCACAGACACAACGGAACATCCCTAGTTCCGTAAGAAAAGTTGTGTCGTCTTATTCCGACCAACTCGTTAATACCTAAGCAGACGATATCGTAGACATAAAAGTGTTCGCTAAACCGTGGCTCAGGTACAGCTTAAAGCTGGTCGTTGATCTTTATTTGCGTGCCCCCCTAACTCCGGCCGGCTAGACGCCAATGCCAATACACGTCTTATCCACCCCCGGGGCGACTTACTGCTAATGAAGATGTTTACACCGACGAAATGTTCAGAATATGGCCGTTTTATTGCTTTGGTGCGTCGACTTAAAAGCTTCTACAGTTTTGGTGGCAGACGAGGCTCTGAAACGATAAGAAGATAGTGTTTTTATAGGAAAGGTTCTTGATATTATAACTACGGGAGTACCTTGACTTTTAAAAGCGTTTGTCGCCAATGAAGATAGGAAGAAATTACAGACGATGTTCAAAGAATGGATTGTTGATTCAGACGATGTAATTTCTTCCTTTCTACATATTCAAGTGTGAAAACCCCCTCAAAAAGCTACAACACCTTATGAGCCAACTATATTAAAGTTCTGACAAATGGCACACACGTGGCCAGCACTTATACACTGGATCGCAAAAATTCCGGGTCGCCAATAAAAACCGTGATATCTCCATAAATTACATATTTAGATCGCTAGAATAAATAATAAGTAGTAAACAGGTTACTGCTGCTTGTTCTAAATCTCTAAAGAGGTTTTATTTGTACAAGTTCCAGATTAAAAAAAAAACTGCCCTTTGAACATTTTTAAAATTTAAAATTAGGAAAATAATATTTTTTCTGCTTTTGTTTCAAAACGAGCTGTCATTATAAATGATTCCTTGGATTTATCAGAGTATTCAGTGCAATATCATGTCTTTAACACCTGAAGAATGTACACGGATTATTACCATGCCACAAGAAGGAAGAAGTCAGCGTAGCACTGCTAGAATAGTAGGAGTATCTTTATCAACGGTCCAAAGAGTACTCCAGCGATATCACGAGACATGAACATCAGGAGAACAGAAAATGGCAGGGCAAGGTGCACAACTACACGAGAAGACCGATTCATCTTGAGCACTATGTTAAGAAATCGACATCTCACGGCTGTTTAGGTGTAGGTTGTGGTGAATTTCTTGAAGACTGTATCGGAGATACAGTCTTCAAGAAATTCACCACAACAATGTGAGCTCTGATACGACGATTCTGCGACGTCTTCGTGAAGCTGATATAAAGCCTTATAGACCAGCAAACGGCCCCAAACTGCTCAGAGAACATCGAGTTGCCAGGTTACAGTTTGCTCGAGAACACATTCGATGGACAGATGAAGATTGGTCCAAGGTTATGTTTTCCGATGAGTCCAGATTTTGTTTATTTACGCGCGACGGGAGACGAAGAGTATTTAGACGAACAGGAGAACGGTATCATCAGGCGTGTTTTGAAGAAAAGGTGCCATTCGGTGGAGGATCAATAATGGTTTGGGCTGGGATATCTTCAGAGGATCGCACGGAGTTAGTGATCATAGAAAACGGTTCCCTGACTGCTGTCAGATACGTAGAAGAGGTTTTAAATGAGCATGCTGGTCCTTTCTTAGTGAATATGGGTGCAAATTCCATTTTTATGCACGATAATGCGCGACCACATACTGCTCGTTTATTCAATATGTATATTCAAGACGTCGGTATTACCTGCATGGAGTGGCCAGCTCGCAGCCCAGACATAAATCCCATAGAACATGAATGGGACGAGCTCGGGAGATGCGTGAGACAACGCTCTCCTGCTTCCGTTACCTTACACGAGTTATGGAATGCGCTAGTGGAAGAATGGGCAAACATAGACCAAAATCGTATAAAAAATTTGGTTTACAGCATGCCACATCGTATACGGGCTCGTGGAGGAAATACAAAATATTAAATTGACAAAAAATCTTTTATTTTTTAAGATTTACTGCGAAGTGTATTTTTGTTGTCAGTTAGAATCGAAATTTTATGATTTTTTAGTACTTATTTAATTAAAGTTATATAGTGTAAAAAACGTGTTACACATATTTTATATATATTAATCAGTCATCTACAATATACTATAGTTTCGCAAATTAGTCGTATTTAAGAAACTATCACGCCATTTATTAGCGACCCGGAATTTTTGCGATCCAGTGTATTTGACACAATCCAATATCACAGTATGGATGTTATTGGTACGCAAAAAGCTAAGTCGGTCCAACGGGAAGTATGACATACGTGACATCCGGTGCCGCGGGGCGCACGATCCGACGGATCTATCGGAAGTTGAGTTCTTCTTGCGGCTTCAAACGTACTTGCGCATCAATCATTTTCGATACGTGCTCGCTACTTCGTGATCAACTCACTATTGACAATGTTAACGGATTTTTTTTTCTCTTTTTTTGAATTTCGCGAAGATTTTTCGGTGGCGCGGCATTTAATGGAGTCTTTTAATTGGCTGGTATTATAAAACGTCTTTATAAAAATCGTTAATATTGGAAAGTAACAACTTAAATATTTCATAACAGTGAAATTGCTGAGTTTGTTCGTAGTAATTTGTATTTTATTATAAGTACTTGAAACGTTCACTTGGTATTGGGTTATTTTAATTTTCAAGTTCCATCATCTTTGCTAAGACTTTCGTATTCGCTAGGCCAGGGGTCCACAACCCAAAAGTTACACGTCCACAAGATTTATGTGAGCCCAAAAGTTTTTAACAGTGTTTTTATGTCTCTGACGTTGAAATTAGTTTTATGCCTTTTCTCGGTGGGCCTTGTAACCTTATTTAACATACCTAACTAGATCCAGTGAACGTGAGATGAAAGTGAAGGCACTTTTATTAAGAGGTAGATACGCCAAACTAATAAGAAAGAATACTTTACGATACCAAGAGATTGCTTTCGACACAGTGATGTGGAGTCAGCAACATTTTCTCAAAGTTTTGCGCAAGCCACCACTGATATTTGAGAAGCTTGTTACCTTTGTTTGTTAGCTTTAACTTGAGTGTATTTATTGATATTGGCATAATATTTGACTAGCAACAAGGTATTCAACTTGAAGTGGGTAGGTACTTCCTACTTACCAGTTTAGGTAACTTGTTAATATGTACTTACATGGAAGAGCAGAGTTGTTAATAGATAAATGTATTTTCGTATGTAAATAGAGGATTATGTTTACAATTTAATTCAGTGAATTTACACAACTTAATAAACATATTATGTGCAAGCGTACGTTCCCAGGCTGTTAGCGTATAGGTACCTAACTTAAATAAAGTAATGAACTTTATTTCAGAAGAAAGTGCATAATTAGATATAGAATTAAGTACGTACTGACATTGCTGGTAATTCATTAGTAGGTGTTGGGTATAAGTAATCCACAGGTGTGAGTGTGACCAAACGACGAATCTACTCTGTCAAGGTTGGCAACTTGGCAAGCAATCAAACAACCGCATACTGCTTCTAAGATTCGATTCACTACATTAGGTTTAATGTAGCGATAGAAGTTTTAATGAGGACCGAACTCACGTTCTGTGGATTGAGTATTCTTAACTTAACTCTGACTTAATAATGCTCAGGTAATTCATACGAACCTCCTCGTAACTTATTGGCCTCAATAGTGAGTATCGACCTCGAAGTGACTAATACAGCATTGGGTATTGGCCCACGTTGTTTTGAAGGAAAACTATATCTGATAGTAATAAAATTCATCGTGGAAGAATTCAGTATCGAATATCAGAAGTTGGTATGGAATGAGACTGCCTGGCGCCGGCAGAGGACTGTGGCAGCATCCATTTATCACGTCGATCCATCGGTTATCGCTCTGGCAGGGATCCACCATACACAAGGGAAACCCATTCCGTTGTTGACCGACATACTTGTATCAATTGAACAGATCCGAAGAGTTTAATAACTTCCATTGGATATAGGAATTCGTCCGGAACAAACAAACAGTATTTCAGAAGACCGCGATATGTTGGTTTCCTGTTCAATCACAATTTTGAGCGAAAAACCTCTGCGGCAATAACGATACAAGCCAACATTGTAGTTAACGTTAAAGTAATTTAAAAGACTTTACAATATTTAGTGATCAATAAATCTAATTTAAAATATCCTACCTTATAAATAGGTTAAGTGCGTGTATCAACGTCGTTGTAGAAGTTATAAAAATGTCTGCAAATGGAAGTAGGTTAAATGGCCAATGGGCGATGTGCTCGCTAAATATCAGTTAGCACTTATTCACTTGTGTGTCACGATCGACTCGTTAATTCGACATGTTAGTTGCGCAGTGTCCATTGATATTAAGCATTTCAGATTCATGAGTGTGTTAGTTACATTTAAAGATACATTTTTATAAATTAGGTCAAGACATCCATGCGCGAAATTAATTAAAGTTGATCGTAATTACTAAGGAAAGCTGTTTTTTTTATCACAACCATAAATATTTAATAACTGTAACATAAGTACCTATATAAATACTTATGTAAATAGGTAGATATAATTTTTAAGACTCTTATAACTCTTATATCCTTATTTCGTACTCTATCATAAAAATGTTGATGTTCGTTTCGCCAATAAAGTTGATAACGTCAATTCGGCGAAGCGATACGTCGTTACTTTACAAATTAATTGGCTTTATACTCGTCTGTTACAGTAAAAGCCCGAGTAGAGGCAAATCCCTGAATCTTTTAGTAATTTTTGTTATTTGTTTAAACTAACAGACTTAAAATAATACTATTAATAATATGTACAAGTATATATTACATAAGAAGTGGGGGGGGGGGGGGTAATCATAGGGCATCAAAAAATTCTTCCGCATCGCTGTCAACAGGAAAAGTGCCCAAAAAGAAACTAACTGGAAGTTTCCTTGAGGGATGTTGCTGCATGTAAGTAATGAACTCATTTTTTAACATAATGTCATCGAAATTGGGTTATAGGGTGAAATCTGAGTTTTTCTTGGACATAGCCATACATTATGAAAAAATTAAATTACTCTTAAAATAATATAGCTAGCGACATGAATGAAACTGTTTATTGTACATAATTTACCAGTTAATAAAAAAACATCAAATGTTGGTAACATTATTACTTTAATTGTCAAAATTACAAAACATCAATGACTTTTACGTAGAAAAAATAATGGTTGACACCTCAAATACCAACACAAAAACGAACTTTAAAACAAAATTAATACTTTGCATTACCTCCGCGGGCTCTTCTCACAGCTGCCAGGCGATTCGGCATGCTGTGTATTAAGTTTCATATGCGATGTTGCGGAATATTGGTCCATTCTTCCACTAACGCATGTTTCAGGTCTCGAAGTGTAGCTGGGGCGGGGTTTCGATTTCTTACACACCTCCCAAGCTCTTCCCAAGCGTGTTCAATTAGATTCAGTCCAGGCTTCTCGCGGGACAGTCCATGGGATTGATGCCAACGTCCTGAAAATACTCATTTACAAGTTGAGCTGTATGTGGCCTGGCGTTATCATGCATGAATATTGAATTTTCACCCATATTAATTAAATATGGACATCACTAGTTAGCGTACCATTTTCTATCAGCGCTAACTCCGTGCGACTCTTTGAAGAGATTCCAGCCCAAACCATAACAGATCCACCGCCGAACGGCACTTTTTCCTCAAAACAAGCTGGAATAAAACGTTTCCTGGGCCATCGGTAGACTCTTCGCCACCCATAGTGTGCTACAGCATAAATCTGGATTCTTCAAAAAACATTACTCTTGCCCATTCTTCGTATCCCCATTGTGCGTGTTCGCGGGCGTAACGTAATCTCGCTACCCGATGTTCCCTTTCAAGTTTTGGACCATTTGCGGGTCTATGTGGGTCAAATTAGCTTCAAGGAGCCGCCGCCTTACAGTCCGCTCGCTTACGTCATCTCTACGGGTCTCCCGAAGTTGACTTGTTACTGCTGTGAGGTGCCTATTTCGGAGCATGGTCGTAACAATATTTCCATCCTCTCGAGCCGTAGTACATCTCGGTCTGCCGGTTCCTAGTCTTCTTATATTCTGCCCAGTTTCTCAGAAACGTTGGACAACTCGCTGCACTGTAGAAAGTGACACGCCTATTGTTCTTGCTGTACTTCGCTGACTTCTGCCTTCTTCTAACATAGTGACGATACATGTACATTCTCCTGGTGTTAGCGACATGATAGTAATTCAATAATGATGGTGAAAGATGATAATGACCGCCTTTTATCATTTTGATTTGACAGATTGAAAACGATATTGAGAATACAAGCATAAGTAAAACAACTACGAATTGAATTTATTTCCAAATTCTAGGTTTTAAATATTTTAACTTTAAATTATTTTGTTGGTTGTTGATTTTCGTCATCGACCGTGAGTGTAGAATAGGTAATGAGTATGTTGATATTTCGATACAATGCACAAATCTACTACAAAGCTACGACAAAGCTATGACGCCGCTACGACATTGCTACGACGACGTTTCGACCGCCCATTGTGTCCCTATGTAACATTTCTAGATTTATATCTGTAATTCGTATGGTGCTATTCTATTCTATGCTACGACGTCGCCGCGTCGTGACAACAATGCTACGACGATGTTACGAAAAAACTACGATGACGCTACGTAAACACTACGTCACAAATACAACGCTGCTATGACGAACTATAACAAAGCTTGCCTACTTTTGTGTACAGACGCTAACACAACCTACCCGAAACTGTCAAATATTCCCAATCAACTTTGAACCTAAAGCTTAAGTGATAAAGCTGAAAATCTATTAAAGATATTTGACCGATTGTAGTAGGTTGATCTGCTGGCGGCTGTATAAACATTATAGCTCAATAATTATAAAAATGGTCAGTATGTTGATAATTCGATACAATCAATATGCGTTGCGTCGAACGCTCGGTTTATTGAGTGTACGACAGCCTAAAATATTCCCACTACTGGGACAAAGCCCTCCTCTCTGCGAAAGGGAATGGGCCGTAATCTATCAAGCGGGCCCAGAGCGGGTTGGTAGAGGTCATATGTCTTCGTATTTTTGGTTCATGCCGGTTTTCTCGTGATGTTTTCCTTCACCGTTTTGAGAGCAGTGGAGGTGAATTTTTTTACACAAAGTAAAGCGTCTGCCTGGGTTCAAATCCACGATCCATAAGTCGTAAGTCGGGGCCGTTATCACTGAGTCACCACTGCTCTTCATACAACGAGAGCTAATATTACTACTAGGTACATTTTTTCAAATTAGATTTTCCTCAGCCTTCCTATTTGCTGAAAATACTGGAAATGTCTTAGGATTCACTATTGATGTCACTTTTACTGTAACATAATATAAGTGATATAAACAGGACCATAATCATAAGTCAATCACTATTCACTCGCCACATAAACGATTTGACATTCGTTTACTTAAGAGTTTTATGAGATCAAACTTGTGTTAATAAAATTAATGGCACTTACAACAAAAAGAGTTTACCTTGATATGTAGATCGTACGTAAACGTCAATGACAAAGTAACTGCTTGATAACCATAAATTATATTGAAAGTGTTGCTTTATTATTCACGTAGATTCCACACTACAGAGTTTACCAGAGGGGAACTTCCTGATCGTTTTATCATTTTTTTCTAATTTACCTACATTTTGTGACAAGTTTTTGACATTGAATGTCGCTAAGATTAAAAAAAAATGCAAGTATAAAGTAAAATTATGATTTAGATTCATTACAAACGACGAAAATTTAATTCTAACTGTAATGTAGACCTGCCTGATCTAGGTTTATGAAAACCTGTGTTTCAGGCCATCAATTTACATCAAACATTTAAAAAGAAGATAAGCAGAGAAGACAAGTTTATTATGGCACGGGAGACCGTCACCTCCTTCTGCGAAGCAGTAATGCTCGAGAAGGAGGAGAGGAGAGAACATAGCCGCCGCAAGAGACGCCCTGGGGGTCGGGAATCATAGGCAGATTCCCGGCCACAGTAGGCGCGGGCTTGCGGACGGTGAGCAATGGGCTCGCCGTCTGATAAGGACCAGGCCCGGCGCGTTGTGTACCACGCGCGCCTCAAAGAGATGTCAGCGCAACTGGTGGGGTCCGCAAGGACCGATGCCTGCCTGGGGTCACGGGAAAGTCCGAAAGGGATACCGTGGCCCCTAGCAACGTTCAGGCAACTGAAGGATCATGGGTGGGTTTTAGTCAGTAAGAGTCTGACAGTCTTGACTTCTCCCGCTCTCGAGATAAGTTATTTGATCACATCCCACCCAAAAAAAGGTATGTACTCGTATCATTTCACAAGAATTGGCATTCCGTTCACGTAGGTAGGTAAGCTATAAAACTTTAGAAGTATTTAAAGGTTTGGTTTTGTAGATCCAGTTTGTATAAATATTAAACCATGCATAAACAAATGAAGGGGAACGAAATGAAATAACTTCTGAGCATTTTAAGAGACATACTACCGAAACTCGAGACCAGCTATGAATTGATAACTGTCAAGTGTTAACATTATAGTTTGTTCTCAATATCGTTCATGCAACGTTCAACAGTAACTATCATTAATTAAATAAACACAAGTAGTTATGTTAATAAACATACAATTCTTTAAGGGCCGACACGCATCCTGCGAGATATCTTAACATTCTTATCGAGTGTGTTTGTAATCGAGCAGTGACTGCGAGCTCGGGGACTCGTACCGGCCGGTGTCCTGGCAGCGCACTCTGCCCACTTATGGGCATCCCTGGGAAATAAATAGATACGAGATCCTCTTGGAATACTTGCGTACAATCGTAAATACTTGCTAACTACTTAAAATGAATAATATACGTCAGTAGCGATTATTGTTACGTATCTTTGAAGACAAAAAGGATGATCGTGTCCATTTATTTTATTTACAATTTCATTTACAGCCTCCACAAATCAGCTGAAAAATTATGAATGGGTCACGACAGGCCATTTCAGATGATATTTATGTCGAAGTAAATCCTGGTTAAGTAGGATCCCGAGGGATGGCACGTTAAATCCTTCTCCACTTGAACTGTTATACTCTACCCGTCTCACTTTCTCCAATTCATATTTTTCTGAATCATAAGTCGATTTATCTCGCAAAAAATCAGATTTTTGCGTGATTTTACTAGATATATTTCAATAAAAATATAATTATTAGGTCTGGACAGTTAAGAAAATCATGTAAAGAAAGTATGTTTGCACTTAAATATTTAAAGACTTAATTTGAAGACACTGCATCTACCTGGTGCATAGAAACAGGTAATTCCGAAAGTCAATTATGACATCTAACCGGTGATACTTCAAAATGCCAAGACATCTACAGCCCATTATCTCAAATAACAACTCAATGAAACAAAACCCCCCAATATTTAAAACTTATGAATGTAATAAAGCCGAGCACTTCACACCATGCAGCATGCGATCGTACACTACGGCCAACATCACAATAAACAAGCCCAAAGTAACACTTAGTATGTCAGCGATAGTCCGCCGACTGCCAAGTACGGCGGTGGTTCCCGGAACCTTAACTTCTACGTCTTCTGCAGAATATCAAACACATAACGTAACTCGTCCTTCCGCCAGTATACACACACTTACACATACATATTTTAAAACATTCACGTCATTGTTCATATTCACAACTACAAAGCCGACAATAGCTAAATTATTATCTCGTTTACAGTAAAATTAATAGTTTTAGAATTCAATCGCACGATTACGACCGCGTAAATGGTAGCTCTGTATGATAGAGAGGTTTCTTGATCAAATAGACAAGTTGCAGTTTGTTTAGCTAATTATCTATAAACATAAATTGCGTAACAGATATTATATGTAAATTCGATTGGTGGCAGCATTCTTAGATAAATTAAGAGATGACTGTTATTGTCTTTGATATAGATAATCTACAGACACTGAATAACTTTGCTCTATGCACAAATGCAGCTCGAAATCGAAGTCTGAACAATAACTAAGGTAAATATGAAGTGTCAAGAAACAAGTATGTGTAAAGGTATTTATGTAGGGTCCTGCAGTACCTTCGCACGTTAACCATTAAAGTCCATAGTTTTAATAGTGGAGTCACGCTCCCGCGGCGCGGCACACGAGTTTGTTTTACAATGATGTTCACATACAGTTACTGGTTAAATTAAACGTGCGCAGTATGGACTCTGTATAAGTAATTAGTCAGGCGACTGTAATATTCATCTTTGAAACTTGCACGATGAGGTAATTTATATTAAGAGGGCCTCTAGTGCTTTAGTATAAAATCAGGGTCTCTATAGGCATGTCTCTGTCATTTCCTTTTTTTCAGCAATTAACACTTTCCGGGACACTAAACGCCTATAAACGTAATAACAATAAAACTTTTATTGTGTCTCGTTCAGTGTCCCGGAAAGTGTTAATAAGTAAGGAAACTAAAACCCTCCAAAAATTTCAAAAAAGCCCCATTTTTACCGCCGTGATTAGAGGACTACCAGACTAATTCAGAAAAGTTTTTAGCATAAAAAAGTAATAATAGGAACCTAGACATACTCTTTCTTAAAATTTAAATGTAAAAAAATATTAAATCGGCTTAGTTTTCGAGGAGAAAAAATTAGAATGCCAAACGTCGTTTCCGTCAAAAATTTTGTGATATAATTGTCCGTATCGCACTTTACGGGGTTTAACTCAGTTTTTCGGGTGCAGCGCGACGGCAATAGTTTCTTCAAATACCTATTTTTCAAATTCCTCGCAGCCCCTGATCCCTCTTAACTACCGTAGCTTGCAACATGTTTATTTACTATATCTATTGCTATTTGAATTCAAATTGATTATAAAAGACATTTTGGAAATGATTTTGACGCGCTGCCTGTCCTAGCTCTACGCTTCAAACCGCAATCCTTTTATGAAATCGGGACTTTGATATTAAAGTTGGGATGAAGCTGACATAAAGATGTTTAATTTAGCGGAAATCCTATCTAAGAGTCAGTATTCAATATTGGAAGTCGGACATTTTGATTAATTATTAAAGCTTACCATGTAGGCATCACTGCCCTCGTCCTTGACAGATTAATAAAAATAACTGTAGGCGAGAGATAATTCAAACAGATACGATTCATTCAATGATAATCTTGATATAAGTGCGTATTGAGCAATGACTTACTTGATTTATGTAGGACCATTTGAGAATGACATAAAAGCAAATGATTCTGAATAGAAAGACAAATTATTCGGCTGCAATTAAAAGCATTATGGCGTGTGAGGTAATTTCGCCCCATAGAAGGCAAACGTATTTATCAAATCAAAAACAATAGAAACAATAATGAAATTCGCAGGCACGTTCCCCCGCGCTCCCATTCTGTGCCAGGCCTCGCAATGGTTTGGTGAAATAAATGATGCACGAAAAATTTATGTCGTCTGCGATTCTTTCCGGCCCAGATTTGGTCGGCCCACTTCCTAACACCCTGCCTTCCCTTTGTCACAGCTATTCCCTAACTAGTACAACACCCTTTCATATATCAACTTTCTGGGGTCAATTGCTTGTGGGGGCTGAAACTCCGAAAAACTCTGCGTAAGAATAGAAATTCACTACCGAATCAGTTCTATTCTTACGCAGAGTTTCAGATTAAGTTTTGCTGTTGTTTGTTTGTTTTACCTTAGAGATCGATAAATTCATACTTTTATTACTGTTGTTCTTAAGTTCAGTCATCATAATATCATAATCAGCCTATAATGTTCCCCAATGCTGGGACACTGACCTCCTCTCTCCTCTGTGAGAGAGAGTGGGCTATAATTTACCACGCGAGCCCAGTGCGGGTTGGTAGATGTCACATATCTTCGAATTTTTTGTTCTAGGACATGCCGGTTTCCTCACGATGTTTTCCTTCACCGTTTTGAGAGCAGTGGTGATGAAACGACCTACAAATCGTAAGTCCTTTACCACTGGGCCACCACCGCTCTCACCGCTTAAGTTCAGTACTACCATTTAAATAAACAACATGATCAATAAATATGTAAGGAAGCGTTCCACAGCACCCTGTGTTTGCTCCGCTTTCCTTAATATATTTCTAAGACGTTCTGTAATTAAAAACTAGTTCAAATATAGCGTGTGTGTGCAGTGTCACCCCTGAGTCAATATTATGTGTAGACGCAGCCCGGCTGTTGTTCAAACAACTGGTACCCCAACCTAATTTATAACATACGTACACGTGGAGGTTCCAAATGAACTTTATAGTGCGTTTCCACTGCCTTCGCATTCCTTGACGTTCCTCTTGACTACTTACACACTAGGTACCGTACTTTTTTAATGTCAATTTTCAAACTTCCGTTTTTTTTACCGTCGATCAACATCTAGTAGAGTAGCAACGTTCATTAAATGTTCTATAACTAAGGAAATATTCTATCCGACATTGGTATTATTCATTCTCATGCCAGTGAATATTATTTCGTATTAGGCACACGCAGAGCAACCATTCAACAATTTTTGATAATAAATAAATAAAGGTTAACCGTTTTACGCCGAAGAAAACCACACCGTGACCTAAAAACACAGACCGTGATACGGACTTAATACAATAAGCACAAAAAATATCTGACCGTCACTAAGAATAGTACAGACGACGCGGTTATAAAAGGAAACGGTTCCCAAAACGTCGCGCATGCAGTTGTGTCACACGGCGCGCTGGCTGCGTGCACGCATGTTTGCGTCTGTCTGCGTGCACCCGTTGCTTTTAATTATCCATGAGCCGTAAATCTCGAGGTGTAGTTCAGCATTACCTTAATGTACCTACATACTACTCTTGATAAATATCTAACACAGAGCCACATGCTAACATTATGTCATTCAGAAAATTATGAAACGAGGCAGTATCTCAACGTAATACACAACAATATACAACGACGCGATGTTACACTTAACAAACTGGTTATCGGAACACAAGCACGCTGTAAGCGACCTGAACCAGTGCATTTTTATCTCGTTCACTGATAAACTGAGCGGAGGACATCTGGTGCCAAGCAGGCTTTCGAGTGTCGTAACTTAAAAATAATACTCTCAAGCTGTGGCTGTAACGTTAAAGACCTTGTGTTCCGATCAATCATCTCATTGGTTACATCGATTAGAGTCGAATAAAATTATGAACAGTTACGGCTTAATTCATGTTCATGTGAATATACAAATATCCCTATCTCAGTGGGCGGTAGTCAGCGTTGAGCAGTGAGTCCTGTGAGTCACGAGCGCACTGCAGCGTCGGCAGTAAACACACGGTAATATGCGCCAAAGATGCGCGGAGATGGCCCACTCGTACTTTGCGTTGAAGAATCGGTACCAATTAGGAAGTGCTGTGTGCTGGTGCAGGCGCGCACGGCAGGCGGCACATCGAGGTCGTCGCACGAGCGCTGGCACCGAGCCAACTCGCCACAGACTCTTCTATAATTTTAACAATTTGCACTTAAATCCCACCCCGGCGCGCGGCGGGTTGGAACGTGGAATAACTAGGCACACTACGGTGGGGTCGCCCTCGTTGCCAACAAATACAAACTTTCATTATTGTTTTTAACTATTCTCGTGCTGAGTCCCAATTAGAACAAGATCTGACGACGTTAGTTAGCCTTATTTGTACGTATTAATCGTAAAAAGGAAACGTATTTTATACGGAATCGACAAGTGAAGTAGAACAGTTATTGTGACGTTTCACGCAACATCTCAGCGCACATTTAATCTGCATTCATATGTGAGTGGCTACATCTTACATGTTGAACATAATACTTGATCAACAGACGATGAAAGCATAATTGAAACCCGAGCTTGTGCTGCGCTCGATTAGTGCAAATGAGCGAGCGCCTCTCCGTAATGTTCTTTCCTCACTGTAATGTTAATCCTGCAAAGTCAAGACCTTGGATCAATTTTGATTACTTATCATACCAACTTACCAACATGCTTCCTTTAGTATTTATCGATTACCATATCGTTTTTTGTGTCTTGAGATCGGATATGGTAATGTTTGTATTCAATCATGATACCATAATAATTACCTATTTCTATTAGGTTGTTATAGTCCATGTAGTAGCAAAGCGTACTATGTTTAGTCCTATACATATCAATATTATTAATACGTATCGCATACAATAGTGGGCGCATCATTGTTGGTAAATAGTTCGACTTCGATATGTTTATTTCTATCGTTTTTTATTTTCTTTTAAATCATTTTTCATACCGTTATAGAATGGAATAGAATGGAATGGAATATTGTTGTACAAGACGTGGGTATTCGCGGGAATAATTACGTCACACAATACAATAGGAAACATAAACTACATATCGTCTAATGTGATAAACTACATCTATCTCTGGTAGTTTAGCCTTGAATGAAGAAAATGTTCAAATAATTGTCGTTTTATCGCTGAATCATGAAATCCTTAGAATCAATACAGAGCTTTAGCTCTTCATTAACCTTTATATTTCGTTTACATCACATTATGCAGATTAAGGTCGTGTTTCCTTAACAGCACAATGGGTCGAGTATCGCCGATGTAACAGGAGCCCGGGCTATTAGCGCCGATGACTTGCCAGTTTACTGGCTCCGAAACACCATCGCCTCACAACCGACTGGCGACCCCACCGAAAGTGCATCATATAACCAACCTTAATATGGTATGGAACGAGGCATCACCAAAATACAATAGGGCTGATAACTGGGAGAAAAAAAAACTATTTAGTCCGTCAGCCAGATAATTAAAAAAATATTTAGACGTAGTAGTATTTTTCGACTTAGGTATAGGTATTTTTTGCTTTATCATATTTAAAAACGTGTCCAATATTTTTTAATAATATACCTGACGGAGAAAAAAAATTATTAAGTCAACATCCCTTTTGGTGACTGTCATAGTTGCACTCACAAGTTGTAAGAGCTACGTGCTAGCACATTGAAACCTAAAAACCGGCCAAGTGCCGGGTTTTTTGCCGTTTTCTGTAAAAACGACAAAAATCTCATGTCTGTTGTATGGGAGCCCCACTTAAATATTTATTTTATTTTGTTTTTAGTACCTATTTGTTGTTTTAGCGGCAACAGAAATACTTCATCTGTGAAAATTTCAACTGTCTAACTATCACGGCTCATGAGATACAGCCTGGTGACAGACGGACAGCGGAGTCTTAATAGGGTCCCGTTTCACCTTTTGGGTACGGAACCCTAAAAACGTCGTCACATTTAATTTCAAATGAGGTTCTTCTAAGTTTTTAAGAAGAGTGCAAGACTAATAATATAAACAAATATATTCAACCGGTATAATGGCTTCGGTAATGACTCGTTATTTAAGTCGGGCTGGCTGTTTCGTTACAGATGAAGAACAAAGAGTCTCGCCACGGTCCTGTTAATTCCTCGACACTTTCCCACTGCGCACTGCAGTCACGTTAAAAAGGAAGTCACGGCACGGCCCGAGGTTCGTTGCTCCTCGCGACTTAATAACCCCTCGTCGTGAACCTTGCCACACATGAAAATGAAAGTTCAGCTGCTCCGAAGAAAGTGTGCATGATTACCGCCAGTCGCGGAAAAAACAACAGATTCGTTAACCGCATTTTCATGGCCCATTGCGAAATTATTTTTAAGACAAGCTTCAGTAAAGACTTGATAGCTTTACTTAAAGTGAACTAGTTGTTTGTAATATTTATCAAAATTCGAATGGTAATCTGTGTTGATTTTTGTACAAAACCACTCTGTACTTTTATATTCAAGTTACTATACCTATCCATAACAATTTGCATTCGCAGAGAAATAACACCGCCCATTGTGTCACCCTATGTAAAATTTCTAAATTTATGTCTGTGACTTTTATGGTGTACAATAAAGAGTATTCTATCTATCTATCTATCTAATAACACTAGTTAAAAGGAAGAATTACAATTTAAATAAGTGGTGGTAAATTGATTCTAAATATACGATATTAATTAACATTACTCAGTTTATTTAAGTCCTAACGAAGGACCTTGTAAGATACGCCAGTAATGTGCATAGTTCGGATAAAATCGTCAATAGCTGCCAATTCTTTTACTTTGTTGCTTCAATAACTTTTTATCTTTACAGCAGTCTTATATTCGCTTTATTAACTGATTATAACACGTTATACATTCTATAATTAATTCAACAACGATAATCGTCTCATTTGCGGAATCTCACAGTTTCAAAGTCAGCGGGGAGTCGCAAAGCTGCATAGTCGATCGCCAGGAAAATACAAATATCTGTAGAATGTTGGATCTTTCAGTAAGTTTAATTCAAAATTTAGTATTAACTTAGAGAAAAACACAAAAAAAAAAAAGTGAAAATCAGTATGTGAAACAAACGAGACTTCGATTTAATACAAAGTAATTGTGGAAATGAGCCATTACAGAACAACTTTTAAAACTGTCCATAAATTTCCAATATTGCCATTATTAATGCGTTTTACGATTTTTTATTGGCTCATTTTATGTTAATGATGGATACTTACATTTTGAAATGTGTACCGCGAATTAGAAATTACACATACTGATAATTTGTGTAAATATTGCGATTACATGTTATCTACTCAAAATATAATAATATAATGTAATTGGTAAAGAGTTAATATCGACTCTACATAATGAAGAATCGATCAATCACTTTAGAACTAGCGGCAACGCTATCAAAAATAAATCTGAATATAAATGAATGTTGTTGAAATTCTTCAATAACATTGTCAAAACTACAGATTGTGTTTAATGTCGCGTGTCCATAAATTCATCACTGATCGAAATAGGGATGTTAACTGGTTAAACAATATAAAATAAAACTATTTAGTCCGTCAGTTAGATATCGAAAAAAAAATTTGAGACATATTTTTTTTTATTAATAATAAATGACTTGGATTAAACGCATTAAAGTTGGGGAGCTACGTCACAAGTAAGTATAAAATCTACATACTCGTGACGTCATGGCACATTTTAACTCAATGAATTGCCGTAATCATAAGATTACGTAAAAAAATATAAAAATATGTGTCCAATATTTTTTAATAATCTACTTGATGGACAAAAAATGTTTAGTCATCATCCCTATTCTCTTTTTATTTCACTTTCGCTTTCACCTTTTATTTCATAAATTCTGGGTACTTTTCTCGCGTGTCAACATCAGACATCCATCATAAAAAGTGATTGTCATCCCAACTTGATCAATATCGACAATAGACGTAATTTGAAATTCAAAATAAGGCAACTATTATATTAAATTGCAACGTTTTTTAATAAGACATCTTCCTACGAGGGGTTATACGTACACGAGCGATGGTGCAACCGGATTCTAAAAGCCAATTCAATGGAATTGAGATGTCAGTAAGCCTCATAATTATGACAAGTTGTGGTTTTTAAATAACAAAAACACTGGTCAGAGATCTCTTTATGAGTCTTCCTAAAAACTGAGAGACTTTCAAGAAGGGATAGAGATTGGTAAGTAACATAACATAGCGTCTGTAATCCCAGAAGTTAAGAGGCTTACCCACATTTCAGGGGGGGTGAGCCAATTGCCATCAACCAGACACGAATGCAGACCCCGAACTGCGAAAAGTGTAAATTAAATAAACGAAATTCTTAGCCTAGGTAGCTCTCGAACTACAACACAAGTTATTACTCCAGTTATTTACACTTTGCCTCTAAATGCCATGGGAATAACAAGTGTCGGTAGCCTTGGATATTGCTGCTGTAAATATAACTTTAAACGAAGTCAACAATATTACTCAGGTGTATAAGTAACAAGATCAAAGTCTTTAACACCAAACCAATAATTAACCGGTAGCGATAGAGCACTAGTTAGCAGCTGTAAGCGATTTAAATTATCCTTTATAACATTGCCGTAGATGGCAACTGGCTTAGCCTTATTACTTATACTTGGATTTGTGATGTTAACACAATTCGTGCTTTAGTTATATATAACCAAGCTCCTCTTATGTTTTGTTTTCGATGAAACATTACATAGTTCCTGAGATATGAATGGTATTGTTATGGCAACAGTAACTCTATTGCGAATGCTCTCATAATTCATCCTTAAGGGAACGATTTTCATGAAATATTGTGAACATATTGATATCGAAACACATGTTTTTTGAGCCATTTTTGATGGCTGTGCTGTTTTAATTGTTTCAATAATACAATAAAAACACCAAACAAGATATTTTTTTGTGGTAGATATTTTATAATGTGGCGAATGTAATTACACTCTGAATGTGAAGTAACTTCAAGCAATTGCAAAGAGCTCAATAACTCGCTATTTGTGCAATACTGAGATTTATGGACTTCTTTCTACAAATGCAAGATGATTTTATTAATGACGCTATGTGAAAGTATTTTGATTTATATTTATACTAGGTAGTAGGTATATTGGTTGATTTACATCCTCAAAATAACCAAGAAACGGTCTTACCATCGTTTTGACGGCGTTTTTCAATAGATTCCTTTTTCTATTTCACGCTTTGTTTGCAAATCAAATACCGAAATTCGTTTGATGTGTCCCCTCAAAGTGGAACAAAATTAAATGACAGAGGAAATAGAGCAGGAAATGAAATTACTTGGAGAGTTCAGAGTTTTTAAAAACGGAGAGATGTTTGCGTTGTAGCATTTTCTTCGTGTCCATTTACAATGTCTATCTTACGATTAAACATGGCTCTATTATAACAAAAAAACAGAATCTTAGTAGTACGTTTATGTACTGTTATGAAAATATTTATAGTCCACTTCTATCAAGCTATGTCGTTTTAAACACCATCGTGGAAGGCTCGCCATAGAACGTGAGTAGACAAGTCAGGAGGCTCGCTGGAGTTAAACCAGTACCTATTAGTGAGTGCCTAGCCGCAAAAACAACAGGGAACGAATCGGGAATGCGCCCTGGATCAGGCTCCACACGGGTGTTGCTACATACAAACGATTATCCTTGACTGCTGGAAAATTTCCTACTAGATTATTAATTTCAAATTATATTCCAACCTAACTTTAAGTTTATTTCATCGGATTATCTGATCGAACTTTCTTCAAAGGACAAGCAGCGCTCAACTTTTGCGGTTCGCAAAAAAATTGTGACTTGAATATAATTTTTCACGAAATCGTGTCAGATTGCTATACAGGTCATTGCTTTGATCGGGTTTACGATATTTTTTTTTATTTTTTTTCAAATACAACACACAAATACAAACACAAAAACCGCTCTTCCATCCTCGCTCCTATGCTGTGCCCGACAGGGTCCATAATTAAAAAAAAAAAATTAAGACAACCAACATGTTGTTGTTTGACCAACACTAAGAAATGCAATAAATAATTGTGCACTCTCAAGGCAGAAAGAAAAGTATTGGAGGATAAAGAATTTAATTCAAGCATCGTTTCAGATAAGTATAGTAGCTTTACTAATTAAAAACCATTTTTTAGTTAATCGAGATAATACGAAGGCTTTGGAACATAAAAAGAAAAGTAAAACACGGCCAACAATTCGATGATCGCCTCCGGAATGTATGTTTAACAGGAGCTGTAACAGTTACTTAATGGTTATTACAGGGCTGTAATCTTATCACGTAAGTTTGTGGTACTGACTACCTGTTAATATCCCGGCACTAAGCGGAGGTTCCTTACTAACTTATCAGCACAACTGGGAAGCTAAGTCTACAGTGTATAAATATTTTTTATAGGCTGGCACCCCGATAACGTTTCCATTAGGTAGTGAAATAGCACACGTCTCAGCAAGGACCTCATTTACGATGAATGGCCATCCGATCATGAAGGATCCGGTTCTATGGTTTAATTACGCGTTCTTGAACGTGAGTTACGCATTGTTTCGTATCTAAATGTACTTGCTGTGAATAACATAGATGTCTTTGAGCCTTCACGGAACATAGAGGTTTTGCTTTTTACGATAGAGCAGAACGCACAAAACTGCAGTCATCGTGCAATCAGTCCTGCATTACTTTTTAGACTAAGTACGAGTAAATGCAGAAAAACATTTTATATGTGCACTTCGGTTGTATCTGTAAGTGGTCGTTCTGCGTGCCTTATTGATCAAAATAAGTCGTGGATGGAGATTCAATATTTTTTAATCGGATATTAGCATTTTTTGCAGCTGTCCGCATATGCCATACCGGATAGTAGTCCGAAGGCTTCCTCAAGCTATTTTATTTTTTAACACAAATTATAAGTGTATCGGTTACGCAACGAATACCTAGACTAATCGGAAACGTTCGACTGAATCAAGTTGACGTTCCCATACATCGTGAGATCGCGCAGCATCCAACGAAGTGAATGACCAATTACATCTGAGGGCGGATGTGCGTCGGCGATTCCACTCGAAATGTAATCTAAAGGCGCTATTACCTTCACGTGGCTCCGGCTGCCTCATCAGCCTAGTAATTCACGTAATAAAAGCAATCTGTTGACACTCGCAACCCTTTTATACCGGACAGATTGTCCCCCAGGCCCCTACTTCCCTGATCGACTTCGTACTGTCTAACTTTATTGATTTCAATTGTTCAACGCTGACCGTTTGGCCTTTATTTTGTTTTTGCAAATAGGTTTCTGATTCACATGACGGACATTTGACTTAAAGTTGGAAGTAGTTTATTTTTCTGATTGATGTTTTCTTATTAGTGAACCATTTAGAATAATAACACGAGTAATGATTTTGAACTTTCTGTACAGTTGTAAATTGAATGGTCCTGACGGAGCGGCTCTGGAGGTAACTAATTTCATCTCGCTCGGAGTTCCCGGTAATGCCACGAACACAACCATTAACATGAATGGTTTAATGGCGCCTCCATTCTATGAAATATAATTAGTAATCAATCAACAACAAGTGATGGTTAACGGGAAAGTTGGTGTTTATGAAACATTAACATTGAAATGAATTTACTTTCAATGGTGCAGAACTGCAGATAATAATTTAGGGTGGTAATGAGGATGCATATAATTTTGACTGAAGCCATAGGTACTTTGATGATGACGGTCAGATAAAGTCTAAATAATCAAGTAATGTGCAATTTCCCTCGGTTTCTCGATCCCATTACAGAGTGCGAGTGGAGTGCGTGGCGTGGAACTAGAACGACCTCGAAGGACGCGGTGCGCGGGCGCAGGCGGCGCGCATTGTACTCGCCGCGGTTGCGCTATATCCGCATAACTCGCTTGACCGCTCGCCACAGCTAATTAAAGAGTTGTTACGCAGAATTGCTAACATCTAAATGTTTTTTGCTACATGGGATCATATTTTACAAATACGTGGAAATTATGAGTAATTTGCAAATAGGTTAAGTTTACAAGAATTTATATTTTCTGTCTTATTACTTGCCTGGCTGGGCTATAATTTGTTTGCACGTTTTGTATTCTCATTCTCTATTCTTTAGCCTGTTACGAGAGAGAACCATGCAGGAAGACCATAACTTATAAATTCTTTTGATCCGGTTTCTAGAGCTTTATTTCCCAAAAAAACTAGAACTGGCAGATATACTCCACAGCCTAAAAACGGAACGTTACTTTTTAACCACATGCTATTTATTTTTTCGAGTGATTTCTGCAATAACAAATATCGCTTACTAAATAAAGCCAATCAACGGTCGATTCAGGAAACTATGGCATTCCGACGTTCGGCTGAGTCACCGGGATGTACGCCGAACACGCGCCGAGCCTTTGGCTCCTCAATCAAATGTCTTGCTATTTGCGGATAAGTAATAATTGCCTTATAATTCTCGGAAGAATGCTTAACAAATTACAGTTACAGGTTTCGACTTTCTTCTATCTTATTTGAAAAGAATTTACCACAAGAGAGCGGCTGACCATTTAAGTTCCAATGAACACTTAAGCTCATACATCACATTCTTTTAACTTTACTTCCTTGTAAGGAAAATGTAATGTAACATTACTTTGTAAGGGCTATCTTGTAGACCTTAGCTCTACAGATGTCCGAAAATATTGTGTCATATTCAGGAGAATCATAAAAACTAACAAATAATACACAATAAAATTATATTCGTAGAGCGTTACTATAGTACGAGGGACGAATTCTGAAGATTTCTCTCAGCGTTTGGGTAATGTAATAACGACATAAACATAAAATATGTAGGTCGAACGTTTTGCCAAATAGGCCGTTCTTCACTACCGCCATTTTATATCTTGAAACGTAGGATTTTACCGGAATAAGACGTACAAGTTTCACGCTAATAATAAGGCTCTTCGTGTATGGTTTTTCTGATAAACGGAAACTTCTAGATTTTCTTTTGTGTTAGATATAATAATAATAATGATAGAATAATCTTATTAATACGTCCACCAATACTGCTGAGCGTGCCCGCCTGCTGGCTGTGGGTGAGTGGGAGTCGGGCCTCTGGCTTCAGGCGCTACCATCACCCAACATAGGCACTATGCTGGGTGATACCACCTTCCAGCTCGCTACCTGTCTGCGTCTGGGCGCTCCTTGTGTGGCTCCGCATCGCTGCCGATGCGGTGAAGGTGTCGACTGTCTCGGACACCATGGCTTATCATGCAGTAAGAGCGCAGGCCGGATACCACGGCACGCCAGCATCAATGACATCATCCGTCGTGCTCTTGACACCGCCGGAGTGCCAGCTGTTTTAGAACCCAATGGTTTGGCACGCGACGATGGGAAGAGACCAGACGGAATGACCATAATGCCTTGGAAGGTAGGTAGGCCTTTGGTGTGGGATGCAACGTGCGTCGACACCCTTGCGCCATCCCATCTTCCTAGCACGGCGGGCTGTGCTGGGGCTGCTGCTGCAGGTGCGGAAAACCTCAAACGGCGCAAATACTCCAATCTTATTGGGACTTATATGTTTGAGCCGTTTGGGGTTGAAACACTAGGGCCATGGGGTCCGAGTGCCCACTTAGTTTTTCGAGACATCGCCAAGCGGTTGGTCGACTCTTCACGTGACCAAAGGGCTGGCCTTTTCTTTGGCCAAAGAATCAGCATTGCCATTCAACGTGGCAATGCAGCCAGCCTTTTGGGCACTTTTCCTGTTGACAGCGATGCGGAAGAATTTTTTGATGCCCTATAATTACCCCCCCCCCCACTTCTTATGTAATATATACTTGTACATATTATTAATAGTATTATTTTAAGTCTGTTAGTTTTTAATTATATATATATCTATATTGTTAATATTTGTAATTGACTGTGTAAATAAATATAGTTTAAGTTAGATATAGAAAAATATATAGTTTGCTATTACATTCTTCACTTAAATTGATTAGACTTTAACACTTAATTGAAATTAGTTCAATGAAGAATTGCGATGCTTTCAAATAAGTTTCTGAAACGATTTAGTTTTTCAGATTGTTAGAAATTTAAAAGTTATACAAATACCTATGCAAGTTAATGAATGTGGCGTATGGTACATAATGTAATTGTAGACACTTACACGTATAATCATCATATTAAGTGAAAGTGCGCACACGTCGATATGACCAAATGCCGCAACGATACGCAGCTTGAATACATTTTCTCAAATTGTAATCCAAGTGGTAACAATGATAGCGCCACTGTAACATTAATTTGTTGGGTTGGTACCTGGTATTTTCAGAATCTGACGGGTGTGAAACAAGGTGGGATTCTGGTTATTATTCTGAGAAGGTAAATTGCCCTGCACTGCAGTTATTATCTAAGTCTAGTTGTAAAAAAATCTTATTAAGCGGCAAGTGTTTTGTAGTGTTAGGCAGCTTGGCAGCTTTTTGTAGTGTTAGGTACCTACTCGTATGTGTATTTTGATAGATTGAGTGCATTTAAACAATATTAAATATTTGTTTCGGGATAACGCCTGTTGTTAATATTACTATTGGGACTATAGATCATTTTCCAAACTCTGAATATTTATAATTTATAAAGTTACACATACCTACCTACATTTAGTGAATTCATAATAATTACTAACGGGGAGACAGATGGGATTGTGATACTAATAATGTTTACTTACCTAACTGAAGATAGGTATACAGGGTACATTCAGGGTCAGGCTTTAAAAAAAAAATAAGAATAGGTCGAATATAAAAGATAAGCATAATATGCCAGTTCTCTGAATAAAGGTGAAAGTTTTACGCGATTCACACACTTGGAGAAGCCGTCAGTAACCAAAGATATCATCGGAAATGCTAATACATCATCCAATAAATACCATCATAAGAATTGAATGACTCGCAATAAGAGTAACGTGTGTCGCGTGTGTAGACAAAGATGTTCTCCGCCCGCCAATCATTCTGTTAATTGGAGAGAATCATCGCTGTAGAAAGTCCGCCGGTGATGCGCGGGTGCACCAAGCGTCGCCTGCGCCGGTCGGTAGCGCCGCCGGTCGCCTGCGCCGCCCGCCCGGTCGCTTGCGCCGGTCGCCGGGACACGGCACGTCAAATAGTGACGAGCGTGCCGCAGTGTCAACGCACACGGCCGCGAGTGCAACAAACTACGCCGGACGGTCGTTCACGTCACCATTAATTTGTACACTGTATTACCTCGCCACGTCACACGAGACTAACTAAATTACTGAAACACTAACATGCCCGATATGTGCGACACGTTTACGTGACACCATATATAAATTAATTGCATGTTTTACACATGGCTTACGTGCGCTGAAATCTGTTTGGTCCGTTCAATATCGTTTCATGGTGAGTATGGTGACCTTATTTCACGTAACATCATACGGCACTGAAAATACTAACGTATTGAGCACTTGAACAGTCGTTGATGTAGTAAGAAATAGCACATATAAATGCCAGATCTAATTTCAGTTACCGAATTCAGAATAGGTAAGCAATCGCTTTGAATGACTTAGCTCATGTGGATGACGGGTAGAATCGCATAATATTCCGCCTGCCGACACCTGTCATGACCCAAGAACGTAGTGTCGATAGATGCAAATCAATAACGATTATTGCGTCATGTTTGTTTGTAAAGGTGTATTGAGCATCGAGAAAGGCGCGTGGGGTGCGCGCACGCCGCACATAAGGTCGCTGAGTCAGTGGCCCTTCCTGCGCGCACGCCTTTTGGGGAAATGTTACGTGAGCGGTGGGACGCGCGCAGCACTCCAATGCCACGCCGCATTGTCTGACGAGCCTTGGCTGCTAACGAACCACCCAAACGAACTGACAGGATCCGCGCTATGAATCCTTCATTGATCTAGCCTAACGCGCAGTCAATATAAGACATACCTAAGACGTAAATGCAATGAGAATATTACGCATAATATAATTCCACACGGGTATTATGCATAACTCGAGACAAGACGTGTTTCTATTCCAATCATTACACAAATTAATTAATAGAGTAGGTGTCTATTCATATCAGTTTATTTTGCTTGATTGTACAAACAACTCTGTTATTGTTTATTGTTTTGCACAGCAACGTAGGTAAACAAAGAATTCCAGTCAATGAGTGTCACAATTTGTCAATGATAGGGAAGACGAAAACACGTGCAATGACCGATAGCTGAGCGCATTTAGTGGCATCACATATATAATCATATTACAAGAATTTAAAGGTGCCACATCTGTGCCTAATTCGTTGGCACAACATGTTGATCTACATAAAATTGCATGAACAAATTACCAGTTAATTAATCGATAATCTAATTAGGGTAAATGTGAAAATCCGTACTCGTATAGCGCAGTTCTTTTGTTATTATGGTGAATATTATGAATAATATGGAAAAGTACATTATTCTTGATAAATGCAATAAAGAGCCATATCATGTTGGTAATTGCTGTTAGGCATTCATCTTTTTCTATAGGCATTCATGGAGTAGGTACATGCTGTAGTTATTTATCTATATATACTAAAGGCACGTCAAAGGACTATAATGTCGCGATGTGGTCGTCGCTCGATTTGTCAACGTCGCGGGACATCGGAGCGGCTGTCAACCACAAATAATAAGCAAAGAAAACATCACAAATAGAATGAACTCGACGAGAAAAAGTATTGACACGAGACTTGATTCTGTGTTTCGATGCTTGTCAGTACCTAGGTAGTAATAATGAATAATGAGATGCATGATCTTGACAGTCGACCAAAGAGAAACATTTTACATGTTAAATTAAAAATGCCTATTTGTAATGGAAGTAATTAATTAGAATACAGGTAACAGTAGAGACGCCCATGAATTTATTAATTGAAGGGAGAAGAGTAACTCATAAAACAAGTTCTTTCTCACAGTAATCAAAAAAAATCTGTAACAAGAATTTTTAAATAGTTCGTTCAAAGCTGAAATACTCGTTATTAGTCGCTTAAGAGCGGGACAGGTGTCCAGATATGTTTTATTTTCTGAGGATGTCGAGTGACATTTTTCAGCCGGTTAATTGTAGAGACTGTCGATCTTGCTAATAAACCTTAGTTTTTTGATGGACCACTGGAGGAATCCTGTTGACATTCGCACACCTGTCGCACCATACAACTCTCCAACTTGCCTAATTTTTATTTCTTAATTATTAATTACACTGTCGGACGTTGAAGTCAAATGGAATCAAAACCTAAATCTAGGCTTTAATTGTGCGTGCAACAATACACTGGCGCAATAAAACGGACGGATAAAAAAACACAGGACTGCGATTTGAACATCGTCTATAAATTATTTGAAACACATTCCGCGTCGATCAAATGAACGTCAATCTTTCGTCACTGATTTTTACAAACGTAACCCCGATCCGACAGCAACTTCTAGTGGAAAACATGACTTGACCAGCCGCCATGACGACTACCTGCGTATTTGAAATAGGTATGTAGGGTACAATCACACGTTGCATCGCAAAATTCAACGCGCTGTCTGTTTGAATTATATGCAAACATGTTATGTTACACAGATATTTAATTATTGTGTTCCGACAATCTTAGTAAGCCATCTTATGCGCATTGTAACTTGCGCACGTGTTATATTAATTATTGTAAATGCATAAAACCTACATGCCTCTGATGCTCTGATTGTGAGCAAATTACTTGGAGATGCAAAAATCCGCAGTATCGTGCACCAATCTTACGTGTGTGTGTAGTTTCCTGATCTGCTACATGATACAATTGAAATAATTAGGTCAGTTAATTTTGTTTACATTTGAACATCTCTGTGTTGTGCAACATTTAATGAGCGAAATATAAACTCGCCTATACTAGGAACGTTATGCAACGCACAGTAACCTCAGGACACTATTGCACCGGTAAGAGGCTTACAAAAGGCTTAGTTCATATTATTATAATAACGCCTGTCCAAGTAAATTGGATTGTAAAGTTGTACCTACTCGGTGCGTGCAGAATGGACATAAATCAGGATTTAATGCTTCACTTATCCTGTGCAATGATGACCCAAATAGTACTTCAGTGCGAGTCGCAGACGCAAACACTTACGAGTAGTAGAAATGCTCATGTTTGCTAATACTGGTTACTTACTTCAGCAAGTTGGCACGTAGGATTATCATAGTCTAATATAAGTTGTGGAGCAAGGACGGTTCCCATGGTGACACAAATAAATATTCAGGTATGCTAATAAACCAAGAGGCCTTCCATTTTTTCTTCACGCTCTATTTAGTTCACGGCGCAAGGGATTACCGCCTGTAAGTATAGAGCCAGATGTTTCGTGGTTTATTAGAGCTCATTGTGCCGTAGTAATAATATTGTGCTAGTGAAACATGTTCTTGTTTTTAGGGTTCCAAATCTAATGGACCGATTAAGTTGTTTAGTCCACATATAAATTTCTGTGACCCAAACACGGATGTGTTACGAAAATAAATTAATTTTGATTTTCCGCGGTCACTTTTCGGGGTCAAATTGAGAAATTAATAAATGTTTTACTAAAATTAAATTTCTTAATAATTTTAAAATAAATACTTTTAAAGATAATTAAAGCTAATAGGCGAAAATTTTCCATACCCCCCCTAATCTCCGAAACTAAGGAGCCTGAAATTTTGAAAAAAAATATAGATAATAAGTTCAATACATATAGATTACAGGAAAACCTATAAGAAGCCTATAGTTTTAAAATAACATGGTAAATCTCCCAATATTGTGCGTACGAAGTAACATTTTCAGTTGGAATTTATGTGAGAACGTGTTTTTCAACTACAATGTTATGTTTGTTCTTGGAATAAATTCATCCCAACTACGGAACCTTTCATTGTGCGGGGTCCGACACGCTCTTGGCCGGTTTTTTTACACGTTTTTTACTAGAAAAGCCAACGGGTTATCACGTAAAAAAATGTGTTTGAGAATAACTTTTAAAATTAAATACCATTGTTATTAATTATTTACAGTTAACTGGAATATCAAACCCCTTTAAGTCTAAGTTTTATTTATTTATCATTTATATAAAAGAACACAGGATTACATATTAAACAGCAACCAAAAACCACTAAGGTTTATACTTGTGCTATCATGAGTCTATCTCAACATCTAACTATACAATGAAGCATTTTATGTACGCGTTATTGCCGATACAGTTAATATTATATTTAGTTCCTTAAATAGTTACAATCATCCCTATAATTATAATACTTAAAAAACATTGCTTAAGTTTACATTTTATATTTTTATGTGTAATACATTTGTTTAATTCTGGTCAAAGTAGTCTCTTTGAGATTGTGAATTAAAATGTTTCCAATTGAACTCTACACAAGTATACAAGTTTTTTTCTGTATGACAACGACTGACGCCAGTGGCAACAGCTGCTTATATAATTTAAAATAATAAAAGATAGGACAGCATACGAGTTATTTTAAAATCAAACAATAGAAATTAAAGATACGTTGAAGTGTAAAAGGCAGTGGATATACATCGCGTCCGTTGTTACAAAACATTTATAGGAAGCCCGCTGTGCGCCTGCACAGTATGCATAGTGATTTATACCTACAGATATAAATCTAATTATGCGTAACTGCATTCTTCAATTTTATGTCGTAACGTCCTCAACAATGCACACGGTTTCCCAAAACGCGGGTAGGTACTCAGGATATTTACGATTATTTGGATGCGTTGCACAAAATTCAGATCGCAATGCCAAACTCATTTACACTCGGCTGTTATCGGCCGCGTGTGAGCAAAACGTTTCACGGTGCATTGCGTAAATTGTAGTTTTTATGTGACAAAGTTCAAGAATTTCTTAACAAAGAAAAAGTAAATATAAGCGAAAGAAACTGGCTCGTTTTTTAGGCCGCCTATGTGGTAACGGCCCGACCGCCTGGCACAACGACCCTCCATGTCGGAGTGCCAACTGGGTAAATATCGTCATATACCAGGACAGCCGAAACATTCCCGTGAAATGTTATTGGCAATGCGTGCATCACGGCGACTCGTCTTGTTACAGCGATGCGAGATAAATGCCAGACAAATTGGTTGAGTTGTGCTGTGCTAAGCAATTAGCGGAACATGGTATTTTCCTGTCCGCGGTGCCGCAGACGTGCTTTGTTCGGAAACGTGTCGCGTTTTATTGTACAAATTGAACATGCTTACCGGTCACGGTACTTCGTATTTTATATAATAAATAAACTTCGAATAGTGTGTTCTTCATTGCGTCTTCGAGATTGTAATTATTAATTATGACATTGGTAGGTATTCTGAAAAGTCGTACAGCAATTTTAATTTTTTTGAGGAAAAAAAAATTAAAATCCGAAATTCCTGCTATTTTGTCTGCTTTTTATTGTTGAACCAGGTGATCAAAGGCGAAAAAAGACCAGAACTGAGTTGAGAATGTTGTGTTGTGGTTGCTACTAACTGGTACTTTCTAACTACCGAATAGAATTACCACGAGAGGGTTATACTATAACCGCAGGAGGAGACGCCCTGGGCGTCGGGAATCACAAGCTGATTCCCGGCCACCGTAGGCGCGGGCTTGCGGACGGTGAGCAATGGGTAGCTCGCCGTCCGGTAAGGACCAAGCCCGGGTCGACGCCGCGTTGTGTTTCACGCGCGCCTCAAAGAGATGTCAGCAGGTGAAGGGGTCCGATGGGACCATCCGGGGTTGCGGGAAGGTCCAAAAGGGATACCGTGGCCCCCTGGTATTGCACAGGCAACAGAAGGAACACGGGTGGGCTTTAGTCAGTAAGAGTCTGACAAGCCCTCCCGCTCCACCCAGAGCGGGAGAAGTCATTTGATGATTCCCCACCCAAAAAAAAAAATGAAAAAAAAAAGTTATACTATAAAACAACAGTAAGCGAATGCATCAAGGATGCTATCGTAAATCATGAAATGACATTACCCATATCCGTGTCAAGCACAATCCCTCGCCCGAGTGAGGGGCGCTCCGTACACCAATCTAATTACTTGAGCTAAGCGACGCCAGCTTTGATCCACTGGCTGGCAAACTCGACGCACAGAACATTAAATTAAGTTAGAGTAACTAGCTTGTGCGTAGTACTTGGTTAAGTAGAGCTATGTTATGAACGACTCGTTTCGTCGTATGTTTTTCTAGTTAATAGAGACCTATATGGACGTCATAAATTATTTTTTGCCTCACAGATAAAAGTAATTTTCCTGAAAGGGCTAAATCGAAAGAATTTCTATCGGTTGGGGAAAAAGTTGCTACGCATTTTTTAAGAAAATTCAAAACATTTTTTAATATATTTTATTTACATTTAACTAAAGTATGTAGGTACCATTTTGTTCGATAACTTTTTGCCATCTTGTAGGTAGGGACATGATCCCATTGCTATAGAAATTTTGGGACTTTTGATCAAAATACCGCGACAAGTGGTTGTGGCAGTCCTCTCGTGATGTTAACCTGACACTGCCTAAGGAATTCTGAAGAGACCGAAACAGGTGGAAATCTGAAGGTGCAAGGTCAGGACTATACGGCGGATGCATTAACACCTCCCAGCCAAACTCTCTTAATTTTTACTGAGTGGCTAAAGATCTGTGAGGTCTAGCATTATCATGATGAAAAACCACACCCCTTCTGTTGATTAATTCCGGCCGCTTTCTCCCAACTTCTTGCTTTAATCTCATCAGTTGTTCGCAGTAGAGTTCAGAATCGATGGTCCTGCCTGGTGGTAACAGCTCATAATGAATAATGCCCTTCCAATCCCACCACACACACAGCATCACCTTGTTGCGAGTTAACCTGGGTTTCGCCACAGTCTGTGAAGCCTGACCGGCCTTTGAAGCCTGACCGGCCTTTGACTACGACCTTTTTCGCACGTTCTTATCGTACGTGATCCGCTTTTCATCACCAGTTATTAGCTTCTTCAAAAATGGTTCGGTTTCATTACGTCGTAATAAAGAATCACAAATGAGTACACGGTTCATTAGGTTGCTTTCAGTGAGCTCGTGAGGTGCCCAAATATCGAGCTTTTTTGTGTACCCAGTTTTTTTCAAATGCGACAAAACTGTTTTGTGGTCAATTCCCAGTTCTTCAGCTACGTCGTAACTACTGATATGCGGATCTTACTCCACTTTAAAAAAAATGGCATCCATTTTATCCGTAATAGGGCGACCAGAGCGACGTGCATCTTTGACATCAAAATTTCCGGATTGAAAACGCTTAAACCAAATGTGTGCCACTCTCACAGACACTGCACTAGGTCCATAAACATCGCAAATTTTTTTCGCGGCTTGCGTTGCATTTTTACCTTTTTTGTAGTAAAATTTTAAAAAGTATCGAATTTCTTCATTAGGTTCACTCATCTTGACGGTACGAAAAACAAATGAAAATCACACTTTTTCCTAATTTGAATTTGGAATTATGTTCTTTAAAATTTAAACTTTCAATGATACCAAAATCAGCCAGATACAAATAGTATAGCCAAAGAGATTTTATTACAAGTTCATGTAACATACTATAATGCGAAAAGGCTTTTTCCCCAACCTAATAATTCAGTATCAGAAGAGCAACTACCATCGCTACGGCCATTTCCAACATTAATCATTGTGACACTCGATCGATCTCTTCTGCAAGGGAAATGGCATGACCATTCAGGTTTGATTTATAATAACGTAAAGTACATATTGTTTTTCTTTCACCTTACATTTCAAGTAAATGTCTTCATAACATACACGAGTTTTAATAACTTTATAACAAGATGACTTGCCAGTTCTACACTTTTTTTTCTGCGTGACAGTATTACTAAAACTAACTGTTAGTACATCGTCCTAGTTTCTTTGCATATAATTTGCCAACAAAGATAAAATAAGAAGTCTAAAATCATGTTAGTTTTTCAACATCTTCTAGAACCGCGAGTTAATTCGCGAAGTTACCGTTATCACCAGCGTACGAGCTAAGAATTCCAAATTATATAAAAATTAATTATTCATTTCACAATTAAATTCGTACATGAGTGTGCGAGTAATTAACGAATAACGGTTAAATAGCTCTCTGGAGCATGTCGTCTGTGTGATGTATGAAACAGAGTTGTACCTCTAAAGAGTTGTACTCTTACATACTACACTTTTATTTTATATGAAACATTCACATTTGTCCCTTCAGAGAGAACCTATTGTCGTTTACCAAACCCAATCTCCCCAACAATAAACTAGATATATCTAGTAATGGTTCTTTCTCACCAGAAAATCGTAAAACATATTCTCGACTAAACCGTTAGGTTCCACCAATCCTGCTACAACGTTATGATAAAATAATATTCCCGATCCTTGATCGGAAAGAAATGCTTTCATATTTTCAAGCTAGCAAATCATTTTATATATCAATATAAAATCAATTTTTACAAAAAATAAAACCCATACAAAAAAAAAAAACTACAAAATGAAAAATAACTTTGATTTCGGAAGTCGGTGTCTTTGGTTTTGTATTTTCGTTTTTTTTGCCACCGACTTCCGAAATCAAAGTTATTTTTCATTTTGTAGTGTTTTTTTTTGGAAGTCGGTTTTATTTTTTGTAAAAAAAAAGTTTTTATTTTTCACTTTTTAGTTGTGGTACCTACACAAACCCCCTACAAAAAATTGAATAGCACTACCTGCTATGTAAATTACAGTGACAGGAACTATTAGAACATCATCCACATAAATACTAGGTGGGAAAAAGGCGTAATATTGAAGCTAACTCAAAAACCCCGCATCAGATCTTGACTAAACTTATATGGGACCATTTCTGAACTATGCCCTACCAAAAACAAAAATAATCAATAAAATCAATTCATAATTGGCGGTGTAAAAAAAAAACATACAACCGAATTGAAACCTCCTCCTTTTTGAAGTCGGTTTAAAAATAGGCTCTACCATTATTCGTTTGAAAAACTTTAGAATATTTCGACTCCGAAATACCTATTATGAGAACCTCCAGTTACTTAACTTCGTGAAAATGTAGAACACAACTACAATAAAAGGTAAAATTATAATGATGTAGTAGATATAAGTACACAAATTATACCTAAAAATGATGTTTTACTCGCGGTTATAAAACACCGGTACATAAACGCATCATAGTTACAGCCAAATGTACAAAATAGTATTCTTAATTACAAACCTTACATACGTTCTCCTATTAATCATGACTATGCAAGTGTGAAAAATGTATAAAATTACAATTTTCTTCAAGCTGTTCTTTATTGTGGTCTATTATTAACTCTGCAGCTCTGGTGCAACACAAAGGAAATTATTTTCTCTTAAAACACGAAAAGTATGTTTTATTTAAATAGTAAAAATACATTTTCCTTGGTATTTTTCATGAAAGGCTGAAATCAAAGCAGGCTGAATGCATTTCATAACAATGGTACTAAATAAAAAGGTATTAAAGTCGAATGAAATGGATGTTTAAGTTTAATGTTTGACGATTGCTATCGCGATCGTGAGTCTGCTTACCGAATTAACGGCAGAAAGTTTCCACAGGTTGATAATAATCGTTACGATATACGAGGAGCATTAAGTTATCTTTTAACTGTATCTGAACAAATTGCAGTAGCAGCCAAGTGTCGAATATGGGCACTTACGGACGAGGTGTGAAAAAAATTATGTTTTTTTTTTGTTGTCTTTGGGTGAAACCTCTTTGGTACTTTTTTAAATATTGCTAAGTATCGAACCCTTTTTGTTACTTTGAACGATAATTTGTTTCGATTGACCTTTTTTGAGTTTATGGAATTAACTGTACTTACTTGTTCCCTCAAATACATGTCAGTTAATTCCAAGGTATTTGCTTGCCACAAGTGATATATTACTTGATCGTTTTTATTTTATTTTAATAGTTATATTTTATTTTATATATCGTAGATTAGAAACCAACCAAACCAACACAAAACTAACCCAATAAAAAAATTTAATGTCTGATCTCTTCCAAAATCTTTTTTTCCTGAAAGATGTGACATGGTGTTCTCTGAATCCAAAACTATCCGACCTAGAATGAACTGAAAAGCGCAACGTAGAAGTTGGCCTGAAAGATTACTAAATATTTGAGGAGAGAGAGAGAGAGAGAGAGATTTAGATTTTTTTTCAGGCTTTCAGTTGCCTGTCTACAGACAATATTATTTATCAGTGATAAATAAATATTAGTGTATAAGCATGCGCTAAATTATACGCTTGTATTGATTTATAAGATGAGAAGAATTTGACAAGGGCTATCAAGTACCGTTCCGAACGTTGGTAAACATTACAATAATATGATCAAGGTTTACCTCGTTCAAATGTTTTAATAATCAATACCTATTAGGTATAAACCTCAATGGATTACGTGAGTGTATGTTATCCTTTAAGAGAGAGGAAAATGTGTATAATGTAAACACGCCTCGAATTTGATTCATGATTCATATTTTATTTACATCTCTACTGAACAAATATTACTAATTAATTAACGAATTAGCTGTCATTCTTATAGGCTTTGTATTGCGGTCGGATCGGGTGTTGTATACGAAAACACAACGCGCGCCGAAAACAATGGGCCTAGGTCGTTATCATCGGCTTTATTCATAGATCCATTGTTTGAATCGTTAAATCGGGAGAGTGTAACCGCGTGGAATGAATGGATGCACTTGTCGCGTGCATGGAGCTGGCGGCCGGCGGCGGCGGCTTATCACGGCGAGCTGGAGGTGGCTGCGGCGGCCCCCGGCTTCGGCGGCAGTCAGTCGCGCCGCGCGCTCCAGGCCCCACGTTCCGGCCGCTCGAGTGTCTTGCCGCGCCCGCCCTTATCAAAACATTCCCGCATTGGGATCGATCCGCATGTCTTCACGCGCCTCGCATTGATAACGACTCCTCACGACGGCGTGTCACTGTGACTCGAGTGCTACTGGATACACTTCCAAATACTAACGTGCTTGTGTTTGACATGTGATTTTACCTTCTGATTTTTTAATTAGACAGTTCAGGATAATTACTAAGTTTCAAGTTTTATATTCAAGGATCAATGTAAGTACTTCAATTAATTATGTTTTCAAGTTTCTTATTTGCAAACATTTTCTAAAGTAGTTTTTTTCTATTATATCAAGGTAATGTTTATTATTATTTAGCTTTAAAATAATAAACAAAAATAAAAAATTGTATCAACCTGTATATTTTTTTTTACTTTGGAAACCCCATTTAAAAAAAAAGATTACTTAATAAAATATATTAAAAGTTTAGAAAAAGTGATTTTATATTTTATTGTTCTTGACAATTAATTATGTGTTCAGTAAAATAATAATCTTCAAAATGCACTTTCATGTTTAAATCTACCATTTTCGAGAGTGGCTAAACAGACAGCCACCGCTGTAGATCGGTAAATAAAGTAAAAAAAATACACTGCTCAGTAAATAACGGGGTCAAAAGATACGCTTTGGTAAAATTTTAACTTCAATGTCTTGAATTACAAGCATATATAGTGCTTAAATTGTTTTATTAATGTGGCTATAAAATACTCTTTATACGTCCTAATTGCCTGTGGAAATGACTTCTCAAAGCACCAAGGACTTCTCAAGAATACTCAAAAAGTTAAGATACAACCTTCTATTTCTTGATTTTTCCTGAAAAGTGCGTGAAAATAAATCAGAATTTAAGTCTTCGCAAGATTTCCATAAAATAAATCTGACTTGTTCACAGTTTCTGAACACAATATATACAGGCCGTTTTGTGTTCCGGATCAGTGTGTATAACTTTAGAAGTCAGGATGTTAAATAAACATTACACACAGATATTTTTACCCAAAGAGGCGAACATTAAAGAGTTACCGAAAGAAACGAACTGAACAGCTGCTCCTAATGAAACAAACTGCATTTTATGACTGTAAAAGTGTGTGCCTCTTTCATATTTCATAACAATCATAACCATAATATGAGACTGAACAGAAAGTACACTCGAGAGCAATGAATCCGGGTCACTTAAAGAATCCTAAAAATCTCGGAAACTAAAAATGCTAGGTTAATGCAATAAATTGTATTTAATAGACAATGTAATACTCCTTAAATGAAGGTATTAAAACTTCTTAGTTATTGTAAAGTTATATCATAAAAAAATCAAATTTGAAAAAGGGCCACTTTCGAAGATGGAACTACGAAATTACAGCATTTGGTTTTGCTTTTTTTTGTAATCTGTCATTTATGTGGGTACATAAACCATGTTGATAGTGCTCTATATTCATTATTCAAGCTGAAATTATGTCGCTTACGCCTGAAGAATGCACCAGAATACTTACAATGCTGGAAACCGGCCGGAGTCAGCGCGATACAGCCAGGACTGTCGGTGTGTCGCTGTCAACAGTACAAAGAGTTCTCCGACGCTACGAAGAAACTGGTTCTAACCTACGCAGACCAGGAACGGGCAGAACCAGGTGTACCACAGCACGAGAAGACCGATACTTGGTGAACACCATGCTTCGAAATCGCTTTCTTACAGGAACTGAACTCACAAATCAGTTTCGACGCCTCGGAGGAAGTAACCCAAGTGCATGGACAGTAAGACGTCGGCTTGCTGAATCTAACTTAAAACCCCTTAGACCTGCAAACGGCCCTAAACTGGAGCGTGGGCATCGTATTTCAAGACTAAGATATGCCCAGAGCCACGTAAATTGGAGTATTGAAGATTGGTCAAAAGTTATGTTCTCCGACGAATCAAAATGTATGCTCTACAAGCACGATGGAAGACACAGAGTGTATCGAAGACCAGGGGAAAGATTCAAGCAAGCATGCATCGAAGAAAAAGTAGCCTACGGTGGTGGGTCTGTACTTGTGTGGGCCGGAATTTCTTCTGAAAGTCGCACAGAGCTGGTGATCATAGAAAACAGCTCTTTAACTAGCGAAAGATATGTGGAAGAAATCCTCAATGATCACGTTGGTCCATTTATGGTCAATTTAGGTGAGGATGCTATATTTATGCATGACAATGCCCGACCTCATACAGGTAGGATTGTGAATGACTACCTTCAAGAGATGAACATTACTCGTATGGAGTGGCCAGCGCGCAGCCCGGATATCAACCCGATTGAGCATGCTTGGGACGAGCTAGGCAGATGCGTAAAACAACGAAACCCTCCCCCAATCACGCTTCGTGAGCTCAAAATTGCTCTCACAGAGGAATGGTAGAATATTCCCCAAAATCGTATAAGGAACTTGGTGTACAGCATGCCAAACCGCGTAAACGCAGTAATGGAAGCACGAGGAGGCAATACGAAGTATTAAAATTCAAGAAAATCGTAATAAAGTTCAAAAATTTCATGTTTCCTATTTTTGTTTTAAGGAGAGATCAGCAGTTTTTTTCTTTATGTAATTTTGTGTTAATAAAATGTATGGTGACTCATATTTTTTTACTTTCATTTAAGGAGTATTACATTGTCTATTAAATACAATTTATTGCATTAACCTATCATTTTTAGTTTCCGAGATTTTTAACATTCTTTAAGTGACCCGGATTCATTGCTCTCGAGTGTAGTTTTAATTTCAAGTAATTACTTTCAAGGCTGGAATTTGAAGTAAATAGGTACACGATTCAGGTTTAATTGATTTAAATTGTTAATTTGAAAATAGTGAATAATAAATTGATAAGTAGGTATATTCGATACAGAGTGAGTTAAAGTCATTGTCGACCGGTCTTATCGATTTCAGTATAATTTTATTATCCCAACCTGTATAATATAAAAGTATCTCTCGACTTTTCATGACAGTAGGATACGAGCTCATAAAATCGTGCCAAAATATTTATCAAATCATTATCTAATATTTATTATTATCAAATGAATTTGTACTCATTCACGGTATCTATCGTAAAACATCAACTATACGCGGAGTTAAAGTTATTTCTGCGTGATTTAGCGACAGGTTCTATAAACTCATCAACCATCTCTTAGACTTTTACTGGTTTACTTATGAATTGATGATACGCAAATATTTTATCCAGTACCCTAATTACGTAATGCAAAATCAATCCGAATCTGAATCGTATTGAAACAGATTGCTAATCCATTGCTCCGTAAGTTCGAAAAAAAAAACTGCAGAGCAACGTAAATGACGCAATGAATGTTGTTGAACTGTCAAAATGAAACAGATTTGTCTTTATCGTTTACGAAAATATGTTGCGTAATTAGAAAGCAGGTCTGTCTTTCGAAACAAACACAGTATAAGCTGCTTAACAATATGTTTACTTAAGAGATCATGATTGCATCGATATAAATGAAGATGATACATTTGATGTGTATGATGATTGAATGAAATAAATATAAATGTAGAATTGAAGTAGGTATTATTATCCTCACGAGAAAAATATAAAACAACAACAACTGTAAACGGATGCAAAGCAACGTGTTTGAGATGACAAAGCGCGCATGTGTCGGGATGAAGCATCAAGATCACGCCAGCGCGCGCACTGCTGCGATGCTGCGGTGACTGGCACTGTGGCACATTCGCATTAGATGCCTAACGACTCCTGCGCTATTAAACTTTATAATAAACACTCCGAGATGGCCGTGATTATTCTCTGCACAGATCTCAGTGAACGCATGGCAGAGGGTGATTGTGCTCTGCTAAACGAACAAGTTTGTAAAATGCCATCGCGATCGTACCTACCTCGCGCATTAGAGTAGGTACTACAATTAGGTGACAATCACCTTGGCGAATATTGGAACGCTTGTTTTTTTGAGTTTCTAGCACAAGCAGTAAGAACAAAATAACAAACGACTTATACAAGTTCAGTGAAACTTGTTCGTGTTTGCTTTATCTTTATTTGATTATCAATTTTGTTGGAATACCTAGGACGAACTAGATGTGACTAACTATGTTTTACTTTTATTTTTTATTAAATTAATATCTATTGACCTAGACGGTATTTAATAATGCCTCTTTCAATTAATTCTCGATTTTTCAATTTATCCACGGATAGTAGAACTCTACCTGAAAGTTATTAGAGTTACTCTAGTTCTACTGTAACGTTTAGAAAATGGGTTTGTAGAATCTATTTGATAGTTTGCCATCCATTCGAAGGGATGTACCCATATATTATTTTGTATTCTTCTAATCTGGGAACGCTCAAATTAAATTGTATAAAATTAAACGTACTATACGTTAAATTTCATCAGCGTATTTTCAATACCAACAGTACAACTTACATCACAGTTTCAAGTCACTTACTTCATAGGTACTTGATTTAAATAACAAATCATGAAAGTTGTAATACTTGTAATAAGAATAAAAATCAGCTTGTCTTATTAATTACAGCTGTTAATCGATGCTTGATATGCTGCGACATTTACATGCTCAAGGCTACAGTTGCGGTAAAATAGCCTTTGTAGGAACTTTATAACCTATACTTAAAAATGTTGTAAAGTACTTGGCCATATCCGTTATGGGCCATCAAATTGTGTGCAATAACATAAATAACTTAGAAACCATCCTGTATGTTGGCGTATTTTACTCATATCGTTTAACCTTGATACAAATATGATGTGTCGTACTTGAACACTGCATATGATTTGACATGATACGCTGTATACAGAATGTTCTGTAACAGGTTATTAAAAATATTTTTTTTAAAAGCAAATAACATTTACGTACACAAAATAAATAAAACATCAATGTACCCGCAGGTGCATTGACATAAGTTCTAGGTATTTACCCACTGCTTACACTGAGCAATCTATGTCCACACTTATGTATGTGCTCACCACAGCTGAGTGTTATGGTGGCGTCTTTATGGTCTACAGTAATATTTAAAAGCATAAGTTTGCCGTCCATAATCAAGGTTTTCTAAACCACGCAAAATAATCATCATGACTATAAATTCATGATTATAAACGCCGCTACAAGCACGCGTTTGCGTAAATATTAAACTTACAAAACACTTTTATCATCTGCGGTTTCCAGTTGTTAATGTTGAAAACATGCTTTATACAGCGTGTTACACTTACGTACAGTATGAACGCACATCTCGAGCGGGCTAATCTGCAAATATAAAAAAATTATCTCAAGTTTTTACTTGAGATGAAACAGAGCTCATTGAGTTCGGCCGCAATGGGCCGTGGTGCGCACACGCACATGCGGCCTGGATGCCACCAGACCGTCTCGCGCATTAATATCTGGACAATTCATCAACATCGCCCTCGGTAATTAAACATACATGTTGCGCCGGAGCATAATATTTCAGCAGAATTCATTTCCACTACGTTTGAAGTCACGGTCTCGCGCAATCACTTTTGGTTGCAGAATGCGGATGTTTTGATAGTGTGACAGCTTCTTGAATGAGATTAAGGCCTCGTGCAGACAAGCGCGACGCGACGGCGCGACGCGACTCGAACAATACAATTTCTAAGAAAACTTCACAGTAAAACAATAACCGGTGTCGCGTCGCGCTGTCGCGTCGCGCTAGTCTGAACGAAGCTTAAATTGATATTAGTGGTACTGTCAAACTGTATATTACCTTGTTTACGATTATGGTTAAGGTTCCTAATCAGTAGTAATCAGACAGTGGTACCGATTCTCTTGTCACAAATGCCTCTAAACTAGACTAAAAATTACTAAAATTTAGTTTATTCCTGTCAAACGATGATTTCCCATTCTGAAATAGACAAAAGTGACACAACTTAACTATATTTTAGTTTGACAGCACTAAGGTGGTACTGAGACTTTTAATTTAGTGAAAATGACAATTTTGCTATTCTGAATTTGACGTTTTGCACCTAAAATTTTAATTATCTAACAAAATGTAGAATACTAATAGTTGTCATGAACTAAAATTCACACCAACACCTCGATTTCAGATGCAAAAACAGTACTGTACTGGATTTTTTTCTTTTCTTTTGAATTTATCTCTAAAATGGTGTGTCCTATCGCAAAAATAATGAAAATTTCGACCCCCTTTATGAAACCCTTATAAACTCCTAATACTCAACACGTACGAAATATTTTTTTATATTTTCTATACAAAAAGTGAAAAATTCCATATAAAATACGTCGAGGCTGTATTTTACACCAGAGGAATTTTTTTACAGCTCCGGCTGTAAAAAAAAACACGGGTTAGGGCAAACAAGTATGTACCACGTGGAGTCGCAATTGTCAAATTCGATTTTAGGTGAGTCAAAATAATTTTTAAATTTAGATAGGTACTTTTTATTGCAGAATAGCGACATTTAATAATAAATGTCGCAGCGCTGGTATACTGATAGGGCCCGCAGTGATGTCATGGATAGATAGATACATAAATAAATACTAAATAAAAAAAAAATTGAGAAGTTTAAACCATGAAAGAAAAAAAATGGTAGAAAATCTCTTATACCTACCTAAAAAACATAAGTTCAGCGGAACACAACATCTTAGATCAATACGAATTTTAGTATAATTATAATGAAATGTGAATTATTCATATTTCGATTACTTATCGATGAAACGTTTATTAACATGCAGGATTGGATTCGGTAGCCGCAACGCACACGCACACAAATCGTAAACATGTTCCTAAGTTGCTGCATATGAACAGTTTTTTATCACAACTCGTTTGCTTATTATGAAAAGATAAAATACTGCAATTTAAATGTTCAGAAAGGCGTAGAGCACATGTGGAGATGGTAAATTTTATTTAGTTGTGTCTGTTACAATGTTGTGCTTTATTTATAAGGTAGGTACTAAGATTTTATAGGAAAATGTAGTATTTTTATTTTTAAGTAGCAGATGAGCATTGTGCTTTTGAATATACTAATACATGTACAAATTACAAGGTCCTAAACAAGGACTTGAAGAACAGAAAACTGCGAATGTAAACACAATTAGTAATGTATTCAATACATTATTATCAAAATAATAATTGGTGCCGGATAATCATAGCCAAGGAATAAGTAAGTATTATGAAATACCTACTTACCCATTGAAAAATTCTTGTGTGAGAACGGTGTTAGTTCCAGGTACAGTGAAAATACCCACATACAGACGAAAATCAAGAACAATGCTAGAATTATATAAATAATGTAAAATGGAACAAGTTTCCCGCAACCTTTAATATAATCGTGGAATAGTATGTGGAGTCATTAATGTAGACAAGTTTGCGGAAGTAAAGTTTTTACTGAGATTAATACGCGACGATCAGAAACTCGGTTTTATTAGTCCACTACGCAAAGACTTTCTTGCTTAATGTATCTACATTACATTTATGTGCCAGCGTGTTCATGGTAGCTACGGCAAGTCGGAAAGGATAGATACCTACCTAAAATTATAATAACAAGTAGTAGGTACGTCTAGTTTAAAAAATAATTCATCCATTACCTAATCGAGTAGTTACTTAATAACAGCGCAGACGAGCCATTCAGACATTTTAAAAAGTGATTTTAAAAAGAACAAATTGGGCAGCGAACTGGTTTGGCGTAACTCCGGAAGCGAACAGGTTCCACGGCGCCGAGATAAGTATTAATTGGAATTTTAATTTTTACTAATCAAAGAGGCTTGTGAATGGCTCGCTGCCGGGAATCGGTTTTTCTGAATCTATTACGTATATTAAGTAACACGGCTTTCACTGGATCAAGTTATTCGTTGCAATCGAACCATCACGCAACCGTTTTTAGGTAACTTAACTGCTCGTCGTATATTTGACCACGCCACGGTGCATGGGCGACGCTTGCGGCTTACCAAAGTATTCGCATGTGTACCTAATCAATAAGTAGGTAGATATGGTTCACATCATTCGGGAGTACTTTAATAAAAGCCCGTTCTTGGACAGACATCTAAAAAATGTCTTTGAAATAAACTGCTGTTCAAGGCATTCGAGGCTTTGAAATAGGTAATTAAATTGGTTAATCTATGACATTATATTCTTCTCTTCAATCGTGTGGTTAGTGACTAACCTGGTGTCAGAGTTTTAAAGCCGCCCATGGGCCTCTGACTTGGCTTCACATGCCGTCGAGAAATAACTCTCAGGCATGCCGGTTTCCTCACGATGTTTTCCTTCACCGTTTTTTGAGCAAGTGATAATTATTCAATACGCACATGAATCCGAAAAGTCAGAGGTGCGTGCCTTGGGTTCGAACTCGAGACCTACGACTTGTCAGTCTGACGGTCACACCACTAGGCTATCACTGCTTATCATTATATTTAATTACTTTGAAACTCACAAATAATTATTCCCATTATAGACGTAGCCAGCAAGTACAATATTGCTAACCGCAATGAGGTTCATGCCTTAAAAGTTAGAATATAGCAGGAATCAGCGGGATGAATCATTCTTCTGTTTTATATAAATTCACTTGAAAGAGCCATTTCGTGACCGTGAAGCATGACCAACAACTATAGATAATTGCTAAAGATAATTGGTGAATTTTGTTGATCACACGTAGAACTAATCGGCATCGCGAGTTCCGGATAACAAAGTCAGGTAGGTATGTTATATAGCCATTATGGCGATCCGATCTACTTGTTTTGAAAAGTAAAACGCGTGATCATTACCAGTGACGTTGAAATATCATATTATATTTTATCAGGCTATTGTGAGTAGGTAACGCGAAAGTACGTGAGATGTGTTATTTGACGCTGTAGTAGTGGGAATTTTTACTGTATAAATACCTATTCAAGTTAATCCTTGGCATTGCAGCATGTTTTATATGAGTACCTGCCTCTTTTGCGGTTATGGATGGCATACCAAGTTACCACAAAAATTCAAATTCAAGTACCTAATTACAAGTCAAATATTTTATTAAAAAAAAAAAACCGTTGCATTTTTTTTTTTGTGTTCGTTAAAGGCTACATTAGTTTTTTAAAGCCTCGTTCAGACCAGCGCGACGCGACGGCGCGAAACGACTCGAACAATACAAATTCCAAGAAAAATTCACGGTATAACAATAGCCGGTGTCGAGTCGCGCTGTCGCGTCGCACTGTCGCGTCGCGCTAGTCTGCACGAAGCTTAAAACTATGTTGCAGCTATTAGCGCCCATCTCCAAAAGGGGAGACGTCGACGTAAATAAATTAAAACTACATTTTAAGAGGGCTTATACCTACTAAAAGTTGGAAACGTCGCAAATTGCTGTCAAATATTTACCTGTTTTGATTAGTTTGTTACTGTATGGAAATATGAAATGTGGCCAACTAGTGAACTAAAGTATTGATCAGCCTGTCGCAGCATCATGCTGAGATAGGAGCCTTTTGGCCTCGCACAAGACTTTCTGCTATATTTTAATTTTACTTTGTTTATATTTGTATTGTTTTTTATTTTTATTTTTAATGAGTGTGTGTTTAGCTTAATTTATATCTCCTGTGCTTGTCCCAATAAATGCTTTTTCTTTCTTTCAATAATTAATATCGTAACACTGAATATTTAGTTCTAGATGTAAAAAAAAGTATTTGGTAACTCTCCAAATGCCTTTTTACACCTAAAACGGTTACAACATCAAATTCAGTGTTATAATTGCAATTATTCTAGTTTGCTAGTTGCTACATTTCATATTTTCATACAGTAATATTGCCAAATTAATAAAAACAGCGAAATATCTGTAATCTATTTGGTACGCTAAGGCTCGTGCAGACCAGCGCGACGCGAACGGCGCGACGCGACTCGAACAATACAATTTCTAAGAAAACTTCACGGTATAACAACAGCCGGTGTCGCGTCGCGCTGTCGTTTCGCGCTAGTCTACACTAGATATGAGCGCCGATGGCCGATTCCACGGCGGCGGCGTGGCCTGAATATTACCACAGCGGCGGCGGCGTCGCGGCGGCGCGGCGTGGCCGGCCGTGGGCCTTATTTTTTTAAATCATATTATATATTTCTTAGAAAAAACTTAAAGAAAACCATATTGTTGTTACAAAAATTGCTTTATATTTCATTTTTGCCTTATTCGCACTAAAATCATTATAACAACACGAGTTACTGATACAAAAAATAAAAATCATATATTTGTCGTAAATCTTCAAGGGCGGACACTAACACGGCATACGGTTGACGTCTGCTCGGCTTGGGCAGAACACCGCCGTGTCCTCGTGGAGGCGATCGGTGGCGGGGATCTCTCGCGTCCGGCCCTGGTCCAGGCCATGGTACGGAGCGAGAGGGCATGGGAGGCCGTCACCTCCTTTTGCGAAGCAGTAATGCTAGCGAAGGAGGAGGCGGAACGCGTGAGGCAGAGGCAAAATTCGCGCCCTCACGCCCCTAGCCGCCGCAGGAGGAGATGCCCTGGGCGCCGGGAATCGATTGCCAATTCCCGGCCACCGTAGGCACGGGCTTGCAGACGGTGAGCAATGGGTAGCTCGCCGTCCGGTAAGGACCAGTCCCGGGTCGATGGCGCGTTGTGTTCCACGCGCACCTCAAAAAGACGTCAGCAATTGAAGGGCTCTGATGGGACCGCTGCCTGCCGGGGTTGCGGGAAAGTCCGAAAGGGATACCGTGGCCCCTGGCATTGCACAGGCAACAGAAGGAACACGGGTGGGTTTTAGTCAGTAAGAGTCTGACACGCCCTCCCACTCCACCCAGAGCGGGAGAAGTCATGATTTCCCACCAAAAAATAAAAATAATAGGGCGGACACTGGGGGACATAAATATGTTCGGATGAAATCTCTTAAATATTATGCCAAAATATATTATTATAAACGTAAAACCGGAAAACGTGCGGGAATCGCAGGAAAACATTTTTTTACTATATTTTTCCATACATTGCAATAAGTTTTACTCAAATTACTCCTAAAATTAGGGTTTAATCGAAAAATCTATGAAGGTACTTTCAATTTAGATTAGTAAGGAGAGCACATTGGCATCATTTGTTTTTCAAAAATCTTGAAACTATTTTGGTAGTCCTTTGTCCGCCGGTTTGTATGGACGTATGGAGTCGATCCATTGTGCGACGGCGCGCCGCAAACTCTACTCGGCGATGACGCGTCGACATGAACTCACGGCGACGGCGGCGCGGCGGCGCGGCGCTCATATCTAGTCTACACACTAGCAACGCTATTGATGTTTATATTTTTTAGACTTATTTTGCGGAAAGGTTGCGAATCCAGATGAATGTATGAATAATTATTTTATACCTATATCATATAAGTACAAAAGTCCTTATCGAGGAAATAATCCGATATGCTAATATGTTATCGTAAATATGTTAAATGTAAAGTGGCTGGGATCCAATTCAGTGACAGGAAACAGTCGAGTTTGTTTTATTACCAGCTATTAATGTCTCATAGCTGGACGTGCTTGATTTACCTCCGCTCGGTTTACGCAAGGTGGAGCCACTTAACTTCCGATACCGTTGTATGGGACATCAGTACCTAATCAATTAAGTACCTACTTCCGAGAAGCATTGACCTTTCCAAGCTGAGCAAACCCTTCGCTTAGCAATCTATACTTCTGAACTTATTACTTATTTATACTTTTATTTATATATTATATAATAATCAATTAATAAATTGATAATAATATTATAAATTAATCATTAATAATAATTATAAAGAGGAAATATTTTCTTATTTGTTTGTTTGTTTGTACCCAATAAGCTCTGAAACTACTGGACCGATATTAACAAATTTTTCACCAATAGAAAGGTAAATTATCAGTAGTTTCAGAGCTTATTCGGTACAAACAAACAAACAAATAAGAAAATATTTCCTCTTTATAATTATTATAAATAGCCTATGGGCTATATTTTTATAAAATAAAGATAATTTCCTTAAAAAAAATAATTGTGCAATAATGTAACCCAAAGTAGCAAAACATTGCCTAAAAAAATTATTATTTGGCATGCGCTGAGAAAACTATTAATGATACATAAAAAAAATGTACTAAATGATTAAAGTACTCATTATTACAAACAACCCGCGAGGGAATATTATCTAACTATCATAGTTAAGTCACAATTGCAGCTTTTGTGTTCTAAAATTTAATTAGATCGCCGCCGCTGGTAGAAACAAAATTTGGTTAAATTCGTATCGTAGTAATAATTCTTATTCAAATATATTTTATTATTAAGGATATTTATGTAGCAGTAAAATACTATTTAATTCATTCGAATCAGACATTTGATTTCGAAGTTATCACGAGTATAAAATGCGATACGCGAACCATTTAAGAGACTATACAGTTCCCGGTTCAAGTATCATTTGCACTATCAATTATTTTGTCCCAGGGACAAATATTTTCACAGGTCGGCATCGATTTAAGAAAAGAGTGCTTCTCCCATGGGCAACTATACGTTAGCCTGTCTCGCGTGGGATCTCCGGAAAATCAATTTATTTTGCTTCAATCGCACATAAAATATAGTTTACAGGGAAGCCTTGCAATGATACTTTTTAAATATTTAAATTTTTATTCTCATTTTCTTTGTTTTTTTCCCGACTGCGGAAAGGTTTTAGTTTATTTAGTTATATTTTCCATTTTGTTCCCTCCATCCAATATGTTGTAAATGAAATATTAGCTGTGAAAGATTTCATTACTGTCTCCATTAATTAAATAATACTCTAATTGTGAAAGTTTGTGTTAGTAAATATTATGTACGTTAGTTTAGTTATTGTTTTTTTTTTATCCCGATAATGCCACGGAATCGAAACTTACGCGGGTGAAATCGCGTGGCGCAGCTAGTTTAACAAGATACGGATTAGCCGAAAAGCGGTAAAATAGACAAGGCTATTAAAGGTATAAGTAAAACAAAAGTTATCGCTTTTATCAAGCAAGTCCGCTCTTTAAAAGTCGTGTACATTCCTGTCATTGTTTGCTTAACCCGACGCAGCGACGAAGCATTGTGGAGGTGTTAGAGTTTTATTAAGCCGTGTTTTGTTGTAGATCGTAAAAGTACATTTGGTTGTAGGAGGAGATAGTTTCGAAGAGCATTTCTCTTGAATGGTTCCGTCCGCCCACGGTGCGCGTGCGCCGGTCCGCCCGCCCACGCGCTTGTAAATTGTTCCCTAACTGTACCCGCGACAAATTGCCCGTGTAGCAGACATAATAGCGGTCCTTTAATCTTAATATGATGGGAATCATATTTAAACGTACGACTATACGATGTAAATTAGAATCACGAGGTATTTCTTTAATGCTCAAATGGTAATTGTGGAGTGTGCCTGTGAACTACAATAATGATTTACTACTTTGTTCTTGTACATTACCGACATAGGTGGACAGCTGAAATTGTAATGTCGTCGTGCATCTGCGCATGTCAGAGATAGTTCCTACAACTTTTAGTGTTGTGAAATTCCCTAATAACTCTGTCGTCCCATGGATTCAAGCAAAAACTATCTAGCAATTAAAATTGCGCCATTACGACTCATTCCTCTGGACTTTTATTACTTTGTACACGTGCCGTATACGAGAATTTATCAACCTGTGAGTAAATTAAAACCATTGTACTTTTTGATGTATACGTGGCCATTAAGTTCCTAATGTAGAAACATTGTTCATTTTGTAGGAAATTGGTTTCCGGAATGTTGTTCTCTCCTTTAATTCTTACGGTACATCAGGTAGAAGATTCTACTATAATATTCTATTATACTTCTTCAGATTAACGGCACAGCGCTAATGATCAGCAAATAACATACGACGTACTCGCTCAAGTACTATTTATTTAATCCAAGTTGGCTGACAATGTTTGAACTTTGGTATTTCTCTTAATAGTAAAACATTTATTTGTAGGAAAAATATGAAAACCCAAATGTATCTAAAGATTATATATTGTAGTTATACACTATTATCCATTGACTGTCTATAATTTTATAGGAAATTCTAGATATCTATAAGTAATCTAATATTTGAATTAAAAATCCGCGGAGCATTTTGTCTTCATTCACTAAGGCGCTACCCAAAGTAGATAGCAAAAGTGTCAAAAGTGGCCGTTGTTGACACTTTTGCTATCTACTTTGGATACGAAACACTTTGAGTCCTGTTTTAGCAACGTAAAAATACTTTATCCTCTTTGTAACAAACTCCAAGAATCCATTTTTTTACATTTATATTCTATGCTAGGCTACGATTTTTTATTCAATGAGGGCGCCACCTAACTCTGGGTAGCGCCTTAAGCTGACAGTAATATTATCTCTTACATACATTTCCGATGTACATATAAACATAAAAACGGTAACCGCTAGAAATGTATTACAAAGTAAGAAACTCACATTACGATTTGCGGAATTATAATCTGCTGTGCACATTACAAACGTTACTTTTAACTGAGTGAAACTTTATACCGACGATCTTGGCGCGGATAAGCTGCACAACTCCTTACGAGATTCGATTATTACCAGAACTAACACATAGGTACATAACAGATTCAGAACTACAGGCGACGATAACCAACTTTTAATGATTTTATACTGAAGATCACGTCTAAACGAATAGTGTTAATGATTTGGAAAAAATATATGTTACATTAGAGCATTTTCTTAATCTATAAGATATAGGAATATTTTCGATTATATTTATATTACATAGTGAAATAAATTTGTAAAGTTATGTCTAACTCGCATAAAAAAACTGAGAGTCACGCAAAATCTATCAAGCGTATTTTTCTGAAACTTTCACCATTTTAAAGATAATTTAATTATTAATCTTTCAGTATACGTGTTTTATTAAAATACTTTTTGTTTTATGTATAATAAATTAATAATGCGTCTAATTTGGGACAGTGCTCCTTGATGGGCGAGTCCTATTAATAGCGACGTACGACGCGTTGCGTGAGATCAGTACACAACACGCAAACTAAACACTCAGTTACTGGCATATATCTGCGGCTTAAGCCCCAATTTACACGTCGCCAGTCTTTGGTCAAGCTATCATATCAGCATATTTTTAAGCTATTATTTTGTCAATTATTCATAAATGAATCATAGAAGCAGTAGTCTGTAGATGTAGTAGTGTTCAGTCTTGTAATTTATTAAAGGAAGGAAGACCTAAATCAAAGAATTTATTGGACTGACACACAGAAAGGACGTGAGACGAGGACGGGACGCAGACGCGGGGCGTCCCTTTCACGTATCTTCATTATTCTTCATACAAAGTATACATATTAACGCGATCCGGCACAAAACATTCAGCAAGGACAAGACGCAGGCGCGTCGTTTTTTCATCCTATTGTTAAAATATATAAATTGACGAGACGCGGACTTCGCGGATCTCTAATACCTACTAAGAAATATTCGTAGTTTTAAATTTATCGGCTTATATGAAGTATTTTTTGTGATTAATTTTCCCTTAAAACATGACTAGTCTAGTTGCTGGTGCCGTGCCGTGGTGATTTTTTTCAGACTATGTAATACCCCTAAGATGTTCAAACAATCTACAGACCAGCCGCAGTGACCGTAGCTTAACCTTAATAGCGATCTGTCTGTGTGGTCGTAACTTCGCAAGAAGCTTCTTAAGTAATCTGTACCTATGTAGGTACCTATATTTAATTCAGCCTTTTTTTTTTGGGTGGGATATTATCAAATAAATTCGCCCGCTCTGGGCGGAGCGGGAGGACGTGTCAGATTCTTACTGACTAAAACCCACCAGTGTTCCTTCAGTTGCCTGTACGTTGTCAGGGGTCACGGTATCCCTTTCGGACTTTCCTGCAACCCCGGCAGAATCGGTCCAAGTGGACCCCGCTAGTTATGCTGACATCTCTTTGAGGCGCGCGTGGAATACAACGCGCCGTCGACCCTGGCCTGGTCCTTATCGGACGTCGGCGTCTCTTGTGGCGGCTAGGGGCGTGAGGGCGCGAAATCCTCCTTGGCGAGCATTATACTGCTTCGCAGAAGGAAGTGAGGGCCTCCCATGCCCTCTCGCTCCGTACCATGGCCTGGAACAGGGCCGAACGCCAGAGATCACCGATCGCCTCCACGAGGACACAGTGATGCTCTGCCCAAGCCGGTCAGACCTCCACCGATTTAGTTCAGCCACAATGTGTAAAAGTGTAATTTCAAATAGATAATCGATATAAAAAGTTCCGTCCTCGTCTTCCTACTAATACTTATTATAAATGTAAAAGTTTGTATGTTTGTGTGTTGGGATACACAAACATACAAACTTACTCAATCATACAAAAATGGCTGAACGGTTTTGGATGAAATTTGGCACACAGATAGTTTGGATAGTTTTAACCTGGATTAACACGTAGGATATTTTTTGATCCCGGTAGTACGTTCCCGTGGGTTTATTTCCGATATCCACGCGGGCGAATGCTAGTAGTTTCTATATAATTAGAAAAGTCGCATTCTCACCTGTGTTCCGTTCTCGTCTAAAGTTCCTTATATATTTAACCATTTATGCACACACATATATACAGACAAGAAGAAAGGAACAGAAAAATACGTACAAAGGTGATGCTTATTTCTAAAGAAATCTCTTATACCCGATAGTAAGGTAGATAAAAAGAGATATAGACAACATGTAGGTAGGTACCTTCTGTGTGGCTCGCGCCTAAAACGAATGTGTAATGAAACCCGTCTTGCAACATCAGAATACAAAACCCATGACTTCATCTTATATTGACTGTAAAGTCTGCAGTCGGGTATGGAATGGTACTGTTGGGGATAACTCGAGGCTTTTGAAGAAAATAATAACACGAAGTAGGATATTTTTCTGGAGGCAAACGGCGGCGAGGAATGGCGAGCTTCTTATTGTTTCTTCTGACTTGTTCACTTGTCGAGCGCTGGGATCGGAGTGTGTCGACGAACAAAATGGCCCGTGTTTTATACTATTTCTCGCTTCCTCACCCCCGCCACTTTCCTTAGTCTTTATTTTAATAAATATACATTTTACAGGGTTTCTACTTATTTTATATGTAACCTAGTGACTTATGTTAACTAATAACATATAGCTTGGCTCTCTACGACGTCCCGTTTGGCCGTGGCGTGAGGATACGTGAAGCGTTTCCTCTCCCCCCGCCTCAGTACTATAAAAGAGCGCGGCACCGCGCCCCACCACTCTATTTCTATTGCGGACGGCGTAGAGGCAAGACAAATGAAAAACAAGGAGTTTTAATGCTTTAATATGCTTCAACATATCTTACTTTACAGCTTTCTATTATAAATGTAACATGGGTTAATATTTATTTACCTTAAAAATGGTCAACAACTTAATTTCTAATTTTTCACATTTTTATACAGTTTAGCTTAGTAAAAACGCTCTAAATTCTTATTAGAACATTATATGTACCTATTAGAATCTATTTACTCTTATTTACGTCTAATTAGGTTGACAAACTTACAAGATAATTACACTGTTAATTCACATATTTTCATTTGCTTATATTTTTCTAATGCATAGACCAATTTTCGTAATTCCAACGCTAAAAATGGTTTTAGGGATATACCTAATCATTACAACAAACAGAATTAAAATATCTTCAAAGATAAAAAAGTACTTTTTTCAAGTTACGTAATATTTTCTTACACAAAAATTCTCTAAATTTCTCTTTAAAATGACTTTAACGTTACATGACAAGGCTAATCTTTATAATCTAATAGGACTCTTATGAGATCTTTATAATATCACATAAATCACACTATAATCTTACATAATTAAGTAAATACTCACAGTTTTATGTATTTTTCCTAACGTTTAGCACTATGAACACTGATTTCACTACACTACGTACTGGGCGGCGCCGCTACTTGCGCCTACGTACGAGTTGACCTTAGGGCATCGTGCACATTCTCCCGCCGTCGCTAGGCAGCGACTCCGTTGGTAGCACGATGATCTTCTTTGTAGGTCTTCGCAGGACATGGCCGCTGCTGATGGTGACGTCCACAACTCGAACTTCCCCGTCGGCGCCTGGATACAGCTGGCTGATGCGACCTCGTGGCCAGGTGTTGCGAGGTAGGTTGCCGTCGCAGATGATGACGAGATCACCGACCTTGGGCTGGACTCCGGTGCTGGTAGGCTCCCGCCGGTGTTGTAGTAGGGGCATGTACTCTCTAATCCACCTTCTCCAGAAGATGTCCGCCAGAGCTTGCGCTCTCTTCCATTGCTGGCGGGCTGTTACATCGCTGTCTTCGAAGTGGCCTGGTACTGGTACATGCGAGTTGGGTCCAATGAGTATATGGTTCGGTGTCAGCGCCTCTGGTTCGTGCGGGTCCACCGAGACATGGGTGAGAGGTCGCGAGTTTACGGTGTTCTCGACCTCTGTTAGCAGTGTCACCAACGTCTCGTCGCTAGGGTATCTTTCGCTTAGCGTGACCTTTAGTGCTTCTTTTACAGAACGTACCATACGTTCCCACGTTCCTCCCATGAATGGGCTTGCTGGAGGGATATATCTCCAGGTGATGTGACGACATGTGGTTTCATGTTCCAGGGCTTCGAGTGCCGCCGCGCCGAGCTCCTTATCAGCTGCTTTGAAACACGTAGCGTTGTCGCTCCACAGCTCCTTCGGGCAGCCTCTTCTGGCCATGAATCTTCTCAGGGCCGATACTGCTGAGTCAGCACTTAATGAGTGCGCGACTTCGATGTGTATTGCTCTCGAAGTCATACACGTAAAGAGGGCTCCGTACCTCTTTTCATGGTGGCGTCCGACTGTCACTTCTATGGGGCCGAAGTAGTCGAGGCCCGTAAAGGTGAATGGACGCGCGTGGTGTGCAAGGCGTGCCGGCGGTAAGTCTCCTGTGAGAGGGTTCGCTGGCTTCATTTTTCTTATGCGGCATGGCAAACAGCTTTTCACTATTTTTCTTACTGCGGGGCGTATTTTTGAGATCCACAGTCGCTGTCTTAGCTCGTTTACGACCATTTCAACGCCGCCATGATGTAGACTTTCATGTACATGTAATATGTACAGCTGTGTGTAGCTCTGTTTTCCGTCCAATATCGGAGGGTTGGACGTGTCTTCTGCTATTTCTTGTGCTGCGGTGACTCTTCCTCGCAGGCGCACTATGTCTGCAGTGTCGAGGTACGTACTGAGATGACTCAGGCGGTCGCTGTTGCTGGGCTCGCCGTTTTTCTTCATACGTTCTATCTCAGTCTTGTAACTTTCTTGCTGACTGGCGCGGACCCACAGCTGTTCAGCTCTTAGTAGGTATTCAGTAGGTATTTCTAGGTAGTTACGGGTTTCACTGGGCACTACCCTTTTCACCGACTTAGGCGTCACCTTTTTTGAATTACGCCAACATGGATCACTTGTTTCTATTTTCTTGTTTCTTTTCCTTGTGGCTGCGACTGTATTTTTTCTTATTCTGCACAGGTCTATGAATTGTAAGACTCGTGCTGTCGACCTTATTAGTCGAAGCCACTTCGAGAATCTCTCGATTCTAGGTAGGTGATCTTTGTTGTTTTCTGTTTGCTGACACGAATGACATTTTTCTCTTTCTTCTCCCGTGTCGTATTTTACCACGTTCTCATCTTGTGGCCAGTGAGATTCTGGTAGCTTCAGGAAGGAGGGTCCATGGTACCATCTATGGGTGGCGGTGAAGTTGTCTGGCGTATCTCTTGTGGCGTCGTCGGCCGCGTTGTCTCTGGAGGGAAGCCACCTCCACTCATTTTTCTTCGTGGTTTCTTCTATTTCTGCCAGACGATGGGCCACAAATGACTTGTAGACGCGTGGTTCTGACCTTATCCACACCAGTGCTGTGCGTGAATCACTCCAGTAGGTTTTGCTCTCTGGTTTGTAGTCGTGCTCTTCTAGCACCGTCTGTGCGAGTCGTGCACCTAATAATGCTGCTTGTAGTTCAAGCCTGGGCATAGATATGGGCTTGAGGGGCGTGACACGACTTTTAGCGGCTGCTAGGGACACGTGCACGCTGCCATCTTCGCGTATCGTTCGCCAGTATACTGCAGCGGCGTAAGCTTCTTCGCTCGCGTCGACAAAGGTGTGTAGCTGAGTCGATACGCTCTCCTTGTAGTCGTAGCATCGCGGTATCCTCAGCTGTTTGACGGTGATGAGCGACGTGATCCATTTCTGCCATCTCTCCTGTAGCTCAGCTGGTATAGGGTCATCCCAGTCGGTCTTGTAGCGCCAGGTGTCTTGGAATATTCTCTTCGCTGGCGTAGTGATTGGTGAAATTAATCCCAGTGGGTCGAAGAGTGCCATTATGATGCTTAATGCTTCTCTTTTTGATGGAGCTCGCTGTTTTTCTTCTAACTCTTTAGGTATTTTCATAGAGTTTGTGTTGAACCCTATGCAGTCTTCTTTCACGTGCCATAGCAGGCCCAGTGTCTTCTCTGTGTCTTTTCCTCCTAGGCTTACTGTAGCTGAGTTACTTTCTTCTGGTGGGTCAAACGCTTCTATTGTTCTCATGTCGTTTGATGTCCATCCACTCAGCACGAAGCCCGCTTTCTTATGTATAGAGTCGACTGCTTGCGTTGTTTCACGTGCCTCTTGAATAGTAGCGAAGCTCTGGACGTAATCGTCCATATAATGATTTCTGTGTATCGCTGCGGCCGCTTCTGGGTACTCGCTCGCGAACTCACTTGCGTTCTTATTCTTGATGAATAGCGCTGTACATGGAGACGAAGTTGCTCCAAAAATGACCGAAGTCATTCTGTATTCTTCCGGTTTGCCCTCCCGCCGTTTGCCTCTCCATAGAAATCGCAACGCATCTCTGTCTTCTTCTCTTATTTTCACCTGCATAAACATTTCTTTTATGTCTCCGTTGACAGCGTATGCGTGTTGACGGAACCTCATGATGACCCCGGGCAGAGATTGCAGCAGGTCAGGTCCCGAATATAGCATGTCATTGAGGCAGGTGCCGGCTGCTTGAGCTGATGCGTCGTGAACCAGTCTTGGGGGTTTGTGTGGCTTCGCTGGGTTGATGACCGGAAAGTGTGGTAGGTACCACGTTTTCCCTTCTGGTGCTGGAGTAGGCGCTCGCTCTGCATATCCCGACTGGAATAGGTTTTCCATCCTCTCTTCGTATTTTTCTTTGAGGTCTTCTTCTTTATCCAGTCTCTTTTCCAAGGAGTGCAGGCGCCGCTCAGCTGTTTTATAGTTGTTTGGTATCTGACGGTCCTTTTCTTTCCACAACAGGCCGGTTTCAAATCTCCCTTCAGGCAGTCTTCTGCTGGTTCTTTCTAGTATTTGGAGAGCCTTTTGTTCGGGATCTTCTCTAGGTCTTCGTGGCTCGATGCATAATGACTCGAGTTTGAAGTGATTCTTGATCAGCTCTTCCATCGTTGGCTCTTCTTCTTTTTGTTGCAGCCTACCACAGAACGCTACCTTTGCTGTGAGCGAGCTGTGACAACCGTGAAGAACCCAGCCTAGCTGTGTGAGTGAAGCTACTGGCTGGTTACGACGACCGGTGCGGAGTTTTCTTGATACAATAAGATGCCAGTTGTCTTGACCAATTAACAACTTCGGTGATGCGTGTTGATAGCTGATCTTATCTTTGATGTCGATCAGATGCTCACATTCTTCTATGTGTTCGGCGTATACTGTCTCTGGTGTGAAGCTTAATCTGTCGACAGTACGCGCGGCTTCTATTGGGTATTCTTCTTCTGCATATTTTCCTTTTATGCTGAGGCTGACGATCTTGCTATTGTCGTGCCTCATCTCGTTGCCGATTCCTTGAATCCACATTGTATTTTCTGGCCCGTCTGCCCCAATGACCTCGGCTATCGATGCGTCAAGTAAGGTGACGGTACTCCCTTCATCTAATAGTGCGTATGTTTCAACGCTGGAATACGGCCCCTTCAGGATTACGGGCGCTATCTTCAAATAGGCACGTCGGTTGTTGCCTGGTTGCGCTGCGGTTGTGACTTCTACTGTGGGCGCCGCTGTTTCTTTCTTCTCTGGTTCACTCATGCTGCTCTGTTCTTTATCATGATGCAGCAGTCTGTGATGTTTCATGATGCACCCATGTTTCCCACACGATGGTGCTTTGCATAGAAGTCGACGATGCTTGCTTCGGAGACAGCGGTAGCAGATGTGGTTCTTCTTGGCGACCTCCCACCTTGCATTGACGTCGAGGGTGGAGTATCGTTTGCAGTCTGGTAGCTTGTGTTCTTGCTTGCAGAGAGGACATTGATCGTCTGAGAATGTCTTCCTTTCGGTGGTGAATGTGCGCTCTGCTCGTCTGAACTTGCGTTCTCTTCCCCCGACCTCGTCGCTCGCAGCTTCTGGTAGGGCATAGGCGCCACATTTGTCAGCTTCTTCGTTCAAGAAGGTGGATATCTTCTTTAATTCAGGAGTATCTTCTTTCTTCATTGATGCGAAGTCGTACCACTTGTTCTTCAATATAGGCGTAAGTTTTTCTATAATAATTCGCGCCATCTCAGGATTGTGTAGGTAATGCGGCTTCTTCAATGCTTCAACGGTGCCCACTATGTTTGCGATGCGCCCAGCGAATATGCATAGATCGCGAGGGTTGTCGCTGACTCGATTGAGTGACTTGAGCTTCTCTAGTTCGACGTGAATGAGTGCTTCTGGTCTTCCGAATCTTCTTTCGAGTGCTTCAATGACGACTCTTGGATCTGGTTGGCTTACTAAGAGACAGCCAACAGCTTCCTTTGCAGTGCCGCGCAGGCTCCGACGTATTCGTGCTATGTTTTCATTCTGCGTGAAGTACTTTAGTGTTTCTTCGTACGCTGTTTTGAAAGCGAGCCAATCTGTGCTGCTTCCATTAAAGAGTGGCAACTCTTGAATATACTTCGGTGGTTCCCTTGTGCTTCGTACCGCTTGTGAGAGCGCGGCGGCTAGGGTAGCCACGTCGATCAACGGCTGGCTAGTTTTCGTGCTATCTTCTTGCGTCTTCTTGCCCTCTTCTTGAGATGATTTTTTATTCTCCGGCTGCGGTCGGTCTGCCCCGGTGTCTTCCAACCAGGTGTTGATGCGGACTGAGGCCAGATCATCTTCAAGGTCTTCATCTTCTGAGGTTTCTGCTTCTGCTTGAAGACGTTGTACTTGTAGCTGTTGTTTTTCTGTTTCTGCCTGGATCTGTGCCTGTTTCAGCTTCAGGTCGGCTAGTCGCTCTTTGGCCTCCAACTCCGCGAGGAGCTTCTTGCGGGAGGTTACGGAGCGGTGTGACCGTGCATTGGCGGGCTTCAATGTTCGTTGAGAGGTCCGTTGCTCATGCGACGCGTCACTAGTTTCTTCTGTCTCTGTAGAGGTGCTTGCTTCTGTAGCAGTCGTAGTACTGGTACCGCTACTAGTACCCGTTTTCGTGGTAGCGGTTCCCGACGTGCCCTGCGCAGGCGGTTCTACCGGCGGAGACTCTTGACAGGGTCCGGTCGCGCTGAGCTCTTCCTGTGGACGTTTTGTTCGTTCTCCATCCTTGCTTCTTGTTAAAACCATCTTCTTTTCTTCTAGGCGCAAGTTTTCTTATCCGACGACGAAGGACCAATAATGTTGGGGATAACTCGAGGCTTTTGAAGAAAATAATAACACGAAGTAGGATATTTTTCTGGAGGCAAACGGCGGCGAGGAATGGCGAGCTTCTTATTGTTTCTTCTGACTTGTTCACTTGTCGAGCGCTGGGATCGGAGTGTGTCGACGAACAAAATGGCCCGTGTTTTATACTATTTCTCGCTTCCTCACCCCCGCCACTTTCCTTAGTCTTTATTTTAATAAATATACATTTTACAGGGTTTCTACTTATTTTATATGTAACTTAGTGACTTATGTTAACTAATAACATATAGCTTGGCTCTCTACGACGTCCCGTTTGGCCGTGGCGTGAGGATACGTGAAGCGTTTCCTCTCCCCCCGCCTCAGTACTATAAAAGAGCGCGGCACCGCGCCCCACCACTCTATTTCTATTGCGGACGGCGTAGAGGCAAGACAAATGAAAAACAAGGAGTTTTAATGCTTTAATATGCTTCAACATATCTTACTTTACAGCTTTCTATTATAAATGTAACATGGGTTAATATTTATTTACCTTAAAAATGGTCAACAACTTAATTTCTAATTTTTCACATTTTTATACAGTTTAGCTTAGTAAAAACGCTCTAAATTCTTATTAGAACATTATATGTACCTATTAGAATCTATTTACTCTTATTTACGTCTAATTAGGTTGACAAACTTACAAGATAATTACACTGTTAATTCACATATTTTCATTTGCTTATATTTTTCTAATGCATAGACCAATTTTCGTAATTCCAACGCTAAAAATGGTTTTAGGGATATACCTAATCATTACAACAAACAGAATTAAAATATCTTCAAAGATAAAAAAGTACTTTTTTCAAGTTACGTAATATTTTCTTACACAAAAATTCTCTAAATTTCTCTTTAAAATGACTTTAACGTTACATGACAAGGCTAATCTTTATAATCTAATAGGACTCTTATGAGATCTTTATAATATCACATAAATCACACTATAATCTTACATAATTAAGTAAATACTCACAGTTTTATGTATTTTTCCTAACGTTTAGCACTATGAACACTGATTTCACTACACTACGTACTGGGCGGCGCCGCTACTTGCGCCTACGTACGAGTTGACCTTAGGGCATCGTGCACAGGTACTTTCATACCTTAGAGAAATGTATGCACCGTGCTTGACACACTGATAAAACAAAGTTTTAATTTAGGGATTTAAAATTTAAAAGTTAGTTCAACCGTTTGTACCTATACAAAGTTTTAAAACATCAAGGTACCAATTAATATACAGGGTGTTAAAGTAATTGCGTGCCATAGCTTAGGGGTAGGTTCAGTATCGATAAAGGAAGCCAGAAAAAAAAAAAAAAAAAAACATGGAATTGTACGTACCTACCTAGTTACCTATCCTTCACCCGGCGTTATCGAAGTGTTCGGGCGTAGGTATTTCATTGCGTTCGATAGTATGTAGGTAACTCTAAGAAATTATTAATTAGCATTTGAACAACGAATTGTAATTTACATATCGTCGTAGCGTTAGTTCGATTCGATTCGAGTTCGATAGTAGGAAAGTAATTAAAGCATTTAAACAAATAAAATAATTTTAATTCCAAACGATTGCTATTTTAAGGTTTTTTCTTTTCTTTTTTTGTCTTCCTATTTCGGTACTTAACCTACCCTTAAGCTATGGCACGCAATTACTTTAACACCCTGTATAACCCTTCCATTGATGACATGAACTCAATTCAAAACTAGTATAACATATAAGATGACTAACTAGACTATCTATTAACTAGATAGTAGCAGACCACAAAGACATATTTGACAAATACATATTCTGTCTGCACGCTTAGCATGACCACAATAGAAACGGGTTTTGTCGACGGAAGAATAGACAAAATGTCAAATAAACAGTCACAATCTGTCATTTTGTCTATTCTTCCGTCGACAAAACCCGTAGAAACCCGTTTCTACGCGCGCTGAGGTGCCCTCTCTGAGAGAAAGAGTTGGCCGTACAGTCCACCACTCGTGCCCACTGCGGGTTCGTGAACGTCAGTCACATTTCTTCGAATTTTTGGTTCTAGCTCGAGCCGTTGTCCACTCCATGTTTTTCTTTACCGTTTTAAGAGCAGTGGTGAATGTGGTGATGAAATAAACTGCACAAAGTAAAGTTCAAACCTACGGCCTACGACTGTTAAGTTTTTACTCCTGGGCTACCAGGGCTGCTTTTTACTGTCCACAAAGCTAGCTTATTTAATAAGAATGTGGTTAATTGATGTTAGTGGTATCTGGTAAAATATAGTTATACATAAACATAACATAAAATCACGCCTTGTCTCCCCGAAAGGTTGGGCAGAGGTGTACCTGTTGTAGGTACACCCACGTTTCGCCAGTTATCTATGTTTAAGTCCCATGTAATAGGGGGCGAGCCTATTGCCATCAACCGGGCACAAATCTAGACTTCGGGCTGCTACTGAGAAATTCCAGATAGAAAAACCCAATAACACTACCCGACTCGAACCCTGACTCGAATCCACCCAGGACTCGAACCCAGGATCTCATGCTCAGAAGTAGCGCTTGCGACCACTAGACCAACGAGATAGTTAGTTATATTACTCCAACAGCAGTGTTATTCTGTAACCATCTCACCGTGAAAACTTAGGTGAAGTGAGTTGTCATTCCAACAGGGTGAGATGACACTGACAGCTCACTCCACGCTCACTTCACGTGTTTTCACGGTGAAGTGGTTACGGGAATCGACATGCAGATATATCTATATGGTATAACTGTGGAGTGTGTTTAATCACGTCTCATTGGAAGCATAGTTGTCATTTGCAGCCGAGCAGTAGCCCTGCTGAAGATTAGCTACGTGCAGTACTAGTAAGAGGTTACGTAGACCGCTCTAATGATAACTTAAATACCAGCAGGGCCCAGCACAAAAATCAAGAAGTGGGCGTCAATGTAAACAGGTCCCACATATTTGTCAATTTACCGTGTACAATCACATACATTGTTGTATTGTAAAAACGTTCGCAAAGAAATTATATAAGTTTCAAAACAATGGAATCTCGTCTCATCCATTATAATGTCGGACGTTTCTAATTTTACAGGTTGCGATAAAGTATTCAGTGTCAAAACTTCCTATTAAGTTTAAGTCAGAGATGTACTCGTAGCTCAGCTAAGTAGTTACTTTATAATTTTATATTTAGATCAAATCTCCATCAGAAAGTGTCACAACAAATTTGTGTGGTATAAAAGGCGTTTGTTATGTGAGTACTCAATCTTGTGTAGGGTATAGTTCTCCTACATATTATTTGCGTGTCACCTGTCACGGTCCACGGCGTGAGCGTGACTCAAACTAGTGAGCACTCTTACAACGCCGCCCTATTGTCCGGCTATAGATGGCGTTAAAACACTCTACGTGACGGAATTTTTATGTTTCCGATCCCTAGACACTACTAGCTATATGATATAAAAAGGTTTTATTCAAATTGCTTGTGATAGATACGTACTGATACAAAAATCTTGCATAATCGTATGCGGGATCTTAAATACTCAAAGCACTTACTTTTAATCTAGATCGAAACGGATCGATGCTAGCATGCGACACGTTATATCTGATATGCATCCCGCGGTTGTATTTGGAAAGTAATTTTAATTAATAGTGTCAGTAATTGAATTTCATTTTTATATAGCTAATATAATGTTTCAGTGGAGCGTCGCGTTGCCTGCGCCCGCGCCGCCTGTATCGCTGTCTCCCCCATGTGCACTGGTATGAGGTGAGTCACCGCACTTATTTTAACTTCAGTCGCCGAGTTCGTAAAACTCTATAGGAATAATAAGCAATTAGAAAAATTCAACACATTAGTGTCTATTGTAATTTAATAGTTAGTGCATAAATTTTTCACTAAAATGTAGGAAATTATCACGCAGTAAAACGATCAGCATGCTACAGTACATAGTATCGTGCGCACGCTATTAGTTAGCGCCGCGCACCTGCCGCGCGACTCGATGTCAATGTCCGTCAAACGCGAGCCCCGAGCCTCTACTTACCTCACTAGGTACATATTATAACAACGCATGCCGTAACCACACCAAACATTACAAACTTTATAGGTACAGATTTTGCAAGTGGTTAGCGTTCAAGATATGTTAATAACTTTGCCAAATAAACAACACCACATGTTTCGATCCTCACAGATGCTTGCACTGACAGGACAGGTCCACTCAAATCGGTGTGGTTCTTTTCTCAAAAGACCATTTCAGACGAATCTACATGGTCCTCATATGGCCTGACCAAGATTATGTCTGGATTTTAAAAGAGACTCGTGACCTCTGAGTTTGTTTCGACCTTTTTTCTCAGAGTAGTCAGATAGGAAACGCCGAACTCATCTAGCAAATTTTTAATTTTATTTTTTAAGATGACGTGTAAAAGTGATTCCAATATTCTATTTACAGAATAAACAATTTCATTTCATTTCATTACAGGCGGTGCTTACTTACCCACTTATTTTGTTCGGTTACTTTTAGTGTATTTTTTTTTAAACCAAAGTAGGTATTGATGAAAGAGTTATCTTGCGATGCCGTGATCACAGCAAATAAATGGAAGAATCAGTGGTAGCAATCAATTTTATCGATTTGACCTATGATTTAATGATATTATGTTTCCCGTTGCGGAAATTAAAATATGACAATAAATGCCTGGAGATAAGGTTTATATTTAAATGTGCGTTACGTATCCGCGTTGGCGCCTGCAGTAAGAAAAACGTAATTACTAAGGAAGAACGTATACAAATCAGGTCCAAGAATAGGTACTGAAGCGCCGTCCGGCCGTACCCGCTAGGAATGTTAAGAGGAGAGTAATCTACTGATATTTAAACTATTACTAGTACGAGAGGCTTACGTAAGTGCCGTCAGTACTGCAAGCTTGCGACAACACTCACATTACGCAATTACTGTGGAGGACATAAATAATAACTGTCCCTACTATAATAGCAACCCCTTTAAGCATTGACAAGTACATTGCACATGTTTTCCTGATGGATTAGGACACATTACATTAAAATTTGTCAGTCAAAATAAATCAATCGGCCTAGCCTTTTCCCAGCCCAGCCTAGCCTAGCAGCCAGCTTATCTGACCTCCACAACCCAGTAACTGGGTAATACGAGATCCCTTGGTAAGACTGGTTGTCAGACTTTCGGGCTTCTGACGATCCGTAACGATTGTCAAAGATCCACGAATGACAGCCAGGACCAATGGCTTAACGTGCTTTCCGAGGCACGGTGGTGTCTCGGTATGTAAATGGTGGTCACCCATCCACGGACCAACCCCGGTAAGCGTAGCTTAACCTGATGGATCGACCCATGCGGCTGTTATTACTTAGCCATGAGCTCCTAATCCTCCTTACTTACCTAATTACATTAAAATTTGTCAGTATTTATTTATATTAATTACTAGCTTCCGCCATCAGCTTCGCCCGCGTGATATCTTTATAAATTATAGCCTATGTTACTCAGTGACAATATAGTATTCTACTGGTGAAAGAATTCTTAAAACCGGTCCAGTAGTTTTTGAGTTTATTCATTACAAACAAACAAGCAAAAACATACAATCAATCAAATATTTTCTCTTTAGGTATAATATTAGTTTTAAGCCAATAGGTACATAGCCTTGGTACGTATGCTGTTTCATAGAAAATCTTCATATGGCTACGTATAGGGTTGTTAAATCCTATGAAAAGCAAAAATCAACGGCTATGAAAGTAAATAATACAGAGAAAAGAAATATAGTTTCTTTTGAAGAAGAATATACTACATTAACTACAGGAACGATGAACACTAACTTAATTTTGTTACTAAACTTAGTACCTACTGAGGAGCCCTGCTTGCATATCTGTGGGATCAGAAATACCACTCAGAAGAACAATAGCATGATAATAGTAAAGTTATCTACTAATAGACACATGGACATGGAGAAGTTGCACTGTATTGGTGTATGACCGATAACCGCGGTGAGTGGCTGAGGTTCTCATCCGGCGTGAACACGGCGCTTCTTTAATCCATCACGCTTTACATCACTAGCGTGGCGTTCCCTAAATACTTCGCGTGTACCTAAAAAAATATCATAATATCTGCAGTGCTATTCTGTAAAAATTTCACGGGGAAAACTTAGGTGAAGTGAGCTGTCAATAGTGTCCATCGCTAGCATCAGTCGAATGACAGCTCACTTCACGTTCACTTCACCTAAGTTTCACGGTGAGATTTTTACAGAATTTATCGGCTGGACTAACTTTATTCAATTACCTTCTTTCCCTTCACTGCTCGCCTTTCTTCTCCTCCCTATGAAGTGCTCTCCATACAAGGTACTACGTTTAGTTTCATAATATTAATATTTCCTGTAATGGGCTCACTGCTTGGATATTAAATGGTAATTAGCTCGACCGTTTCTCGGGAGTAGAACCTTGTCCCTACAACTTGCACAGAGAAGTTCTTGCTAGAGACAAATATCGTGAACTAGATTGGATCGGGATGACAGTCATTAGATAAGACTAACATCCCGAAGTCTGCGTTTCCGGCCATCCTGTAAGACTGGCGACTCGTTTATGACTCACTTTGTGCACGCAATGTAAACGTATCTACTGCTTGGTTATACTATGTTATTAGTTAGGTACCTCGTATAATGACGGTGCGTGCGTCAATCATGTTGATCTAATGACAGTTGAGAACGGTTTACATCCTGACCGCTCGGCTGATTCCATCTTAAAAACTGCATGTCGTATCTTCCTTGTGTTTTTTTTAAGTTCTACCATCTTTATTTTTTTCAGAATTTTCTATCGTGTAGGTAAAAAGTTACGAGTTAGGAAACATTTTTTGGGACTTTAGAAGCGAATATCTCACTCACGGCTCAAATAAAAAAGTAACTTAGAAAATTACAGTTTACATTAGTAACATAAACTATTATTGTGGGATTCAAAAACCCCTTACACATAAGAGTACTGGTATTTTTTTCATGCCTCGCATCTCCATCCCAATTCTTTTTTCGTTCTTTCATACTTCTTCTTTCCATATAAATTCATAGAGTCAATGGTCTCCGAGTAAAACGAATGTGTGACATACATTCAGGGATAGACTGATAGGGTGAAATCATAATGATTCTTTCCATTTGGCTTCTGAACCCTAAAAAACGGGTAATACCTAAACATTAAACTTAAATTGAAAGCACAATATTATCAATATACAACAACTTAATTATGCGTCCCCATATAGCGAGTGCATTTAAGCTTATATAAACTGTAAATATAAATGTCCTTTAGATACGAAAAACTTTTTTGCATAAAATTACAACAGACTTCCAAAAAAAAACACAAAAATAACTTTTTTACAAAACAAAAACCATTGAATTCTAAAATATTAAAATAAGTGAAAAATTACTTTAATTTCGGAAGTCGGTAGCAAATCACATGTACTTATTAGCAATCAATTGCTCGTACATCTATGTATATGCCTATAATATTTGAGAAAACTGAATGTTCATAAAAATGGAACCAATCGGGAAGTAGGTCCTTCAAATAAAAAAAGAATTTACCAAATCGGTTCATTAATTACGCTTATGAGTAACTACTTCTTTATGGGAAAGTCTGTTAAAAAACATTGTATGACAATATAATTAAAGCAACATGTTGCATTTGATATTCCAGAACAGAGGGCGCGTGTGGAGTGGCGCGATGGTTGCGTGATCGGTCATCATGCGCCTCTTCCGCGGGCCGAAGCGCAGGGAAGTGACCGGGCCGCGAGCCGTCGCGACGCCGTCTCCGCGCCGAGACGTCGCCGCCGCAGACATCGCCGACACCGCGCCGCACGTGCCTCACGACTTCACGCTAGTAACAGCACTGCCAGCCATGGTTATGGAGGATGATGTCAAAGAGATGAAGAAAGGTAAGCTTCAGTACCTACTGGTAACTCTGTGTAATAAGGTACTTCATATTTTATTCGAAGAGAAAGCGAAAAATACAATATTATCGAAGCTAAGGCTAACTCAAAAATCACCAAAGCAAAGTTAATAAAATTTATATAAGAACACCGCGCAAGCTTACTTTAACTAATGAAATAGAATTTTCAAATTCGGTCCACAATTGATGAAAATATCGATGGACAAACATTATAAACATCAACAATAAATTAATGGTTCTTATTTTTATAGTTTTTCAAAAATTCAAAATATTTTATTTCACATACATGGGCACTTATGAAACGTCAGAAGCTAGGTGCACGGTTCCAATTGGTCGTTTCCTATGGAGAAGAGCCGGCAAGAAACTCCACGGTTACTCATTTAAAAATAATTGGTTTTTACAATATTTTCAAATAATAGTGTTATTAGGTGGAGGACAGTGTAGGTCTTTCAACAAGTACCAGGTACTTAACAAAATAATTATGGTCAGCAAATATACAGTCCACTAAGCCTACAGCGTTCTCACATTCACAAAATAGAAAATAATCTATAAAGAGATGAATAAATTATTAAAAATTAAAACATTATAAACGAAATGACGTGATTACTATTACAGCTGTGACAATTCTGAATAATTATCATGTTCACAAAAGCCACTAATAAAGATTTGAAGTTAAATTGTAGGTATATAATGTCAAATAATAGCGTGATTATGTCAAGGAAGAATGTAAAAATAAAAATGTAAATAATATATATATATATAAACATGGTAATTTGGGAGCAGTTGATAGACTCTTACACAATTTTCCGTTAATGAGCTACCAGGGAAGCCACATGTGCAGAATGAATTTTTGCCAAACTTCCTTGTCTTCAACGTAGTCTTTAATTTTATATTATGCATTCTTGATAAGAACGCGTTTAATGTGGGTTTTGAACTTCCCATCGCTAAGTTCTGTAAGTGTTTACATATTATACCTACTTTTTATATAATTACGTTACTTTTAAATACATTATGTTCCTACATATAAAATTGTATTATTTTTGCTTTTCAGTGTTTGCTACGTGGGGTCGCCGTATGGGGAAGAAACTTGAAATGTTAAAGAAAGCAGATACGAAAGAAATATCACCAGAAACCAAACCCAGTGAGGATCCTAAAGAACAATCCACACTTGTTCTCACCGGACAGTATAAAAAAAAACAACACTGGAAAATGGGACGAAGTAGTTCAGATTCTACGGCGTTAAAAAGGGATAACGATACTGATTCCATCAGAAGTGGATCCAGAGACAGATCTCCGAGCCCTTTCAAATCATTTTTTCATAGAATGGGATCTACGGGAATGTTAAATTCAGCTAAATCTCAGTCTCTTAACATGCACAAAACTCCTGAAAATTATCCTGTTGCAAATGGCCCGTCTTTATATCGCAGTTGTTCTACTTCCCATCTTTCTACTTATGTAAAAGCTGATGACCCATCGGATGACATAGATTTACAAAACACAGACAATGACAGTAAAGGTTCGCCAAAAAAACATAGTGTTCTTCCTGAAGACACTTTGGTGACATCATCAGCTAAAGCCGTTAGTTGTGATAATATAACTAATCTAAACGATGGACAAACAAATAACGGAGCTTCGAAAAAGCCAAATTTTCCTTACGCGTTCTTAAGATCGAAGTTATCAGTTTTGCCTGAAGAGAACAGCATGGCTTCTCAGCAAAGAACCAGCTCAATCAGACAGAGTTTATCTGAAAGAATTGATAGAAAATCTCCGAAATTTCGAAAAGATAGAACTTGTTTTACGAATTCACGATCAGAAGAACGATATCAGAGTAGTGATAGCATATCTATTCACGACGAAAATCTTCTATTTAATAGTGCTCTAAGAAAAGATTATGATTTCTCGCGAAGTTCAATGAGAAGTATCAATGAAATAGATGGTAGTATATATCCAATGGGACGCATCGATGATGTACCTCGTAGATCATCAATGATTTCTCACAGAGCACCTTTAGATTACGATCCTATGCTTATCCCACGGAACAGAAACAGTTTACCTGTTTATGAATACAGTTCTGTTCTAGGTTCAATGCGAGATATAAAAACCGAGATCACTTCCTCCACCCAAAGCATTCATCATGGACCAGAAAATGTGGAAGTGCAAACCCATCGACTTAGTAATTATGTAAGTTCCAACGAGTCTGGATATGATAGTGATGGTCGACCCACCGATGACCATAGCAGTCATTCTCCACCAGGATATTCTTCTCATTTTAATAATGCATCCGTTAGAAAAGATTCAATGGATATGGGCTGTGAAGGGAGCCATGGAAATTTTTCAAGACAGTTTAGTCTAAATCACAAAATTAATTATGGGCGAGTACAAGTTCCAGCTCGACGAAGTTCTACTCCTTGTGCGCTATTGCCCGTGGAGAAAAGTAATTCTTACGAATATGGAAGTGAAAATAGAGATACTATCCATAAATTTCCCAGTGACAGCATGAAGCATGCAATGTTTGAACATATAGAGTCTAAACCACCGCCACTCCCAAAGAAAACTATTAATAAAAAACAACCCTATGTCTATAAAACAATAACATTAGACGAGAGAGTACAGACAAGAAAAATAAAGTTTTTACACTCTCAACTGCTTCCTATCGAACAAACATCAAATCAAGATATTGTGGATATTCAGGCGCAAACACAACATGCTCCCGAAACGGACATTTTGGGCAGAGGACCTTGTACTAAACGGTTTAGAAAAATAAGATTATTAAAATCAAGGCTAGATGAGAGTCTTGGTGTTTACTTGGCACAGCATAGAGTAGATTTCGATAACAGCGGTTCGAATTATGAAATACGATATATTGTAGTCAAATTAGACTTTGACGGAATAGCTCATAGAGATGGTAGGCTACGAATTGGCGATGAAATAGTCAACGTAAATGGCAGAGTTTTACGAGGATTGTTATCTCTAAAAGATGTGCAAAACATAGTCAATTCTTGTTCGACAGAAGCTACGATCGAAGACGGAGCATTATTTCAAAGATACCAGGTTGACCTAGTGATGGCCCATGACGAAATTACCCCCGTAACATTAGGTAAAATAATAAACAATCAGCTTTTAGAACAGAACACTGTCACACTCCCGACGTCAAACGTTCCTCCAGATATTATATCACAAACTGTGCATAAACCGTTGCCTTCCAATCAAATAACAATTGAAACGCATTTTCCCTCTGAAAACCAATTTTATCACAGCAATGTTTGCAATAGAACCAAAGAATATTCAACAGAACACATAAGTTATGATCCTAATTCAAGAACAGATCATCATAAAAAATATGAAGTTGGCATTCAAGTAAACAACGGTCCGACTCATTCAAACCAGAAGAGTGACGACGAAAAATTGCTAGAGAGGCATTGTTATTCGCAATCGGCGTCCTTGCAAAACATCACAAACATTGAAATACTAAGGTCGACGCCAACACCAAGATCGAACCAGGGTAATAACTATAGGCCAATATCTTTTCATACTTCTAGACCACCATCAACTACGCAGTCTTACTCTATTTATAACGATAACGCAACGAACGAAATCAAAGAAAACTTTTCACACTATATAAAACACGTGCCAAGACTTTACCAGAACAGGTCGTTCGAAAGTATCCCTGAACAATTGAGAAATAGTAGTCGAAGTAGATTTTTCAGCAGAGTTGGATCTCAACGATGCTCTCCAAACCCTGGTCTCCATATATCAAGACTTCAGGAACACACTGCGGCGACACATCAAGACAATCAACATGGGGGGCACTACGCACACAGTTCGTTACACAAAGTTGAATTTTGGAAAGGACAAGGACACAAAAGTCTTGGGTTCAGCATTGTGGGAGGAACCGATTCTCCAAAAGGCCAAATGGGAATATTTGTTAAAACCGTCTTTCCAAATGGTCAAGCAGCTGACAAGGGTACTATTTTTGAAGGTAGTTATTGAATTTATAAACATGCATTTTTATTAGATAGTGTATTTCAAATTAACACGATAAAACCTATCCGTTTCAGGTGACGAGATCTTGTCTGTAAACAAAGTGCCGACGCGTGGACTGAGCCATGCTGGGGCCATATCTCTTTTCAAACAAGTTAAAGAAGGAAAAATAGAACTGACGCTTTCAAGACGAAGGTAAATAATTACCATATAAACTTACGTTATTTAAGGTTGTTTGAAGTCGTGCATTTATTTTAATTTTTTTGCTGCGGCTGGCTGCTACAGCTTAAGTTATAATTAAATTAATCGCATCGTGATTGGAAATTACTTGATTATGATGCTTTATGAAATATGTAACTTTATTAAATGTAAGTCACTAAAGTTATCAATTAAAACTTAAAATATCCAGCCTGTAGATACGGCTGAATTTTTGAGACGGGGCCGGCAGGTAACGTACGGCCGTTTGTCCACCGCACCGTTAACGGGACGTCATGGTCAACGAGAACGAGATGACGACGTTGAAGTTCCGATATTTTCTATGACCGCGTAATATTGTTTCTCGTTGACGTTCCGTTCACGGTACGGTGGACAAACAGTGTGAGGCTTCCTGTACCTACATGACGCTGGAGCCGAACCGGCGCCGGACCGCATGGTTGTGTATACGAATCAATATCAACCATGCACCGCACCACCACAACATGCACGTTGATTTTACACTCATTATGAGATATTGTTATTTTTCATCTTGCGGTCCGGCGCCGCCCGGTGCGGCTTCGGCATCATGTACAGGAAGCCTTACACTGTTCGTTCTAACCTAACCGTTGTAGATACAGGAAAACATTCTAAAGAGACTTTAAACAATTACGTGATGATGATGACGTAACTTTTTAAAATTGCTAAATATGTACATTCTCAGATTTTGGAAAAAATGGTAGAGTCAGCCAGAAAAACGTAAAATTTTATTTTTTTGATGACATTGTGCGTTTTTACCAGTCTTACCAAAGGGTATCGTATTACCCAGTTAGTTACTGGGTTGTGGAGGTCAGATAGGCAGCTATGTAAAATACTGGTATTTAGCTGCATCTGGTTAGACTGGACGCCAACATAGTTTATTTCTAACGTGACGATAGTATCGTGGATGTTCACGTTCACGTCCATAAATACGTGCATGGTATAACGTTGTCCGTCCATATACGTTGTATTTCCAAACATTTTACTTCCCTGTGGTATCGTGATGAATTGACGTGAACATAGACTTGCAAGTTAACGTCACGTTACAAATTATCAAACCGCATAGTCGATGCAGTTTCGTGCGGCTAACTAAAACTCGGGCTGAAACTACTTTTGCACTTACAACATACTGACATTGACCGGTGAAATGTTTTGACTGTAAGGTGCCTCACCGGGACCACATTCCACCCTTTTTTTTTTGGGTGGCGCGGGAGGGCGTGTCAGACTCTTCTTGACTAAAGCCCACCGGTGTTCCTTCTCTTGCCTGTGCAATGCCAGGGGGCCACGGTATCCCTTTCGGACTTTCCTGCAACCCCGGCAGGCAATGGTCTCATCGGACCCCTTCACTCGCTGACACTCTTTGAGGCGCGCGTGGAACACAACGCGCCGTCGACCCAGGGCGTCTTCTTCTGCGGCGGCTGGGGGCGTGAGGGCGCGAAATTTGCCTCTCCCTCACGCGCTCCGCCTCCTTCTTTGCAAGCATTACTGCTTCGCAGAAGGAGGTGACGGCCTCCCATGCCCTCTCGCTCCGTACCATGGCCTGGACCAGGGCCGGACGCGAGAGATCCCCGCCACGGATCTCCTCCACGAGGACACGGCGGTGCTCTGCCCAAGCCGGGCATACCTCCATCGTATGCTCCACCGTGTCCTCCGGGCGATCCACGCAGTGATGATACCCGGGCGTTTCCTCCCGCCTTATCAGAAACAGGTACCTCCCGAAACAGCCGTGTCCGGTGAGGACCTGCGTCAGGCGGAAGGTGAGGACGCCGTGGCACCTCTCCAGCCACTCCTCAAAGAGGGGACTAATCGCCGCAATAGTGGCGTGCCTAGCACTGGGTTGCGACAATCGCACTCTCCATGACGCCATGAGATCCCGTCGGAGCTCTGTCCGCTGTGCCGCGATTTCTCGCGGCATCGGAGTCAAGCCCCGGCGTTTCGCCTCCTCGCGCTCCCCCTTCCACCCTGACTGACGAGCATTAGCCTGCAATGTAACATTTCTGATTAAATATTACAAACATTGCGTACTGTAATCTCGGTTCTCCTCCCCCACTGATGCTATGCTCGAATTGTATCATTACAAGTTGCGCACTGCAATGCTTGGTTCTCCTCCCTCACTGAAGTAATGCTCGAATTGTATCATTACAGGTTGCGCACTGTAATGCTTGGTTCTCCTCCCACACTGAAGTAATGCTCGAATTGTATCATTACAGGTTGCGCACTGTAATGCTTGGTTCTCCTCCCACACTGAAGTAATGCTCGAATTGTCTCATTACAGGTTGCGCACTGTAATGCTTGGTTCTCCTCCCACACTGAAGTAATGCTCGAATTGTATCATTACAGGTTGCGCACTGTAATGCTCGGTTCTCCTCCCTCACTGAAGTAATGCTCGAATTGTATCATTACGGGTTGCGCACTGTAATGCTCGGTTCTCCTCCCTCACTGAAGTAATGCTCGAATTGTATCATTACAGGTTGCGAACTGTAATGCTCGGTTCTCCTCCCTCACTGAAGTAATGCTCGAATTGTATCATTACGGGTTGCGCACTGTAATGCTCGGTTCTCCTCCCTCACTGAAGTAATGCTCGAATTGTATCATTACAGGTTGCGAACTGTAATGCTCGGTTCTCCTCCCTCACTGAAGTAATGCTCGAATTGTATCATTACAGGTTGCGCACTGTAATGCTCGGTTCTCCTCCCTCACTGAAGTAATGCTCGAATTGTATCATTACAGGTTGCGCACTGTAATGCTCGGTTCTCCTCCCTCACTGAAGTAATGCTCGAATTGTATCATTACGGGTTGCGCACTGTAATGCTCGGTTCTCCTCCCTCACTGAAGTAATGCTCGAATTGTATCATTACAGGTTGCGAACTGTAATGCTCGGTTCTCCTCCCTCACTGAAGTAATGCTCGAATTGTATCATTACAGGTTGCGTACTGTAATGCTAAGTTCTCCTCCCTCACTGAAGTAATGCTCGAATTGTATCATTACAAGTTGCGCACTGTAATGCTCGGTCCTCTCACTCACTGATGTAATGCTCGACTCTGAACGTTACATTACAGGCGAATGCGGTGATAGCACTTTTACATAATTATATACATATTAGCTTAGCTGCCTCGTTGGTCTAGTGGTCGCAAGCACTACTGCTGAGCATGATTTCCTGGGTTCGATTCACGGGTCGGGCAGTGTTATTAGGTTTTTCATCAGGAATTCCTCAGTAGCAGCCCGGAGTCTGGATATGTGCCCGGTTGATGGCAATAGGCTCGCCGCCTATTACATGGGACTTAAACGTAACTGGCGAAATGTGGGTGTACTATAGGTACACCTCTGCCTAACCCTTTGGGGATTACAGGCGTGATTTTATGATATGTTATATACTTATTATATTTGTTTTATATTTCAGAGCACCAAGGTCGAGATCTGTGGAACCTCTCGGCAATATTCACGGCAACGTGAAACGGGAATAATAGTGTTTATTTATATCCAGAGACTATGGTGTTTTTGAGTGCAATAATATACTCTTTAATAATTATAGCCAAAGGCAATTGTAAGATGCTTGTTTTACAGACACTGTTCAGCTATGTTAAATTATTAAGTGTCCGCGGAACTAATAAATAAGTATTTGTTAAAAGTTAACAATATTATGAATATTGAGTAGGCTGACATTGTGTTTTAATATCACCATATAATAGTGTACGTCACCTTTATATTCTTATAAATGAGTGCAATCCACGACGACGCGCCCCACTCCGCTCCGCTCCGTACTAAAGAACAGCTTACAGTACAGTAATTGCAGAGTGGGGCGCGTCGTTGGATTGCACTATCTGTACAGTACCTATATATTAATATAATGTGTGGTAAAATCGGGCTTCTTGAAATCTACGTGGTTATTAAATTGATACTATAAACTATTTCGTATACAAGGTGTAATAGCTTATAATTATAAACAACTTTTACTAACCTACCCAGGAAGTAGGAAGGAGGTTGGTCGAATACAAGAATATAACATAGCATCACGCCTTGTTTACCCGAAGGGCTATGCTGCTACTGAGAAATTTCAGATAGAAAAGCCCAATAACACTTTGTCCGATCTGAGAATTGAACCCAGGACCTCATGCTCAACAGTAGCGTTTAGAAGCCATAGTAGAAGTTGTTCATAATGATGAGGTCAATTGTGCCTTTTCGTGTTTTGAGTCATGTATTTTAATTACACCAAAAGGTTAAAGGTACCATTCCAAACTCGACCGCAGGCGGCAGCAGCCCGTATTCCAGTCGGTAGATAGAAGATAGAAAAACGTGTTATCGCTCGAGCGTTGGCGGCACTATGGTCTGCAGTCGGGCTATACGTGTCGCCTGTCGCTCGGTCATAGCTGTCGCGGCGGCACGTCGCCTGCAGTTGCCGCCTGCGGTCGGCTACGGAATGGTACCTTTATAGAATTTCGTACTAAATACATAAGGTCAGGCTATATAAGCGATGACAGGCCTAAATAATGTAAATATTTCAATAAGGTAACCTTGTAGATTATCACTAAGGCGCTAGGTAACGCTAATTGCGATTATCCGATTAAGTTTCCTCTTGAACCGTTAAGAATACACGGGACAAAACAATTATGTTGAAGTTCAGGATATACTCTGTGCTATGGTTCGTGGTTGTCTTCAAAAATATTTATTTTGTTTTTGGCCAAAACAACATTCAAGTTGACGACTGCAAGGCTGATGCGTTTTTCTCTCTAATTAAGCATCTAAATTACTTTGAAATTTCAAGTTGTTTATTTTTTAATAGAGAATTCGGTTATGTAGAGTTTTAGAAAAAGTCCCTATAATTTATATAATTTGAATAAACTCATTTTGAATCTCATTAGTACGCCAGCCCCGAAATTCCGGCCGGAATGAATTTTATTTTTTCGTCACGTTACCTGAAGTACCCGTCACGAGAAGCAATTTTTTTAAATAAAGAACTTCATCTAAGTTACGTAGCGTCCAATGATTTGAACCACAAAATATTAGACGACAGCGCTTTAAATCGCTAAAATATAACCCGACCAAGTGAAATTGCTCGTTAGTTTCGTAGGTATTATTACCTATGTTACTTTGAGTTGATTGAATTTGGAATGATTTGTTGTTGATTAAATTGTCGCTACGTAACTTGGTAGAAGTTCTTTATTTACAAAATAGCTTCTCGTGACGGGGTCTTTAGTGCCTTGAAGCTCTGATCAAACTCTGGCGAAACCCGCGCAGGATGCAGGACGCAATTAACTCGCGCCGATTGTGCCAATTAACTTGTATGGAGGTACAACTCGCTAGTTGTAAATCCACGGATAGTCGCGCGGCGTCCTAATAATTATAAAAACAATAGACGCGCGGTCGCGCCCCGCGCGGAATTCGTGTCAGTGTGACCAGAACTAATTCCCAATTAACGCGATATTGTTTATACTGACTTCCTTACTAATATACGTATTATATCAGGTGAATAGTTACACATCGTTTTCTCTCTTTCAGTCGTCAGTAAGTTGACTTTCGAAAGAAGAAGACAAAGCGTTGTGTAATTATACAGACGCTATACAACGTTTATTATTAAGGAGGTAAATTTATTAGCTTTGTAAAATAAGACTGTATGTATAGCTAATGTTATATTTTCGTTGTAGTCTGTTATATAATAGCTATTGTTAAAGTATGTTAGGAATGCTAGATCTCGTTATTAACTGTAACTTGTACATACTAGTAGTCATAGAACATTTTCGTTACGATGTTATCTGTCAATGAAGACTAGACTTCCATAACAACAACCACATGGCAATTAGAAAGGCAATCAGACTGATATATTTAAATAGTGATTTGAGTACCTATATTACTGCCAAAGCTTTAGACTTAGCGCGAAAAACGTCGAACATATTTCTCTAAAACAACAACTACATAATATATACAAGAAAAACAGCACCGTCACTTTTGGACGATTAGACCAACTTTAAGTATTGACGTTTGCATAAAGGCGTGTACGTACGAACGAACAAGAACATGGTGAACATGGACATCGAACACTTTTTTCGCATGTGCGTACAGCTAACGAACATCAAACATTGTGTTCGTGAAAAATGTTCGTGGCGATCCAATTTCGAATCTATGGTTACTAAAGAGAGCGGGACGATTGAGGGCGAGCATAAGTAGAACTGTGTTCGTATGGTGTTCGTGTTCGCTTTGCTAATTTACGTCCACACGAACGAACCAAATGTTCCGTGTTCAAAGCTCGTGTTCATCGTGTTTTGTTCGTTCGTGCGTACACCTACACGCCTTTAGGGACATTGTTTTACAAGCTTATTGTAATGTACACGTAGCCATATACTACTTGTGATGCAATATGTAAAATATTCAGCGAATTTACTCCGTCCATTAATATTGTTATTACTCATTATTGTTTCTGCATTATATCAATCATGTTTTAGTTTCAGTAGACAATTTCGTTAGGTACTAAAAGTTTAAATACATATAATAATTATGATAGCCTAGAGTTCGAGCAACTTCTGTAAATTATCCATCCATCCATCCACAGTATTGTTCGTTACATTTAATGTAAATAAATTGCAATACCTCAATGCTTTTGAAATTATACTCAAATATCATAATCAATTTGATTTATTTTCTATAAAAATACTATAATAAAACAACACCACAAAACTAAATAAGGTAAGAATACACTACCTACTGGGAAACACATTGAAAAAAGTTGGTAAATGACGTAAGAAACAGTGCTGATGCAAAACACTAGCGACTTTTCTTTTCGACTGTAAAAAGCCGAAATGACCTTCCTACATGACGCCTACGTATATAATTAATGTTACTTAATGTCGCACAAGATGGCGACACCTCGGAGAATCCAGTGGTCAGGGTTCTTGATGGTTGGCAGCCAGAGCGGAGTGATGAACGTAAGATCTGTGCGCACCGGCTTCTTGTACGTCGGACACTGGCAAACGACAATTACTTAGTAGCAACTTTTAAAAATAGTTGCACTAACTAATACATAGGCCCGGACTCCACCAAGCCGGAGACGAGAGGAGAGGAGATGCGTTTAAAGAACCAATAGAATTTAGTTATTCACACATTTATCAGGCTCCACTCAGCTTCGGTGGACCACTGAACGGAGATGTATCATATTTGTATGGCGTGATCGAAGTGGAGATGTGAGTTGTGTCTCGCCCAGAACTGGGCGGCGGTACAAAGCGGAGATGTCAGCTGTGCCTCGCAAGCTGGCGACGGCGCGTAGCGGAGACGAGAAGCAATGTAAGCGCTGCCGTAATAATTCCGCTTTAGCCAGCACTCGTCTCCGCTCTAGCCAGCACACATGCCCGCTCTAGGCATAACACATCTCCGCTCTAGTCTAGTCCGTACGCATCTCCGCATAGCTTCGATGGATAATATCAATTATCAATAGTTGAAAAATATCACTTCTTCTCTCCGCTTCGGACATCTCCGCACATCTCCGCTTTGGTGGAGTCCGGGCCTTACGTGGGTATGCATCTATAGTTACCATGTAGAGTTTGGGGTCCTTGGGCGCGGTGGAGTTTATCGCATACACGTGTATCACCGGCAACACAGTGTACACCACTTTAATAATAGACTCACACAGGCGTAGGTTACGCCGGTCCCAACCCGCACCGTCCAGGAACACGCCGTGGATGAACACGCCTTCCTAAAATAGCAATTAATAAACTTCACTGTTGTATCCTAATTTCAACTGTTTTTTAATAAAAAAGAGATCATCTTACGCCTGGTGGAGCCTTAATTTCGTCTAAGACAAATTTAGTAACGTCGTTATGTAGCGCAACCATGTCTAGAGCCCAGCCCTTGTGTGCCCGAGTCACTTCCTGCCGCATAGCTGTCAAGAAACCTTCAACAAGAAAAATGAAGTAAGTATTAATAATGGTAATTGCTGTGCCCGCGACTTCGATCGTGTAGAAGTCGGAAAACAGCACTAAGTGTTTATACCTATTGCATTGGGTGCTTTTAGGATTTACCGTAGAATGCTACATTACGTACGTAACGTTAAATCCTGGCCAAAGTAAAAAGTCAAAGTCAAATAATTAATTTCAATTAAGCACAAAAAAGGCACGTTGCAAGAAATGACGTTTGATCTCGTGTAACGGGATGACGTCGATAACGAAAAACGCCTTCATAAGCTAAGCTACATGTATGAGTGTACTATGGATAGTATACGCATACATGTAGCTTAGCCCCTTAAGTTCTGAGTTGAGCTCCACGATTGTTGACAAATGCTTGCACTGACAGGACAGGTCCACTCAAATCTGTGTGGTTCTTTTCTCAAAAGACCATTTCAGACACTAATCTACATGGTCCTCATATGGCCTGACCAGTCAGTAATCGTGGAGCTCAACTCAGAAACTTAAGATAAGATAAGATAAGATAAAAGATAATTTATTTTGCAAATATGGGTAACAGCAATTGATGACAAAAATATTAGAGTTCAGCCATATTTTACCACGTAGGCATGCAAAAGATTTAACACATTAAACTTATAACTAAATAATTAAAAACAATTTTAAAATATTACAACTTACTACTACACAGTGAAGTACAAAAAATAATAACTATATAATATTACACTAGCTTAAAAATTCTTTTTCAGTTAGGAACTCCTTAATATTATAATATGCTTTCGCCACTAAAAGGCTTCGGAGTTTCTTTTTAAACATTGTAAGCGGAAGCTCTTTCCAAGTCTTTGGCAATTTATTATAGATGACTGGAGCCATGCAGTAGACACTTTTGCGCATAAGTGCTGTCTTGGCTGACTCAAGACATAGCACACTATTATCGCGTCTATTGCGGGGTACTACATCTGATAGACGTCTAAAACGACTCGGATTTGTCTTTACAAACACAGCTACTTCTAATATGTAGAGACAGGGTAGTGTTAATAATTTATAATTTTTAAAGTACTGTTCACAACTGTCAGTGGGTTTAAGTTTAAACATCGCGCGAATGCATCTTTTTTGTACCTTGAAGGCGGTCTCTCTTTCAGTTGAGTTTCCCCAAAATATTATCCCATAGCGTAAATGTGATTCTACTATCCCATAATAAGCAGTAAGAAGAGCATCCGTGTTTATTATATGTGATAATGTGTATAGAGCGTATGCAGACTTACTTGTTTTCTTACATAAAGTATCAACGTATGATTTCCAGTTTAGTTTTTTATCTATTACGAGACCCAGGAATTTTGTCGTTTCAACTTCTTCTATGGTATCATTATCATAGTTTATATTTAAATTAATACTAGAGGTCTGTTGTCTAAAATGGATAACTTTTGTTTTACACAAATTTATTTTTAAATTATTTGCGTCTAGCCAGTTTACCGTCTGTTTTAAACTATTATTAATTTCCCTCTCATACGTATCTCTACTTTTACAAGGTATTGTAATCGTGCTATCATCCGCAAATAGTGTTATAGGTCGATCAATAGATTTCGGTAAGTCATTAGTCATTTAAGTGAGTTCAACTCGACGAACAATACCAAAGACAGGACATTTAGGTAGGCCGCATAAATTGCTCAAACTGCCAGACCAAAAAATTAATGAAAAGTAAAAAAAAAAAAAGATATCCACATAGTCCTTTTTTTGGGTGGGAAATTATCAAATAACTTCTCCCGCTCTGGGCAGAGCGGGAGAACGTGTCAGACTCTTACTGACTAATACCCACCCGTCTTCCTTCAGTTGCCTGTACGTTGCCAGGGGCCGTATCCTTTTCGGACTTTTCCAAATCCATATAGTCCTCACATTCAAATTAATTAAAATAAATGGTTTATTTAATATAAAACCTATTAAGATTTATTCATACATTGTAGAGGGGCACTTAGCAACTTAGAACTAATCATTAATAAAAATAGCAAAATTATATAGGTACCTACTAACTTAACTAAAAGTATTGAAAAACTAAAATAATGTAGTATTATAATAATATAATACTTTTTATATAATTTTCAACAATGTCAATGTGTATATGAAACTGGTATATTATAATGATTTTACATAAAAAAGAAAATGTCAAATTTTATGGTTCTATCACAAGGCTTAGCAGAGCGAGCAGTTAAATCTTTTTTATCTTCTAAATAATCTGAAATTTTATAGTACCCTTTTTTACAAAGTTTGGTTTTATACAGTTTTTAAATCGTTTAATTGGTAAGTTTCGAATGTCGATGGGAAGTTTGTTGTAAAAGCGTATACATTGACCCATGAACGAGTTGCCTACTCTGTGGAGACGAGTGCGATGTACAGCTAGGTTGTGTTTATTCCTGGTATATGAATATCGAAAATCTTCTTAAAATTTGATATATTTTTGTGTACATACTAATACTAATAGGTTTTCAAAAATATATTGTGAAGCTACAGTCAGAATATTTATTTTATGTTAACTCGTAAAAAAAAAACTTGTTCTGCCTGCAATTTCTTTTGTGAAACTGAAGTATGTATGGGCTTGTATCACTGCTGCCCTTAATACAAGTTATTATATAACTTAGTAAGGGTGCTTGGTTGTAACACCTACCTAACTAGCATAAGTCAAGTGTACCTACAGTTGTAGTTGTATTGTGTTGTTGTGTTTGGACACATCTAAGGGATTACATTTCCATTTCACTGGCGTGTTGCATTGCGACCTCCTTGTAGCGCAATTTTCCTAGAAGTATTCTTCTCACTCTATTCTCTGGCACGGCTTTGACCTAGTTACGTAGCGTTGTTTACATGCATGGCATTTTCAACTTCTACAATAGTAAGGTATGTTTCTGCATTTCGCTGTGTGTTTCTGTATTTGATTAATTAAATAAATTAAGAGAAGGCACGAGCCTTCAAGCAATACGGGTACCGTAGCTCCTTATCCGACTGCGCTTGCGGCGATGTGTGGTCTTGGAGAAAGCGAGACAGCAATTATGACCAGTGAACTGTCTCGAGGGAGGTGAAAGAGGCATGAGCGTTGTGGTGGTGAGTTTAGTAGCGTCAAATACGCTGCTAAACTCACCACCACACTAATTTATATTTTTAATTAATGTTAAAAACATGACTTCTCTGTATCTCTGGTATTGGACGAATGTGAATCGATTTAATTTAACGTTTCTCCGCTGGTACGTACCTTGGGGGTTAAAGAATCCGGTCATCCAGAAAGAGTTCGGTCTGCCCTGGAAGCACCACGTCGAGAACTGAATGGTTCTTTCCAAAAACTCGGTGAACCAGAAGCCTAACGTTGACGATGACCATGAACTCCTGAACCAGATTTTTGGTACTTTTGCGTCATATATATTATCTAACGAATCTCGAAGTGCCTACAACAATAATTTATAAACAGACTCAAATAACACAGTTCATTATTACACCTACTAATTACTGACTAACTACTGATAACTGACTAATTTAATATCTTCAGAAATCAGCAACACTCATTATCCACAGCCCGACTTTACCCACTGCTAGGCGTCTCCTTGGATGTGCCCATTGCCACACCCCTGTACCAATCTCATACAAAGCCAATCCACGGTGGCAACAATATTGTCCGCCCATCCCACCCATTTTAGTCCTTGAAAGCCACTCGATCACAGACTTACTCCCTCTGTCATCACCACGCCTTGCTAGATGTCCTTCCCAACTCCATTGAGTTCGATTACTTGTTTGCCAACGCCGTCGGATCTCAACGTCTAGAACTTAGTTTTTCAGCATTAGGTATGCCAATTTAGAACGCTCCAAAGTTCTCTGTGTAACTCTAAACCAGTATATAGCCGATTGTGCGAGCGTTCACGTTCCGGCACCGTAAGTCATGGGGGGCGGAATTGCCCAGCGCGGTAATTTCTTTTGGAAGTCTTTGGCTGTAGATTATAATTATATATGAATCTACAGAAGAGATTTTTCGTCACCTCATTCATTATAATAGTCCCTTCAATAGCAAGCAGTAAGTCTTTTAACGTATTTCTAACAAGAACAATAACTTTCTGCATTCGATCGATTTCTTGTCTTAAGAAAATCACCATTGAATTCAGTATACCATATATTTTCAACCTAAAAACAAAATGCTATTATTAGTAGATATTATAGTTTTTACATTGCAGGAGATTAAAGGTCTATTTCACCAAACTAAATATCTCAGTGATTAAATGTCATATAGATAGTGCAATCCACGACGACGCACCCCACTCCGCTCCGCTCCGTACTAAAGTACAGCTTACACGCTTACAGTACAGTAATAGCGGAGTGGGGCGCGTCGCACGGTGGATCGAAAATGGGCTGTAGAAGACATAGGATCTCGATTTCTTAAATGTTATTTTTTTTGCTGGAAATGACTTCTGCTGATCATTACTGTTCTATAAAATGTCATATGAAGTAAATGTGTGCACAAATGGAAGAGTTATAATTTTTATAAGAAAAAAATGTATGGAGCTAGTATGAAAAATCGAATTATCTCCTAAACGGCATGTTTAACCGTACCATCCTTGGAGGTGGTCATAGTGCTAATTATTTATAATTTTTTGGTTGCGGATTTGACGAAAAATTTAATGCCGTTTTTTTAAAAAAAATCGTCAAAATATTTTTATTTATTTTTACATGTAAAACGATCCCTTTTAGTGTCCAAGTTAAAAAGTTCGATATGTTATTAACCCAAATATTAAGAACACACAAAACAAGAAAAATTAAATAAAAAAATTGCTGTTTTTTGACACATTTTTATTAATTTAAATAAAAAAAGATTACCAAACTCTTATTTAAGTAACATATAAAGTTATATTATACACAAAATAATTTAATTGAAGGAATTAATACTAAGCATTTGTAAAATAAAGTAAAAAAATAAAAAAAAAGACAAAATATCATTAAATATTACAAAAAAAAACCCAAACAGACTCAAATACAAATTTACAAATGTATAATTTTTTTACAAATTTTCCTTATCACTCTCGTTGTCAGACTCCAATTCTGAGTCAGCATCCAGATTGGATATGTCCAAAAACTCGAACTCAGTTTCCTGAAATTGAATTAAGTCGAGAGTTTCAGCAAAAAAGCTCTGCTTTTTCTTGGCATCTAACTTAGGCCTTTGTGCACTTAGCAAAGGATCCGAAGAAACAACAAGCATATTTAAAATGTCTTGATTGGAATCCTGCCTGCTTCTTTTCCGCGAATGATGTTCTCGAAACCTCCTAAAATCTTTGTTTCGAGACTCTGAGGCTTCTTCCGAGAGAGTCCCAATCGGCACAATATTATTTTTCTCGATTATGTCAGCCCCATGGATTAATAATTTATGAACGGTTGACGACATGTAGTACCAGTCGTATAATAATACGTACTTTTCTGCTGTTTTGCGGGCATAATCTCTAAATTTTATTATATCGACCTGCTCTCCAGATGTAATTGCTTGTAAAATTACAGCAAATCTTTTGATGAGGTCTTCATCCAAACCGGTTATAGCTGCGGTTTTATTAGGAAACTCAAAGAATTTTCTTGCAGTATTCCCGTCATTGGTGGTTCCCGAGCCTTGTTTTACTATATCAATCAACAGATTGAGTTCATCTTTGAATTTATTTTGAATTATTTTCTTCCTTGTCTGTAGCATTTCTTTGTGCTCATCACTTCTCGCTGCCCACCGTTTGAAGTCGAGCCTGTATGCAATGTGTAACAGACATTCCATACAATTTATACGGGCGTGTAGGGATGACAAGCCTAATTCATAAAGGTCAGAACACACAATTTTTGATGTTACAGCATCTAAGCGGTTCATTTCTGTAGGCTTTGCTAAGCACAGGTAGCACGATGCATTTGATCTAGCTTCAGAAAGGTAAGTGCAAACTTTAGCGTCGATCATCGTCATCATTAGTTCATGAGTCACCCTATTATTATTATTGCACTCTGTGGGGATAAGGGCCTCAATTTCTTCATCCATTTGTTTTTTCAGCTCAAGGACAACTGCTTCACTCTCCTTTACAAAAGTAAACTGAACTGGACGACAATACAAAACTGAGCATGGTTTTGGGTTCGTCCATAAGATGTTGTCTCCATCTGTCAGTTTAAGTGGCACCAAGGAGGTCATAAAAATGCTCGAGTCATCTTCCTCACCCTCCATTTTCTGCTTGTATCGGCTTTGGTTAGAAGCACCATCAAATCCCCACTTGGATATCAGCTTCAACTGCTTGTTATGCTCTTCCTTAGAAAGGCTTTGAAGGATTCTTGTAACTGTGATATCAAGTAAAGCTTGAAGTGTAATCCTAGCCGATGAATCAGTAACTGTCACTGATTGCTTCGGAGGGTAGCAATCAAGCTTAGTTTGTTGCACTTTATAGTAAGATGGATAAATATCCTTAGCACCTTCCCGAATGGCAGCCTCTCGCAACGTAATATATTGCCACTTTGAGAGTTTTAGCGAAAGAAGCAATCCAAGCGCCTTTTCTGACGTAAATATGATTGTTTTCGCTGGTTTCTTAAGCGTTTCATTTAATTTAGCGGCTGCTTCAGGATTTTTCATCATGTATTCGATGACAGAGGCGATATCTCCATGCCCTTCTTCTTTTAAACGTGCTGCAGCTGCATATGCCAATTCACTGGAATCTTCGCCTGTGTGTTCATCAGATCTTCTCTTTTTTTGTTTACTTCCCAGATCTTCGAATGGTTTACGGGATCTTTTCGTCATTGTTCCAATGGACGTTGATGTCAACGGTTCTGGAGAGACTGAGGGCGCTCTTGGTATCTCATCAACACTTGGTTCTTGATTAACTAAAGTTTGCACAAAACTCGGCCAATCAATATTTGCTCCCAACCAATTCTCGTACTTTCTCCTGAAATTATCAAGGAATCGGTTGGATTTCTGCCACCTTTGTAAAGCGGCTCGCGTAAATCTCCGACAAAATTCTTTGAGAACAACACGATCTTCGTCAGACAGGCAATCGCCTATGCGGGATACAACTGCACTGAACAATACTTCATGATCAAATGAAGTACTCTCACTTCGTAGAAGAACAAACAAGTCTAAATTCGTGATTAAACTTTCCATTCTAAGATTTTATAGTCGCAGATTTAGTGTTAGCAGTTACACAGTTGTGAACAAACTAAATTATAAAACAAAACTTTAGCCCTTTTATTGCAAAACGCCAATAATTAGGTAACTACCCTCATTCGTTATCTTCTCATTAGCTAATGAAAATTTATAATTGTCACTAACTATTCTTAGAACTCATAGCACTGCTAATTAACAAATTAGCTTACTTATCAAGAAAAGTTGAATGTAATCCATAGTTGGCATTGTCGTGAGATATTGAAAATCATTAAATCACCTATAAAGACTCATTAGAAGACCTAATCAGTGTAGTTACTTAATCACTTCTTTTCGGACTCATTAGAAGAGTAAACAATTGGTAATTTGGTTGTATGAAAGGTTTTAAAACTCATGATGTGTTGATAAATATCTAGCTCAAACATAGTTGTCTACGTGTGGGTGTACTATAAACCTCTGCCAACTCCTTCGGAAATATAGGAGTGATGCTATTTTATGTTACGTGTAGTTAAAAGTCCGTGTTCTTCAACATAAACACTAAAATGAATAGTTTTATATGAAAAAACAAATAAAAATATTTTGACGATTTTTTAAAAAAAAACGGCATGAAATTTTTCGTCAAATCCGCAACCAAAAAATTATAAATAATTAGCACTATGACCACCTCCAAGGATGGTACGGTTAAACATGCCGTTTAGGAGATAATTCGATTTTTCATACTAGCTCCATACATTTTTTTCTTATAAAAATTATAACTCTTCCATTTGTGCACACATTTACTTCATATGACATTTTATAGAACAGTAATGATCAGCAGAAGTCATTTCCAGCAAAAAAAATAACATTTAAGAAATCGAGATCCTATGTCTTCTACAGCCCATTTTCGATCCACCGTGCGTCGTCGTGGATTGCACTATCTGTACAGGTATTTTGAAAGATTGTTTTCCATATGGGCCCAGACAATGATATTAGAAGTTAAAAGACGTAGATAGGTTACCTACCTAACATTCTATCTTCAAAAATGACACGTGGAAGTAGGAGGGCATGTGGTAATTATCGGGAGCGAAAAAGAGACAAAACGAAGAAAATGTGGCTAGTTAGCCAACTTTTGACGTGCCACTTGCGGAACGTTTATAACCTATCTACCTTTTTTTACATATAATATAATTGGGCCACGAGGGTTTTCGAGCAAGCATGATGAGAGAACATTGAAAAATGTTTCTGGTGACGAGTTAGGATTATTTTTCTCGTCTATGTGGGGTGTCGTTGGAAAGGTCGTTTAAAAATATGTGAAAATCATTTTTGGATTCAAGGATCCGTTTGCGAAATATTTAGCTTTAAAGTGCAAATTTTTCTTAGAAGGGGGGGGGGGGGGGGGAGGGGGAATCAAAAACAATAATTTGCTCCTGCCAGCTAAATAGTTGGTTTTGGAAAGCGCTGACAAGAGCTAAAGGGGAATGAATCGATAACGCCCATGGCCTCTTTACATACATTTTTCAACAAGCCTTTTTGCAGAATTTGGCTCTTGTCAGCGCTTTAATCAACATTTACCTAGACAACACTTCGTGAGGATCAAAGTTAGACGGCACTTTGTCCAGCATTTCTTTACTCTGCCTGTAGACCGACGCCTCACGTGTTTCCCCACCCCCTCCACTTGACTCCTTCGGCTGAATGGACAATATCGTATCCAACAGTTCTTGAGTGGTGTTGCGCTGGTAACTGAAAGTTAATTATAAACATGTAGAAGATTCGATACCCATGTAATGTATACGGAATATCAAGATTAAGTAAACAGTAACTAACGTGATATCAGCATTGGTATGCAAGCCATAAGCTTGAGGCGGATCAACAGTTTTCATCAAATCGATTGCTTCGAGGTACTCGGGTATGTTCTTGAACTTTAGAATGCCATATCCCTTGTAGAACTGAAAATCTTCAACAAACAGTTGGTCTGTTAACCAGACTCTGCAAAAAGTGGATAGCAGCCGGTTGTCGAAGTCATCAGTCACTCGCCCGCCGTACTGCACCGCTGACACCATGTAACTACAACATCGTGTTAACCAGTTTCTCCTTGCACGTGGCATTGAAATGTGAATTAAATGTATGCTCAACCGTTAGTACCCACTAGCTACTAGGAAAACTTACCGCACCGTAGTCCAGCTTACTGTCTGTCCTTGCTCCAAACCGTCCAAATGGTTCTGCACAAACAAACACGACGACAACCAGTCCGCAGAATTAAATTCGTAAGGAATATTCCAACCGAGGGGACCAAATTTCCGTCTCTCTTGTACTACGGTGTGCAGGAACGAGATTGTGTAAATCAGCGGCAGATAAAAGGGACTATCACTGTAATCAAGGAAGTCCTGACCCATCGAGTCGTAGGTTTTCATTAGACCAGCTTTGATGCCTAGAACATTTAAATATTAAAAAAAACATCACATTTTTGTGCCATGTCAATAAAACAAAAAGCAATAATAAGTAACAGAATACGCGATGCGATAGGTAGGTGCATGATGACTAACTTACCGGAAGGCGGCTCGCAAGTATACTTTATAGACATTTGCAGAAGTGTAATTGGAAACTTTTCATGAACTTCTGTGGTAATCCAGATCCTAAAAGTTACGAACATAATAGATGTAAATAGCCGTGAATTTCTATAGAGACTGGAACAAGCATTTTATATATTACCTAAATAATTCGTTAATCTGCTCTGGATTCTTATCTAGTTCTCCAAACTGCTCCATTAACTCCACCATGTAGCTCAATCCTAAATGACAGTTTTGCAGCAGCACCCATATACCCTGTACACGAGCAGATATTTTTGAAATTACACATTAAGATTTCGGTCGAACTAACGATTAGCATTAAACCACTTATCACCTCTTTTAGAGCACGATTTATGAGCTTCCTTGCATGGATCTCCTGACCTTGGCCCATAGATATTGATTGGCATTGATTCTCCATTCGCTTGGCAGTCATCTCGATAGACGGCGTCGGATCAGAGCCCATCGCCAAGAAGCCAATTAGTGGAACCAATGGACGAGATTCCAGGACCATTTGCTGGAATAAATAAGAAGTTCGCATCAAGTTATTACTTGTTGTTACTTTTATTCACCATGGCAACATTCTTACCTCGTAGTTTACTATGACGGCTTCAGAGTATCGAGCGCCCATAGAGTGCATAACGTACTTCCTACAACATAACGTAAAGTGTCAGTGCTTGTATCCAACTGTGAATGGTAGTGGCCACACAGACAGTGGTATCATGCGCCACTCACAAGCTCTGCGCTAGAGTCCTGTCGGGACACCAGGCGCGCACCACCAGCAGCTTCCTGAACACGTCAAGACTGTGATAGCCGTCAGGTACCGGCTCTTCTTCAGGCGCTTCTTTGTCAAACCTTCCAAGCAGACAATCAATTAAATGTGTAGCTGTATTTATTAAGAGTCGTCTAGATATGCACATTGTAAATACCTAATATTTATTTATCTTTATTTTTAAATAATTCTTCTGTAGGTGTCACTGAACTCCTCCTAAACGGCTTTACCTATTTTGTTTGATGCCATTTCGTTGGTGGGTTTGTGTGGGTCTCTAGATTCATAACTGGACCCGGTAGGTGGCGCTGCGATCGAGTTCTATGAAACAGGACAACGTCTGACAGGACAGCTAGTTAATTTATAAAATGAAACTCACCACGACTTCCATCCCTTCTCATTATTGCAAACTTGGTTCAATATGTTGGTGAACTGACGCAAACTAGACAGTTGGACCAAGTTCAGCCACGACATGTCTGTTATCCACTTGTAGGGTTTAGGGGGACAGGCATTAAGATCCAACGCTGCGCCACCTTCAGACAGAAAGTAATATTAGTGCTTTTCTTATTCTCTAAACACACTTCACATAGGCCGCCTTAATTCTTCAGGCATTTTCTACCAGTCGACCTTTGGGTGATGTGATGAAGAGATTAACAATAGCACTTGTAATTTAGAGAAAAGTGTGTAGTACTTTAGTATTAGTAGATATAAATGCTGTTCGTTGATAAGCGCATCACTTAAAAGGGCAAAAAAAAAAATGCTAATAATTATTACTTTTACAGTATGTTAGTTTAATACATAAATATAAAACAATTTAAAATATAAAAAGCTTATTCGAAGTGGTCTCAATTGGCTGCAATACACTCCTTTAAACGTTGAGGCCAGTTATCAATAGAAGCACGCACTCTTTCCATGAGAAAATTCTTCACTGCCAATCTATGGATTGTTTTAGGGACTCCAAATTATCATGGCGTGTAGAGCAAGCCGTACTCTCTAAAACTGACCATAAATCATAATCCAGCGGATTAAGATCGGGACTAGACTACGGCCAGTCTTCAGCTCTGATGAAGTCCGAAACGTTCACTTCCAACCAAGACTGCGTGGACTGAGCTTTATGACCCGGCGCTGAGTCTTGTTGGAAGGACCTTACTTGGTTATTGAGTATGGTGTTGTTAAGGGGCTTAACTATCTTCTCAAGAATGGTATCTTGATACACTTGTGCCGATGTTTTGATACCTTTTTCACAAAAATATGGCTCTGTCACTCCTTCATAGCTAACACCCCACCAAACCATCACTGAAGTCGGATAATGCCCACGTTGCACTCTGTCGACTTATTGGGAAGCTTCCTTAGAGCTTTGACCATAAATACGGTCAATTTGTTTGTTAAAATGTTGCTCAATTGTAAAGATTTTCTCATACGTAAACAAAAAATTTCAGTGACCTCCCTTTGCGTACCGCTTCAGTAGTTGTTTCGATTTACCACCGTATTATTTTTTAAATTATCAGTTAAAAAATGACCAGTGCGTCTTTTATAAGCTGCAAGTCCTAAGTCATCTTTTAAAATACGCGACATGGTTCTGGGTCCATCTTCATCTCCCGAGATAAAAAATATTTTTTTTTGCTTTCGGACAGGATTTCTTCGAATTCTTTCCCTTCTTTTTCGTACGAACACTACGTGGACGGCCAGATCTTTTTCTGTCACAAACAGAGGAGGTCTCATTGTACCTATTAATAGCCCGGTATACAAACATTTGACTAATACCAAGCTTAAGGAGAGTTTTAAAAATCGCATTTGGCTCCATACCAACTTTGTCTAATGCAATCACAGCGATTCGGTTCTCTATAACACCCCACTCCATTTTAAAATCGCAAAATATTGTACAATGTATTGGCGCCAAAATTAGAAAACTCAATGAACAATCGTATAAAAATGACAGATTCCAAATTCAAATGTAATATCTTTCTTATTTTTAATTGTAACAGTTTTTATGGCCAGACTAAGTATTATGTAGTTTTTTTTTTCAACCTCAAATAGCAGTAGGTTAACTGTAGACTTTCGTTGTGATATTAAAAAATGAACCAAGATTCTATTTTTTCCATAAGGTAAAATTGTCCCACCGCCCGCCGGCGATTACCTAGCGAGTAGCGAGTGGATCTAGCAACTGAAGAAAACGATTTGGCGAGCAGCGAGCAGCGAGTATGTAGTTCCGATAGTTTTCGCTGGGCTATCAGCGAGTGTCCGAGTGCGACGGGCGCTTACTCGCAGCACTCGCTCAAGAAACGTACAATTGATTTACATTCCGTGTAAACAAAAGCGATGTATATTTTAATAGTTGATCACTGAAGGTTCACACCGCCAAGCGAGCATTGCTGAGCAAGTATCGCATCGCTGAGCGAGTATTATCTTTGATAACTCGTTAACGCTCAGCGACAAACTAGTGGAGCGAGTCCTCGCCGGCGCATAAAAATATAAAACGTGGTTCTAATGGGGCTCTAGGAATAATTATGCTATGCACGATATATTTATTTTGAGAAGCCTTTTATTGATCCCGGCATCTTAGACTATCAAAGTATTGTACTATCAGCCAAGATTTCAGATCTTACACATCATACGCGACTACTGTAAGGCGCGGGACATACACAAGATGTCAGCGAGTAAAGGGGTCCGATGAGACCATTGCCTGCCGGGGTTGCGGGTAAGTCCGAAAGGGATACCGTGGCCCCCTGGCATTGCACAGGCAACAGAAGGAACACGGGTGGGTTTTAGTCAGTAAGAGTCTGACACGCCCTCCCGCTCCACCCAGAGTGGGAGAAGTCATTTGATGATTTAAAAAAAAGGTCTACTCGCTACTCGTTAGGTAATCGCCGGCGGGACAATTTTACCTTATGGAAAAAATAGCATCTAGAACATTTTTTAATATTACAACGAAAGTCTACAGTTAACCTACTGCTATTTAAGGTTGAAAAAAAAATATACGTAGGTAATATATTATTTAAAGCATAAACATAAAAAAAAAAAATACTGACTTAATGGAGAATAACATTCTGAGCATTTTTTACTATTACAACATAGGTCTACAATTAACTGAATGAACTCCCTGGCTATTTGAGTTTTGTAAGTACCATACACATATTTTTTCCAAAAAATATTGTCGGCATTCGCTTAAAATCGCAAACAGTTATTGATTCGCTGGATTTCAGTTCTAAACCCCACCCCATAGTAGAAATAGGCTTGAACGTTAGGTATACTAAGTTAGGTATGATATCGTCTTCTTCGTGTCGCTGGCACGACAGGGTTACAAATCTTATTGGCCCAAAGCTTTGCCACTTCCATGGCGTCGCCGGTGGCAGCGCAGAGATTTTAGTCACTTTGACTTAAAACCTCTGTCAAAGAGATGTCTTCAACCTTTTTAGGGGGCATGAGGAACAGGGTGTAAAGTTCGCTCATCCACCATAGAAAAGGGAGGATCTTCCGACCAGACGGGTGTCGGACGGGTGGTGGCGGGCCGACTGCCCGACTGTTGATGTCGGATAGTCTTATTTATGTCGTTCGGACGGTAAACTCTAATTGCGCGATGCAGGATTTGTGTGACGTCATGTCTTTGATGCGTAGTTCGTATGTGGCGTGGCGGTGTAACCGCTACACCTTACCTATAAATATAGGAATTTAAAAAAATACGAATCCTATAGCGCGAAGCCAGGCCGTGTGAACTGACAGGCCGTGTGCACAGGCTCAGTAGGTGAACATAGGCTTTGTTCCACAAGGAAGGGAATACGAGCTCCGGATTTCATGTGTGGGTAATTACCAGTAGGTATGAGATGATACAAAATAGCCGTCTTATATCGTGCTAAAAATGAGAAAATTTACTAATGAATGGTAGAATGTTTCCAAAGTAGTAAAATATATTATACGTGACACCTTTAATAAACGTCTGGAATTCTTCAAATGTAAGGTACTCTTTCTGCATATCTATTTTTAATGTAAGCAGCACCGTAAATAAATATTTGTGTTTCTCATAAAAACCACGACTGATGAACTTGAATACGTCGAAAGTCTGAAAAAAAAAAACATGAAACATAAATGTCCATTGAGCAATTATAATTTGAGATAAAGTAAAATCGATGAAGTAAAAGAAAAATAAATGTTAGGTAAATCTAATTCAATAATCAATACCTAGATCTAAAACGCATAATGCATCGAAAATGGTTCGCTTATGCAAAGCAATATGATCAATTCTATCGACAAATCCACCATAAGGCATTTTGCCCCTACTGTTTTGAAATAGCGGCCATTTTTTTTTTACTGAGTACTGTTGGGTTCATTTATTTTGCAAGATCTACCGATTTAGAGGTCCTACAGGCATAAAAGTGGTTTCGTTCGACACATAACACAATAATAGACAATAAGTTGACATTAAAAGGTTTATATATAAAAGTTTTAATATAATATATTAAAACTCCAATTATAACCCCTAAAAAAATACTTGAAACGTATAAAGATTAGGTTGGTTTTTTTTACTTAACCATTTCAACCATCGCTCGCTAGGTTTTTTTTGAACTGGGTGAAATAGGTTTAGGTTACACCTTTGAACAACCGCGGAGCGCCACTTCCAAGTTGCTCACAGAAATATTTTCACGATGGTCTAATTATTCGTGTTTTTTCAATATCCCTAGGGTTTTCGCGTTAATTCGAATGATCTAATCATCCTACGACATAAATACATCTGAAAAATGTCATGCTTCTAAACCCAGTGGAGTAGCCTGTGCGTTACCTGTCAGTGAATGAATTCAAGAAATTTATTACAGAAGAAGTAGAAGATGAATGGAAAGAAAAAAAAACTTATCACTGCTTCATATCTTTTGGACACTGGCTTTTGTAGAGCCTACAATTCGTACAGACCCAGAGAAAGCCCGTTAAAAATATAATAAATTACTATACTATTGAAAATGTATGAACGTAAACGAAGCAAAAGGAGTATGTAAGGATCGATAGCTGGTGGCGTTCTGCGAGTTTATTTATGATAAAATTGCATTTTATTATAACTTAGAGACTGACGTAAAGGTTCCTTTTCTTTAGGTCTTTTCTGTCATCTATGGTTATGTGAGTGATTAGGAAAGTGGTTTATTATTTTAACAAGTAAACCTTAACAACTAGTGATCGGAGCCTTCTTTTAAGCAAAGAAGCCTGTGTTAGGAGAATATTTATTGAATAATATAATATAATAAAAATAAATGATTATACTCGTAATCATTCCGTGTTTTGACAATGTGCTGATATTATTCATATTCTGTTAACCATTCGTCAGTAATAATACTAATAATCTTTGAAGAATGCCTGATGCATTATTTACGTCATTGGTAGAAGGCGTTCATTCATTCGCTAAAAACGAAAACCTTCGCAAGCAAAATCAGGGTTGTATCCTGATCATTTAAGGGTACGCTAGTCGGTCATTCTTCCATACAAAAGTAGTATGGTGATTATTCGTCTGTTTGACGGCGTACGTTCAAAACTAAAAGTTACATCAATTTTTCTTGTCATTATCAAGCGATGTATGGAAGCAAAATTGGAAACTCTTTTTCCATTGGTTTGGAAGTCATAAGCGCCGAAACTTCCATATTTCAACACTAATTTTAACACGTCTTTAGACGTAAATAAATAACGTTTGTAGTAATAAAATGGCAAAATAGAAACAATATTCAAAAGGTCAAATAGGTAATTTTGTTTTGAGTAAATACATCCAGTAGTTTTTCCATTATATCTATACGCCCAAAGATCTGTTCATGTAATTTTACGCGCTCGTTTTCGTCATAAATCATCGTATATTTCACAAAATAAATGAATACATATCAATATACATAAATAAATACTACTCGTAAGTAAATAAAACTAAATAAACAAATAATTAGACTAATTAGCATGCATATTAGTCACGCCCACCAACGAGTTCGAGCCGTCTACTAGTGCACCCTTAAGAGCTGAAGATTATAAGAATAAAGGAAGTATATTGTAAAGTACCTAGTTAATTTCACGAAAATGTTTTCGAAGATAAAATAAATATGAGCCCAAAGGGTTTTTGAGCAAGCATATGCAGGCCGAAAAGTTGATAGCTGAGTAGTGACTGATGAGAGAACACCGAAAATATATTTGAAAAGTTTCTACTTTCAGATTTCCAAAATGGATAAAAAATAACGTGATCTTCAGAGCCTTTGATTTATACTGACAATGACTTTAATAAATCTGATGAAGAAATATCAGAGTTTGAAAACTCAGATTTGGACAATTTTTACAAGGATATTCACGTCATGCTCCCCAGCAACAGTCATCACCTGTTTTTCCAATTATAAGTTTATAATACTTTTGTACCCAATATGTACTCAATTTGTATATACTTACAAAATAAATACCTTGAGAGGTTAAGAGTACAGACACTTCCAGCAACCCCACGTTAAAAAATTAAAAAACTTATGTAAAGTCTGTTTTTTAATCTCGGAGACTAAATTGACATTTCCAGTGTTACCAGTTATTGGCAGTTTTTAAATAGTGATGTCACAACACAATCGGATTTTTGTTAATAGTAACGCATAGTGATTGGGCTATCATTGGTATTCATAAAAGTAGAGCTCGGTTTTATGAGCTGTACAATCAAAGGACTACATACCTTTTTTTCAGTATATCCCATACTTCTTCTAGACTGTAATCATTCGTATCATCAAATAATTTATCCGTCTTCACTTTTACTTCCCTCTTATATTCCCCTTTTACTTTTAATTCTTGCAGTCTTTCTACATTTATTCTTTCTAGAGCAGTCACGGAACTGTAACTCGGTGACGCCAATGCCTGAATAGACCACCCACTCGACACAACCAGATAATGATCAGTCCCCGCATTAATACCTCGATATTCTCTAGTATCTATAACTTTACTCTTTAATAATCGATCATACTTCTACTGTCTTGCCTTTCCCACGTATATCTGTGAACTTTTCTATGATTAACAGATCAATCCCTTTGTCCTTCACCATCTCACACACCTCATTAATCTTATCTCTTATACCTCCCTGCACATTCAGCGTAGCTAAGCGACATTCCGCCGCTCGCTTTTCGCTCCGTGGAAATAACTGACGTGGTGTGTGGCGAGCATCACCGCCGCCTCCGAGTTGATTATTAATATTTGAATTTAAACTCATTTAGTTCCCACGAAAAGCAGAGGAAAAAACATGTTGACACTGTACAGAGCCCCGCATGTAGAGTTAAGGCTTTTTAGAGCCTGGGGGCGTCCGATCCCAGACATCAAGCACTCTCGTGACTAGGCCCCCCTTAGCCATGCAGCTTTCGGCACGGCAACCATAGCTCGGTTTGCGTAAGATTCCCTATTGACAAGCACATTATGGAACGCTGCGACCGACATTCCCATTGAGAACATTTACATTTTGTTAAAATGCTAATAGGTCAAATAAAGTTGATCATTGATTATTTTTAAGTAACGACTCTTAATCTGCATCTTCTCTAATAGGCTGTGAAAGTGGGGTGCGCAGAGTGTCGTAAAAGAAACGCTAACCAAGTAATCAATAATAAAGACGATCCTCCTGAATGTCATAGGGCTTGTGGGCGAGCGTTCCAGTGAGATATCAAAGCGCTCGAGGAACTGTGCCAGGGACGTCTGGTACATGTTGCACACGAGCGTCATGTTGCACACGAGGAAGTACAGCACTGAACCACGCGTCGCCACCGGCCGGTACTCCTCACGTGCGGCGTTGATCTTCGTCTCCGTCTCCTTGGCGATGTCTAGTTTCTCTTTCACCTGGCAAAAGTAAATAGTGTTCACAAAAGATATAATTACTAGGAGCAGCCTAAAAACCTTATTGCCTTATTATTTAGTGGCTAATTGTGGCATTGTTACCTCGGTGGCCGTAGCTTTGGTGACGTTAAGCACTTGAATAAGTGACACATCTTCAACAAGCGAGCCCTGTATGGTAGTTAACTTGTGTAGCAGATTAGCTTCCAACTCCTGCATCTTACGGCGATTGGCGGTCACGTCCATGATTAGTTGGATTCGTTCCGCTTCCATTTCCGCCTTTTCTGTTAGGATCACTCGCCCTAGTAGCTGATCTTCCAAACCTATGGAAGTAATTGATACAGAATAATATAATTTTTAAAGGTTGCCTTATAACTTCGGCCCGCGACTTCGTCCTCGTGAAATTTATTGTTCCTCCAAACCACCCCATCTTATCGCATTGCCTGCCCGCGCTGTGTCTTCGTTTTCACTTAGCGATCCCTCTGACTTTTCTTTTGCTCGGCTCCTAAGGGGGGACCCTCCTAAGGGAGCGTGATGTTAAGTAGCCCATAGCCTAACTCAAGCTAACTTAAATTGGCTATCTTAGCTACTTGTTAACTTACCTCATTCCACCGCCCCCCTTCTACCATCGGACATCTAGACGCACTGCAGGTTACCATCCCTACCTAGTTGATATTCCACCAACTCACACTAAGCGTTTTCAAACGTCTTTTATAATGCGCACAGCAAACGAGTGGAACTCTCTGCCTGCGTCTGTGTTTCCGAACGCATACAACCCTAATATATTCAAAGTAAGAGTGAACAGGCTTCTTCTGGGTAAGCTCACTCCATCGTCGACTTTGTCTCTGTCACCTTTGACCTAGACTAGAGTCAATAGCAAACCCATCGTAAAATAAAAAAAATAAAGAAAAAACTTGTCAAACTCTTAGCTCTGATAAAATAAACGAATTTATTAGATTTTTTGGAATAAGCAAAAGTACCTTGCATTGTTACAGTGAAGTCTATAATGGAAGTCCTAGCCGAAATCTCAGGCGTGTAAGCAGGGTTAGGTAGTTTTGTCGTTATATATATTCTGTGACCGTATGTCACGTCTATTTCTTTGTCTCCTAATTTTACCTGAAAGTAAATAAACGAAGTTTCCTGTCATCTTGTTTGTTAAAAGGTAACATTGAAAAGTTTATTATAACTAATATCATGCAAATTACGTTATTACTGAGCTTACCTTGTATGTAGAGCCAATTTTAATGTAATTTTTCTCAAGAATATTATCGAGGGCGGGATCTAACTCTTCAGCAACGTCTTCTATCAACATAGGTCTTCCTAAAGACACGCAGTCTTCTATATGATTCCTAAAATATAAAAAAGTAGGCTAATGCAACATTACCAGAACCTTATTATGTCGTAGATGACAAAAGCAAGATAGTCAGCATGCGTAACTTGGGACATTGTGTTAGCATGCAAATCATGATCCACGAGGAAGCGATTATTTTCGCTCAAGAAAGAAATGATCGTAGGTCCCGTAAGTAAAAGAGATACATATAATTGTTGACTGTTCATACCACTGCCCCGCGCCAACAGTGTGTTTTTTCAACGCGCTGGGACGAAAGTGCATCCCACAGTGCATTGGATTCTCAACGCTCGGCCCAACACCGAGAGGTGAAAATCCAGTGCACAATACAATCCCGCCGCGATATTTTTACGTCCGTGCGAACGTGGCCTAAGTACTCTGAGATTTTGAAACGCGTTTTCTACGAAGACATAATACTGTTAGGTACTTATTTATACTGTGCTGGAGTTGTCGCACGCACGTCGCATAAATATAAATTATTGGAATAGTTTTTATTACTGTTTTTATTTATGCCTTTTTATGTTTATTTATTTCCTTTAGGATGTCTCTCAACTTTAAGAACCCTACTTTTTGCTTCGCCGTAATCGGGTAAAAATCAAAGGCTTCTTCTGTGTTATTTCAGTATTCCTAAAACAACACCTTAAACATTGTTATTACCAAAAAAGAGTCAAGTGTTATGCAAAGTATTAGTTGTGGTATAGTCGAAACGTGATAAAGTCGTGTACCGGTGACCATATTATCGACCGCATTCAAATAAAAAAAAAAAATACAATTATGGCAATCAGAATCACGCCTGTATTCCCTATGGTTAGGCAGAGGTCTCCCTATAGTATACCCCCTCATGTCGCCAGTTATGTTTAAGTCCCATGTAATAATAATAATTATATATCATTTATTTCGGGCTACGCCCATAGTGTTAGTAACAATGGTCTTAAATACTAGTTTTAGTAGACATAGGTACATGTATTAATCTGTGTGGAGTTTCATCCAATGTCGCAGTATTGGAGACTCCCATCTATCTGCGAATAAACTCAAGATACTGTTGGTACTGCCACGAAGACGAGCGAGCAGAGAAGCGCTTCTCTTTCGCATGATGGCCTTAAAACCATCTATATGCCTATCTGGAAACATTTTTGACGCACTACATCGCCATGGCAGCCCCAACAATATCCTGAGTGCGTAATTATTCTGGACCCGTAGATATATGCACCCAAACTGTAACTAGTCCACAGGCTGCACGTGTAAAATGATGAGCAAAAAGCTTTGAACAGAGTAATTTTCACCGCCTCTGTACATCGCGCAAAACTGCGGGCCAGCATGTTGCAGCGCACCGACAGCGATCTACGTTCCCTGTTTATTTTACTTTATTATATGTCAATTTATTTTAATTTTATTTTAATTTATTGTTGATATAATCTACTCATTACAATGTTTTTTTATGAGTTGTATTGCAATATGTGGTTAGCTAGCGACCTCGACAATTATTTATTTTACCTCGATGGTCCTAGTTTATCAATTATAACTTCTAGTTACAGCTATATATAAGCGGGCACGCCCTTTATGCCTGGAGGCTTTATTTTCTTTTTTTAGATATTGTTTACGTTTAGTTATCTTTATTTCTGCTTGAGTATAGTTCTCGATGCTTTTAGTTGGTATATTGGCGTGTGCTAGCTGTCATATGGCTATTAATTATAGCTATTTAATTTATAATTTAAATTATTTTTTGCGTATTGTAAATTGTCTTGCATACTATTTTAGAATCATTTTTTTTTTCTAACTGAACAGACAGCTGTGCTGCTGGGGAGTTTGTTGCGCCACTTCTTCACAGCAAAAGCACTAGGAAGTGGTGAAGGGTGGGCGTTTTGGGGGACTGTCTTATGTAATTTTGACGTTCGAAAAGTGCTGATTCTCAGCCTAGTTTGAATAAATGACTTTTGAATTTGAACTATTACGTTCGATATGTTAGTTCGATCCCGAGAAATGATGCAGCGTTGCGTTTATTTGTTATAATATTTGTTTTTACTGACTTATAAAGTTATAAGTTAAAATATTAATACTTACATGTGGTACGTGACTCCACTATTCTTGTAGGTTTTAGTGTCCCTCCTATTTTTGCATGTAAACCACGCTACAATTCGGCATTTTGAGTCAATATGGGAGAAGATTTCAGATTCACGGCAAATTGCGATTAACCTGTGGCGGGCAGTGACATGCTCATTTGGCCATGACGCGGCGACACGCGCTACGCCCCCGTTTCATATCTATTCCTTTTTATGATCTGAGGGCCGAGCGTATTGCCATCAACCGGGCACAAATCCAGACTCCAGGATGCGACCGAGAAATTCCAGATGGAAAATCCCAATAACAGTTTCCCCGACCCGGGAATCGAACTCAGTACCTCAGCAGTAGTGCTTGCGACCACTAGACCAACGAAGCAGTCAAACCAAATCGTAAATAAATATATCCAAGTCCGTAAACAAAACAAGACCTTTGTTTGAACACTACAGCTACCCGATATCTGGAGTCCATTGCCACTCCCAGTACTTTTTATTAAGGCGACGTTTTCCTGGCCTGTGGGCCTTTGAAACGCTACCTCCGCCTCCCCCAAATGCAGAAAGACGTATTTATTTACGATTCACTGCCGATCATTTCGCGAAAAATCCATGCCACAGCATAAAATATTTGCAGTTGACCAACTGAACTAGTTTTTCTTAGGTTCGATTTTTTTCAATAAGTTTACATTTTATGGGACTTAGGTAGTGAACTAAAATGATTACTTAAAATGTCCTGTGTACCTAATGGGCGTTTTCACATTAACAGATAACGACACCAGCCCGATACCGATAATATGTCGGCAGCTATTACACCGACATCGATATAATTATTATCGGCCCAATGATATTGGTAACCATCGCGACGCACCAAACACCAAACTAATCCATACAAGTTTTGACGTGATTAAAAACTTTCCCACTAAAATTACGTCAATTTACGTCAGGCGCTGATTAATTTGACAGGACTAAACTAAAATGTATCTTCTGTCCTTTTCTCAATGAAATAGAAAGAAAAAAATGCACTGAACTTAAATTTAGTTTAGTTTGTGAACAACAGAATCGGCACCAATGTAAAAGCGTTTGGTAGGCACTAAACGTATCCGATCACCAGACCTCCGATATCGTGTCGATGTCGGGTCGGTGTCGTTATCGGCTAATGTGCTGTGTTGTGACAGTCAATTCATTTTATTAATTAAAGAAACAACATTTTTACCTTTTGATATAGTGTTATGGGATAGTTCGTAGAACGTACACAGAAAAACATGAAGTTTAGGCCTCTTCTATCATCTATGGTTTTAATAAAATCAATATTTATGGTAAGGTGACTGTTAATGAGAAATCCCGTGTACAAACTGCACACGGGATTTTTTTTGTGATAGTTAGGTAGTCATGAATAATCTGTAAGAATCCATTAGTGTATCAGTATTGTGCCATTAGGTATTATATGAAGGAACGCAGGCGTTTAATAATTCACTTAAAATGAAAAACTTCGCAAGGAATAGGAAATTTCTACTGAAGGCTGCGCGTTTAGACCTCAGGAGGAGCTGCTTCTCACACGGACAACTCTGTCGCTTTCTTGCTAGTCCAGCTAGCCAGCCAGTCGCGTCACCAGTCCTAAATCTCTGTATATTTTGGTGGGCGAGACCAAAACTATAAACCTATTGTACTTACAGTGAAGATTTATAAAATATGCCTGTTATTTTAATATAATTATTGTGGTATCTTACGACTGCCACGTGAATGAAGACGACGCGGACAGAAACTAGTTTCAGATAAACATGGCTTTGCGGTAGTAAGGTGAAAGTTTAAAATTGCAATGGTTCTACTGCGTATCTCAACGGTCCCGCAAAATGTAATTATGATAGAAAATATCAAAGTCGTAATTTCGTTCGTTATAAAAGGAAATCATCTGCAAAATTGCATGCTTCTATACCCAGCGTGGTTTAGGTTGTGTATTGTATGTCAGTGAATTTAAGAAAAAAAAAACCATACAAACTTTCATCTTTATTTCTTCAGGATTTTTATTAAGTTGAATTGGCTAAAAATGGTCTTACTGTTTTGCTTATACTGTGACCATATTTTTTTGTTTTTGATGTTTCCCACCACTCATGAAGATTCGTAAATATTGACAGCTCTATATGAAGTAACAATTGCCGTAGGTACTTTATTGCCAAGTGACGTACCTACTGCTACAGCTATAAATTATCGAATCTATTATTTAAGGACATCGACATTTTAGAACGACATTTTATCGTATACAGAAGTGTCGTATACGATATCGTAACCAGTGACTTTTTGTATTCAAAACTGAAAATGGTTCATACTGAGCCAATACGATACAATCACGGATTCAAGAAAAAATTGTGCTGCTGGCTCAGCTATTCGAAAAATATAATTACGATTTTTATCGTGTTCTATACATTTGGTCATGTTAGTATAGCACTTTTGTTCGAAACAGCATTTTTTTTCTAATTTTAATTGTTCTTGCCAGAGTGAAAGTTGTTTTAAATATTTTTTATACAACCGACAACCGGACCAATTGTATATTATATGTTTATTAATATAGAATATGATATTAGCAAAGACAGTTCGATGGAGAGTAAATATAGTAACATGGATGAATCTGATAAAAAAATCTTTAAAAAAACTTCTTCATATACGACGATAAAAAATTATATAAGACTCGCACTTGACTATAATTTTATCGATAATAATTTGTAGTGTGTCTAACACTATTGTAAGATGACAATTAAACGTCATCATATCGCATATAAATAATCACACTTTCGAAAACAATATTATGAATTTAAACTATATTAAAATTACGAAATATTTTTTCTGAGTTGTCGCAATTTTATATCTAATGTGTTCTTCTTTTATTTGATTTTTTTTTAACAACTGCAGAGAGAGCAAATTTTAAAAAAAATTGACACAGGTCCACCTTCGATGACGTCCCGCAGGACTCTGAGCGCGAGCCGATTTAGCCCGATTTACTATATTTGGGTTTATTTTAAGATTCTATTAGCTGTTACATTAAAATAAATCCATAATCCCCTAGTCTTTTATGGTGAATGTATAGACGAAATTTTATTGAAATTGCTTTAATTACAATCGAATAAAACCATTTCTTCTCATAAAAAACTCTACTTACATTTATTGGAAACTTTGCGATTTTTTTGTATCGAGCCAAATTATGCTAATCGTGTTTTGGCCCTCATAATTCACTAAAAAATATCTTCAATTTTAATAATCATGAAAAAAAATAAGGCAAATTTGTAGTTTTTGAGGACAAAAATTGATTTTGCGTGCAGCCGAAATGCGTCAAAACCTCGTCTTTGGGACCCATTTCGCCTTAAGTAATAATTTTATTTCGATTCTGTATAATTTTACCTTCTTTTATCTTATTTTGATTAATTTCATTTAATTACAACTAATTTTGTATAGTTTTATGTAATTTAACCTTATTTTATGATTGTATTGACCGATAACCGATTGTGTGGTGCAAATAAAAAAACGTGTACGGTCCTGGGACACCCGTCAGTAATGAAGTTCTTATTCACGTATAATTTAAAACAAAAACATTTTTTTTGCAGCAGATCCTTTAGCATCGTGGGTGTCATTTTCATAGTAACATTTTGACCGAGGATGCTAAAGCCGATAGGGCTTTAGCATCCTCGGTCAAAATGTAAATCTAAGATGGCGGCTGCGAAAATTTACAAATTGTTCGTCATGGGGACACCCAACCAACGTGGCGGCTGCGAAAACTTTAATGATATAAGTTAGGTAACTACTTACCTTCTTAAGTACTAATTATTTACATATTTTAAAACTCAGCCCACGAAAGATATTTTTTTCTTGGTCTGGTTAATATATGACTAACATGACACAACTATGACAAATCTTGAGATATTATTTGGCTGTAGCACATACCTAGATAAACAATTCTGCATCGAACTCAGTACCAATATATTTCGTATTGTGTCTGTACTCTATATAATCACTAACGATTCCCCAAAGTAATCAACAAAAATAAAGCAAATAGAGAACATACATAATTACTAATAAAAAATATAAGGCGGCGCCATGCCGGCGCAATTGTACAGCTAATAATAGCTATCTATCCTACACACACACGGCTACACACTGCGTCCGCCGGCGCCTTGTTTTGTCAAACAGAGATAGCAATATTCCAAACGAATTTTGCACACATCTCGAATTATAGTTGCAAACTGCGCTCACCGCGCTCTTAAGAGGGAACAGGGCCCACGATTCTCCATACAAACGTATTCCCCGTTTTTCTCCCTGAATAATGCCTTGCCTTTTGTATAAAATCAGGGTCTCTATAGGCATGTCCCTGTTATTTCCTTTTTTTCAGCAATTAATAAGTAAGGAAACTATGACCCTAAAAATTACAAAAATACCCCATTTTTACCGCCGTGATTAGAGGACTACCAGACTAATTCGGAAAAGTTTTTAGCATAAAAGAAAATAATAGGATGCTAGACATACTTTTTTCTGTAATGTTCATTTTAGTTGGAAAATTGTTTTTTGTGAACCCTAAATGTGTTTTTTCTGAAAATAAATTTTATTATTATTAATTATTATTATCTTAAAAATTTGATGTAAAAAAATATTAAATCGGCTTAGTTTTCGAGGAGAAAAAAGGAGAATGCCAAACGTCGTGTTCGTCAAAAATTTTGTGATATGATCGTCTGAGCTGCAGTTGTCCCTATCGCACTTGACTCGGTTTTTCGGGCGCAACGCGACGGCAATAGTTTCTTCAAATACCTATTTTTGAAAATTCCTCGCAGCCCCTGTTCCCTCTTAAGAGTGCGTAAAGAGCCAGAAAAAAAAACGAAAAATAAAACGTTGCCCACACCTCCTTGCCAACCCCTCTTCTCTTATCAAACACGACGAAAACAAAACAATCCCTTCTAGCCAGTCTAGTGGATTTAGTTACTCGTACCTACTAGAAAAATTCTGGCATGCATCGCTCACCTGAAATATTTGTGGTTCAGGGTGCTAACAATCAAGTTGTTAAATTTCTCCATGTTTCTGATCCAGATCTTTCCCTGTGTCTGCGGGTCGATGAGCAACGGGAAACGAGAAGCTTTAGTGACAATAATACCGTTTTGTATAGACAAATCATCTGTTGGTAGCCCGCATAAATTCCATTCACCGATCTACAAAAATGAAAACAAAATCACTCAAAAATGTTATAAACTTTACAACCATGAAGCATGACATCCTCACTCAACAACAAGTATGATACTCCCAGGCCGCGCCAGAATGGAAAATTAAAAATACATATTATGTTTCTATGATGAATTGTACCATTTATGTGTATACGGTACGTGATTAGGTGTCCAAACTTACGTCAAACATACGTCAACAGGCCTTCGTAAGTAGGCACCTATTTTTCGTATTTTTTATATTTTTATCAGCATTTGAAACATTAGCAGAATTCGAATTCAAAATAATACGCCCCTACAATGTCCTGTAAAGGTTTGTCAAAGTGTTTCGTTTAGACCTTAGTTATTGTTATATTGATTGTTTGGGATTTTATACATGGCTTATATACCTACCAACAAACCCATGGAATTTGATATCTGAATCATAAAATTAGATATTTTGATTTTAAAATCTACTTACCGTGGCATTGTCAGTAAGTTGTTCTGTTATATTTAAACTCATAGAAACGGGAATTTTTCTTCGAAACAATTCAGTAACCCAGTTGCCGATCAGCAATGCCCGAAACTCTTGATTAAAAGGTCCAGAATATGACAAAAATCTAAAAATATAACAACATAACATCACGCCTGTAATCCCAGAACGGTTAGGTAAAGGTGTACTTATAGTTCACACACATATTGCCAGTTGTTAAAGTCCCATGTAAGAGGGGGCGAGCCTATTGCCAATAACCGGGCACAAATCCAGACTCCAGGCTGCTACTTAGAAATTCCTGGCGGAAAAACCTATTTATCTTTGATAATATTTTGCCTGATCTGGGAATCGAACCCAGGCTCCATGCTCAGCAGTAGCGCTTGCGATAATTTGTTCAGCGTGCGCTCGATTGGTATCACTTAATGGGATACCACTTGAATCGAGCGCTTCAAGTCAGCTGGTTTCTTTATGGCGTACGCACCCGATGAGCAGCAAGATGTCACCGACCAGACGTTCGATCTCAGACTTGAAGAGCGCAGATTGCTCCGTCCAGCGCACGCGCTCTCCGCTCAGCCCGTTGATGAGCGCGGTGGCGGCGTCCATCTTCTGTTGACACTTGGCCGCGTCGTCCAGCACCACCTGTTTCAGCGTCATCGCCTCGTCGAACTGCTTCTGCACGTGCGCCAACTCGCGCTACCGGAGTAACCATACTTATTACTTTCATTATCCTGGTGACATGACTGTCGTATTCAGAGCTAGTGCGAACCTCTTTGGCTACGAGCTGTGTCTCGGCCGCATCCAGCTCCCTCTTGGCCCCCTGGTATTTGCCCTGCATCACCGCCAGATTTGCCTTTAGCGGCAGCACGTCCTTGTTCACTGAATAGAACTGAGCCATGGCGATGGTCCACGATATCAGTCCAGCCACGTTACCGCAAGCTACTTTCGCAGATTCGAACGTGTACATACTATAATGTTATAAGAACTTTTAGAAATCGTTTATAATACCTTTCATCAGTAATTATACTGATAATTACTGATGAAAAGTATTAGTTAAAACACTCGTTCGGACATAAAAGTAATTCATAAGTTTACAAAAAATATGTTAAGGCGCTCCCCACTAGCCCAATCGATAACAACATTAAACATCGTAAACGCGCACGTAGCTACAATTATTTATATGTTGTTAGGCCCCTAAGTTTATACCCAAGTTTGCAACCCTGAAATCTTTGTTTTACTCCCATGGTGCTGTGAACTGCTGTGCATGGAAAAACTAAGAATTTCTGGCACTAGTTTCAGTTTTTTTTTTTTAATATACCGTTTTTAAGGTTCCGTACCCAAGGGTAAAAACGGAACCCTATTACTAAGACTTCACTGTCCGTCCGTCCGTCTGTAACCAGGATGTATCTCATGAACCGTGATAGTTAGACAGTTGAAATTTTCACAGATGATGTATTTCTATTGCCGCTATAACAACAAATCCTAAAAACAGAATAAAATAAATATTTAAGAGGGGTTCCCATACCTACAACAGACATGATTTTTTTGCCGTTTTTATAGATAATGTTACGGAACCCTTCGTGCGCGAGTCCGACTTGCACTTGGCCGGTTTTTTGGTATATTTTTGTGAAACAAACTAAATTTGCTACAATCTGAGCCCAACCCAAGCACTCTAGCTAGGTCTATTGATTGCGAAGATAGAGTTAGTCAAAGATGGGTTTTGGATGATGGAAGATGGATTTTTGTTCCAGAAAGTGAACAATTATATCGATAATAGCGTCATTTGCCAAAACACGTACCGGCTGAACTAATGGTCCTAGAGAAAGTGTTGATTGTCCAAGAGAGTTGATGTTGATCCCCTTACCATATTCCAGAATGTCTGTGTTACAAAACAATCAGATGAACAATTGAAGCAGCATTTTGCGTATGAGGTAGCACCGTATCCGTTCGTATCCGTATCACTGAAGAAGGAATGTGCAAGAGCACGAAATCTTCTTTCTACTCGGCATTTACACCACGCTTACTGATAACAATCCCCCAGGAAACGTTCAAAGTTGTCGATGGTCGAGCACCGAAATAATTCAGTCAGCGCCATTATGGCGGGATACGTCAGCTATATTTTCAACCACAGTGGTAATATAAAAACGTAGCTGTGATTTTCGATGGATACCTACAAGATGAAACTATGAGGAGCACTAAATCGAATATAGAAACATTTTGTATAGTGGATTGGGTTGGGCTCAAATAATAGCAAATTTGGTTTTACAAAAATATTGAACAAAGGTTCCTAAAACCGCGTCCTTACGGTATATTTTAAAAAAAAACAAGTGCCAGAAATTCGCAGTTTTTCGAGCACAATGGAAATAGCACAAGGTTTTCAGGGTTGCTAACTTGGGTAAAGTTTTTACCCAAGTTAGCAACCCTGAAAACCTTTCTCAGTAGACCTGACCACATATAAAAAAATCGTAGTTACATGCGCGTTTGCTACTTTTGCCTTTTTTTGTGTCGATGAAGACTGGGCTACACGGCGAGCATTCGCTTGAAATGTAACAGTTCACATTGGAGCATTACATCAGTGAGTGAGGTGAACCGAGCATTACAGTGCGCAACCTGTAATGATACAATCTGTAACATTACATTCACCGGGAGCATTCGCCTGAAATCTAATAGTAGTAAGTTAGGAACACCAGTGATACAATTTTTAACATGAATGAAAACAACTGATTCGACTACAGGCGAAGGAGGCTTTATAACGTAATGCTCAAAATCGAATTTTGCATTGTTACATTACAGGCTTACAGGTGAATGCTCCGGTGAGGGAGCGCCTTTGTGGTTAAAGGCATCGAGAACTGCTTTGTAAACAGTTTTCAAAAATACATCGTTAATATTTGTGCTGATTTGAGATGGAGTATTATAGGCTTCCTTAATCGTTGTTGCTTAAGCAAATAGTGCTTAGGATCCCTTATTTCTGGATAAGCAGTAACCTTAGACAACTACAAAATGGAAACGTAAACATACATAGGCGATTAAAATAATGGGTTCCCTATCCATTTGCATACAATTTTAAGGCCTACTATAACTTGGCATACTTTTGTTTCTCCTAATTATATTTTCGCATAATATTATTTACGCTTAACAGCTCACGCATATTTTTTTAAGCATAATTTCTCTCTTTCATAAATTAATTTACGCATAATGATATTAAAACATACGTTTTATAGGCATAACAAAGAAGCATAATAATATGACTTCTAAAATGTTAGACACTAATACACATTTTTATACAATAATGCTCTAATGAAATTTGTAGGCACTTTACATTGTAGGTAGATTTATTTTTTATTTTTACCTACACCATTCATGCAAGCAAGCATGCAGCATGCAAGCAAGCATACACGATGCATGCAAACAAGCATGCTGCATTCATGCAGCATACAGCATGCAAGCATGCATCATGCAACATGCAGCAGACATGGTTTTTGTCACGGCTCCGGCGCTGCGGGGCTCCGGCGGTCCCACGCGAGCTTATCGTCGCAGATGTGTTTAACGCTCACCACCGCAGCTTCGGCTTGCTGGCCGGCTGCCGCAAGTTGCTGTTTTAAATTACACTCTAGGGGTAGGGCAGATAAGACTACGTGGGGTCGGTTTTGCAGCGATTCGTTTCTGTCACCAACTTTGGTAGCACAACATACCAATAGAATTTTTAAGGCAATACTTTAATTCTAATTTAGGGTTCAAAATAGAAATCTACCAATAATCGTCGCTCTAAATAAAAGTTATGCTAAAAATTAAGTATTATTTATTAATATATTGTAGGCACTTTTTAAATAACAAAGGGAATACTAAAAAAAAAATTATATTAATATTTTTTGTAATTGTATGCCTAACTACTATTATGCTAATAGTCAGTAACATTATGTGAGTAAAATTTATGCCAAAACAAATTAGCCTTCAAAATGATTATGCCAACATAAACTGTATGGCAAAAAAATTATGGCAAAGTATTATTATGGCAAAACAAATTATGCCAGAACTGTTATGCCAATGTATATTAGGAAAGAGAACATTATGCAAAAAGAAGGGATCCCAAATAATGACTCGCCTTTAGCTTTGCCATAGTTGGGTAAAAAAAAATCAAGTCACAAATTCAATTAATTTAGAAGACTCATTATTCAGATCTATACCCGCTGGGCGTAGAGTATTGAGAGCGACACCCTCTGGAGATCGATTATCGGGAAGCTGTCCACACAATATCGAAAAATGAGTCATAGCTCTGCTATTAGGGATTGAAGCCGGTTTTACACTAGACTGACGAGTCTTGTCGTGATGCAGGATTGGCCAATCAAACGAATCACGTTTAACATTGGATAACACTGCGAGAAGGCGTCATCGTTAATACACGAAAAAACACGTTAAAGTTTTTAATCTATGCTCTCAGAGAAGCACTGCCAGTTAGGTTTTGCGAAGATGAACCAACCATCTAGCATCTAGGTATGGTTAGTAACCGCATATGTTAATGGGCGATATAAGTGGAGTAGGGGTTTCTACTGTTTTGTATAAGACATATGGAACTATGATTAAACTAACAAAAAATAAGGTCAGGATTAAATCAATGTTTCATCGGCCGCTGTTGAATGATGCGGGTTGTTTTGCATCATGCAATAAAAATAGGCAACATAGCATGACACTCAAGAATTTAGTTTTCCTTGCCATCTGTATTATTTTTCGCAATCTATGTAGGTATGCAGACAATCTATGTAGGTTTGCGAAGATGAACCAACCATCTAGCATCTAGGTATGGTTAGTAACCGCACATGTTAATGGGCGATATAAGTGGAGTAGGGGTTTCTACTGTTTTGTATAAGACATATGGAACTATGATTAAACTAACAAAAATAAGGTCAGGATTAAATCAATGTTTCATCGGCCGCTGTTGAATGATGCGGGTTGTTTTGCATCATGCAATAAAAATAGGCAACATAGCATGACACTCAAGAATTTAGTTTTCCTTGCCATCTGTATTATTTTTCGCAATCTATGTAGGTATGCAGACAGAAACTGCTGCACGAAATAGGGATGGTCTTCTAAGAATTTTTTCCCTTTAGCGCAAGCTAATGCCCCATCTCAAATAACCACTTGCTTGATTAAAGCGTCATGCATACCAGTGACGCGACTCTAACAAAACATTTTCTAAGAAAACTTCACGGTAGAACAATTACTGGTGTCGCGTCGCGTGATAAGTCGCGCTAGTCTGCACGAGCCTTTAGTCTATTATTGTTAGTGAAAAATTATCTTATTTATATTGCTTAGTCGACGCTGTCGACTTGACCAGTGATTTGGAAGACTACACAAAACAATAATGAAGTGATGGTCATTAAACAGTAACTAAATGTTAATTATTCATACATAAATAAACATACGGGAATGTGAAATAAGGTTGCAGCAAGTCAACCATTTCAGCATTTATTTCATCTTTTGGATAGTTCTTTAAGTTACTCAAGAATCTTGCATCTGCCATAACCTAAAAACAAAATATTGTACGTTGGTTGAAAGTAATAATTAATTCTAAGTAAAGGAAGCCCTTTTGGAATCCTGCGGGCCAGTGTACTGGCCCGTGAGGAGTCGCTGGAATCTCTGAATAGTGACCCGTGGGGACGCCCATACAATGGTGCGCGAGAAACTCCGCCCATGGGTTCCCCCGCTGACGCAGGGTCTCCGGCCGCAGCTTGTGGGGGACGCGGTGAGCACTATGCGGTGGGAACATGCCCCCGCCCATGGCTCCGCCTACTGCGGTGTCCGATGCGAACTACACCGCCGATGTCGACGACGATGCTCCAAATGTGACAGAGGTAGACATGAGAGTGACGGTATGTAGGCTAAATGCAAAAGTACCGCCCCAGGACCCGACGGCTTACCTGGGAAAGCCTGGGTCCTGGCCTTGGAGGCTCTCGGGCCTCGACTAAGGGGGCTCCTAAGCGCTTGTTTGGAGAAGAGCCAGTTCCCACTTCGTTGGAAGACGGGGAAACTGGTCCTCATCAAGAAGCCGGGGCGCCCTGCGGAATCTCCGTCCGCTTATCAGCCCATCGTGCTGCTCGACGAGGTGGGCAAGCTCTTTGAAAGAGTCATTGCAGACCGCTTTCGTCGGGTGGCTGGTGCGGGTGGGGCCGGATTTGGCGCAGAGCCGGTTTGGTTTCCACAGGGGGCGCTCTACGGTGGACGCCATCATGCGTATGCCATCAATACCCTGCCCTGGAGTTGCATCAGGGAGGCACTCCGGTATCACCAGATGCCGACCTACCTCTGTCGTGTGGTCGAGGCCTATTTGACGATCAGGGCCGTCGTCTACCCCGGTCACCAGGGAGAATGGAACCGGCAAGAGATGACGTGCGGTGTCCCACAGGGATCGGTCCTGGGGCCGCATCTGTGGGACAACGGATACGACTGAGTGTTGCGCGCCGACCTCCCTAGCGGCATCAGCGTTATTTTGGCATGTGAAGCCAAGTCAGAGGCCCATGGGCGGCTTTAAAACTCTGACCCCAGGTTAGTCACCAACCACACGAAAAGAAGAAGAAGCGTCGTTTGTTACGCTGACGACACGTTGGTCCTGGCGCAGGGGGTCGGCCGAACTAGTGACACCCGGGGTTGCTACAATCGTTAACAGAATCCGGCAGTTGGGAATCGAGGTGGCCCTGCACAAGTCCGAGGCCATTTTCCTCGGAACGCGCCACCGTCGGGTTCCCAAATAACGGTAGGAGAGGTTTACATCGGCGTCGAGTCGACGATGAAGTACCTAGGACTCGTTCTCGACAGCCGGTGGAACTTCGTGGGGCATTTCCGACGTTTGGCTCCCAGACTGGAGCGGGCCGGGGCTGCCTTGAAGCGTAGTACTTCCGTGTACTTCAACTTAATGAGACGAAATTCAAATCTTGTATAAAACGCACACTATGTAGGCAGGCCTATATTATAAGTTGGGGGATTACATTTCTGATAAAAATGCTTGGCTCATTGCTGGTCCTGCTCCACAACTAATTGACATAAACACTGATTAACATTTTGAAAATACTGTTGGAGCTGCTGAAGATTGTAAGACCATCTTTGTATTGTATAAACTCAATTTCCTTTGTATTATATAATTGCATAGCACAAGTGTGAGTACTATGTTCTAAAGAGCTACCATTTACCGGGTAATATGTAGTATTTCATTGACTTGAATGTGCCCTGGCGGCTGTGAGTATGTCATGTTCACTCAAATGTCTCGCTGATGGTGGCGCGTGTGTTGGATCGTGAACGGGCGCCGTCAGTTGGGACTGGTCATCTCTTAGCTGCCATGGCTTATTTTAATTTATTTTAAGTTTTTGAATGATTCTTTATTTTTTCTTTTTATTACGGACGCTTTTACGAACGTGCACGTCTTTCTAAATTGTTCTCACATGCATAATTTCAAAATGAATGATGTAACCAATATTTTGTATCAATTTTTTTATTTAAAAGAGTGTCCGTGGAGTTTCTTGCCCGTTCTTCTCCATAGATACCTACTACGCTTTGGAATGGGCAACTAACTTCATATTTTTGACTGACCGACCCCTTGACAATTCAAACGTGCCTGTAAATGGTGTAATTGAAATAAATGCTTTGAGTTTGAGTTTGAGCGGCTCCTGCCGGCAGCCAGCCCACTGGTTGAACGCGTCCCAGAGGGTCATGGCCACCCGGTTGGTCCGGGGATACCGCACGGTCTCCGGTGAGACGGCGAGCCTCCTTGCCAGATTGCCGCCATGGGACCTGGAGGCAAAAGTCCTCGCGAACATTTGGGAGTGGCGCAAGGAGGCGAAACGCCGCCGCCGGGGCATGACTCCGCTGTCACGAGAAATCGCGGCACAGCAGACAGAGCTCCGGGGGGATCAAATGGCGTCATGGAGAGTGCGATTGTCGCAAACCCAGTGCTGGGCACGCCACTATTGTGGCGATAAGTCCCCTCTTTGGAGAGTGGCTAGAGAGGCGCCACGGCATCCTAACCTTCCGCCTGTCACAGGTCCTCACCGGAGACGGTTGTTTCAGGAGTTTCCTGTTTCGTATCAGGGTGTCATCAATGCGTTGATCGCCCTGAGAACACGGTGGAACATACGGTGGAGGTCTACCCGGCTTGGGTAGAGCATCGCCGTGTCCTCGTGGAGGCGATCGGTGGCGGGGATCTCTCGCGTCCAGCCCTGTTCCAGGCCATAGTACGAAACGAGAGGGCATGGGAGGCCGTCACCTCCTTCTGCAAAGCAGTAATGCTCGCAAAGGAGGAGGCAGAACGCGTGAGGGAGAGGCAAACTTCACGCTCTCACGCCCCTAGCCGCCGCAGGAGACGCCCTGGGCGTCTGGAATCACAGGCCGATTCCTGGCCACCGTAGGGGCAGGCTTTTTTTTTTGTTTCATTAATCTAATAGTTTGTTATCATTAAAGCCTCAGCCTGTAGATGTAAATATGGTTTAAGACCACAGTAATAACTACAATGATAAACTGCCAGAAATATTTCATATATCAATTTTAAAATGCGACTAGCCAACTTATATTTCAAATAAAATTCTATTTCTAACAAAAACTTATTTGCCTTCATAAATTTTGCTTACTTAAAAAGTTAAAAACTTGGTTCACAGCCAAGAAAAAATGTTCTCGTTCAGACGTGCAATGGAACATTGGACTGTGTGGTGTCACATCTTATTTATTTTAATGGGAAAAGTTTTTAAGGTCTTTTGGTACTTTCGCTTAGTCAGTCATGACATCATTAAAAAAATCTAACTTATAAAACAATATAAGGTACAAATGTATTTTAATTTTGAGTTCATAATTATATCTATACTATTAACACGCAATACCTTCAAAGATTCGGCCCAAGAAGAGGTTAAAAACTGTTTTTCTGGATCAGGTCTAATCGGGTCGATACGCTTCCTAAAGAGCAGAATGACAGCATCCATAATGAGCGTGATGAGATGAGGTGGCTTGCCTAGCTTCCTGACGGTGGCGATGTCGGCAGCGTTGATGGTCTGCAAAAGAACGGTCACCAGCCAAGTGGCATTAGCAATTTAAAGTAAAAAAAACCGGCTGACTGCGAGTCGGACCACGCACAATGAAGGTTTCTGTAGTTGGGATAAATTTATACCGAGAACAAACTTAACATTGTAGTTGAAAAACATGTTCATACATTCCAACTACAAATGTAGGTAAGTTTGTGCGCACAATATTGAGAGATTAACCATGTTATTGTTACCCAATTACGGCGAAGCAAAAAGGAGGATTACGATTTTGCCCGGTATGTATGTATGTATGTTCACCTGTTCCCTCATAACTTCTAAACTACTCATTCTAGTTTGACAAATGAGGGATCGTTGGAAATTTCTTGTTCGGCCGCTGGCTATGGGAAGTCACATTAAAATAAATTGTTGACGCCCCTTATGATAAAATAACTGTTTTTGAATGTTGCCATGTTGGGTTTTAAATGACGTCACACGCCACAGACGACAAAAATCTAAGATTTTGTTGAAATTTTATGAGGGGTTGGTACCTAAATTGTTCTAATTACTACTTACATTGAAAATAATTGTACCTCTTGCGTTTCTCAAAAAAATTAAAAACAAAAAAGAGGCTCATTTTTTTGGTAGAAGATAGAGATGCAAAATATACATCAAATAATTGTACCTAAATAAAACCCTACGAAAACTAAATATGAACACGATAGCGCGCACCAAACGTCCACAATATTAAATTGAAAATAGCAAAAATATTACCTAAGAATTCAGCATCCAGAAACAAGCTATTTTAGTGTGATTCTATCTTAATGAATTATACCCATTTCGCCCTAGGCAAAAAAATACAGAAACATACTTTAGGAGAAAACAGCAAATCAAAATCAAACTCACCATAACCAACACAGAGCTAGCAATCTTTATATTATCCAGATGTCATTACGGATTTCAGTTAAAGAGTAGCCCCAGTTTGCAAAACTTTTTAATTTTCTTATTTGCCCCCCAAAAGTGACCCCGATATTCAAAATTAATTTATTTACGTTACACGTCCGTGTTTGGATTACAGAAGTACATATGTCTACCACATTTAAACTTAATCGGTCCATTAGATTCGGAGCAAATTGGCTGTGACAGACGGACAGACAGACACACGAGTGATTCTATAAGGTTCCGTATTTTCCTTTTGAGGTAAGTACGAAACCCTAAAAACTAGAGCGCTGGATGTACCAGTAGCGCGGCCTCGGCAGCGTCTAGCGCGGGCTTCGCGACGGCAAGCTTGTCCTCCGCAATGGCGGTTTCGGCGGCGATCACGCTCACGAGTTTCACGGCACGGTCTTTAACCTCCAGCACCTCCGCTTTGACAACCTCGGCTGCTGCCTGTGAGTCCGCCACGGCCGCCAACACCTAAAAAACACTCGCCGTCAGACTACGTACTAGTTGGTAAACCTGCCTACTATTCTTACTCGAAGGATACGACGCAAACCTCTTCCGCATTAGATGTGGCTTCCTTAATTTCCAAATCTTTTGCTTCCAACTCTTTCTTTAATATATCAACACTAGCTGCTGCTTCAACCAACTTGCTCAGACCAGTAGTCATTCTAAAAAATCTTGAGAGTTTAGTTGATCGCTTTAGTCGGTTAAATAGAGGGTATGGATTAGCGGCCCTTCATAGTTAAATATTATGAAACCAAAAATATCAATAAAATATCAATAATATATCAATAAATAAAATATAATCTTATACATGCAGTTTACAGATAAAAGTTGATTCTGCGCGTAGCATCAAACCTTCCAATTTCACCAGACGCTACGCAACTGCAAATTCGCGCTCACTATGCTGACCCTTAATTTATCCAATAATATACCGAGCTTTGCCATTGAATTTTAGCCACGTAATCGAAGTAGTGCCGGGAGCTTAGCTCAGTACCCCTGTTCGCCACACTTAGATACTAGAGCCAATTCAAAATGGAAATCATTTCTGTATCTGGATCTATCGTTGGAGTTAACATTAACCATGAGTTTGAAATATGGGAACCCGATTAATTGACTGAGTGATTATATTAGTTTGGTATTTTGTAAAATACTGTACTTTTTGCGTCTGTTGGCGCAGTCCTTATCAAGTCGAGGTGTGTATTTTGTAGAGTGCAGCAACTCAACTTATGTAATACTTAAAAATAATAAATGATATAAAACAAAGTAGGTATGTCACATTTAACACCATCTACCGCTACGCTTTCAATGTCAGATTATACAGAGCATTTATTGGGATACCCGAAACAATTAAACCTGTGTAGGGGCAGAATGAACAAGTGACTTAAATTGATGGTCTTATACGAGAAAATAGTTTTGTACGAAATCTAAAGCGATAATGCCATTATACAGGGTGTTTGGCGCATGGACCGACACAATTTTTTAAGGGATTTGGGAGGTCATTAGCTAGGTTCTAGCTAAGTTCAAAATAGCTTTTAGTTTTTTTTATAATTAATTTAGAAGTTGTAAAATTTCATTCATTAAATACAAAAATTAACTTTGGAAGCTTGTAAGGAATTTTCTTGAAACCAGTTGTATAAAACAAAGATGTTTTTAGATTTAAAGGACTTTGGAGAATGCAACAAAATTTGTTTTGTGCCACTACACCCACAAACAAAAAAGTTATTTCAAATTAAAGGACACATTTTGGGATTTTTTTTCATTTAAAAAAAATAATCATATGTAACCAACCGTGACATTTGGGACAAAGGGTGTATGGGTAGAACCTAGCTAATGACCTCCCAAATCCCTGAAAAAATTGTGTCGGTCCATGCGCCAAACACCCTGTATAGGTATTTAATATGCGCATAATAAATAATAGAATAATATTAATAGTATTTATAACATTATCTTAGAAAATAAGAGCCTAATGCGCGCCTGGCACTTCACCGCTGCAAATGTTGTCCTTTAATCTATCCAATAAAATACAGATTTTGCATTGCAAGCACCGCCCTGAAAGATAAAGAAAGATTTCACCAGATAAATTTGAGATCCTTGAATGCTCTGGAACGCTCGCCTGATGTCCGGAACGCACTTACACCACACTTGCACTATTTTAATGTATTTATTTGGCGATTAATAAGGTCACAACATTATCAAAAACAATATAAAAACACCAGTATCAACGCACTGTTCGAATTCGCCGGCAAGCGACGCGATCTTGCCATATGTACAAACATTTTTTTTTTTCGCAAAATAATAATGGGTCGGAGCTCGATCCCGAAACGACCTTACTGTTCGACGACCAACCCGTCTCTCCCCGTTTACTTGAACAAGAACCACAAAATTCCAAAATTTAATTAAAAACACTATAAGTGAAATTTAAACCTACCAATGGGGCTTAAACATTGTGATGCCCGTCATTGTCTTTTTTTTTCTTTTTTTTTAGTTTAGCTGCACATTAATCACAACACAACGCACACACACATGTATGTCACAACATTTTATTTGATTTTGTATGGGTTTATTTTATTTTATATTACCTTTAAAATTTATTTATAATAACGGACAGACACTTTCCTATATTTATAATTCTAGCGTATGGCACTCGTGGGTTGCAGCTGAAAATCAGCGTCAGGTGATACACTTTGTGTTGTCATCTGACATTATGCTGAGCTGAGGCCCTTTTGGCATTATAATAATTTGTTTTCTGTTTTTATAGTTTTAAGGTGTTTTTTTTTTTTTTTGTAATGCCAATAAAACATTTTTCTTTCTTTCTTTCTTTCTAATCACACCTCTTTCGTAACTAATCAAACCACCCCTCAGGCGTGTCTATTCACCCCTTTCGTGTGTCTTATCACCCCGCAAAATAAAATAAAATATGGCTTACGAAATAAGCCACTTCAACTTCTTACTTCAATTTATACAACACAATATATTTATAATAACAATAACACAGACCGTAACGGAACTAAATTTAAACTAATAACACCAAAATGCAATTACCAACTTACCGAAGGTCAAACTGACGCTCACTCAACGCACTTGTTTTGTTGTCAACTTTGACGTTCAGTTTTGACGATTTTTTGCGATTTTGCCTCACATAAGGGCTTGTACAGAAAACTGCGATGCGACGCGATGCGAATTCGCATTTCTTGCATTGCGGATTCGTTCGATTTTTACGATGCGACGACGCATCGTAAAAATCTTTTATGTGCAAGCCCTAAAACGTTGCCAGACCAAAGAGGTAGGAAAACAATACTAACAAATTGCAAAAGAAGCGGGTTTTTTGCTGGGGTTACCGAGTTTGCCATAAAAAACTTGGTATAAATTGTTGTACTTCAATTGGGGTCAATAGAACTAACGGATCCCCCCGTTAGTTCTATTGACCCCAATTGAAGTACTAAGCAGGGTCGCGCATAAATTGCTTACCTATAATGTGAAATGTATAGGTTATAATATTAGCTATGCAAGCACTCAGTAGTTTCTCAGTAGTTTTCTATTTATTAAAGAGTCTTTGTAGTTGTTAAAAATTAAAATCAGTACCTTTTTGCCATTTCTGCTATATTTGAGTGTTTTTCTTTATAGAGCATTTTATAGCCTTCTAGGAAAGATAAATACGACTTAGGAGTGACGTGAGTCTGTCTTCTAAATCGCTCGAAGTATTCTACGCAGGTATCTGCTACATTATCCTGCACCATGCCCATTATCTCAATCAACTGTTGCTTGGTTTCACCAGAACACACCACCTGAAGATGAGATTTCGCGCAATTAACAATTCGTTATAATGCAAATCTAATGCATTTATAGAAATATTGTCAGTAACAAGACATAATGGAATTTTTATTGGTAACAATTCACCTGCCATGTTTTGTCTCTGCATCACCCTAAGGTTAACTGGTAGATTTGTACAGTATTTTTTTATTTGTGCATATAGTTTTAATAAATAAATAAAGCAGAATATATGTATTGTATAGTTGGTTTACAAAGCACGGAATCGCTGTGTTGCAGGCCGCCTCTTCATACGGCAGTACAAATAAAAATCGTGGCCTCGAAAGTACGTTGAGCGCATTACTTCTACAACGAGTCGCAAGCAAAATTGCAGTTTATATACGTCATTTGTGTCGTAGTAAGGTGACGCCTAGTGACGTTTCACGGTGACGAAAAGTATTGACAATGCCGACTCTAGCAGCGGCTGCCGAGGCGTCTCTGTGTTCTATGGGTGAATGTCTGTTACAAATCACAAAATGACAAGGGGTTTTTATGCGTACATGACTAAAACAAAATCAGCCTATAATGATTCCACAGGCCTCTTCTCTTCGCGAGGGAGCGGGCTGTAATGTGGAATCCACCATGCGGGGCCAGCGCGGATTGACAGATGTCACAATATGTCTTCGATTTTTTTGTTCTAGGAGTTTAAAGTACCTACCTTCATTATAGTAAAATTGGGCTAACATTAACATGTTTCAAACCTGAAAATCCGATAAAAAGTGATGCGACACTTGAATAAGCGCTTCTTTGGGCCACTTCTGGAACCAGTCCATAATAGATCCAGATATAAGGCCGGGGAACTTTAGAGCTCGGCTTCTGAACTTCTCACCCACCTAAATGAACCAATTTTAAACGCGTGTGAACGACGACTAAGAGCCAAAACACATGTTTTGGGCCTTAGTCGTCGTTCATACGCGTTATACGACGGGGAAGGGACGCGTCGTCGCCGCGCCTTATTTTTTGTGTGGACGAAGGCTTAGCATCTCTACAGTACGCTATCTGGGATGAACGCAGGTAAGATGTAGCCTAGGTGGAGTCGGTGTGACGTAGTTCCGTTTTCCAATGAATATGCATTAAATGATTTAAGAGTGTTTTCTACGATTTGTGATCTGTGTTTACTTACAGGTGAAAAGCATAAAACAACGTGCAAGTTAGCTCTGGATCGCATTATGAAGTATTCATACAACACATCAGGAACTGGAATCCTTTTAGGTGCATACTTCTTCATTATTGGTGTCAACAAATTAAGAATCTCGTCTGCAGTAATAAACAGAAAATAGAATGAATAGGGATTACCTGGGTCAAAAAAGAGAAATTCTATTTAGTCCATCAGTTAGATAATAAAAATATTAGACACGTATTTTTGCTTTATCATATTAATAAAAAAATACTTAGATAAAACGCATTAAAGTTGGAGAGTGGGGGTTGATACGTCACAAGTACCTAAGTATAAAATCTACATAGGTACCTACTCGTGACGTCATGGCACATTTTAACTCAATGTATCGCCGTAATCTTTTGATATCGTAAAAAAAGAAAAAATACGTGTTCCTAATTTTTTTATAATCTACATGGCGGAAAAAAATTTTTTTCGTCCTCATCCCTATTTACTTTCCGTTACTGTTTTGTTCCTGGCAACGACTGTCGGAACAGAAAGAGATAAAACAACAATGGTATAGATAGGTACACGTTTAAATAAATAAAAAACCGTACAAGTGCGAGTAGGACTCGTGCCCTGAGTGTTCCGTTTCAAAGCTATGCCAGGCTGCCCGCGGGTTCACCCATGTGACACGGCCTATGAGTATGAATTTCCGATTCCGAAATAAAAGGCAAACTTAACATTATAGTAGAAAAAAAAAATTGATACAGTTTAGAGTGGACCGACTTGAATGAAATAAAGACTAAATGATACTTCAAGTGGAGTCCAGGGTCTGATAATACGGCTGGAAGCATTAGGAATTCCTAAACTATGCAAAACAGCCCTGTTGTGATTGGGCTCGTTGGAATAATTCTCTTGAAAAGTACTATAGCCTTGGTTGAAGTTCAGAGTACGATGATGGAGCCGGAAGATGGCACAGGAACTCCTCAGTTAAACATTAGCTTCGTCGTTCGTGTTTGGGCTCGTGAGATTTGTTTTGACAAAAGAAGTCCAGGGTCTATTAGTGAAGTTTGAAGGTGGCCATAAGAAATAAAATGTGTAAAGCTTAAGAGTTTCGTCTTCTTCCTCTTTTAAGATACGGAACACCAAATAGTAAAAAAAAAAACGCGCCCTCACGCCCCTAGCCGCCGCAGGAGGAGTCGCTCTGGGCGTCGGGAATCGCAGACCGATTCCCGGCCACCGTAGGCGCGGGCTTGCGGACGGTGAGCAATGGGTAGCTCACCGTCCGGTAAGGACCAGGCCCGCGCGCCTCAAAGAGATGTCAGCAATTGAAGGGGTCAGATGGGACCGATGCCTGCCGGGGTTGCGGGAAAGTGCGAAAGGTATACCGTGGCCCCCTGGCATTGCACAGGCAACTGAAGGAACACGGGTGGGTTTTAGTCAGTAAGAGTCTGACACGCCCTCCCGCTCCACCTAGAGTGGGAGAAGTCATTTGATGATTACCCAAGCAAAAAAAAAAAAAAGTTCCAGGACGGGGGATTTTTAGGGTTATCTTGAGGTTTGTTTATCTCACAACTGTCAGTCATGCAACCAGAGTGAAGTCGCTTCACACCGGTAACGTTGGATTTTTTGTGGCGCTTTATAGTGGCTATGCAAAAAGTCCTTTTAGTATTTTTTATGAAATGAATGACTCACCGTGACGAACGCACTGAGAAACATCTTAGTTATCCTATCGTTGCTTCAATGCACAGGTAAATATTATTCATGAATACAGGTGTTACTTCACACAGTTTCTAGATTATGAATTTTAAAACTTATGGTCGATTTCTGTAGGTAATTAAAAACGTCCAAAATCTAGTAGCAAATTTCTCTTGTCAATGCCAATCAATGTCAAAAACTTGACAAAAAATTTAGGAAGATTTATTAATTAGAGATAAGTACCTGTTTTTGTCAGATTGAGACAGATTATAATGCAAACGTTCCTAAAAATACTTATTTGTTAAACACTACTTCAGGATTTACTTAACACGGGCAGTGCTGTTAGCCATCCTGGAGAGTCCACCTAGTGGCATATAGGAATGCCGGAAGTTTTTCTTAGCGAATGGCATTTTAACCATGAAAATCAATCTGATGCATATTTTAACAAAATTGAGTGACCAATACATAAACACGCGACTTTACTCATTATTATATTTATTAACGCCTCGTCTGAGATGATTATGTAGTCTACGTACTATTCGTATCAACAAACACGCGTTTAAAGAATTTGGTAAAAAATACCAAATTTTAAAATATGTAGTTGCCACCCTGCCCGCTATGGTAACACTGACAGGTAAACGTCTCTTCATTATGTCTTTCGTGTTTAAACGAACAGCGTTTTTCTCTCCGTTTCAAAACAGTTTATTTTGCATAAATAGTATATTACTTCGATTTACCAACATATTTCTTGTGAATTAGTAATAATGGGAAAAGATAAAGAGAAATTAAGAAGAAAACTGATGGAATTGCTTGATTCTTCGTCAGAAGGTATGTACGAAAAATTCGCCATTTTGAACCAACATTTTTTCTGTGTAAAAGTGAATAAAATTTACATCAAAATTATCACTTGGGATATTACGAACGAATATACGAGTGAATAAAAGACCTAAGCGATAGGACAAGCGCCTATACTTGGTCCAAAAATCTACCTGTCATTGCCTAATAAATACGAACAAAATAAAGAATGTTACTACTACTCAACAAGTGAGTGCACAGACCTAAGCGATAGGACGAGCGCCTATACTTGGTCCAAAAATCTTTCTGATGTTGCATAGCAAACATTAACAAAATAAATACTGTCACACGGTACTACGAGCGAGTGCATGTGATTATTATCAGTGAACTAACACCGCCTATCCTCCACAACCTAATAGGCAGGTATCATACGGTACTACGAGCGAGTACATGTGATACATTAACCTGATAATCTTCTTCTCAGACGAACCAGAACCAGTTAAAAAGAGAAGCCGAATAATTATTGAATCTGACTCTGAGAATGAAGTGGAAAATACTCCACCTATTGATCACATACCCAACCTTTTGGAAAAAATGGGCCATGTTAAAGCGCCTGAAAATACCTTGCAAATAAATGACCAAATGAAAGACTTGTGGAACAATATTATAAAAAATGGCTCGGAAGAGAACACCAAAAATGACATTTTGAAGAAGATCCCCAAAATTTGACTGGGCTTACACCTGCTCCGCAACTAAATCCTGAAATTCAGGCTGCGATGACAGCTCAAGCTGTAACAAGAGATAATCACTTGAAAAACAAAACCTAATTGGCTCAGTTATCTGTGGTTTAACAGATATATTATACAAAAACTTACACACAAACCCTGACCAGGACTGTGAATACCTAGGAAACTGCATCAGGCTTTTATGCCATATTCAGTACAAAGAATCCCAAACAAGACGCGCTGTCATCTTACCTGGTCTAAACAAAAAAGTGAAAGACACTTTAGAAAAAACAGAAATTAATAGCTTTCTCTTTGGAAAAGATATCAATACAATACTAAAGGAAAATAAAAATATTGAAAATTCAGTCAAGGACTTGAAGAGTTCTTTAAACAATTGGAGCCCGTCCTCATACAGAAAACAAGGGGGCGGGCGAGACTACAACCGGCAACCTCAACCACGACAACAGCCACAACCACAGAAGACGGCTGGGAAGCCACGCAAGTCCTACCAACATCATCTTCAACGACAGAATTTACGATCAATGACGAAACTATTGTGGGGTTATGCCATAGTAAGACACCATAAGTTATTGAGAGTGATATTTATTACAGAACAATTACAATGTAAAAGAACACCATGTTGCAGAGCGAGTTCAGGGTAGAGATGTGTGTAAAAAGGCGGGCTGTCAACTTCAACTTTTTGACAACTATAACTTAGACAGCTCTCAGTGTTTAAGATGCGTTCCAATGTTATTGTACTAATTATTTCTTAATTCGTAACACCCTTCCTCAATAAAATTGGTACGCATTCTTTACACTTAGAATACTTATAACTATTTATATATCTTCTATTGTATCTATCCTAGGAACTTACACATCTACCATCTATATACTATGTATCTATTTATGAATTTAATTATTTAACATACTACACATCTTGTTAAACATTTCTTTATTTAAACCTTTAGTAAATATATCTGCTATTTGCTTCCCTGTTGCTACATATCTCAACTCTACAATATTATTTTCTACCTTATCTCTAACAAAATGATATTTCAAATCAATGTGTTTTAATCTTTGATGTTTTTCAGGGTTTTTGGCAACATGAATAGCTGACTGATTATCAATGTAAATAATAAAATTATTGCAACCTAAACCAATTTCTTTTAATAAATTGTAAATCCAACAAACCTTCAGCAACCCCTTTTGCTAATGCCACATATTCTGACTCCGTTGATGATAGAGCAGTACATTGTTGCTTTGAGCTGCACCAAGATACCGTGCAACCAAAAAGCTTCATGATGTACCCTGACGTAGACTTTCTTTCTAGCTTATCTCCAGCCCAATCTGCATCTGTATAACCTACTAGAACATCCTTTGAATTTCTTCTGTAAATTAATTTGTAGTCTAATGTTCCTTTGATATATCTGAGTATTCTTTTTAATGCCTTCCATAAGTTTTCATCTGCATAAACTTGATATCTACTCAGATAACTTACAGCAAAACAGATGTCTGGCCTTGTGCCCAACATAGCATACATAAGGCTGCCAACTACCTGTCTGCATCTTTTCACCATATCATTGTCTTTCGCTGGTTCTGTTGATAGTACTAAGCCTGTCTCTATAGGTGTCATCGCCGGGTTACATTCTTCCATTCCATACTTCTTAAGTAGGTCTTCTAAATACTGTCTCTGGTCTAGTTCAAGCCTGTCTTCTTCTTCTGTTATATTTATTCCCAAGTATTTCATCTTCTTATTACCCATGTCAGTCATTTCAAAGTTTCTTTTTAGTGATTGTTTCAGTTTCTCAACTTCTTCCTGGTTCTCTGCTATAATTATTAAATCGTCAACATAGAGGAGTGTGTAGAATCTTTTATTCGCTTTGTAGTACATGCAGTAGTCAGACTTGCTTCGAATAAACCCTTCCTCTTCCTCAATTATTGAATCTGTCATTCCAGTTTCTTGGTGACTTCTTTAAACCGTAAAGTGACTTCTGTAGTTTTAGTACTTTTCCATCATATTTCTCAATTCCATTTGGTATCTTTATGTATACTTCCTCTTCTATAGTCCCATAAAGGAATGCACTCTTCACGTCCATCTGTGTCATTTTCAAGTTGTACTTACAAGCTATGGATAAAAGAATTCTCAAAGTTGGCAATTTTGCCACTGGTGTGTATATCTCTGAGTGGTCAAAATCATCTTCCTGCTGAAAACCCCTTGCTACTAGTCTTGCTTTATAGATATCTTTATTGTTCTCTCCTCTCTTTATTTTAAACCCATTTTGTATCTATCACTTTCTTTCCTTTCAATGGTTCTTCTATTATCCATGTATTGTTTTTCTCTAATGCTGACAGTTCTCTTTCTATTGCTTCTTTCCATCTGTGCGAGTCTTCTCCTTTTATTGCTTGATCATAAGTTAATTGTTCTTCTGTGCATGCTTTAAATCCTGTATAATAATCTCCATATTTCTGTGGCTTCTTGATCTCCCTTGTCCTAGTCTTCTGTGGTTTCTCAACCGGTAAGTCTCTAAAAGGACTTTCATCTTCTGTTTCTTCACATGACTCGTAGTGCTCTTCTCTTCTGTGTCCACTTCTCTCTTCTTCAAGCATATTACTCTCTTGCTGTATATTAGTCTCTCTTCTGTTGATTTCTTCTTTTGCATCTATCTTCTGTAAGTCTTTTTCTGTTCTTCTATCTTCTGTTTCTATTCTTCTATCTTGTGTTATTGTGTCATCCAAAGTTTCTGTTTTCTCTTCTTGTCTTCTGTCTTCTTCTTGCTGTCTGTGTCTTCCGTTTAAGCTATTTGTGTCATCCTTGCAATCAATGTAAACTATTCTGCTCTTCTGTTTATCTTCTGTCTTATCTTGGATAAATACCACATCCCTATATGTGTTGACTTCTTTGTTTTGTAAACATACTCTGTAACCTTTGCAATTTATCCCATAACCAACAAATATTCCTTTCTTGCTTTTTGCATCCCACTTGAGTCTTCTTTCTTTTGGTGTGTGTACATAAACTTCTGTTCCAAATGTTTTCAACTCTTCTATATTAAAACTCTTATTATATAGTAATTCAAATGGTGTTTTGCCAGGAACTGGTGATTTACCTGTCCTATTTAACGTATAAACTGCTGTGCTAGTGGCTTCTGCCCATAGTTCCTTCTGTAACTTCTTTGCGTAGAGCATGGTTCTGGCTGCTTCTACTATTGTTCTCATCTCCCGTTCGGCTCGACCATTTTGTTCAGGTGTGTAAGCAACTGTGGTCTGGTGAGTAATCCCCTTTATTTTCAATATTTGACTTACCTCTTTATTGACAAATTCTCCTCCATTATCTGATCTCATTTTCTGAATTTTGTAACCACTTTCATTTTTAAATGTTATTATAAAATTTTGAATACTATTTTTGGTCTCATATTTATTTTTTAGAAAATATACAAACCTGTAACCCGTAAAGTCATCTTTGAATAACAAAAAATATTTAGAACCACCTATTGAAAGTTTTTCCATGGGACCACATAAATCCATATGAATCAATTCTCCAGGTACACTAGCTCTGTTATCACTACTATGAAAAGGTATCCTACTCTGCTTACCCTCCAAACATGCTGTACATTGATCAGTCAACCCTTCATGTTTTACATTATTTTTGGTTAAAATCTCCTTGACATAACCCATATTTTGGTGTGCAAGTCGTTCATGCCATTCTGTAATTGATGTTAAAGCCACTTCTATATTAAATTTAAAATTCATGTAATACAATTTACCTACTCTGTTTGCAGTACACATAACCTCTCTATTTTTGGTAAATTGACATCCATCTTTTGTTGAAGTCATAGTATAACCTTTATCTAAGCAATATGATACAGAAAATAAATTTATTGTTAAATCAGGTACAAATAAAACATCCAACATTACATAAGGTGCATACTGTTTGCCATTGTATCCCTGAAAATTAATTTTGCCTATCCCCTGTACTTTAAGTTTATTACCGTCTCCTAATATGACAAATCTGTTTTCTAAAATATCTGTATAGTCTGTAAACAACTCTCTTTTGAAACACATATGTTCACTCGCCCCTGTATCCATAATCCAATCATCTTTTTGAATGGAATTGTAATTATTCAGGATAAAAGCATTGTGGTTACCTTTATTTTGTCCTTGCCTGTTTCTGCAGTCCTTGTATAAATGACCTAATTTTCCACAAAAGTTACACTTACGCACTTTGCAGTCTTTCTTAAAGTGTCCAGCTTTACCACAGACATAACACTTCAGTTCAGTTTTATTGACCTGTTCTTTTCTGTTGATGTTTCTTTTCGCCATAAGGGCTGATGATGATGGAGTGTCCTTTCCTATACGCTCCTCTTCCACGAGTAATCTTGCTGTCAAATTCTTCATATTCTGTTCACTTTTAGGTACTGATTCCCATGCCGAGATAAAGTGTCTGTATTTATCCGGTAGGCTCATGACAATCTTTGTGACTACCATCTTTTCAGAGAGATCCTCTGTATTATTTCTTAACTGATTGACAAGTTCCTCAACTTTGGATATGAATGCTGCCATTGGTTCCTCGAACTCCATGCTATAAAACTTCTGTTGAATAAGATGTACTCCTACCTTAGATTTTGCTTCAAAAATTGTGTTCAATTTCTCCCACATTTGACAAGCGGATGTGCATACCAGTAAATAAGAAAGTATCTTCTCTTCTATTCTTGTAACTATTATTTCTTGCGCTTATTTTTCTGTCTACTTCTTTGCCTTCTGTGGACGACGGCTCTTTTAGTAACGCGTCGTACCACCCCTTGGACTTAAGTACAACCATGATTTGGAACTTCCAGAGTGCCCAATTGTTGTCGTTAAGAACTAACGCGCCGTCTTTTCTTTCCATCTTCTATCGTCTTCTTTATATCTTCTGTACTAAGATATCTTCTGTTATTCCCGTCTGTAATGACCCGGAAGCGGTCGACTTCGTCTGTTTTTGGAGTACGTGCTCAGTGCCGGTAATCCAAGCACGTGGAGCTTTCTTCTGTCGTCTGTTGGTGTCTTACTTCTGTGTGATTTCCATGCCTGAGCCCATAACCTATTGTGGGGTTATGCCATAGTAAGACACCATAAGTTATTGAGAGTGATATTTATTACAGAACAATTACAATGTAAAAGAACACCATGTTGCAGAGCGAGTTCAGGGTAGAGATGTGTGTAAAAAGGCGGGCTGTCAACTTCAACTTTTGACAACTATAACTTAGACAGCTCTCAGTGTTTAAGATGCGTTCCAATGTTATTGTACTAATTATTTCTTAATTCGTAACAGAAACTACCCAGGACATCGCAAAACAATCGCGGTCGTCGACGTTACTAGAGGCAAGTTATGCAGGTAGATTACAAAATTATTACAAAAATTGGCACTTTACAAAAAATAAGTCTGTTTTAAATTGGATAAAAGATGGATACTCAATTCCCTTAACACATACAGTGCACCAAGGCAAGATCCCAGAAAATAACTCCTTTACTAAAACAGATAAGCTCAAAATATCACAATGCATACAAAATTTAATTAAAATTGGTGCGGTAACACTTGAGACAAAACAGGTACCGAATCAGTATGTCTCAAAAATATTCATTGTACCAAAACCAAATGGAACATCTAGATTCATATTAAATCTAAAACATTTTAATAAGTTTGTTCCAACAACACATTTCAAACTGGAAGATATAAGAACAGCGCTGCATCTAGTTGACAAACATTGTTATATGGCATCTCTTGACCTGAAAGATGCTTATTTTTTATTAAAAGTAAATCATGATTCCAGGAAATACCTAAGATTCTTTTTTAATAAAAAATTGTACCAGTTCAATGTCCTACCATTTGGTTTATCAACGGCACCTTATGTGTTCAACAAGATCATGAGACAAGTAGTTACTCACCTCAGAGCAAATGGAGTCACCTTAGTGAATTATTTAGATGATTTTCTATTTATTGCACCCAGTGAAAGCGAATGCAGCAAAAATTTGAACACAGCCTGCAAATTTTTACAATCTTTAGGGTTCATAATAAATGATGATAAAAGCCAGATACAACCCAGCAAGCAATGTAAATTTTTAGGTTTCATTTTAAATAGTGAAAAATTTACATTAAGTATCCCTAGTGATAAAAGACAAAAAAATCATGAAAAGTTAAATTCTTTAACACACAAGACTTATTGCAACATCAGAGATTTTGCTTCTCTTTTAGGTTCTTTAACTTCAATTTGTCCTTCTGTCCCCTATGAGTGGATGTATACTAAAATACTGGAAAGATATAAATACCTAGCTTTAAAACAATCTAAAGAAAATTATGAATCTAAAATGGAAGTAAATCAGGAAATTATAAAGGAGTTGTCTTGGTGGGAAGAAATAATTTTTACTTGCTCAGCACCAATTAAGCGCGATAAATATAAATTAGAATTTTATACAGATGCCTCTACCACAGGTTGGGGAATTGTATGTGACCAAGAAAAGTTACATGGATATTGATCAACAGAGGAAAGCAAATATCATATAAATTACTTAGAACTTTTAGCAATTTATTTTGCATTAAAGTGTTTTGCAAAAAATGAAAGCAACTGTAACATATTAATTCGATCTGACAACATCACAGCAATCTCATATGTGAACAGAATGGGTGGCATACAATTTCCTCATCTAAATTTACTATCAAGGAAAATATGGCAGTTTTGTGAAAAAAGAAAAATCTATATTTTTGCTTCATATATACCATCTAAAGAAAACATAGAAGCAGATGCACAATCTAGGATATGTAATATTGAAACAGAATGGGAACTGGCACCATATGCTTTTGAAAAAATAGTAAATAAACTAGGTTTACCCGAAATAGATCATTTTGCCTCTCATGCAAATAAAAAATGTGAAACATTTGTTTCATGGAAAAATGAACCAGATTGTTTTTCAGTAGATGCTTTTACCATAACATGGACAGGTCTAAAATTCTATGCATTTCCACCCTTCTCTATGATTTTGCGTTGTTTAAAAAAGATTCAAGCTGATAATGCTGGGGGTATAATGGTTGTACCTAACTGGCCTGGACAGGCATGGTATCCCCTCTTCATATCCTTACTACATTCAAATCTTGTTTATTTAAAACCCAGTCCAAAAGTACTTTCATCCTCTTTCAGGACTTGTCACCCTCTTCACAAGAACCTTACACTGATTGCAGGGATGTTGTCAGCAAAACCTACTTAAGAAAAGGATACTCTTTAGAATGTGTTAATGTTATTTTAAGTTCATTAACTAAAAATACTTTACAACAATATAGTTCATGTTACAAACAGTGGTGGAAATTTTGTAAAACTAATAAAACTGATCCTACAACTGAATCAGTTCACGCCATCTTACAATTTCTCACTGAGAAATTCCACAGTGGTGCCACTTATGGCACATTAAATAGTATAAGATCAGCTTTATCTCTACTTTTAGACTGTGAATTAAGTACAAACCGAGATATAAACAGGTTTTTTAAAGGTGTATTTAAGCTGAGACCAAATAAACCTAAATATAGTGAAACTTGGGACCCAAGCATTATACTAGATTATGTAAGCAATTTCTACCCAAATACAACATTAGATTTAAAAACCTTATCTAAAAAATTATTAATAATATTAGCATTAACAACGGCACAAAGACTTCAAACTTTATCTTTGATTACAATTGATAATATTGCCACAACCAATGATTATGTAAAAATAAAAGTTCCTCAATTAATTAAAACTTCTAGGATTAATGGTATTCAACCACTGTTAACTTTAAAAATTTTTACCGAAAATCCTAGTATTAGCCCTGCAAAAACACTTTTTGATTATCTAGAAGCTACGAAATTACTACGTAAGAACCATAATAATCTTTTTATTACAATTAAAAAACCTCATTCCCCTGCTTCAACCCATACTCTTAGCAGGTGGACAAAAGATGTTCTGTTGGAGGCTGGAATAGATACCTCAGTGTTCTCTGCATATAGCACAAGACATGCTGCTACATCCGCTGCTCACAGAAAAGGTCTGAATATAGATTTAATTAAATCAACAGCGGGATGGTCTCAGAGGTCTAAAAATTTTGCCATATTTTATAATCTACCTCTTGAAACTAGTGATAATTTTGGGGAATATATTCTTAGCAGTAATAATAATAATTAATGTTTATGATAAAAATTCTGTACTTGTTTTTGACTTATAATAATATACATATTATTAAATTATATGGTTAACTATTTCATTATTTCGCCAAATCTTTCAACATCTACATAATCATCTCAGACGAGGCGTTAATAAGTATAATAGAATGATCAAAGTAACTTACCTGTAAGTGAACTTCGATCACTATTATACGCAGTTAACGCCTCGTCTGAGGCTCCCTCCCGTTCAAGAATTTCCCACCCTGCTCAATAATGAAAACAAAAACCCACAACCCTCCTTTTTTGCGTAGTCGGGTAATGTGAATACTTTAAACTTAATGAAGAGACGTTTACCTGTCAGTGTTACCATAGCGGGCAGGGTGGCAACTACATATTTTAAAATTTGGTATTTTTTACCAAATTCTTTAAACGCGTGTTTGTTGATACGAATAGTACGTAGACTACATAATCATCTCAGACGAGGCGTTAACTGCGTATAATAGTGATCGAAGTTCACTTACAGGTAAGTTACTTTGATCATTCTATTATTAACAACTTTTACTATGGGACCAAACCTGAAAACGAAGAAAAAAAATCAGCTGTTCCCTACTTTTATTATATTATGTGTCATAATCGCTTATCTCGTCAAAATGTAGGGTACAGCAGATTTTCCTTTCGCGCAAACGTAATGAAATGAAATTGTTTATTCTGTTAATAGGATATTGGAATCACTTTTACATGTAACATAAAAAAAAAAAATGCTAGATAAGTTCGGTGTTTCCTATCTGACTACTCTGAGAAGAAAGGCCGAAACAAACTCAGAGGTCACAGTCTCTTTTAAAGTCCAGACGTAATCTTGGCCAGGCCATATGAGGACCATGTAGATTAGTCTGAAATGGTAATGCCGGCACCCATGACGGCGCAATGACGGCGACATGGCGTATGAGTTCTATGATAATGGGTGGAGCCGAAAGTGATTGCAAATCAGCAAGAGAGATTTTCTATTTTACGGGCTTCATTGAAGGAATCACCTTAAGTAATGCTAGCTTTTGACACGTTCTCAACTCAGAAACCAGGTGTTTGTCTTCGGTTCGACGTGGCGTGGCGGCGGTGCAGCCTTTCGTTCATACATACAAAACTAGCTACTGATTAATTGAACAAACCCATTTCTTCCTTAGAGAATAAATTGGCAATTTCTCCTGAGCTGAGAATATTATTGAGAAACTCTAAGAACTGTTCATCTTTGATGTCGTTGTCAGTAAATATGAAGGAGATGCCCTGTCCCTGCAGGCCGGCCACGCGGTACAACACTTTTATGTCGTCCATAAAGTTGTTCACGTTATACGACCTGAGAACATTTTAGAAAACCCCTTATTTATTTCGCCTCATCTACAGATTTAATTTAACAAAGCAAAGTATTACCTTGTCAAAGTAATTTGATAGAAAGAAAAGTTGGCTATAAACGATGCTAACTTCGTTAAGCTTTGTTTTCCGGAACCACCGACGCCCACGAGTAAAGCATTGCCACTGTGAACATAAAGATTTTAGAAGTTCTAGAAATAATTATTCAATTACTGAAAACAAAATTGTTATAAGTTAACAACTTACCGTGGTGTGTTAATGATTCGGGATATAATGAACAGATGCACCATCGCATCGTGGAAGAATACCAGGTCCATATGAGCTCCTCTTATCTGTTCATTAAATAGTTCCTGAAACCCTTGTAGTTTCATGAGTACAAATTCCCAACTGTAAAAGTAAAAATAACATTTTCACCACTCCCGCACGAAAGAAGTGTCTTTCCTCTACGAAAACAGTGAGGAAAGTTGTTTTTTTCTCACTGCTTGAACAGTGAGGAAAGTTGGTTTTTCCTCACTGTTTGAACAGTGAGGAAAGTAATGATCCCGTTCAGAAACTAACCTTGCCTGATTTTTTTATGTTAAGTTTTAAAGATATTTTAAAATATAAAGAATTATTTTGATTTGCTTTGTGTCTATTTAATTTATTTACCTATGATGACTGAATACTTTCTTGCTGGGAGTGGTGAAAAGTTTTGTATGCAACATGTGAGCAAGTTCATTTGCTATTCATTTTGTTGAGTCTTTCGCTTACTCAGGATTGACATTTATAATCACTCGCTGCGCTTGTGATTCTATTTTTCAATCCTTCGTTCGCTCAAGACTCAAAATCAAAACTCATAGGAAAAACGAACTTTGGAAACATGTTGGATAAATAACTACCTATTTTATTTTACATTTTTATGCTCAACATTTTTTACATGCAATCAAAGTTTCCAGTCTTAGTAGGCAAACCAGTCAGGTTGGGGTTTTGGACTATAGTTAGAAAAATAAGGTATAATAGCTGCAAAAGGAAGGAAATAACTGAACGATAATACTTAACGTGTTGAAACTACGATAAAAAAAACTGTGTGTAAGCTGGAGTTAGGTCACCCCAGCTGCTCATGTCATTTTTCCGAACGAAAGAAGAACATATGATAATGTATTATAGCTCAAAAAATAAGGCATAGCTGCCATTGGCAGTAAATTTTTCTAATCTCTGGTCGATATAAACCGATAAATATGTGTAAGCTGGAGTAATGTAACCACAAAACAGATAAAACCTCTTTTATCTGTTCTGTGGACATAACCCCAGCCCACATATTATGTTGTATTAATGAACGTTTGGCTAGAAGTGATAGCCTTTTCTGGTGTGACCATTGGACTGCCAAATCATAGGTCTCGAGTTTGAACCCAAGGCCTCTCTCGAGTTTGAACCTCTGACTTTTCGGATTCATGTGCATATTGTATAATTATCATTTGCTTCAAAAAACGGTGAAGGAAAACATCGTGACGAAACCTGCCTGAGAGATATTTCCCGATGGCATGTGAAGCCAAGTCAGAGGCCCATGGGCGGCTTTAAAACACACAATAAACGGCTCATATTAACGAAGTTTTTGTGACAACTTAAATAAGACTGGGAACTGTGATTATGCCTTTATTATTGTCATAGGTAGAATTATTATATCACCCACGAGGAAGATGTAGTTATGCACATCTATGAGTGGCCTGTATGCGTTATTTACGATAAGGGCGCTGCTTACTGACCCTTTTTCCGACTGACCCGTATTCATTTTTATTCTAAGGAAGCCTACCTAGTTTCTTCATGAACGGTGAATTTTTGAGATGGTCTTGTTTGCGCAGGGTACTATTAGGCAGAAGATCATGCTTCGGTATCTAATGTAAAGGAGCCAGTAATTGCGGTTTAGATACTAACGAAGGCAATTCCTCGTATATTTTGGGCGCATCGGTACTGAAGTCTTCTTCATCTTCTTCACCGGTTGGGTCGATCGGCTCACGTAGGAAGTTAACAAAGAATGTTTCTTCTTCGGGGAACTCACTCACGTACTCCGGTAGCTCCTGTCTGGCAGTTTTCCAGAAATTTTCCACGAACCAGACTTTATCATCCATTGTGACAAACCTGAGTAAAGCCAAAATCTTAAAGAATTCTTCGCTGTCGTCGTAATACAAACAACGGAGTTAACGAAATTGTAACACGTAATACAAACAACGGAGTTTACGAAATTGTAACACGTAATACAAACAACGGAGTTAACGAAATTGTAACACGTGTTTATTAATTGTAACACGTATTTATTACCTGTCTGATATTATTCTTATACATTCATGATACCAGAGTTTGATACACGTCGTAATCGTTTGAAGCTCTTCTCTATTTATGAACAGAATCCCTTCCCATATACGAGACAGATCCCTTAGGTTAAACACGTAATGGAACTTTGCTGGTGTTGGCAACATTTTTATCTGTAAAAAAAAACTCGTTAAAAATAGATTATTACAGCATTACATTACTGATTTTAAAAACGCTACATAGATAAAAAAAAACGACTTAAAAAAGGAGGAAGTTCTATAATACTCGGTATTTTTTTTTTTTTAAATATTTTCATCGATATTTCCATCAATTGTAGACCAATTTTTTGGTTTGAAAGGGTATATAGGTAGGTGTCAAGTTCAGATGAGTGGTTTTTGAGTTAGCTTCAATAACACGTAAGTATTTAATCCACATTGTGTTTATCTATAATTAATATATGATACTACACCATTATAATAAAATAATAACGAAGAATTTTTGTCCGTTTGTCTGGACCTCAGTTTTTTTTAATGTTCTGAGGTCTGGACGTATGTTCCAGATTGGCGCAAAAACGGCTGAACAGATTTGGATGAAATTTGGCACTCAGGTAGTTTATAACCTGGATTAACATCCAAGCAGACAAAGCAGTTGGCAAAAGCTAGTGCAGTAAACTAGTGGCAGGTTCTTTAGTTTCCTGTTTTTACATAGCAAGGAGTGTTATACCAAATTAGTGTGTTATACCACAACTAAAAAGTGAAAAATTCAAAAAATAATAATTGGAACAACCGTCTTCCGAAAACAACACTACAAATTCGATGGCAAAAATGAAAATAACAATTTCGGAAGTTGGTGTCTTTGGTCAAAACCAAGTCAGTTTGGAAGTCAGTTGTTTTTTTGCAAAAAAAAATATTTTTACAAACTTTGGTTTGCTGCCACATGATACGAGTGACCGGTACGAGTTTTGGCATAAATTCCACTATCTTCTTGTCGTAGCGTTGTTTACAAAAATGTCCAACACTTATAGTTTCTGAAATTAACAAATAATGATCAAAAGTATGCGTTAGTTGTAGTCACATCGTGTGATTACTACTAAATCGTGTAAAAATATTTTTTCTGGGCTATACATTGATGTTCACGTAACAATGATGACACTGACAGCTCTTGAACGTAGTTTAAATATGCTGATCGCGTTCAGTTTCATCGGTGAAATCGACACTAAGTTAACCTACTTATTCACTGAAGACTTGAAATTGTCGCATTGTCAAATAAATAGATTTTCACTTTACCAAATATTTTGTCCATCGAAATAATGCTCGGTAGTGTACAGTTGAATACATTGAACTGTCTCTTCAAACGCGGAGGAATATCGTTACGACCGCCACCTATAATTATTTTAAAACAGATTGATTGAAATCTGCTTGAAAAATGGACTATATTTAGGTATTTTTACACACTATCACACAATAATAACTCGCTTATTAAACACCGAATGGACTCTATGGAGATGCTTGTTGTTATATCTTCTAACAAGGTAATTAATTAATACCACGTTAGAGTTTAGATTCTTTAGTTTAGGGAACAATGTGCGTACAGCATTACTATACAGGGTGGAAGGGACATCGACGCGAAAACTGATACCATGGATTCAGTACGTGATTCTGAACCCCATTCCGCTGAAACTTTTCGTCGGTTACTTTAAAAAAAAACTGCTGTTCCATACATTTTGACCGCGTAGGTATTGAACTTTTCTATGAAACAACAATTTTTTTAAATATATAATCGACGAAAAATTTTAACGGAGGGGGTTCAGAATCATGTACCGAATCCATGGTATCAGTTCTCGCGTCGATGTCCCTTCCACCTATATAAGGATACATTTTAACAATCCACATGGCGGTTCTGCCCCTATCCGATACTAGTGCTGGGCACATATCCAGTATTATGACACTTATCTCTGATCAGTTTTGCCTTGCCAGGCGTTGTTAATTTTATCACATGGTCCGTGTATACAGGATGGATTTTTGAGACGAGGCAGTAATAGGCTAGGTACCTACCTTAACCTTACCTTACTTTTATGCTTAAAAGGAGACGCCACCAACTGTTTAACGTACAACGTGTAAAATAATGAAATAAAAACATTTTTGTTTTGTTAACCGTTGTAATTACAGAAAAATTGTCTCAATTTTTCTGCGATGTTGGTTTTGTAGCGGCCAGTCTATCCGTCATAAAAAACTAAGTTGGGAGTCTCATTTCCTACGAAATGTATGGGAAAACATTTTATGCGGTTTCTGACTTTTCTAGTATTCAAACTTTAGTTGATCCGATAGTGTTTTTGATCCTTATAGGAAACAGGATCGACTAGCAGAAACAATTACCCATTTTCTTGCTGACCTTACATTCTTTTTTCAAAATCCGTGAATGGGAATCAAAATTTCTCAACAAAATAAGGACACTCTCATAAGACAATTTCCCTGTTAAGGTACCTGCTTTAACTGCCCCATATCATAAATCCACACTATATTATAAGCTATCATAGCGCAAATATGTGATCGCGTTGCGTTCATTTTGTTCAGTGAACCCGAACGCGTTGTCACGCCGGCAGACCTCACCTTCCAGTTTTCCAAACAAACGAGTGACAAATTAACTATCGCTTATATTAGGACACGATCATCGCGTTTTAGACACTGTTAGAGGTATAATGAACTTCTTTCTAAAAACACGTGTTGCAATAAAAAAAATACGGGTTCTTTGCACCGATTTGGCATATTCAATATGAGTTCGTCTGTCCACCCAGGTTGGACAGACGACCTAATAAAGGTCACAGGAAGCCGCTGGATGCAGGTCGCTTCCAACCGGCTGATTTGGAAATAATTGGGGGAGGCCTATGTTCAGCAGTGGACGGACGTCCTATGGTTGAAATGATGCTGAATATGAGTTCATCCAAATCACTTTACGGAGTGGCCACCCGGGTTCGTTGTAAATGTGGGTGCTGTGTGCTCACGGACGACGCGACGCCACGCGCCGTCGCCGCACCGCCACCGCTCCATCGCCGCACCGCCACCGCTTAATTTTGCCAAATCACTTATAAAGCGCGTGCAATTTTGCAAGCGGCCGGCGATGGAATAAAAAAACAGTTTAAGCAATACTAGCGGTGTGGTGGCGGCGCGGTGGTGGCGACTCGTAAAGTCTCACAGCACTTGGGACACAGACTACACTGGTCTTGAATGATTGGTAATGACCTTTGATAAGGCAGGGTGATTTGATACGAAGTAGATACGTATCATACCACCCAGTCCAGTACAGTGCCCCAAGCAAGTGACACTGAGACAACTGTAACACTGCGAGTCTCAATAAAATTATCTTAAAAAAGTTGCACTTGCATAAAGTCTGTCATATAATTTCTGATAGCTGTAGATTTGAATATACCTGGATGTATCATTGCACCAAACATCTGAATGTCAGCTATAGTAGTGAACTCGCCGGGCTTCTCTAGAGAGAAGAAACCTCCTGCTTCCATCATTTGTCGTACTATTTCATTTGTCACCTACAAAATTTAACAAAGATTTCATTCATAATTTATGAGCGTCTACTATATGGTCGGTAAGTTGTTGTACCGTCTGTTGGGACAGGTTTACTCGAACTGTGTCTGGTACTTTCCTCAAAAGGCTAGTCTGTAGTTTGTCTGTCAGATTCATTCTGGGCATTTCGTTCACTGACAGTAAATACGCGTTGCATCGTTGCGTATCTCTAGCAACTCAATACCGTGTTTGGCACCAGTGTGCTGCGCCAGCGCGCCACGGGTCTTCAACAACAAACTTGTCGGCCTAGCAATATTTATCGTCTCATCATTACCTGATCGCCCCACTCATTCACCACCGGCATGTTTATGTCGTCTACGAACACTGTCATCGCTCGCCCTCCTGGAGGCCCATACGTCATACCGACTCGCTTTTCCACGTACGATTCGATAATTCTCTGAAATATAAAAAACGTCATAATTCCATCACATTAAATTGTAATGTAGCTCGTCGGGACAGTCAACGTGTAGATATTTAAAGGATTCATTCTACTCACTTGGAACAAGTTAGGCGTCGTAGCGGATGAGAAGTTTATTATTTTAAACAATCTTACTTCGTTATCATATTTTAACATATAACTTTTTAACATGACTGTCTTGGCAGTGCCTTGTTCGCCGATCAGAAGCACTGACTTGTTCTGTTTAGCGATGGTTTCGATCAAAAATGTAATGCACACGTTATCAACATTTGGCACTAGGATTGAAGAGTATTCCGGTATACTGTCAGGCGGGTAAATGTATCGCTCAACACTCTCGGACCTGGCAAAATTAAAATGAAAATACTAGATATAATAATTCTATGTTGTTGGTATGTACCCCTTGTTGTCGAACTCTCGGGCTTCTGACAACCCGTAACGACTGTCAAAGATCCAAAAATTACAGGTTATTCCGTTTGTCCATCCTAAAACAGCCACCCTAAGGTGGATACTCGGAAACGCCTGTTTATCTATCCACCCCAGACAGGGTGGAAGTACCTACAGCCATTATCATATATATATATCATACCACATTGAATGATAGGTTACAATTACTAATTACAAACGAGTTCATCTTCAAAGAAGAAGTATGTATGTATTTTTATAGGTAGGTATGCATTAGCATACTAAGTAAATAGTCTACTAAGTATCTTGCCAGTTTTTCTATAATTTTTCTTTAAATTACTATAGATACACAGTCGAGGGAAAAAACGAAAGAAAAATAATATAAGTATTCCAATTATCCATCCCGTGTTCTCGGACATACGTTTCCGAGGGTTGTGCCCAGAGTTCCACAATTCAAATGTTCTCCTTTTCACCGGTCCATGTAAAAATTATAGTGATATTTTCTACAGTACAGCCAGTAAAAACAATTTACAGTTTTACGGTTGTTCGTCACATTTCTACCAACTATACTCGATGCATGCTGATGTTGGAAGCAACAAGAGAGAAACAAATTTAACGCCTGTTCTATTTGCGATTTTACCAATAATTATAATGCAGACTACGAGATACTATGAGATACTACTAAACACAATCAAGCAAAATTTATCAGGTTGTAAACCACGCAAATCAGAGCTTCCTAACATGTTCGGAAGCTATGATTTTTTATAATGCTTAAGTGTTAAGGAAGCACACTAAATACCTACCTAATAAACTGATTATTGTTAGTAAGTACATCTGCACATGTTAAAATAGTATCAAGTCGAATCATGTGTGGATATTAATCAAGTCGGGACATGAAGTCCAGTAGGTAGTATCAAATCTGGAAAGTTTTGGTCTAGTTCTAACATGTCAACAGCTAATATAGAATGTTTCGAATAAATAATCCAACAAGTTAGAACAAGAAAGTAGTAAAATCAAAGATTCCTGACACAAAATCAGGTCTCTAGCAATAACCAATGTACCTATAGACACCGACTTAACTAAAAGATGTGTTAGACATTCGTCCGTGTCTACAGGTAACTAAAAATACCTTATTTTCTCTTGTTAACCTGTCCTTATGTAATAAAAGGTATATAACTCCGTTGTCAGTCATAATACAATGTTTTGATTATGACTACAACACTGACTAGACTATTTCCCACCTGAATACCTATTTAAAACAATGAGAATACCTATCTGTGTTTATAATTACGTAATCCATTGTTCTAGAAGTAATTATCATGTCATAACTTGCACCTGCGCAACCCTGCCTCCCTCATTCGTGTAAACACCCTCGTCATAGCAAAATGGGAAATACCCAGCTATACCCCGACCCTCTGTCGCGTCCCTGAATAGCGAACTGCCCTGTTGTATAGGAGCAAATTATTGTGTTTGCACAAATGGTACCCGCTACTTGCCCTATAGTAAAAATCTACTTAAGGTATCGGGTCTGATTTTACAATTGTAGTTGCCTAGTACTAGTTGCCTAGTACTCTCTTAGAAAGTCTCAGATTCTTAGTCAGTTGAGCTTTAACTTCGTTCCTACAAACATCTCGCTACTTGAGGTATAAATTCGTGCTAAATATAGTATTAAATTCGGATTACATCTAGCTCTAACCTTTGTCTGTATTACTGTTGTGTATTTTAAATATATTGTGTGTGTGTTTTATGTGCAATATACGTGGATCTATTACATTAGCTGCTTGTGGTTTTTCTACTGTGCCAAACCTTACAACAAACCGCCCCCTTCAAACGACATAAGCTGGTCGTTTACACTTAAGTCTATTTTATTATAAGATTAAAATTATTTACTGTGATTGTTTTCATAAGATTTTCTTATGGTTATGAGCATTGAAATAAAATATTTTATATTTCTATTTTAAATGAAGTATGAATAGGTATTCATTATTCGAAAACAATAGACTCGTGGACCTTTGGGAACAACGCGTTTCCGAGTATCCACCTTCAATCAATCTGCCTAGCCTTTTCCCAACTATATTGGGGTCGGCTTCCAGTCTAACGGGATGCAGCTGAATACCAGTATTTTACATGGATCGATTCCCTATTTTACCTCAACAACCCAGTAATTGGGTAATACGATAGGACCCCTAGGCAAGACTGGCTGTCAGACTTTCGGGCTTTTGATGACCCGTATAGACTGTCAAAGATCCACGAATGACAGCCGGGACCAACGGTTTAACGTGCGTATACACCTTAAGGTGGATTTTTTGTGGTGGATTATCGGAATAACCCCCGGGACCGACTGCTTAGCGTGCTTTCCGAGGCACGGAGGGGTGCCGTTATGTTAAGATGGTCAGCCATCCACAGACCAGCCTTGGCAAGTGTCATTGTTAAAACACGTGTTACACAATCATTATAAGTATCTATGGTCATAGAAATATGATAATGTAATATGGGCATATTTTTTTTTTTTCTTTGCTATAATACCATCTACCTATAGGTAATGGTGCTTACAGAATAATAAAATAAAATAACATATAACACTTGATATTATAATAGTGTTATCGCACTGACCAGTGCTCCCAGACGCCGCTGGGGGTGACCCTGTACTCGAAGGGCATGACCCATTCCTTGGATTTGGCGCCGGGCCAGTCCATTTTCACGGGAAGCTTGGTCATGTACTCACACAGGCGAGTGCGCATATCTAGCTCCAGTACCGCGCCCAATGACCACATCATCGCAAAGATGAACAGTCGCTCTAGATGACGGTCTGTGTAAGCCTCTGTAAGTATTAATTCATTTTATTTTTATATATTAAATGATTTATCATCAAGAGATTGTGCACAACTACCTACTCCATAAAGCTGAGACAATGTGTGTATTTATCTTATCAAAAAGTTTTGAAAAATTGTTCAATTATAATTTGTAATAACACATAACATAACATCACGCCTGTATTCCCCAAAAGGTTAAGCTGAGGTGTAATAATATTGCCTTTATTGACCGGCCTGAGTGAACAGTGACGAGGAACAGAGCTTCCACTTCTTTCTTGCCTTTATTGCCCTACGATACGATATTGAGTGAAGACTCAAGCCGGCAAGCACGTTAAATTTGCTTGCAATTTGCGAATCTTCATTCGCAAGAGCAAATTTGACGTGCTCAGAGGAAAGATGTATTCCAGTAAGATGCTGGTAGGGATCTTGATCGTACTTCCGGAATTGTCTTGTAAGCCGTGGAATACCTCTCCATTCCTCATAAGTACCTCAGGACATGTTGCCCCCTTGTCGCTACGTCACTATGTATTGAATATAAAACATTAGGCAGGGGCCATAGTCTTCCCATAGTTCAAGGTAATCAGTTCACTATAGCCACCCAAACCCATAGTGCAAAATCTTTTTATTTCCATATTCTGTATTAGTCCTGCACCCACTGGGGGTTCTCCTTATGTGCAAAGTGCCTCATTCCTATTAAAATTATCTAAGGGGCCTCTGCGAGTTGGCCCCTCGTACGCCTTCCAAATGACCTGAGACCCCATGGTCCCGAAATAAACATAATAAAAATAAGAATAATGTAAGCAATGCAATTTAAAAGTGTATAATTTGTAGGCCTGCATAAATACTGGCGATAATAATCTAACACACTTAAAAAAAACTATTTTAGGACCTAAAAATATTGTGCAAAATAAGTTACCTAACAGTCAATTTTAAACTTATCACAGTAGGTATAATGAATTATTTGCTTACTGCCACTGGGTGTTTCAATTTGTAATAATCCAGAAAGCACGTCTGTACATTGTCTGAAAAGCAAGTTGACAATCTTCATCATACTAAAGATAAGTAATACATTAACAAATTAAAGTTACTATATGCAGTATTAAAAACAAACCTGATGTAGATAGCTTCCAGAATTTTCATCTTAGCCACAAGCTTGATTTGTAAGAATGAATGCACGTCGTCATATACTTTATTGAAAATGTTACGAAAGGTATCGGCCTCTTTTTGAGTGCGGTGTCGCAGCCAGCCCTGTACACATGAACTAATAAATATTTATAAACGTGGATGAAAAAGAAATCATCTACGTACAAGAACGTATCTCCAACTTACTTAACTATGGCAAATTACAGACAAAAGATCTGTATTTAAAAATACAAATACAATATCTACATAGTCGTGGCCAGATCTTAGAATTGACCATTACATGAAATGACCAGCTAACATTGGCCATATCGTTTAAACGTCGATGTTTAATGATATGTCAGTCGACGTTTGCCCATATGATTAAGACTTTCACTGTCCCAAGGTAATTGGTATCCCTTATCACCATACGTCCAATAATAATATTGCATAATGATGTTTTATAAGGTCGGTTACTAATTCTATGACACCGAAAATTCGTCCATCACCCTCAGATAACCATCACATATTATTTTCAAAAATGCATTACATTACATGCAATGCACGGATGGACGAGCTTCACTTCCAGCTAATAGTGCTGCTTAGAAACGTTGAAACAAACATTGGAACTGCTTCTATTATTTACATAATTAGCCTCTCCGCGAGAGGGAGTGAGCTATAATCGACCACACAGGCCCAGTGCGGGTTGGTAGCTAACACGTCTTCGAATACAATTCTATTAATTAAATTTGGTTATTTTCGCTAAAATATTGAATAAAAAAGATAACTACTAGTGCATTACATGTCATGCACAGACGTATAGGGCTACGTCTTCAGTGCATTACATGTAATGCATGGACAGTGAAAGTGTTAATGTAGGGTATCCAAGGTGTAAGGTGTAGTAAAAGTGGCCAAGTAACTGTGACCAACTTGGAAGTAGCGCTCGCCCGCGACTGCCGCGGCACCGCTCGCTTCGCTCGCTCGGAGTCACTGTTCTAACCTAACCGAACCCATTTGGTCGGAGTGCCACATAATCGGCTTTGATCGCTTTCCATAATATCATATTTGGAAACCCATTATAAGTCCATCGACTTTTTTTGCGTGGCCTACTCTGTTTGATTTGTTGTATGCCGCCGCCATGATGCACCACAAGAACAAAGCGACATCAACGCCTCTACCAGATTTTACGTTATGATCACTAATGTTTCACATGATACATCATGAAGTAGTCGTGCGTTTAACTGTTTATATCGTTAAACGTTGCATATTCAATGATCTAGCCAGGCCACATCATGATGACTAGGGTCGATGTTCATTTCATGAAATGATCACTTCTTCCTTTATTTTTTTACTGTTTGATGTTTTAGAAAATTTGGTAACATCGAAAGGTTTATTAAAGTATTAGGTAGGTACCCAATGAAATCGCAATGAACGTCATTCAATTTGAGAGTTTAGAGAAAAGTGATATTAACCTTTTGACCGCCACGTCAAAAAAGAAAAAGCGTGCCCTCGGCGCCAAGCTATGAATTCTTCCTTTAATACCTACAAAATTGTAGTGAGTTCGAAATTATTTTGATTAAGCACTAACTATTTTTTTTTAACCTAGAGTGTTTTTAATAAAATTTACTCCATCGGAAAAATATAATACAGGAGTTTTATTTCATGCCGCTTTGTCCTTTAGAAATGATAATGATATGTGTCACAGTTTCGGCGTTGAATCCACAATTCAAAACAACAATCGATAAAACCAAGTCAATACCATCACAGAACTATGTTCAATCTTGAAGTACTGTCACCTTATGATGACAGTGGCGTGGTACTCCCTTTCTTCTCCTAAAATCGTTTGTCTGAAAATCATTATCCATAACACGTTTGCTATAAACTTTAGTAACCATAACGTTCAAAATCCCAAAATTTTGTTTAGCATAATTATCTTTAGTTCTAAAAGTATTCTGACATTGAACGGGAGCGGAGGGCGTTGTCGGTTAGAGCGAACATGCTGGCTGGCAGGTTTGCTCGCTGCTCACTTCCTGTTAAAGTCACGCTCTTTCGAGCGTAGGTACTGTACTGCTTTTTACACGTGCAGCCTGTGGGCTAGATTTACGCAAAGATCGTACAGCGCACTCCGCGTTCAATACAACAATGCATTTAGGATGCTGGTGGGGCTTCCCCGTTTTCTGTAGCGCGTCAGGGATATTCGCGGATGCGCATGTAGATTGCTTTCACGCATCAATGCGTAAAAGGTGCGCTTCCCTGGTGCGCAGGGTGTGGGGCAGCTCCAACAGTGTCTTAAGCATGCTTGCTAGTCGCCTGGACTGGGTATACGTGGGTCACTGTTGTGCCGTCTCTCATGGAATGTCGCGACAGTGACCAACCGTGCATTGTTTCGTAAATATTTTCTTTATTTTTGTGTAGTGTCTGTGATTACTAACGTAGTCGTTAGTTTTACTAACAACCCTTGTTGAGTCTTGGTTACTTTAATAAAGAAAAATTCTATTCTATTCTATAATATCGAGTACTATATATAATTGAATCTCCTAATGTTACATGACCTAAAGTCATGTCCTAAGTATTGTGTAAATAATGTGTACTAATCCGAATGTTCATTTATAATAAAAAAAATTGTCCTAAAACATTTGCTAATAATAAGGTTTTAGTGACAAACGATTCGCTGTAAATCCGACTCCACGCAGTCTTGTCTGCTGTACCCCTAGAGTGTAATTTAAAATCGCGTAGGCGCGGAGGGGCGAGGCGACCCGCGAGTTGAGTCAAAAAAAGTTATGGCACTTTAAATTATGGATAAAAAATTTAGGTGATACAATAGAGAACCCAGTGGCGTAGCTGGCACGGCTTTTTTAATTTGCTCGCCTCTGCACTCGAGTTGCGCAACCGATATTTATTCATAATCCCGAAATAATAATAATAGGTATTTTGTTTTAATAGTTTCGTATTTTTCGTTAGTTTCAAAAATTCAAAATATTTTATTTCACATAAACCTACAAGGGCACTTATGAAACGTCAGAAGCTAGGTGCACGGTTCCAATTGGTCGTTTCCTATAGAGAAGAGTTTCGTTTCACTGTTTCTGTTTCATATTTATTTATTTATAGTTAATTAAAACGGCACAGGTCCAATTACATTAATTAACATAGAATTGATAAAAACAAAATAACAATAACATAACATAAACATGTACAATACAATTCCATTCAATACGTGGATAAAATGATTAATAATTATTTGATTAAATAGTTGAATTAATTAAACACGTAACAAACTAATATGTAACAGCGGACACCCTCGCATATTGTCTCTCACAGAACTCCAGACAAGCACGCATTATCTTCTTCCATTCATCAGCAAACACATCACATTCAGGGTCGGCAGTCAGGAGGGCGTTTAGCATCCTTAGGGTTCGACATACTGGGGATTCGGCTCTAGCGACAGATCTAGATAGCGGTGGCGCGAACAGATTGTGACGGCGGCTTTGACGGTGCCCAAGGTATTTGTCAGGCACAAATAGACGGCAGAAAAGTCCGTGGAGTTCAGGGCAGTAAATCCGACCACTTAGGGTCTTACAGGCAACCGCGAGCTGACCAAAGCCCCTTCTAACCTCCAACGAATTGAAGCCTAATACCCCTAGTAGATAATTGGTTGGGTACATGAATGGGAAGAAGTGGTACCGCCTTTGATACAAAAATCTCAGGAAGGTTTTCTGAACTTTCTCAAGCATCAGAGTCTGAGACGCAGTATGTGGATGCCAGACACAGGCGCTGGACTCGAGTTTACTCCGAACCAAAGTGGTGTATAAAAGTTTAATAACACTGGGATTGCGAAAGTCACGAGCATTCCTCAAGACAAATCCCAGGCGCTGGAAAGATTCCTTTGCAAGGGCAGACACGTGATCTTTAAATGTCAGACTGCGGTCGAAAGTCACTTCCAAGTCCTTAACGCTGGTGACACAAGTGACCACTGAACTCCCCAAACTATAATCGAATTTTATTGGTCTCAACCCTCGACCATATGTCATAACGTAACATTTATTAATATTAAATAATAACTTGTTCGCAATGCTCCACTCATAGACGGTTTCGATATCTTTTTGTAGGAGTTCGCAATCCACCTCAGTTCTGATCTACGCGGCTAGTTTTAGATCGTCGGCATATAACAGGCATTTTGCGAACCTAATCTTACAAATTAGGTCATTGATCATGATCAGGAACAGCGGGGGCCCCAACACGGATCCCTGACTCACGCCCGAGCGAGTATAATAAGACTTCGATTCAAAGCAGCCATGCCGGACGAACTGTTTGTGATCCCGTAGGTAGTCGGCGAAGAAGTTAAGAAGGCCAGATGAGAAGCCCGTAGGCCCCAACTTTGTCAATAGCACATCGTTGTCCACTTTATCGAACGCCTTCCGGAAATCAAAGTACAGTGTGTCGACCTGCCCACCGGATTCCAGGCTACTGGATATGAAGTCAACATGAATCAGTAGATTTGAGTTCACGGAGCGACCGGGTCGAAAACCGTGTTGAGCGTCAGAAAGATACATATTTGTTTGTTTGCAGATATCGGTGTGTAGTATATGCTCAAAAACCTTTGCAATGGTTGATAGAATAGCGATGGGTCTGTGTTCCTCGACAGATGTCTTGTCGCTGGTTTTAGGGATGGGAGTAACACGCGAAGTCTTCCACGGCTCCGGATACACGCCTGACTGAAGAGCTAGGTTAAAAACATGGCATAAAGGAGCTGCCAAGATACTGCTACATCCCTTAACGATATATGCAGGGATGTTATCAGGGCCAACCGAACTGCATGGTTTGAGTTTGGAAATTCCCCTAATCACGTCCGAGGCGACTAAAACGGGCAGGGGAAAATTACCTCCGTCACTATTCACCGTGATTGATTTCGGGTCCAATACAGGTGTGTCCGGCAGAAATACGCCGGAATAATACTCATTAAATGCCTCGGCCGCTTTGACACCCGAACTGACTCTTCCATCAAGCACAACGTTTGGCTCAAACCCGGGCGGGTTTGAATTTATAATTATTCTGGCAGCATATTTCAAGCCTGCGATCTAAGGGCTTAGATCGCAGGCTTGAAATATGCTGCCAGAATAATTTTGGATTTTTGCCTGGGCTGTTTTCCACATTAGAACAATGCAGTCTATAAGCCTCCTGAGTTCTCACTTTTAAATCCGACCACAGTGCGCTAAACTGAGCATATATTGCATCACATCGCGATTTTTTCCATTTATTATGGAGTTTTGTTTTACGCCGAGTGTCGCTCACAATATCTCTAGTAAACCAGACCGGGTACCGCCTATTACCAGAGATCCTTCTCGTCTTCCTTGGTATCGAAGAATCAAAAACATCGTAAATTATTCTATAGAATTTACAAACTGAAGTTGACGCGTCATTGCAGCGAAACACGTCTTGCCATGGAGCAGAACGAACAAGATCGAACAATAATATGTAGTCACCTTTACAAAAATTCCAATCTTTACTACGGTCGATATTGCTAGGGTCAAGTTTTTCATGTACCTTATTCCTTGGGATGGTAACAGCTATATCTAACGGAGGGTGATACAGGTCGATTGGAACCAGTTCCATTCCCTTGACATACTCACAGTTTACAGCGACACCCTCCCGAGCCAACAATATCTAACTTACTCCCACGCATATTCATCACGTCATTCATCTCTACCAGACTACAAAAGCTTAGGAAATAATAGTAGATAATAATTATTTATATTTACAGACGCACTTTTTAGGTTTAGGTCGCCTAAAATAATTACATTTCCTTTCAAAGTGTGAATAATGTCCTCCACCTTGCAGAACCACACCAAATAATCATCGTCAGTTGCGGTAGGCTTGATGTAGATAACACACACATACATATTTAGGCCATAGATTGTAATCTTCGCCCACAGATCTTCCCCTTCTTCTCGAGTTCTTGTAGCCTATTCATGGTGACGCCAGCCCGCACAGCAAGCAACACACCACCACCAGAGGTCACTCTGTCTCTTCGTAGAGTACGCCAATCTCCAGCCGATATTTCGGAGTCCCCCACTGACTCGTCCAGGTTTGTCTCGGTCACGGCTACCAGGTCATGCTCAGATAGTAATAAGCTTGACCTCCACATGGGTAGCTTGGTTTTGAGTCCACGTACATTTTGGTAAAGTAAGCGTAGATAGACATTGCGATCAGCAGAACCATTAGGGGCAGTAGTGTCAGGTACGCAATATTGCTCATTGAGTCTCATTGCTTCGGGCACGAAAATTACGGCGCCATGGTTTGACATTGATGATGATGATTATTGATGGTTTGATATTGTGGAATAACTTTTGTAAATATGAGAAATTTTATTTCAATATTATTATTTGATAATGCAATAAATAAAATGAGACATGAACCATCGGTTTTTTTAATCGTATTTTTTATCACAAAAGAATTTATAACAGGTAGGTAGGTACCTAAATATCTATTATAGGGGTTTGAATTTTATGGCCGGATTAACTTCCGCCATTTTGTTTTTTTTTTCATAGTAACGGCCGCGCATAAGATCTATATTATAGCTAGAAGGTTAAAGTGGAAGCGTTAGGGTAGCCCACGAATATCATATTTTCTTAGGTTTTTTGCAATTTGCAGGCCAGTGCTAGGTTTTATGTTGATTAAAATATTATTCACGGCTGGAAGACTTAAATAATATTATGTACTTCTATTACAGAATTATAATCATCAAAATCATCAATAAAACCCTTCAAGTTCATAAAGGTCGAGGAATGACTTTTTCAAAGTCAAAGTCATTCCTCGACCTTTACTTTTACCATAGATATCAGACTTTTACATACAAACAAGTTTTGTATGAGACAAAAGTAAAGAAAAAAGTAGAGATATGAGCGATAGCTCATTATATCTCAGAAACGTGACACTTTAGAACTTTTTGTCTCACACAAAACTTGTTTGTATTGATTCCAGCTATCGATTAAAATATAGGTCTTATAGGTGGCCGCTGCTTTGAAAAAAATTAAATGGCGGAAGTTAATCCGGCCACGCTTCATAGGTACAAAAATCTACTAAGCCCTTTGTAAAAACTTAAAATTAAAAGGGATATGTCATTAAATAATGATTTATTAATAGGTTAGGGAAAAAGTTGCTTCGCATTTTTTAAGAAAATTTAATACCATTCTGTCCATATCACATTTTGAACTAATCTACTCAAACTCAAACTTAAAGCATTTATTTCAATTAAACCCTTTACAGGCACTTTTGAATTGTCAAAGAGTCAGTCAATTAGTCAGAAAGTTGAAGCTTTGAAAGGCCATTCCAAAACGTAGATCTCTATTATATATTTTCCAACTGGCACTAAATACCAACAACGAACTATCACCAAAATCAACTTTCCCGCGCTAATAGAAGATCTCCGTGTCATCGACTGGAATGAAGTGCTAACAGATTTAGACGCTAATGCAGCAACCAACAAATTTCACAAACTTCTAGCAGATGCAATAAACAAACACACAACTGAAAAGACAATTAGCCGCTCAAAGTATATTTGGAAGCCTTGGATCACACCTGGCCTTATAAAATGTATGAATCACAGGGATAAACTCCACAAAGAAGCTAACAAACACCCAAAAGACGAAACAAGGAAACTCGTTTACACCCGCTACAGAAACTTTTTCACCAATCTAGTTCACAAGCTTAACCTTTATAATACTGGTGTCTCATATTGGAGACAGATAACAATAAAATTCTATTGTGTCTGCTAATTGCGCGCGCGACAGATTAAACACGAACACGAAGGTAAAAAGTTAGAAGAAAACAAATCGGATACTAAAGGATTATGGAAAACTATAAAATCAATCACCGAGCAACACAGTAATAGAAACAGCTCTAGCGACCTACTCAAATGTAAATCTACGGCTCAAGATTCAGTTGACTACTGCAATGAATACTTCTCCTCTGTTGGCACAAATTTGGCAAGCCAAATTCTAAATGACATAAATCAGTGGCCAGGAGTCAGTGGTTTCAAAACAAAAATTAGGAGAACCAGTAGGGCTTACTTTTTTTATGCAACCTACTGATGTCTATGAGATTGACAAACTGATTGTTAACCTTAAGGGTGACAGTGCTGCCGGAGTTGATGGTCTTACACCCAAAATTATCAAAGAAATTAGAAGTGAAATTTTAACTCCACTAACCTACATCATCAACCTTAGTTTAAGTTCAGGTATATTCCCCGATAAATGGAAAGAAGCTAGAGTTGTCCTTATATTTAAGAATGGATCAAAAAATAACCCTGCGAACTATAGGCCAATATCACTATTAGGAATCTTCTCCAAAATTCTAGAAAAGGTTGCAAATAAACGCTTAGTTTCCTTCTTAGAGTCGAACAAGCTGATCTCCAATAAACAATTTGGTTTTAGGAGTGGAAAATCTACTGAAGATGCAGTGAGCCGCCTGACCAGACTGGTAACGTCTTATCTGGACAATAATAAAAAGTGCTTGGGAGTGTTTTTAGATCTTGCCAAGGCGTTTGACACCGTTGCAATACCTATACTCCTAAAGAAACTTGAGGTCATTGGTATCAGAGGACTGTCATTAGACATCTAACTAATAGACGCCAGTGCGTGAAAGTAGGTGGGAACACCAGCTGTCAGAAAAACATGACCTTTGGAGTCCCACAGGGTAGTGTTCTCGGCCCGACCTTGTTCATCATCTACATAAATGATATACATCGCACATTAATACAAAATGCAGATATCATATGCTATGCTGATGACACGGTTATTCTCCTTCATGGCAAATCATGGGAATCAGTGCATAAGGAGGCTCAAAATTGTTTGGCTAGTATCAAATGTTGGCTCGATTACAATCTTCTTTCGTTAAATATCGAAAAAACGAACTATTTGTGTTTTCATAAAACCCAGGCCTCAGCGCCTAAACTACCACTTGGCATCATTATCCACTCTGCAACCTGTAACTCTCTCCAGTGCAACTGCCAGAAAATTAAAAGGGTAGAATGGATCAAATATTTGGGGGTTATAATAGACCAGCGGCTCTCTTTCAAGCCCCATATTGACCTGGTGGCCAAACGCACTAGAAAATTGATTCACATAATGAAACTCTTGCGTAACTCTGCCAATAAAAACACTCTTAACATGGTATATGTGGCACTATGTGAGTCAATTCTGTGTTACTGTATAACCGTATGGGGTGGAGTTGGAATCACTACCATGATCCAAAGCGAACGAGCACAACGATCGGTTCTGAAAGTCATGCTCAGGAAGCCTTTTAGACACCCCACAGCCCTTTTGTACAAAGAAGCCGAATTACTCAATGTCCGACAATTATATATATTAAAAATGGTACTGAAACAACATAAAATCATAACACAGACCCCGGAATACTCGCAGCTTCTCAAACGTCGAGTTTTCAAGTGTCCTTCAATAAGGACGCGTACAATATTTGCACAACACATGCAAGAATTCTTGCTCAGCCACATATACAACAAAGCGGTAGGAAAGTGTGGTATCAGTAACTCTAGAACAAGCCAAGTAAAAAAGATTGTTCGCAAATGGCTGCTAGCCCAATCATATGGTGAATCTGAATCTCTTTTAAAGGTAATTTCATAATACACGAACACATGCCTACACACACACACTCTCTCTCACTCACAAACACTCACTCACACTCTTACACATAGTGCACATTGCCTTAATATTCTGTTAACCTACTTTTGTTTTTATCTTTCTTTTTTTTTTTTGTGTGTTTTAATTGCATTTTTAAACCTAAACAATGTTGTAATTCCCTAAAAATTAACGTTTTTCATATGTATCAATGTAATGCGCATTTTCACTATATGGTAATACCACCCATTGACTCCACGAGACAGGCTCGACCTAGTGTGGAGTTCATAAGCAAAATGCTTCCTTTGCGTCTTATTTTGTTTTTGTAAACCTAGCTATTAATGTAGACTATAAGGAAATGTAATCACTGTTTTTGGTAAATAAACATTTATTTATTTATTTTTTTATTTTTTTTCTATGGAGAAGAACGGGCCAAGAAACTCCAAGGACACTCTTTTAAATATAGAAATTACAAAATCCTGGGTACATTACTCTTGTTGATTCTATATGTGAGACGATGTAAAAAAAAAAAAACAAATGATTAAAAATATAAGATTAAAAATAAGCCGTGGCAGATACGCATGTTATGTCCTGCCGCTTGGTGTCCCATGCTAGATTCTCGCTGAAATAGACTTTGTTTAAAGGCCCGGAAGAAAGAAAACAAGAATGCTACATAATATTTTTATTCGTGAATTACAGTGTAACATAAACATAAAACATATACCTAGTCATGCCATAAATATTGTCACAAAGATTTATTTTTATTTTTATTGCAAATATATTTATTACTTTTACAGTGTGTTAGTTGAATACATAAATATAAAACAATTTAAAATATAAAAAGCTTATTCGAAGTGGTCTCCATTGGCTGTAATACAGTCCTTTAAACGTTGAGGCTAGATAGATTTTAATATGTGTTGCGATGGACGAGAAGTAATGAATTAACGGAAATATTAAAAATATATAAGTATATATGAAAAATCATGTATATATGTACTAACCTGTCGAGGTGCCAGAAGTCCTTGAAAATGCTCAGCGGTTCCCGGGTTGTTATCCAGAAACTGTTCAAGTAACTGATAATTCCTTCTTCGTAACAATGAATGATTGCATCAAACACAGTTTCTTCTTTCTACTTGCATTATCACAAAAAATCAACCAGCAAAAACAGAAAGCGAAAGGGATAAAAAATAGTGACATCTCCAACTTGCGCGGGGTTCATTAGAGGCGCAGAAAGAGTAGCTACTTGTGCACAATTAAAATTGATTTAAATAAATAGTGAAGTAAAACAAAATTAAACTATTATTATTTTTCATTTAGTCGTAACTTTTTCCTGACAGCTTATTTTTTTTTAGTCTCATACTGAAAGTTACTCTCTGTTTAGTGGACTATAAGTGAACATAAGTCTCGTTAGTGGTGGATATTTGGACCACTTTTGTTCATTCTCCTTTGTGCTACTCTCACAAACACTGCACTAGGTCCATCAACATCGCAAATTTTTTTCGCGGCTTGCGTTGCATTTTACCTTTTTTGTAGTAAAATTTTAAAATGTATCGAATTTTTTCATTAGATTCACTCATCTTGACGGTACGAAAAACAAATGAAAATCAAACATTTTCCTAATTTGAATTTGGAATTATGTTTTTTAAAATTTAAACTTTCAATGATACCAAAACCAAAAAGCTAGATACAAATAGTATAGCCAAAGAGATTTTATTACAAGTTCATACATACTATAATGCGAAAAGACTTTTTCTCCAACCTAATATTATTAATAATATCGAAATATTTTATTTTTATTGTTTTGTACTTTCAACATTGTCAAGTAGGTATAAAAATGTAAGTTTCTCTGATAGAACAAACTTGGAACAAAAAATATTAATGCTTTAGTGTATCGCCACTAACTGTTGACATCAGTGCTGAAGTAAAAACCGTTTACTGTGTTAGCGTTGTTGACTTTCGAATGTAGACAATTTACAACACAGAAATGAATAGGAAATAATGAGGAATAATGATCAGTCTTTTAATTAAATACTTATGTAGTAGATAGTTATTAATAATATTTAGGTAGTGTGAATATTCCGCACACTAGGCGCTAGATGGCGAGACGGACCGCATAGAAACACTTAGCGGTTGTCATCACGCAACAGCTGTCGCCAAGCAAAGGTGCTGCTATCGGTGGATGTTTGCGGTACTAACGTCGGGCGTCGACCAATAGGGAGACGCCATCAGCCCGCCATCACCGCGAACCAATCAGGACTGAAGATTTGAAAGAATAAAGAATAACGAAGTGTTTTGGGTTTTGCCGGGAGGATTTTGAGGCAGTTGATTTTTATTTCTTCTTCTGGGTGCATTGAAAAATATATCTAAGTAAATATAATTTGTGTAAGATATTCTGATTAAGAAGCTAAGTATTACCTTATTTCCTATATGTTCTCGGTTTACTCATTTAAATATAATATTCGCTGTTATGAGCAATTTGTGTTTTATTTCTTGGGGATAGCTTTGTCATAACTTACTGGAGTTTTATTTGAATAGGAGGTGATTAGATTCCATTGTTATATGAGGTTCCAATAACTTGATCTTAATTACTTATACTTGTGAACATGCTAAAAGGACGTATCTCGACGTACTGCTATCGTTGCTTATTTAATATGTTTGTTCTAATAGGTGTAACAATTTTCAGAAGTGGGATAGCGATCTGGAGCAGTTCTCAGCCAAGCCATGAGTTCCGATGGTCACAGCCGGTCTCGCAGCCGGTCCCGCAGCCCTGTCAGATGGAGTCACCGGCGGATGGAGCGACCGCAGCCGGAGCGCCGTAGCTGCTCCCGCGACACGTGGCGGCCGGGACGTTCGCCAGTCCGGGACTATCGAGGCCGCTTTCCACCTGGCTTTTCAAATGAATCCGGTAGGTCGGTTCCATATTATTCGGGTGTGATGGTTAAGCCGGATATAATACCGGAATTCGATCCTGAAAAACCGGAGCTACCTGCATCTCAGTGGCTTAACAAAGTAGAGCAACTAGGTGCCATACATGGATGGAACGACAATGTTAAAAGTTATTATATGCAGGCACGACTTGTTGGATTAGCGAAGTTGTGGCATGGCGCACTTCAAAGCTATGAGTTTACGTGGCCGGAATGGAAACAAAAAATTCTGGAAGCGTTCCCTCAAAGCATAGATTACGCAGACGCATTGAGGGAAATGTTAAGTAGGAAAAAGTTATTCAATGAAACGATGACTCATTATTATTATTCGAAATGTACCATGTTAACTAAGTGTGAAATCATTGGAGAAAAAGCGGTTTCCTGCATCATAGAAGGGTTGCCGTTCCACATGAGAACTTCTGCAAGGGCTGGTAATTATAAAACCCCAAGCGAGCTTTATTCTCACTTTCTGTGCATGAATGACGACAAAAAAATTAATCAAAGTCAGAGAAACGTTCTTCGAGGTCGAGATTCCGCATCGTCTTCAAAAGAAGCAATTAGAGATCCAAAAGAACGAAAGCCAGGTGTTACTTGTTTTCTTTGTAACGAGTCAGGGCACGTTGTTCGGTCGTGCCCCAACAATCCTAACGCTATAAAATGCGAAATCTGTGGGAAAACCAACCACAAAAAGGAGCAGTGTTATCAAAAGGCTGTCAGCATTGTACAAATACAGGTAAATGAATGTTATTTTAAACATGTCTTAATTAATGGTTTAAAAGGTACCGCTTATTTAGACACGGGGGCTCAAGTCAATCTCATCACTCATGATTGTGTTCTAAAGCTTGGTGTTGCAATGCAACCTTGTGTCGTTTTTGTCAACGGGTTTGGTGGACCACCAATTAAAGCTCACGGACAGGTATCATTAGAGTTCGTAATAGATGAAGTTAAGGTTTGTTCAGACGCAGTTGTCGTGGATGCTGCCGTAAACAGAGCTGACGTTTTTATTGGACAGCCCATTTTGAACAATGAAAAATTCAAGCTTACAATTTGTGGTACTACCGTCTTTTTAGGATATGCAGTAACAGATGAAAATAAAGTTGAATCGGTTGAAATAAATTCTTTGCAAGTGGGTACATGTGTCGATAAGGTTAACATTTTGTGCTCTACAGACACTGTCGTTCCAGCTTATTCATCCTTGTTTGTTGACACGTACAATGATGTTGAATTTGACAAGTCAACTCTACTGTTTGTGGATAGTCGTACAATTGTTTATAATGGTTATAACTATAGCATTCCTGCTTCTATGAATTGTTTTCCAGTACAGACCATTTTCATAGTTAATCACGGTAAAAAGCCACTGCGTTTCCAGAAAGACCAGGTTATTGCTCGTGGATTGGTTACTCGAGAAATTGGTTGTTCTCTTGGTAAATCTGCAGATAATCTTGTTTCGATCATGAGCATTGATACAACCAAAATCAAATGTGGATCCGGAGATCCACAGATAGTTAAAGAGTTAGTAGAGATTTTAAAGGAATATTCAGATTGTTTTTCTATAGATACAGGAGAATTAGGCAGGACTGACAAAATAGAATTGAATATCGAACTTAACTCTGATAAGCCGGTTTGTTATCGTCCTTACAGGCTTTCTTTTTCAGAAAAGGCAATAGTACGAGAAAAGATTGAAGATATGGTATCCAACGGTATTATTAGAGAATCGTCGTCTAATTATGCCAGTCCCATTGTATTAGTTAGGAAAAAGAACGGAGATTATCGGTTTTGTGTGGATTTTAGAAAATTAAATAGTATTACAGCGAAAGATAAATATCCTCTGCCCATCATAGAAGAACAAATCGAAAAACTAGGTGGGAAGAAACTTTTTACGAGTCTTGATTTGTCGCAAAGTTTTTTCCAGATTCCAGTAGCGGAGGCTTCAATTCACAGAACTGGTTTTGTCACGCCTGAGGGCCACTATGAATTTTTGCGTATGCCCTTCGGTTTGGCCAATTCCCCAGCAATTTTCCAGCGTCTTATGGACAAGATATTTTCTTCGTTACGTCATGATAAGGTGCTTCCATTTATAGATGATCTGTTGCTACCTACCAAAACTGAACAGGAAGGCCTCCATCTGCTTCGGGTAGTTTTGGAAATAATAAGGGACGCAAAATTGACGTTAAACCTTGATAAGTGTTTTTTCTTGCAAAAAAAAATAGATTACCTCGGTTACGAGATCAGCGAGAAAGGTATTAGGCCTGGTAGTAAGAAAATCGATGCTGTGGTCAACTATAAAGAACCTAAGAATGTACACGAACTTAGGATGTATCTAGGTCTGACTAGTTATTTCAGGAAATTTGTTAAAGATTATGCGTCTGTCACGTATGCTCTGTACGGGTTGCTAAAAAAGAATGCAACATGGGTTTGGGATCCAGCACAGCAGAGAGCTTTTGATCAACTGAAGAAGATTTTGACGACTCGACCGATACTCTCATTATTTTGTAGGAAAGGTGACATAGAAGTTCATACTGACGCAAGCAGTAAAGGTGTAGCTGGCATTCTATTACAGGATCAGGATGGTGGTATGAAACCCATTGCGTATTTCAGCCGAAAAACAAGCAAAGAAGAAGCTATGTATCATTCCTACGAATTGGAAACATTGGCTGTAGTGGAATCGTTGAGGAGATTTAGAATTTACTTAGCAGGTAATTATTTTAAGGTGGTGACAGACTGTGCAGCCGTTCGAGACACTTTCTTGAAAAAGGATCTACTACCTCGAATAGCAAGGTGGTGGTTATCTATTCAGGAGTACGACATGGAAGTCATTCATAGGCCAGGTAAGTCTCATGGGCACGTGGATGCGCTGAGCCGATTTCCGGTAGACCCTCCCTTAGTAGTAGATATCAACGTGATTGACGTATTCGATTGGTTAGTATGTCTTCAAGATCAAGATGAGAGGATTCGCATAATTCGAACAAAATTAGAATCTGGGGATAACGATCCAGATATACAGAAAAATTACAAGCTGAAAGATGGTCGAGTATACAAGCTCGTTAAGGATGGAGAACAGCGGTTAGTAGTCCCTAAATATGGAAGGTGGAATGTCATGAGGAAGTATCATGACTGCATCGGACATCCAGGCCTGAAGCGGTGTGAGGAAATTATCAAAGGTAACTTTTGGTTTCCAGGAATGACACGTTTCATACGAAAATATGTCAACTCATGTTTAGACTGTCTTTACAAGAGGGGACAGTACGGAAGACTTGAAGGTGAGTTACACCCCATTGAAAAAGTTCCGGAACCAATGCACACTCTGCACATTGACCATCTCGGTCCTTTCTGCAAAAGTCGAGCAGGCAACAGTTTTGTACTAATGGTGGTCGATGCCTTCACGAAATTTACATGGGCGGTACCAGTTAAAACTACAAAGACTCGAGAGGTAATAAAATCTTTAAATGACATTTTTGTTTATTTGGTTATCCAAAGAGAATTATATCCGACAGCGGTACGAGTTTCAAAAGTAAACATTTCAAACAGTTTTGTTTGGATAATCAAATAAAACACATAATCAATGCTGTAGCATGTCCACGCGCAAATGGACAAGTGGAGAGGTATAATCGTACATTACTAGATTCACTCAATACAAGCGTGGAAGATGAAAAGGATTGGGATACTCGGATCGCAAACATCACCTGGGGAATGAATAATTTACTAAACGGTTCGACTGGATTTACACCATACAGGCTCATGTTTTCAGCGACTCGCAGCAGGTATCAAGGTATGGGAGATAACATCGTGGATAACGAGGCGACAGCTGCACGCACTAGGACCGAAGCTACAGCGAACCTAAACCGGACGGCAGAGAAAATGCGTAAATATTTTAATGCAAAGCGTAAACCTCCAACAAAATACAAGGTAAACGATTTAGTATTATGGAAAGGAGCTGCTGACCGAAATGTGAACGTTCGACGAAAACTGAAGGAAAAGTACAGCGGGCCTTATAAGGTAACGAAGGTAGCAGGTAATGATAGGTACATGATTACTTCGCTGAAAGGTGTGAAAGGGTATAAGCGATTCAGAGCTCTTGTGTCGTCGGACTCGTTAAAACCTTTTCAGAGGGAGGATGATTCGGGCGCTAGTTCAAATGATACAGAAGTGGACAGCACGGAGGAATTAATCGACTTGCTTGAAGGATGAACTTTAATGAATTCCAGGAAAAATCAGGTTAATACTAATTTTGATGAGTGGAATAATGTAATGGTACAAATAATTTGGATTGTGATCGGAACTATTATGTTAATTGAATGGTTTAAAATTGGAGTTACTGACGGAAATGTTTTGAAAGCGATTGTGAAATGTTATGGGTTGGAAAATTATGGTATTTTCACTGATGTAAATCTATGGGTATTTTTGGAAACTGGTTTTGGTAAACAAGTAGATACTTATCTTTTTACTTTTGGAATGATTTGACTTGATGATTGATAATGATTCATTTAAAGGACATAGCTATGATGTGCTTTTTATTATGTATGGACCAAATATTGTTTTACGGTTCATAGAATTGAGTTTTCTTTTCTTTTTTTAGGACTGGGTTTGCTATTTTTGAACAATTACATATAGTCTTTTGTTCTCTTCCTTTGCAGAGTCGCAAAGGCGTCAGGATGGACGAGTGTGAATATTCCGCACACTAGGCGCTAGATGGCGAGACGGACCGCATAGAAACACTTAGCGGTTGTCATCACGCAACAGCTGTCGCCAAGCAAAGGTGCTGCTATCGGTGGATGTTTGCGGTACTAACGTCGGGCGTCGACCAATAGGGAGACGCCATCAGCCCGCCATCACCGCGAACCAATCAGGACTGAAGATTTGAAAGAATAAAGAATAACGAAGTGTTTTGGGTTTTGCCGGGAGGATTTTGAGGCAGTTGATTTTTATTTCTTCTTCTGGGTGCATTGAAAAATATATCTAAGTAAATATAATTTGTGTAAGATATTCTGATTAAGAAGCTAAGTATTACCTTATTTCCTATATGTTCTCGGTTTACTCATTTAAATATAATATTCGCTGTTATGAGCAATTTGTGTTTTATTTCTTGGGGATAGCTTTGTCATAACTTACTGGAGTTTTATTTGAATAGGAGGTGATTAGATTCCATTGTTATATGAGGTTCCAATAACTTGATCTTAATTACTTATACTTGTGAACATGCTAAAAGGACGTATCTCGACGTACTGCTATCGTTGCTTATTTAATATGTTTGTTCTAATAGGTGTAACAGTAGTTATTAATAATATTTAATAACCGTAAACGAACTACTCTTTTCAAAAAAATTATTCGTTTGACGTCATGGGACTGTCAAGCATAGACGACTGTGGTGTTCCCGGCACATACAATACAACAGTGTGATAGAGATGGGCATTAGGTACAGTCATTACAATTAATCGATAATCAACTAACACTCGACTTTTATAGAGCGCATAGTTCAGTATTATAAAATTTTCTTGATTTCTCAAACATAAAAGTTCAGTATGAAATTAATGTAAATTAAATATAACGTAGGTTGCCGTCGAGGTCGATATTCTTGTTATATTGACTGCTACCTGCATCACTACGTGTCCTGTTAAGGTGACTGTGGCGTCGAGTGCACTTTGTTGTTACTAAAAATTAAATCTAACAAAAGCAGTTCACTTTAAATAAATTAAGAAGAGTCAAGGTACATAATTAAGAAGGGAAATAAACAAAACAATGCTGTTTTATGACATTCAATTTATTTACGTATAAAATTCTGTCACGCGACCATGGCGTGCTGGGCACATTTTGGTTTGTCGTCTATACACGACTGTGGCGGTCAAAGGGTTAAGTGACGATTTTTTGGGTTTTCAAAAATACATAAAAATTGTATTTTCTCGAATCACATCAATTTTTGCCTAGGGTTTACCGGTGCGTTGTGTTCCACGCGCGCCTCAAAGAGATGTCAGCAAGTGAAGGGGTCCGATGAGACCATTGCCTGCCGGGGTTGCGGGAAAGTCCGAAAGAACCGATACCGTGGCCCCCTGGCATTGCACAAGCAACAGAAGGAACACGGGTGGGTTTTAGTCAGAAAGAGTCTTACACGCCCTCCCGTTCCACCCAAAGCGGGAGAAGTCATTTGATGATTTCCTACCCCAAAAAAAAAAAGGGCTGCTAATTGTTGCAAATGGAAATTTTACTATCATGTCCTAGAAGGAATAGTTCAAATTACAAGTCACCCTGTAGTAGTAGTAGGTACTGTGTAGTAGAACAAATGTCAAAAATATAATTGGTTTGGTTGGTAAATTATATTGCCTTCCTTCTTGAGAACAGATACACTTATGAAACATGAAATCAGATATTATTGGCGATCTGGCCATAGTTAATATATTTACGCTCGTGATTGTACATGTTTAAATACACGCAAACTTAGCGGAGTTCTATGACTTTACCTCCAGTATAGGTTGCCATTTGAGTACGGATGAAGACAGAAACACCATGCCCATCCGACTGACAGTGGCGGGCGAGGCGTTGTCCACGTTGTCCGGCTCGAACACCAGCTTACTGTTCTGTGCCATCGGGATGCGGTCACCGTTGGCCAGCGTCAGTGTCTTGTTGTCATCTAGCACTGAATTTAAATTCTCTATCCACACGGCGTCCACCGGACCATCTGGCAAATACAAAATGCTTTGCAGATATTTTGTCCAAATCGCTTGTAGGTTTCAAAACACATTCTCTTAGATTCCATATTCACCTAGGACGATCCAAGTTGTATCAGATTTCTTAACCTTCAGAGCTCTTCGCCACAGAGTAGAGAATATCCCATCAGTCCAGTCATTTGTTGCTACGTCTAAACGCCCAAACATTTGGGGCGCAGTGATTGCCTAAAATATATATTTTTTTAAATATGAAATTATAACAGAACGTTGATGAAGATTAAAAGGCAACTTGTTAATACAAAACACTAGCGACCTGACCATGCTTCGCACGGATGACTGGTTAAGTTAGTGGAATGTCGTTTCTCTTTTTATTTATTTTTATTTTGAACTGCCTCGTTGGTCTAGTGGTCGCAAGTGCTACTGCTGAGCATGAGGTCTTGGGTTCGATTCCCGGGTCGGGCAAAGTGTTATTGGGTTTTTCTATCTGGAATTTCTCAGTAGCAGCCCGGAGTCTGAACTTGTGCCCGGTTGATGGCAATAGGCTCGCCCCCTATCACATGGGACTTAAACATAACTGGCGAAATGTGGGTGTACCTACTACAGGTACACCTCTGCACAACCCTTCGGGGAAACAAGGCGTGATGTTATGTTATGTTGTTTTGATTTTATATTTTTTTTTATTACTCCAACAGCTGTATTTATTGTTTATTTTCACAGTAATATAATCATATCAAAATATAAGACCTTAGGATTCATTCTCGCTTCCCTGTGTGGTTTCCCAAGTTCAGTGAGCGCCGCCATAAGCGCGTGTATACAGGTGGTCTTGCCCGAGCCAGTCGGGCCCATCGTCATCAAGCCGTGCCTCACCAGCGATGTCTCAAACAACTGTATGATCTTCAAGTTCCAATCCGGGTGGTTGACAAGGCGCATGCGTTCTGCCACTAATACAATAGCGCGTTGCATATCCCTATATACAAAAAAACAAATCGGGTTACCTAACAGCGATAGCAAAGCTAGAATCCCTGAAACCTACATAGGATACCTGACCTACCTTCGGTTTTGTTTCTACCTACCTAAGTCTTAAGTTAGTGTTTAAAGACTCGCCAGACCCCACAGTCAAACCACTACTACGGTTTTGTGGGGCGCTTATCACTGAACTTATAAATAAATAAAATAAATAATGTACAAAGTCTACAATGTATAAAGTACCGATAGTCGTGACAGCCAATGGCATAATAGCCAAGAGCCTCGACCAATATCTGAGGAGGCTCTCGTTAGGCAGCTGGATCAAGGGCTTGATCCAGAAAGCGATACTCCTGGACACGGCGCGTATCGATAGGAGATTCCTCTCTCAGGAGCCCTGACCACCGGTAGCTTGGACCATATTCCCGATAGCGGTGGGCTACTATTTTTTATATTTTAAATGTTTATGTTTTTTTTTGTTTTTATACAAATATTTAAAAATATATGTAAATTATATGTAGAAGTATATATTAAATAAAGGAAATAAATAATAATCATCTGACTAGCTTTTCCCCAACTATATTTGCCCAACTATATATATACTTTTATAAATATAAGATGGGTGGCTTGTATCTTAACCGGATGCAGCAGAACACCTGATCTCCACAAATGAAATGAAATGAAATTGTTTATTCTGTAAATAGGATATTGGAATCACTTTTACAAGTCATCTTAAAAAAATAACCCGTTACTGTGTAATACGATACCGATCCGTAACGACTATACGAGATCCACGAATTACAGCCGGGACCAATGGCTTAACATGCTTTCCGAGGCACGGAGGGGTCTTGGTATGTAATGATAGTCTCCCATGCATGGACCAACCGCGGCAAGCGTAGCTTAACCTGATCAATCAACCCAAATGAGTCTTAAGGTAACCGAAATATTCACCAATATGCACATAGATGAATATTTCGGTTACCTTAAGACTCATTCGCTGCCACGAAAATATGGAAGAATGCAAAGATAACCTGATTAGTCTTAGCGGAAAATTTAAATCTATGGAAGCTATCAGTTATCAGCAGTATTCAAAACAAACATACAATTGCCTCTATATCTTATACTGAGGGGCGGGAAGCGACGAAGACGAATACCATAAGGCGTCATAAAAATCCTAAAAATTCGCAAAATACGCAGTCTCAAAAAATTTGCAGTCAAAGTATAAAAGTGAGACGCGGGCAGATTTCTTATCAGACAAGGGCCAAATCGTCACTAGTAACCATCCTACTATTAGAGACTCGGCCCTCGTATTTTCAGCTCACCCAACCGATGAACCACAAAATCAATAATGACGATCCTGTTAACGTCGACTCGGAGCCACCTAGGGATTTGGACCTTACCAACTCGTCGGTGGTCGCAGCCCCAGTCATAACTGTCTCTCCATCGGATCATTCAGCAGCAGTGGATACTTCCCTAGACTCTGCCCACTATAAAAGCAAGAATCAGTATTCCATGAGGGAACTGATGGTGAGAACCGCTGACGGTACGCAGATTTGTGCTGCTCCTACTGATGGACTGCCTAGCCATAAAAAACAACAAAATTCTATTCGTTGTACTGCTGGGCCTAATATTATGCCTAAGATTACTTCTCTTAAGGGTGGATGATGAAACCAAAAGTATACACTTGTGGAAGATGGAGAAGAAATTGCAGTATATCTACAACAACTGTACCCTCATGTGAAATGTGTCGTAGATGAAATAAAAACAAAAGGGGATTATAGGTCTTACAAACTGGTGGTACTGATAGACGATAGCATTCTCTCGCCGGAGATTTGCCCAGAAAATGCTCGGATTAAGCCGTGGATTGCCTTTCGTCCTATTCGCACCAATGAACAGTACACTGGACTGACTGGAATTTCAGTAAAAGCGAATTTCTCTTACTTTATGAACATATTTCACAGACTGACTGGAGCTATGTCACTAGTGCCACGGATGTACAGTCAGCCACTAGTGAGTTTTACAGAATGCTTTATAAAATATTCGATATCTGCGTACCAAAAAAAAAAGAGAGCAACATCTAATAGAAAACGCTATCCTGTTTGGTTCTCCTCAGATATTATTAGAGATTTGAATTATAAAATTAAGCTTCACAGACAATGGAAACATTACGCTGACCCTAATGTGTATTTTGCTTTTAGTAGTATTCGATCTGAGCTAAAGGAACGTATTGATTGTGCATACAAAATTTACACGGCATCAATCGAAAATCGCATTAGAAGTAACCCACTTCAGTTCTGGCAGTACATCAAAGTATTCAAGGTGGCTTTGAGCCCACAATAAGTTACAAAAACAAAACCTTCACTGGCAGCGACGCAGCCAATGCCTTTTCAGAGTATTTTTCTAGTGTCTTTTTGCCACAAAACCCTAAGTTGGATGCTGATAATACATTACCTGTTGCAGCTAAAACTGACGGGGGCTACATATACATTGAAAATTTCACTATATCTCAGGTTAAGGACGGAATTCGTAAACTAAAACCGCGAAGCTCACTTGGCCCTGACAAAGTTCCACCATATATTTTAATAGGCTGTGCTCTTCCACTCACCTATATAATGAACTTAGCAATTTCGAAGTGGCATATATCCCGACCAATGGAAGGTGTCTCGAGTTAAACCGATACCGAAAACCAATAATAAGTCCTCAGTTGAGGAACATCGTTCTATTGCCATTTTGCCGTGTCCGGCCAAGGTGTTTGAAACAATTGCGCATAGGGAAATTTATCACCAAATAAAATCCCAATTATGTGATGGCAACAACATGGCTTCCAACCAGGTCACTCAGTCGAAAAAAAATTATAGTCATTTGTCGATTGCGTCTCGAGGGGTCTGGATGGGGGGCATGAAGTGGATGTTCTCTATTTTGATTTCAGAAAGGCATTCAATGCAGTGAACAGTGACATTTTCCTGAGCAAATTACAAGCCATGAGATTCACACCATAGCTACTGCGTTTTTTCGCGAATTATCTCTTGAACCGGAAACAATTTGTTGCTTATGGGTGCTTTCTTTTGGGTTCTTACCACAGGCGATCTGGGGTGAGTCAAGGATCAGTTCTTGGCCCATGAATTTTTCTTTTAATGATCAATGATCTCGTCAGTGTGGTACAACATGCTAAATGTCTGCTATATGCGGACGATTAAAGTTAGTACTCAAAATTACCGAGAATTGCACTCGTGATGATCTTCAGAGCGACATTGACCGAGTCTTACAGTAGAGTCTAACTAATAAATTGTATTTTAACACTAGTAAGTGTTATGTTATGACGTTCAGCCGGAAATCACGACCTAGTGAATCCGTATACACATTGGGTGATACAGTCGTAACTCACGTATTTAACAGCCGTGCTCTTGGTGAGACTTTTTACTATCACCTGACATTTCACGAGCACATCTCCTTAGTGGCCGCCGAGTCATACAGACGACTGGGCTTTGTCTTGCGTAATGCACGTGACTTCCGTAACCCTAGCGTCATCAAAATATTGTATAATTCCCTTGTTAGAAGTAAATTAGAATTTGCATATGAATCAACATACACTCTAGTAATCGAACAAGTTCAAAAGGCCTTCCTGCGCTACTTGTATAAGAGAAACCACAAGTACTTTACATTTATGTACCCCACGGATTTTTTACTAGGTATTCTAGGATATAACTCCTTAGCTGTCCGGCGGTCTCGAACGCAGATCATCACTGCTCTGAAAATTATACGGAATGTAATTGACTCCCCAGAATTGCACAACATACTATGCACATTTTATGTCCCTGACAATTATCTACGCCACCGGTCTAACCACCGGCACAGACTATTCACGACTGCACAGTGCCGCATGGTATCCCGTGCGCATTCCCCGCTGTTTCGCATGAGCAGCGCCATCAATGCCAATTTTTGACCTACCCGATTGTGACGTGTTGACCGACAGATTCAACCAAATCATATTATTGTGCTCGAGATTTTGCGAAAGACATTGTATATGAATAATTGCATGTCCAATAATAATAAATGTAAATGTATGTTTAATGTGTGTAATAATTTGACGAAATGTTTTTTTAAATTTTATTTAATATTAACGCTGTACCTACCTATCCAGATGAAATTGTAATTTATATAACAGTTATGAAATTAATTAATTACTGTTACTGGTGTATGACCGTTGTAATTTAAAATAATTAATAAATAAACTCGTGCGGCTGTTATTACTTAGCCACAAGCCCCTTCACTTTCGGTTTTGTCTGAATGGTAAATAAATGCCGCCCCTAAGGGACACGGGAAGAGGAAGATGATGACGATGATGACAAATATCAAGTTGTGGTACCTTTGAACAGTTTGAGTTATTTTCATGCCGGGGAACAAATCTTCAATCAATGAAATAAACAAAGGCTCGTCTTCGTCTACTAATTTAGACACGTTCATTTCCCTGCAAAGTAATAGCATTATTGCAGAATACTGTTTGGATACATTTAGTAAGCTATTGTTATAATCACTCACTTCAGTACTCTCATCATGATGTTCTCCTCAGTATTATCCGGGTTCGCCCGTTTCTGCGCGCCCATAGTTCGCAGCACGGACAAAATGTTCCGCAACCCAAAGTCATAGTGCACCTGCTTCGACAGCTGCTCCTCGCACAGTTTGTACAACGTAAAGAACTTGCGAGCTGCAATGTTATTGATCGATTAAACCTACAGCTGCCAACAACGTTGAAGTGCAAGTACTACGATTTCTGAAGGGCTGGTTAGAATGGCCATATGTAGGTGAGCTGAAGACGCGACATAGAGATTATCTGAGACTCGCGATAGTGAAACTTGAAAACTTACAAAAACCAGTACGAGAGACATACCTAACACGATGTTATCCTTAAAGCCACAGCTAGCCAACTTGACTCGGATAATAATCTGTCTGTCCGGGACCATCATCGCGACAGAGCGGAATTGAATCTTCAAATTTTCAGGCAGCTCTTGACGTCCAGCATAGCCAGGGTTCATGGTGATGATGAAGGCAAACTCCCGATTCAAACTTACTGTGTCACCGTCGCTACCAAAGCAACATAGCAGTTTTAATGATTTTTTTCCGTAATGTGTGTAAGGAAGGACACATTTCACTATTTGTAGAAAATACTTTTATAAAAAAAAACCAGCCGAGTGCGTGCCAGACCAAGCACAATGAAGGGTTCCGTAGTTGGGATGAAGTTATCCCAAGAACAAACTTAACATATGTTGAAATAGATGTTCTCCCATACATTCCAACTGCAAATGTAAGTTTTTACGTACAATATTGAGAGACTTATCATATTATTTTTAAGACCATAGAACTTTTTATAAGTTTTCCTGTGATCTATGATTAAAGAACCATTCTCTGTATTTTTTTCAAAATATTAGGGTCAGTTGTTTCGGAGATAGGGTGAGGGAGAATGGTAAATTTTCATCTATTTTCTTAGAAATATTTTTTTTTATTTAAAAAAATTAGAGATCCTCACAGGCCCTTTCTTCCATTTGATATGTCACACGGTACAGTTTGCAACTTTTTTTAAATTTTCCATTTTGCCCCTGAAATGTCCGTAAATAAATGAATTTTGAATCATCATCATCATCATCAGCCTATAACGTTCCCACTGCAGGGACACGGCCTCCTCTCAATGAGAGGGAGTGGGCTATAATCCACCACGCGTGCCCAGTGCGGATTGGTAGATGACACATGTCTTCGAATTTTTGGTTCTAGGACATGCCGAATTTTGAATAAGGGGTCCTTATTCAAAATTCATTCATTTACGTTACACGTTCGTGTTTGGGTCACAGAAATTCATATGTGTACCAAATTTCAACTAAATTTGTCCTGTAGATTCGAAGCAAATTGGCTGTGACAGACAGCCAGCCAGCCAGCCAAAAAGACAGACAGACACACGAGTGATCCTAAAAGGGTTCCGTTTTTTTTATTCGGACGTACGGAACCCTAAACACATCTATGTTTACAAATGTTTCGATGTTTTCTACTTATGTCAAGTCATCGGTGTAGCCACGCTTGTACCTAAATATGAAGGATTCCTTCCTCTCCCTCCTAGCGGTGAGACAGATGTAGATCTGCTGCGCGGCCACTGACAGCACGGGCAGTTCGATGCGGTTGAATTCATCGAAGCAGCCCCACGTGCCTGACTGAGCCAAGCCTTTGTAGATGCGACCCAAGCCTGACGAACAACATATTGATTAAGCTCCTCGCATACAAAATAGTGTGATACGAACTACTTACAAACAAGCGCAATGAGTAGCTCTACCTCTGAAGTCCATCTGGTCGGAACAGTTGAACACGATGACGAGCTTGCCGAGGGTGCGGCCCATGTCTTTGGTGGTCTCGGTCTTGCCGGTTCCGGCGGGGCCAGCAGGCGCGCCGCCCATGCACATTCCGATGGCCTGTGATAATGTGATGTAGCAACGATCCGTCAGCGGCGTGATCACAAGCCGTTCCGTTATACCCAGATATTCATTCTGTGCACAATTTTTTATTTCTCAAAACTACGTCCTTACGATCTTGTATTTTCACATTTTTCACTGAGCGATAGCGTTCAAACAAGCTTCTTAATAATAAAAAAACTTTACTTAACCACCTGATATATAAAGTCGACATCTGTTATAGACACCAAACATTCATCAGTATCCTCGATATAATAAAAACGGGCTTGCTTTTGCCATTCGAAGTCTCCAGTCGTTTTAATTCTCATCCTCACAAGATCATCAAAAATATCTCTAAAAACACCATTAAAAATTTCTTTGTATTTGATTGAAGTTTCAAGATTTACTTTTATCCCAAGATCCGTAGAGGAACGAACGACCTTCACCCGTCTGTTTAATGAATGATAAGTATTTTTTATCAAAGGAGATTGCCCACGGCACTATGGACAAATATACTGAAATCAACATTCTTTATCAAATCATCTTTAAAATACTCGATGACATGTCTAAATACTTGCTCAAAAAAATCAACACAAACTACAACGATATTTTCGAGACATTTACAAAAATAATTACTATATATAGGTTAGGCTCGACCACAGAATGAATCGAAAAAAGCTATACCTGCCTTGGTTTATGCTTTATGTCTTTGAAGTACATTTGTGTAAAATCTGTAGCGGTTTAGCTATGTCCAGTCGCTAGTTACTGGTGACCACCTGTGACCACCTCACCAAATCTTACTTGATTTCGATTTTGAGCTTCGTGCAAAATATTATTCCCGCGTTTCATTAAAATGCAAAGCATGGCAGCAATCATAACTTGATAGTCAATTGCTCAGTGTTATATCTAGATCCTACTCAAATCATGGATTGTATCATGCAAATTAAATGGTCTATGTAAGTAGTAGGAAGGGATGGAAAACAGCTACACTAGGTACAATAAATGAAATAATTATTATATAAGGAGCGTTAATCTCAAAGAGCAGTTGAAACATCGCTCCACAGTCGCACTCGCCATATTCAATATATTACAACACAAAAAGTTCTGTCTTTAGGCAACATAAACGGTGCAGGGGCGTTAAAAGTATGTTTATTGGATATCAGAGTAACGTAGGAACTAAAAAAATGCACACACAACGTACCAAAACCAGCAGAAAAAACATACTGGTTGACAATGTTGGCACATTTCAAAAATATGACAGACGGGCTAATAAATGTCCAATAAGGTTGTAACGGGAATAATGTTGTAACATTCTAATAAATTCGATTTACTAAAGGAAGAGAAAAGCAAAAATATCGGTAGGCAACAGAAAATAAAATAAAAATCATATCTCGTTTTAGAGGTTATTACAGATTAAAATCCTTGTTGTTTTTAATCAACGAGGGTGTAATAGTAATAATAGACGTTTGAAAGTATTCCTATATAAAAAATAAATAAAAATAAAGCTATTAACCATACCAACCAAATATATCTCACCGCACACTATTGTCTCGTCACATTTACTATGAATATAAGTTAATTATACAAATGTACCTAATACCTAATATTTAGTTATGTGGGGTTATAGAAGCTGATTTATTTATTTTACCTTGTGATTTTACCTTGTATCGATATTTTAAAAATATTGTATACACCTTTTTTATTAATAAATAAACAGTTATTTAACTTGATACGCATTAATAGATTGAACAATCAGTACAGAATTAATATCATTTTTATGCAGGTAAGTGCGCACATTACACCCTATAGAAGAAATGGACACCCCTAGTATTGACATGTGATACTAAAAATGACGTACTTCTTAGTCGGAAGCTTAAAAGTATAATTATTATAAAAAAAAAACCATTATTAATAATAATTAAGCCTTATTTAAAAAAAAAAAATATTTTAGATCGACTTTTTGAGACACGAGACATTTCTGTAGTACTGTTTCTGGGCAATCTCCTTTAGTATGTTAAAAAATATATCGCAAACGGGATGGCAAAAAAAAACCTGGCCAGACTACGATTAATCAAAATTTTTAAAATGACTACTTATTTTTTAAATTGCACTCTTTCGTTTAACGATTAATTCGGTTTAGTAACAAATTTTTCTCTTAAAAACCGACCTAGTGCGTGTCGGACGACGCACAATGAAGGGTTCCAAAGTTATCCCTAGAACAAACTTAACATTGTAGTTGAAAAACATGTTCTCCCATACATTCCAACTGCAAATGTAAGTTTGTACACACAATATTGAGAGATTTACCATGTTATTTTAAGACCATAGACTTCTTATTGATTTTCCTGTAATCTATGAGTAAAGAATCATTCTCTGCATTTTTTTTTTAATTTTATTCTCAGTAGTTTCGGAGATCTGGAGTAATGGTAAATTTTCATAAATTTTCTTTCAATTGGTGTATAATATCTTGCAATGATATAACAGAAATCTTTTTAGTTTTTTTTTATTAATCACAGTCTGGCCAGGAATTATTTAGCCAACCCACTCGCGATATATTTTCTCACATACAAAATTTTATTAAAAATACTTTTCATCCATTAAACAGATTGGTGAAGGTCCTATCTCTGCGTATCCTCTACTATTTGTAAATACAATAATTCAATCCCGGTTTATCTTTATTCAGAACAAGTTCGGAAGGTGACGTGATCCCTTTAAAAAACAATCTTTTATATAATATTAGCTGCTCCGACAGACTTTGCCCTGTCCAAATTTCAATTCCCATAGAAAAAACCACTTTCAGTTTTTCCCGAAATTCCAATATTCCGGACAACTTATCTATTTTAAAACAAAAAATAGCCAAATCACCCGTCTAAATGATGCGCTTATAACAAGAAACAGCATTTGATTTTTATTTAAGAGTATGTATAGATTTGAATAGGTAACTAGCCTTTGATGCACATGGATAGTGATCATAGTCTCAATTTGCGTTCTATCAAGAGGCACCAGATCCCTGACCGTTTGATCAATGAGACCGTTCAATAAATCAAGATTTTTCTGATTAGTGATTCTCATAATGTATTTATCCGCTCTAGCTTTCTTTAGAGCATACTCTGCCTCGCTTGTCCATAAAATTTGCATTCCCAACAAACCAGCCTAGAAAAAACACTAATGATAAATAAAACAGTGTATGTTGATGTTGTTAGTTCGTAAACCCTGGCGCCCTGCCGGGGTTGCGGGAATGTCCGAAAGGGATACCGTGGCCCCCTGGCATTGCACAGTCAACAGAAGGAACACGGGTGGGTTTTAGTCAGTAAGATTCTGAGTATGAGTATGATTACCCACCCCAAAAAAAAAAAAAACCCTGGCGTTTCAAAATTTGTCAAAGATGTATACATCGATGCATGCTAAACTCAATTTTGAGGAGCTCAATGGCCCGACAAAAATTACAGACAGGATATTATTAATATTGATCCTTGAATATCATTGCTTATTGCCATGCAGATACGACACAAAGCGACTTCATTCTATTAATACGCTTACCTGACCAGGAAAATTCCAAAATCCGACCAAAAATTCAAACTCCGGGTCTCCTGCCATTGTTTGCGCAATGCTTGCTATTATATTTTTGACGGTAGTTAACATTGCATCCAGGAGATCATTCAACCAGATCTGTAAAAGTATTTTAAACTTGTTATCTATGTTGATTAGCCATTATGTTGGTATAACACTGTCAACGTTGTGTTTGAGTCAACGAAATAGTTTCTTGTGTAGTAAAATTATGAACTTCTATTTTACTAAGACAAACAATAATAGTAGATTGTTTGCCTAGGGAGCAAAGAACTAATTTTAAGGCAAGAGTGTTTTTTTGAATACAGAGCGGAGCAAAGGATTCTAGAGTAGAGAATCCTTCGCTCTTTCGCGAGAAGGATTCTGAAGTAGAATCCTGAACGCAGCGAGGGATGCAAAGTACGTCACTCGAGCTTAAAATAGTGTTGCTCTCCCGAGGTTAACACTACTTTTATCACCCTCTATGAGACAAAAAAACGTGTGCGGTCCGACCCTCATCTCTCACGTATAATTTAAAACGAAAACATAATTTTTGCAGCAGCCATCTTGGATTTACATTTTATCCTCTGTATTGATTTAGCACCCTCGAAAACTATAAAAAACTATTCCTGAATGATGAAAAATTTGAAAATTTTCGCAGCTACCTCATTTTCTAGTTTTTCGTCATGGGTGTCGTTTGAAAAAATTCTTTTGGTTTTAAATCATACGTGAGAGATGAGGTCGGACCGTTATTGGTCCTTACATAACTTGTTTTAATAATAGGCTTTCTGGCGGCTTAGAGTCGACGACGAAAAAAAAAACCGCGAGCCCATGACACCCGCAAGACATTGGAATTGCTGACGTAAATGTATAGGATTTCATATATTTTGGCGTTTACGTCTGATAAGAATAGAAACAATATTTCAAAGTATTTTTGATGAAAACAATTTTTTTTTAAATAGACAGTAGAGGTGTCTTATTTTTAGATGTAATTTAATTTAAGATAATAGTACATCTTGAACATAGGAACATTTGGCAAGGACATTCGAATTAATCATTCGAATTAGTCAATTTCGATTTAGTTGTGTCAATTTATTTTTTAAATTTAGAGATTTTTTACTACAGAATAGCGTTAAGATTCTCATAGCCAAAAGTAAGGAATTTTAGTGATAGTTTAGTTAGTTTAGTCCGGTGTACAAGAGAATCGGCACCAATGCTGCGAATAATAATTAAATAAATGTTATTTTGATTTTTTTTGTCTGGTTTACACCACATACATACTTATGTGGTATAAACCAGACAAAAAAAATTAAAGACAAACCCCGAAATGTAAGGCAGGGCTGTAGGGGGAGATCCCTACAGCCCGGCCTTACATTTCGGGAGAACAGGCGCAATGTTGTGTGTTGTGTTTGTATATTTATCTGAATGGGTAAAGGTATAGTAGGTTAGGTACGAGTACGTTAACGTCACCATAAATACATAGTTATAATCACCTCAACGCCTCCCACGCACACTACCGGAATTTCAAGAGGTATAGTCTCTCCATTACTAGAGTTCATTTTAACAATTCTGTCCTTTTCGTCGAAATCGACTGTATACATCGCGTCGAAAATACTCGGCAAGTGGCCCTAAAAACATTTTCGCATTATCATCATCATCATTTCAGCCATGAGACGTCCACTGCTGAACAAAGGCCTCCCCCAGTGATTTCCAAATTGGCCGATTGGAAGCGACCTGTATCCAGCAGCTTCCTGCGACCTTTATTAGGTCGTCTGTCCACCTTGTGGGTGGACGTCCTACGCTGCGCTTGCCGGTACGTGGCCTCCATTCCGCATTTCGCATTATACACTAACCAAATAGCAGAAAATCTACAGTCCCACCATGCCATCTGGCTCGGTGACGGCGCGCGGGGCTATCAGTGAACAGAAAGTGACAGAACTTCGTCAGTTTTTACAGTGGATTCATTAGTTCCACTTTCAGACACATGCTTAGTATTGTGGTGTTTGTATTACATATAAAAACAAGAATACTTATGGCGTTCAGGATAAATACCTATACCTATTGCCACAAGCTTATCTGACACGCATAGTTATTCACAACCAGACGACAGGCTTCCGAGACAAAAATGTTTATTTTTCGCGGTTTTTTTTTTTAGTGGCAATAGGTATAGATATTTATCCTAAACGCCATAAGTATTTTATTGTTTTGTGTAATACAAATAACACAATACATATGAAATATCAAAAGTATTTTCTAAATAAATATCATACGTTTCTTAACTATGTTCCCCCCGCCACCGCCGAGGCCGGAGGTTGTTCGTTAATCGCTCCGTACAAATAATTTTTAAAGTATCAGAAATGTCGGGCAAATCGTTGGAAATTACAATTGGCGAACTTACAAAAACTGTGCACTCACGGGGAGCTAGAATAGTTTCGCTCGAAAAGGTCGTTCTCGATCAAACACAATTAATAGAAAAACTTATTGGTGTTAGTGATGATTCGAGTTCAATGGCGATAACCAAAAAAATCGGAGCAAAAGTGGGTAGGAGCACTGTCAACACCGTGCAGCAGACCCAACGGCCAGTGCGCGATGCTCGCGTTCGGGCCGAGACGGCGCTTTCCGTGGGTGCTCGTAAAGCGAAGGGAGCGCGCAACGTATCGCCTGTCTTGCTCCCGGGCCGACTAGAAGCGATCGAGCCGAATGCGTCATCGTGCCTCAGCGGCCCCCCTACTTCGACTCCACCGCTGCCGTCGGAAATGTCACAACTTGACATCGTAAACACAACAGCGCCGCCGGTGAATCTTGCCCAGCCAAATGATAACAGCAATGATTCGGACTGGGTTGAAGTCAAACGGCAAAGATCACGCCGTGCACCTAATAATGTGACTCGTGGAACGGCTGCCCCGGGTTCGGCTATATGTGCATTAGCCGCGGCGGAGAGGAAATCGTATTTGCATTTGTACTATGTGCAAACTGGTACCACAGCTGATCAAGTGATTACTCATCTACGAAACATCTGTGTTGATGATAACTGTTCAGTGGAAGTATTAAAGTCGCGAGGTGATTACGCGTCATTTAAGTTAACTGTGCCATCAAAACATGTTGAGAATTATATGAAGCCCGAAAACTGGGCAGAAGATGTCCATATTAAACCATGGAGAAGTGGATTTCGAAAGTCACAGTAACATGAGGTTTAATAAAAAGCGGAAGACATACGATTTTTTTTACCAGAATGTCCGTGGTCTGCGATCAAAGCTGGATATTTGTAAAAAGGCCGTATTAGTTGAATCAGCTGATTTGTTTGCATTTACGGAGACTTTTCTGACTAGTAGCGTATGCGATGCTGAATTGTTTCCCCCGGGATATACAGTCTTGCGTCAGGACCGTGCTGGCAATGTTGGATGGGGTGGTGTACTGCTCGCGGTACGTAATCAGTATAAAGTGCAGCAAGTAGTCGATATTGACGGCTACTCGAGTGATATTGAGGTGGTGATTGGTATCATAACACTAAAGTTTAATAAAATTATATGTTGTGTCGTGTACATACCTCCTAGTTCGAGTGATAGCAAGTACATTGATACCTTTTGTGTGTTAGAGAATGTTGTTGCAAAATTCGATAAATTTGACGTGTTAATATTAGGCGATTTTAATTTAAATTCTTGTAGCGAAAATGTTATTATGCATTATAATTATTTGTTATCTTTTTGTAAACTAAAGCAACACAATTCCGTTTGCAATAAATTTGGTAGGATGTTAGATTTGGTGCTGAGCAATCTGGACGTTGAGACGATTGATGTAAGTGGTGACGCGGAGCCAGTGGTCCCGGCTGATGCCTATCACCCGCCACTATCAGTGAGTGTGCATAGTAAGTGTGCTGTGCAGACGCGGGGTCGCATGGCGCGTGCGCATCATTATCAGGTTTGTGAAGATGATACTAAGTTGACAGAATGGAATTTCCGTAAAGCTGATTTCAAATCTTTATATGGTGAGTTCTATTTAACAAAATGGGACGATATATTTTCAGTAGCAGATGTTAACGAAGCTGTCACATTATTTTACAGCAGGTTGCATGAAATTTTTGATAAACATGTACCAAAAAAATGTAAAATAAAACAAAATTCGAAATACCAGTACTACCAGTGTAACTATAAAAGATAAATATTTTCATTTAAAAAAATTCAAGCAGTTTAAATTAGAATTCAATCAGGAACTATACAAATTTTACAGACAGCGAGCTAAAGAGCTAATCGATCAGACGTATAACGAATATATTCGACGAACAGAGATGGATATAAAGAGGGATCCTAAAAGTTTTTGGAATTTTGTTAAAGGTCAGCAGGCTCCTAGACAAGCGTGCACTGAGTATGAATATGATGGACGGATCGTGGTTGGGGTAGATGCTGCAAATGCGTTTGCCAAATACTTCAGTTCGGTGTTTCTGCCGTATGACCCTGTTGTATCCTCAGCCAATGCTGAGCTGAAGGCAACAGAACCACTGTGCTCCTCGCGGATCGCTATAAATGTAGTGGACTCAGCCGACATATCAGTTGCAATTCGCCGCCTAAGAGCCCATTCATCTGCAGGGCCTGATGGAATTCCACCCTTCATTCTTAAGGACTGCTCGGAAATATTTAGAGAACCACTTCTATTTATCTATAACTTAGCCTTACAAACAGCTTCTTATCCTGCAGAGTGGAAAATTTCACGGGTTACCCCTGTACCCAAGGGTGGCGCCAGGTCAAAAGTGGACAATTACAGGCCTATTGCGGTTTTGTCAACCTTCGGCAAGGTCTTTGAGTCTATACTTAATCGGTACATCACCAGGCAGACCAAAACCCAACTAGCCGAGTGTCAGCATGGTTTTCGGGCCGGTAAATCCACTGTGACAAACCACATTAATTTTGTAGACTTTGCTGTCACCGAAATGGATAAAAATAAGCAAGTCGACGTGGCGTATTTTGACTTTAAAAAGGCGTTCGATCGTGTCCAAAATGACGTCCTACTTAAAAAATTATCCGCAAATTCCGCAATAGGATTTACCCCGAAATTGCTTCAACTCTTTTCCAGCTATTTCACTGACCGTTATCAGTATGTTCAAATCGCTGGACGTAAATCTACCCCTTATATAACTTCCTCTGGTGTAAGCCAGGGTAGTACCTTGGGGCCTACGCAGTTTATTGTAATGGCGAATGACCTGCCGAAGGTCGTCAGGACGGCGCGATGTCTCATGTTTGCGGATGACCTGAAAGTATTCTTGGGTATTAATAGCGAGCGTGATTGTGAGGCGCTACAGAGGGACATCGATATGGTGGTAAAATGGAGTAAAGCCAATCACTTAGAATTTAACACTTCTAAGTGTAAAACTATTTCTTTTACCCGTTTGCGTGCGCCCATTCAGCACAGCTACCATGTATCGGGTGTCCCTCTGGAGCGCGTCTACGAAATAAAAGATCTGGGACTGACCTTAGACGTGAATATGACCTTTAATCAGCACATTAATAATATATGTGGCAAGGCCTTCCAATCACTTGGTTTTGTTTTGAGACAGGCAAGTAGGTTTAAAGACAGGAATGTTATACTGACTCTTTATTATTCGTTTGTGCGTAGTAAACTGGAGTATAATGCGCTGGTATGGGATCCACACGAGCAAAAATATAAGCTCATGATAGAACGGATCCAACGAAAATTTGCTCGCTACCTATATAAAAAAATATATGGGTATTATCCCTATTTGTATCCGTCTCTGTTTGTTGTGGGAATGGTAGGTATTAACACGTTAGAACTGAGACGCAAGTGTGCACTTTTGATGCACTACTACTTATTGCTCAATAATAAGATCGATGACGCGAGTACTCTAGCTCGCTGTTCATTGTTTGCTCCGGACCGGCTGCGGCGGTCGCGCGCCTGTGCCTCGCGGTGCCTGTTCGCGGCTCCGCCTGTGCGTACCCATACTGCTCGATATGCCCCCACAACCCAGGCGATCAATCTGCTGAACGCCCTGATTGCTCAGGAGCCCGATGTTGACATATTTATGTATAGTGGTAAATTTATGTTAGATGTTTGTATTAAGTTTTTTACCTGAATGTGGTTGTTGGCTTGCTGCGCGCTTTGGTTTTTACTGTAAGTGCAGCAAGCAATTGTTATATAAATAAATAAATAAATAAACTAGCACAATAGTGTTAGTTACATTAATATTAAATATTCGTGAGAACTTCAGTATTCGAGTCTGTACTAGTGCTGATAGACGCTGTTTGATGCCGAGTTTTAGGAGGATGGAGACGTTTGTGTGGAATTCTGTCCATGAGATCACAAGCATTCTTCTCTAGCACCACATTTCTAGAGCTTCTATTTTTTTCCCCTCGTCTCAGCTGCGTACAAAAAAATATGGGGAATACAAGTGTACGGACGACGAGCCTAATCTTAGTGGCCTTAGTTATGATGCGATTCCTCATTGTCCATTGATCGATTTAGGTAGAAATCAATTATTTTCGCAAGTTTGGACAACAGAGTAAGGGTGACAAATCATGTAGGCCGCCATCCGATAAGGACCAGGCCTGGGTAAGAGATGTCAGCAGAAATGAAGAACCAAAGGACCGTTGCCTGCCGGGGTTGCGGGAAAGTCAGAAAGGGATACCGTGGCCCCTGGCAATGTACAGGCAACTGAAGGAACACGGGTGGGTTTTAGTCAGTAAGAGTCTGACACGCCCTCCCGCTCAGCCCAGAGCGGGAAAAGTTATTTGATGATTTCAAATCATTTTACATAGGTATCTACACCTCTTATGGCCATGAACCTGTTTCATTATGTCGTTTACAACAGTTTAATTTGGGAAAATAAATTATATGGAATCAAATAATATTATATTAATGTAACTAAAATACAGAACTAAATAAGTGCTTAAATAGAACATAAGTAGGTACGAAAAAATACGAGGGAACCTGTATTGTACGAGGATCCGAAGCCTGTCCGAGGATCTCCAGTAAAACTGGATCAGAGACGAAGAAGAACCTGGGGAAGATGAGTCGCTTGGTCTCCAAGTAACCGGTGAGCGACTTCTGGCAGGCCTCCAGCTGCTCAAATAAGTGAGGCAGGAGCTGCTTCAGCGTATCGTCCGAAGTGCATGTTTCCACACAGTTCACGATATCGCGCGCACGGTACATAATTTTCACATAAGTTTTGTCGATACCCTGCAAACGTTTAGTTTTTTTTATATTCCCCAACGAAAACGTGTTTGTGAAATTCATACAAATAACATACCGCAAATCGCTTAGCCTCCGCCGGCATTTGTTTGGCGATGTCGCCACCAACAAACACTGCCTCCAGATACATCCATAGGTTCTGAACTTGAAGCCACTTCTCTAAGATCTCGTAAGTAGTCACGAGTTTGTTTATCCACACCACTATGTCTTTTTTAAATGGCGTGTTATATCTAAAGCAAACGTTAGAACATTTTGAAGACAACTTTTTAATCGTGGAAAGTCCCCGTATCCTCGTAATCCTCCGTGGTTTATTTATTTATTTATTTATACTTCAAGCACAAAAATGTACAGAGGCGGACTTAATGCCACAGGCATTTTCTACCAGTCAACCTTTGGGTGATGCATTTCAAGTAGCCGTGCGTAATCCTGGGTCTTTCTTTATTATGATGAAGGGAATCTATTGCCACTTTGCCAGTATTTGGTCTATATATTGATGCTGTTTCATCTATCTATTGATGCTGTTTCAAAACTATTGAGATTAGGGTACAGTTCCCTATAGGTACTCACTATGGTAAAGGAACGTTTTGTTTTTTTATCATTTTATTGTAATGTTTCAAATTCTACCAAGAACGACTAAGTTAGGTATACCTGTTAGAAGCCAAAGAGTTGAGGATCATTAAAGAGTCCTCGAGTAAAGTGATGATGTCAAGCGTATCCTGCGGCTTGATTAAAAGCTCGCCTCTATTCTTGAAAGGAGCAAACTGTAGGTCGATAAGCGCCCAGTCCGCGGCTATTTGCTTTAATTTAGCTTCGATGTCCTTCTCTTTTACCGCACTAATACAAATGTCCTAAAAAAATAAGAGTGCAACTAGATTGCAGATAATTGACGCCGGGCTAGTCCATAGACTAGCTTAGCCCAGCCTTAAATGAATGGTCGATAGATGAATATAATGCAGCACTGAATCAATAACGGTCAATCCTACTTGCACCTAAAATAAAGTTAACCATTAAGTGCAATGAAAAAGAACGACACTGATTTGAAGCGGCAGTGGTTTAGTGTTACAAAATGCATGTTTTTAACTAGTTGAGAAAGAGAAATTATTTAAAAATTAGCCTAACAAATATTTAAATAGGTAATTAAATAAATATTAAGCAGTAAAATGCTTAACGGGCAGTTGCATGTGTGCAGTTAACAAATCGAAATTAGTTGGTAAGAAATCTAGCTTGGAAGTAGCGCTCGCTGGCCGCTGTCGCGGCACTAATCACTTCGCCCAATCGGCTCGCGAGCAGATAGTTGGTCACAGTTCTAACCTAACCTAACCTAACCCATTTGGTCGGGGTGCCCTGGCTTAGTTACTGCGACCAATTCGGCTCGCGCATCACGGTCACGCGGTCATAGTTTCAACCTCAAAATCAAAATAATTATGTAATGACAGAAGCTAGGTACACGGTTCCAATTGGTCGTTTCCTATAGAGAAGAGCCGGTAAGAAAATTCTTTTAAAAATAATAGATTTTTACAATATTTTCAATTACATAAAGTGTTAATAGGTAAGGGAGGATCGTGTAGGTAATCATTTCATTTGGTTTAAATCGGTTTTTATCTAAACTAATATTATAAAGAGGAATATTTTTGCATATTTGTATGTTTGTTTGTTTGTAGACGAAGTCACGAGCATTGCTAGTAATAAATAATGTGTTGAATTTGTGATATGTGTGTGTGTGTGTGTCAAATGTGTAATGTCGTATATAATCCTAACTATGATATTATAAATGCGAAAGTGAGTTTGGGTGATGGTTTGTTTCTTTGTTTGTTACGCTTTCACGCTAGTATGTAAAAATAGAATTAAAATCGGTTATTTCAACTTATAAACTGACATTTATAGTTTGAAATAACACTTAAACAGTAATAAAAAGAAGGTCGGTTACCTTCTTTTTATTACTGTTTAAGTGTTCATGTTTTGTCACCCCATAATTTGCCAACCGCCGAAAAATAAAATGACTGCGCGATTGGCCGTTTTTTTTTTTCAATTGATCATAATAGTCTCCCTTATGTTTACATAGCGGTTGTAAAAATTATTACCCAAAAAAACCCAAATAGTAACCAAGTGGTAAACTATAAAAAATAAAAATCAGTACAAAAAAAAGGAAATTGCCACTAACTTCAACATCCTCCTTGTTTTTTAACAGCGGTGCCTCCATGATGTTTGCTAGTGTGAATGATTCTGATTCCACATCTAATACACAATCTAGAATAGACACCAAATTAATATGTAAATACTTATTTAACGTTAGATATTGTCTAACAAAACTTTTCAATGATTTTATTTACGCATAAGGTTTTCCAATCTCTTCCAATGCCTTTCCTTCATGGCTTTGTCGGCCATTAATTCCAATAAAGGACAAGTTTGATTGAAATCGTCGATCTTATTCTTCAATTCAATAAAAGCTGGCCAGTCTTTCATACCCCGTGGTAATTTTCGACACCTTTTTAATTAAAACCATCAAGTAAATGAAAATTAACAAAAATAAATAAAAATAGAACATATCGTCACCCTCCCCGCTAACTGTGGTATCTCACAAACTGACGTATCTACAGAGACATTAAATCACTTTTAGAAAAACAGTTTTATGACCTTAGGGCAAAATATAATCCTGCCGGAGGCTGTACGCGATCGTGCGGTCCATGGCCCTGTACGAGGCACCGGTGTGGGCGCGTTCGTTGAGGCGGCGGCCTGCTGACACCTGCTGACACCTGCTGACACCTGCTGACCCGGCCGGCCTGAACGCGTCCCAGAGGGTCATGGCCACCCAGCTGGTCCGGGGATACTACACGGTCTCCGGTGAGGCAGCGAGCCTCCTTGCCGGATTGCCGCCATGGGATCTGGAGGCAAAAGTCCTCGCGCATACCTGGGAGTGGCGCGAGGAGGCGAAGCGCCGGGGCTTGACTCCGATGCCGCGAGATATCGCGGCACAGCGGACAGAGCTCCGACGGGATCTCATGGCGTCATGGAGAGTGCGATTGTCGCAACCCAGTGCTGGGCACGCCACTATTGCGGCGGTAAGTCCCCTCTTTGAGGAGTGGCTGGAGAGGCACCACGGCGTCCTCACCTTCCGCCTGACGCAGGTCCTCACCGGACACGGCTGTTTCGGGAGGTACCTGTTTCGGATAAGGCGGGAGGAAACGCCCGGGTGTCATCACTGCGTGGATCGCCCGGAGGACACGGTGGAGCATACATATGTATATAGGAGGTATGCCCGGCTTGGGCAGAGCACCGCCGTGTCCTCGTGGAGGCGATCGGTGGCGGGGATCTCTCGCGTCCGGCCCTGGTCCAGGCCATGGTACGGAGCGAGAGGGCATGGGAGGCCGTCACCTCCTTCTGCGAAGCAGTAATGCTCGCGAAGGAGGAGGCGGAGCGCGTGAGGGAGAGGCAAATTTCGCGCCCTCACGCCCCTAGCCGCCGCAGGAGGAGACGCCCTGGGCGTCGGGAATCTATTGCCGATTCCCGGCCACCGTAGGCGCGGGCTTGCGGACGGTGAGCAATGGGTAACTCGCCGTCCGGTAAGGACCAAGCCCGGGTCGACGGCGCGTTGTGTTCCACGTGCGCCTCTAAGAGTGTCAGTGAGTGAAGGGGTCCGATGAGACCATTGCCTGCCGGGGTTGCGGGAAAGTCCGAAAGGGATACCGTGGCCCCCTGGCATTGCACAGGCAACAGAAGGAACACGGGTGGGTTTTAGTCAGTAAGAGTCTGACACGCCCTCCCGCTCCACCCAGAGCGGGAGGAGTCATTTGACGATTTCCCACCCAGAAAAAAAAAAAAAAAAAGAAAAAGGTTTTCATTCATTAATCTAGCCACAGCTAACGCAACGACAGTACCATGATTGTAACGCCCGACTGAAAAACTGTTGCCGTGGAAAAATATCAATTGCTAGATAGGACAGTTAGCGGGGAGGTGACGATATTGGTAATTTCAATTGAAAAAAATACTCGACCATTTATGACTGCATTTTAGGAAATCGGGCTCGGACAGTCGACTGTCCGAGCCCGATTATTTTACGCTTTTGGCTAACTTACCTGAGATCAAACTCTGCCAACTGCGCGACTATTTGCTCAATTTGTATTTCTACCCACGGCGTTTCGAAATAACCGTCGATAGAGTTCATTACAGCCAAGTACAGGTTGTACCTGTTAAGTAAAAAAAACATGACTGACTTAAGTTTTGAAATATGGCGTTATTTTGCGGAAATCCATGACTGTAAAATATTATACAATTTAGAACAACGATGCAAAATCATAAAAAGAAAATCTGTTCGTGCATAATTTTGATGGGTGCTGCATTCTGCATCTGAGCCTGGAAGAGAAGAGAATCAAATGACAAGCCAAAAAACCACAAATTCTCTGACTAGCCAATTTGTCTGCGAGTAAAATAAATAGGTACCGTACATGAGTATAGATAGTGCAATCCACGACGACGCGCCCCACTCCTTACTGAAGTACAGCTTACAGTACAGTAATCACGGAGTGGGGCGCGTCGTCGTGGATTGCACTATCTGTACGTACCTATATGTTGATTTAAGACCACGGCGAACAACACTTACAATTTGCTCAATAAGTTGAACTCCTTCTTTTTTGTGTGCAAAATCGGATAGTCTTTTACTTCCATACCAAATAGCTTTTCACCACTCGAATACATTTCAAATCTTCTCCACAGCTCATCAAATCGTGATTGAAACATTATTACCCTATAAGTATGTTAATATTATCGATTGGTAGGTACATAATTTGTAATTGTTGGTTTTCATGTTAAAATAAAATGTTACCAAGAAGCCTTAATTTAAAAATATTAAAACTAAGTAGGTATCTACATCCACATACATGTATCTCAATTTTAACAAGAATCTATAATCAATTTAGCCTTTCGAGTGAAAACCGAAACAATATATTTAGGTAGGTACTTAAATTACTTATTGAAACCGTAATATTGTCAAATGCTAAGAGCACCCCGCATTAGAATTCTACTATTATTATGCATAGCTACTCTCATACAGACCATTCGGTACGATATTTTCACGTTTTGTAGAATACAATACAGCTGTTACACGGTGAGCATAAAGGCCCCAGTACACGTTGGGCGAGCTCAAAGGATCGGATCTACGAATCATTTCTCTTTGAATCACTTTATACGATTGTATGCACCTGTCACTAGCTTCTCGAGCCGTGAGACCGGGAGTCATGGGACCAAACGAGTCGAAGTCAGCATCAAACTTGAGGACTTCTTCTAAAAATGTGGCAACACCTTCAGTTAACTCCGATTGCAGCGGGCCTTGCATGTCAACAATTTTTTGCTGTGCTTGTTGAGACTGAAAGAAGATTAGGAACGGTAGGTCATAATCATCAACATTATCAGCCTATAGCGTTCCCACTGCAGGGACACGGCCTCCTCTCAATGAGACGGAGTGGGCTATAAATCCACCACGCGTGCCCAGTGCGGATTGGTAGATGTCACATGTCTTCAAATTTTTGGTTCTAGGACATGCCGAACGGTAGGAAAGTGCAGTAATCTGCAAAACATAAAGTTACGTTCCGATTCATTAAGAAGAAACCTGGTAGGGCTCCCCCCAGAGGGGTATTGAGCAAGCATATACAGGGCGAAAAGTTGATCGCCGAGTAGGTGCGGCATGACGAGAGAACACCGAAAATATATGTGAAAAGTTTCAGATAGGAACCCCGTGGTTAGGAGTCCACTTTCAGATTTCATAAATGGACAAATTGAATTATCAAGCCGCCCCACTGGTGGGGCAAAGAGATATGCCAAAAGTATTGCAGTGGAATCTGCCCCAATAGTTCGATTTGATTGGGCAGATTCCACTACTCTAAAAACTTGCTGGGTTCTTCTCCACCAGAGTTGGCACCTTAGAATTTGTGTAGGTAGGTATGCTCCTATTTTATATTTGTTTGAAAAAATATATCTATATTTAAGTGAATTAATTACGTTAGGAGTTCTATCGCTACCCCTTAGTAATTAAAAAATCCAAATAATAATTTTTGTAAAACACTACATATTATGTACTAAGTCCAATACATACAGTATTTAATCAACAAATATTCATAAAATGTCACTTCGCTTCCGGTCTACATCTAGATTTTCCCTCAAATTCTCCACTAAAATGTGCCCTAGATATTTAAACTGAAGAACACGGTTCAAGACCCCATCATTTAAAGTGACAGGTGGTATCTCTCTGCGCCTTTTTAGGCCGCCTTATAGATAAGCAACTGACTTTTGTCCGTGTTATATCTCAAACCGTGCTCTTTCGCTTAACACTCACAAACTAACTAATTTTCTGAGACTGCCATAGACGCGCCCCACTCCGTACTATAGTACACTATAGTAAGGAGTGGGGCGCGTCGTCATGAATTGTACTATCTATACGCTGATGACATGGCGCTACTGAGCCTGTACTGTAAGCTGTAGCTTACAGTACAGTAATCGCAGACTGGGGCGCGTCGTCGTGGATTGCACTATCTGTAGCTAATGTTATTAAATGCTACGCCATCTATGTAGCAGCCAGCGTGTAAACTGCTGAGCCTCAATTCACCCTGCCTAACTCCACATTCCATCACATATACTTATCCGACAGTTCATTTCCCCATTTTACACAATTAATTTGACGTGTGTACTTAAAAACACTCATAAATTCACTGGGAACATTCGCGTCACACAGTTTAGACCAAACTTGTCATAAGACACAAATGCCTTTGACATAGCCAAGAAACAGGCAAAAGAGAGTCTGGTTGCATGTATCATATTTTAATGCCAGAGGCATTTTCTACCAGTCAACGTTAGATGATGCAGATACAAAAAATGACAGGTGCAACATAAGTGATAGATAACTAGATAATGAATACATATATACATATAAAGCGAATAAACTTCGATAAGTAGAGGAAAACATCCAGCAAATCAGCGCTGCAAAGATTCTGCCAACTTTTCACGAATATGTTCACGTGCCTTCAGTTTGAAAGATAACCGACTGGTTGCCATCCTGATGTTCAGAGGAACCGCATTCTAAGTAAATACCGCCTGGACAAAGAAAGATGAGTGAATAAAAAAAAAGCGGTGAGAAGGACATCGTAGAAGACGATTGTTGGTAGGACGAAGATTTTTACCATGGGCAGAGCATAGGTATTGAACATGGGAAGTTAGGTAAGAACTTCGGTTTGTCAAGTATAGAATATAACATAGACAGAGCCCTCAACTCTCTGCACTGACGTATGGGTAACCATTTTAAAAACAATCGATGCGCAGACATGATCATACTTACGATTGAAAACGAATCGAATGCAGTTATTTAGAAGGTGGTCAAGTTTATTGAGGAGATCTGCATTCAGGTCATAGTAACTCACATCAGCATAGTCTAATAAGGGAAAGATTAGGGACTGTACAAACATTGCTTTTATGTGTGATGGGAGAAAGTTTTTCAACCGATAGAGTGACCCTGCAGTCACCCAAGTTATCGATGCAACGTAATGATATTATTTATTCGACCTGAATATCCTTATAAAATTTGTCAAAATCTGAGTTCTGAAAGTGGTCAGATTTACCCACAATTTCTTCATCAGATTTGCCTATTTAAGTCATTATGGGTTAGGCTGCACACGATCATACCAAAATCCTGACCACGGGGCTCGTATCTGAAATTTATCAAATATATTTTCGGCGTTCCCTCATCATGCCGCACGTACCCAGCTATCAAGTTTTTGCCCTGCATATGCTTGCGCAAAAACCCTCTGGGTTCTCTACCAACTGTACTTAGCTAAAATAAAAAATAGTTACACATACTGTCAATAACATATTTTGAAAAGCGTAACGTAATCCGTCCACCATGTCGGCATCCTCTTTAGGGACATCGATATTAAACTGTTGAAATGTCCCGTAACTTTCTTCAATTAGATCGAGTTCCATGTCCATACTAAGATAATTAAATTATGATCTGTAACTTGCTTCAAATACAAACATAATTTTGTGAAGGCAAAAAAGTGATTATAAAATGAAAAAATATTACTATAAAGAAAATTTCTTCAGGGTGGACAGTTGAAGCGGACCCTGGAACTTACCTTATAGATATTTAAGTTACCAATTTTTGGTCTCCCGGGTCCCATTTCAACTTTACACCCGTAAATAGAAAATCTTACGAGATGAATTCTTCTCTAACAAGCTCGAGGCATAACATGGCGACTCTAACGTCATCCAAATCTTTAATCCTTTTCCCCAAAGTTTTCATACGGTCTTTAATGAATTGTATCAACTTCATCACTCGGTCTTTATAAGCGAGACACAGCAGTTTACCCAAGGTTCTCTTCCAGTCGATTGATTCCAAATGTAAGGCCAATTTAATATTCTCTGTAATAAGGATGATTGGATTGAAACTCAAACAATAATTTGACGAGGTCCGGAGTTTATATCGAAGTCCGGAACTAGGAATCAAACATTTGCAGTTATTCATAATGGCTCGACCGATTTGAATATCATTATTCAAATCGGAAGAGCCTTTTTAGAGTTTTTGTGACACTAATGCACGGCAATAGATTTTTACATTTAAATATGTGATTTGAGTTGTACAAGTATGGCATTGTGATGAATTTGTTATCAATGGCACTATAAAGGATGTTAGTTAATCTTCTTCTTCTTTTCGTGTGGTTAGTAAACTAACCTGGTGTCAGAGTTTTAAAGCCGCCCACGGGCCTCTGACTTGGCTTCACATGCCGTCGAGAAATATCTCTCAGGCATGCCGGTTTCCTCACGATGTTTTCCTTCACCGTTTTTTGAGCAAGTGATTACTATATAATACGCACATGAATCCGAAAAGTCAGAGGTGCGTGCCTTGGGTTCGAACTCGAGACCTACGACTTGTCAGTCTGACGGTCACACCACTAGGCTATCACTGCTTATCTTATGCTTAGTTAATGTTAGACAATCATTAAAAAAGTACCCATGTCGATTTGTACAGAACCGATGATGTGTCGGTTGGGAAGATTTTCCACTTCTTCGGTCTGTGCCTCGTATTTGGCAAGCATGCCCTTCACTATAACATTCATAGGATTAGAATCGACAAAACTTTGGACTTGCTGCACTCTGTCTTCTGCCCATAAATGTGCAAATCTTCCGTAGCTCTATAATAAAAAATAATAGCTAAATATAAATATGGATCACCAAATGCGTCAGTAAATCGTGTCATTCGAACTACTGGGATTTATATAGCTTGATAATGATCATTATTTTAGTTTTTAAGCTTGTTGGTGTTAAATTTTAATATGGATAATTAAAATAGATTTTTCTACTATATAGTTTGGTGCAACGTGTTTAGACGCGACCGCACTTCCCCAAAATTGTACAATAATTATATTATTGTAGGGTGGCTTGAATTAAGGCATTATACCTTGTGTGCCACGTGCAATTTATGTGGGATACATCGAACTATGTTCTAGAGAGATCCGAGTAATTCGAAAGCTTCGTTTTTACATGATCCAAGTAATCATTCTACGTATTGTGGCTGTTATTAAATACATTCGTACCGTCAAAAGTTTCTCTATATCAGGTTTGAACATGTACATCATTCCCTGTAACGCCATCACCGAACGGACGATATCTTTATGTTCTGACACCATTCGGAAGTAGCTTCTTATGCCACCAATGTTAGTCCTCGACCGAGATCCTAATAATATTTCAAATTAGTTCGACAAGCAAACGATATTCATTTTGATTGATAAATAAGTACGGTCAGCAAAATTCGAATAACACTTCAGTATGTAATTTAATTAATTAATCAGCCTGTGTTCCCTTTCTTTGCCTTTTCCATTCAACACGATACTCGCCACGCGCCAATCTGAACCAATCGGGACCAAACCCGCCTATAGGCGTCAAGCTCGTCAAAATATTAAAAAAAACGAGACTAATGTAAAGTTATAGAGTAAGTACCATCGCGGACACTGACGGTGAACCACTTTTCAACATTATTAATAACTAAGAGCCTGTGCACACGATGCGGCGGTGGCGCGGCGTTGCGGCACCGAAGCGGTGTCGATGCGGTGTTTTACACGGACATCGCGGACACTGACGACGCACCGCACGTACACCGGACTTGTAGCCCGCGAGACGAGGCGGGGAGGGGAAGGGAGTACGCGTAGCAACGCCCGGAGTGGCACCGGAACGGCACCGCTCAGTTGTTTTTGTGACTGCCAGGCCAGTGCGGTGAAATCTTTGCGGTGCGGCGCCGCCACGCATCGTGTGCACATGCTCTAGGGGTATAAGGGTGAAAAATTGTTCACCGCAAACGTCCGTGATTGTACCTATTAACTATTCCATGAAATGCTGAAAACCAGATTATTTGAATCATTTCAATTTTAATCATTTACTTAACACCTAAAGAAGTATGGAAGAAAAAGACAAGTTGCGCAGACTCCAAATAAATAGGGATGAGGGCGGGAAAGTGATGATTCAATTTTGATGACCTACAATGTTTTTTTTTTTTTCAAACCTTTGTGGTTAGTTTCTGTCTGGGTAGCTCCTAGAGAAAAACACTGAACACACACCATGGGTTAAATTTTAAGAAAATGAAAATCAAATGAAAATTTTAAAAACATCAAGGTTTTTTTTTTTATGTGGCACGAATATGTTATAAAATAGTTAGCTGAACTCTATGCTGGATTTTTGCAATAATAACCTGATAATAGCTAGATGATTACGAACATCTGTCTTACTTTCCAATAATCCGGTCCTTTGCAATAAACCTAGGATTTTTTTAAAGATCAGATTTTTCCAATTATATTACATAGTATCTACTCTCTCTATTAATAATAAAGCTTAAGTTTGTTTGATTTTTTGTTTCTTTGTTTGAACGCGCTGATCTCTGGAACTACCAGTTGTTTTTGAAAAAATAGTTTTGTTTTTGATAGCCCAATTCTTGAGAAAAGTTAAATGCAATTTTTACCCGACTACGGCGAAACAAAAATGGTTGTGATTTTGACCGGTATGTATGTTCATCTGCTACCTCATAAATTCTATCCACCGGTAAGGCGTTGATTTCGCTTTATTTTTGTTGTGCATCATGGCGGCAGTATGATACAACAAATCAAACAAAGTAGGACCACGCAAAATAAGTCGATGGACTTTTATTGGGTTTCCAAATATGACATTATGGAAAGCGATCAACTTGGAAGTAGCACTCGCTGGCCACTTAAAATTACTTTTATAAATTAAAAATTTACGCCGTTTATGTGGCACCTCGACCAAATGGGTTAGGTTAGGTTAGTACTGTGACCATTGTGCTAGCCCTCGCTCTGAAGGAGCTAAAGCCCCAACTGAGAGGACTCCACACCGCGTGCCATGAGCAGGGCCGATTTCCCACTTTGCGGAAATTTGGCCGTTTGGTCCTGCTCAAGAAGGTCTGGGGCGCCCCGCGGGCTCACCGTCCGCGTATAGGCCGATAGTGCTGCTTGACGAGGTGGGTAAAATGTTTAAGTGGATAATCACTGCCCGCCTCGTCGGCCACTTGTGAAGGGAGGGGCCTGACCTGGCCGAGAGCCAGTTTGGCTTTCGGCACGGGCGCTTCACCATCCACGCGATATCGCGGATGACGACGGAGGAAGCGGTTTCCCGGGGCGGGGTGATGTTGGCGGTGTCCTTGGACATATCCAACGCCATTAACACCCTGCCCTGGAGCTGCATCCGGGAGGCACTGCGGTATCATCGGGTGCCTCCCTACCTCCGCCGCATCGTTGGAGCTAATTTGGCGGAAAGATATGTCACCTACACGGGACGTGATGGCGGAAACCAACGCCGCATGTCGTGCGGTATTCCACAGGGTTCAGTCGTGGGAACGCTCCTGTGGAACATCGGGTACGACTGGGTGCTGAGGGGCGAGCTCTAGCCGGGCGTGGACTTGACGTGTTATGCGGATGACATGCTGGTCACGGCCCGGGGGAGCTCGTACAGGGAGGCAGCGTTGTTGGCGACGGCTGCGGTGTCACAAGTCGTGACCCGCATTAGGCTTGGAGGTGGCCCTCAACAAGTCGAAGGCCATGGTCTTACATAGCCCCCGGCGGGCGCCGCCGCTGGGATCACATATCGTGGTCGGGGGTCTCGTATCGCTGTCGAATCCATCATGAAGTACTTAGGATTGGTGCTCGACAGCCGGTGTGATTTCGGCCCCCACTTCCAGTAGGCGGCTCTACGTGGGGATCGTGCGATCGATGGCCCTGTATGGGGCCCCGATCTGGGCGGCTGACCTGACGGCGGACAGCATCGCTGTCCTGCGGAAGCCGCTGCGAGCGATGACCGTCAGAATCATCAGGGGTATCGCACGATCTCCTACGAGGTGGCTTGTGTACTGGCCGAATCCCCGCCCTGGGACCTCGACGCGAAGGTACTCGTGTCACTGTACCGGTGACTCGAGGACTCGGGGTGCGAGGCTAGTGGCTAACGCAGCGGCATTTGGAGCTGCGTCCGTTACGGCATCACGCAGCCCTGGTGGTAGAATGGCGGGACAGGCTTTCACGCCCTACCACCGGCCCCGTCATCATCGGGGTGATCCGGCCGGTGCTCGAGCGCCGGTTCGGGAGGAGGCACGACTCCCTGTCGTTTCTCTGTTGTCGACTGTCAGAAGGACACGGCTCGACACACGCTGGCAATGTGCTGCTTGGGAGGAGCCACGCCTCATCTCAGATGTTGGCAGTGACCTGTCGCTACCGGCAGTTGTCGACTCGATGGTCAGCAGCGAGGAGTCCTGGGACGCGGTGGTATCCTTCTGCGAAATAGGGAGTGATAGATTGCTTCCGCTAACCCGATCCGCAGCAGACGCACCGGGCGTCGGTGGAGAGCGGAAATCGCCCTCTTCCAGCTTCCCTAAATTGGTCCAGGGGCGACGGATTTGGGGAAATCCGTCGCTCCCTACTCCTTAGGACTCGAGATCGTGGCGCGTAGTGTTCCACTCGCGCCTCTATGATTTAAGGGGGGAGTTTAACACCTCAGTCCCCCCTAACTCAAGGTGGCCCACAGAGGCGGGCCGGCACTAGCCGCGGATCGCAGAAGTCGCATTGGATCCCGTGATCCTCGGTGCAAGTGTGAGACGGAACACCGGGGTGGTTTTAGTCAGTAAGAGTCCGACAGACCAAAAAAGAAGGGAAGAACTGCCAACAACCGTGCGCGAGACGAGCGAGCGCTACTTCCAAGTTGGTCGCAGTTACTTGACTATTTTTACTACACCTTAATCCATGGATACCCTACATTAATAATTTCGCCAAACGTTGACTGACATATCATTGAACGTTGACGTTTAAATGATATGGCCAATGTTAGCTGGTCATTTCATGAAATGGGCAATTCTAATCAAATCTGGCCACGACTTATACGAGTATAATTATATCATATTGTCTAAGTAAATAAATATATTATGTTTAAATTGTCAAAAACAAGCAAAAGTGGGACTGGGCAACGTACGGCGCGGCTGTAAAAAATATTACCTATTATACAATAAAACCTCAAAAAAATTAAAGCGGCTCTGCAAATACTTTCTCACGAAATTATAACCCCAAAATAATTTAAATAAAAAGTATGTTCAAAAAAATTAAAACCCAACTACTGAAACATCATTCTCTAAAAAGTATGAAAGAAGAAAATATTCCAGACAGAAATCAAAACAGGTACAAAAATGGTCAAGGTATAGATAGTGCAATCCACGACGACGCGCCCCACTCCGCTCCGCTCCGTACTAAAGTACCGCTTACAGTACTGTAATCGCGGAGTGGGCGCATCGTCGTGGATTGCACTATCTGTACAGCCGTGGTCGCATGCCGTACACCTACTCGTACGACATTATAATGACGTTTTTGTAATGTGGTTTTTTTAACATCACGCTACGACCATTAGAGCCGAAAAAAAGATAAATCTCAGAAAGAACGCTAAGCGAAAACTCAGTAATTTCCCTGACTTACCTCCCATCATCTCCTATTTTTTGGAATCCACAATTTAATGTCGACAAATCCCTCCCTCCTATTAACCTTTGTGTTCCTAAAAGGTTTACTGCAGGCCTAACATGACACACGCGACAATTACTCGCTCTCGCGTGAGTAATTTTTGTCTATTTCGGTCACTTTCTCGTTTTCTGACAGCGCGTCCATACAAAATAGTCGACTCCTTCTGTCAAAATTGATGTTTACTCGACAAACCCTAACATGGCACCTTAGTTATCTCGATTTTTGACAATTCAACACGAGATAATCTCCGATTTTTCTATCATTTAGTCGTATTTACTCGTCGTCGATTTTGACGACGAGAAGAGTAGACAAAAATATGATACAAAAAAAAAACTCCAAAATAACATGGCAGTTTCATATTTGTACTTATTTAAGTCATCATTTTATTTTACAATAAATTAATAATGAAAATACTTAGTTTTAAACTACTATTTATATTGAAACGACGTGTTTTATATGGAATTTTTCGTTTTTTGTATGGAAAATATGAAAAAATATTACCTACATGTTGAGTGTTAGGGGTTTATGGGTTTTATAAAGGGGGTCGAAATGTTCATTATTTTTGCGATAGGACACACCGTTTTCGAGATAAAAGCAAGAAAAGAAAAAAAAGACAGTATTGTTTTTGCACCTTCGAGGTGTTGGTGTCAATTTTAGTTCATTTTTTAATCGCGATTAAATAGTTAGACAATTAACATTTTAGGTGAAGAACGTAAAATTCTGAATAGCAAAATTGCCATTTTCACTAAATTAATCAGCTCAGTGCCGTCAAACTAAAATATAGTTAAGTTGTGTCACTTTAGTCTATTTCAGAATGGAAAATCGTCGCGTCGGTTGACAGGAATAATCAAAATTTTGGTGATTTTTAGTCTAGTTTAGAGGCATTTGTGAAAAGAAAATCGGCAACATTGAATGAATGAAACGGAATCTCAAGCCGATGTTGCTATCAAAAAAATAATTTGTTTTTAATAACTTGCAACATCGGTTCCTCGTCGCGAGATAGAAGTGTCAAAGTGCCTTTTTCGAGATATCTCGTCGTTTACGGTCATGTTAGGGATTAGAATGACGTCAGAATTGTAGACAAATTTCGACAAAACGAGATAGAGAGCTTTCTCGTGCTTGTCATGTTAGCCCTGCTGGTACCATTAAGTAGATCGATGGTCCAATATAAGTTATAATAAGCAACATAAACACGCTCTGTGTTACAGAATGAATGCCGTTTGCTTCTGTTACAGTTGTCTGTTACTAAGGGATAATTATTCAAGTAAAATCTAAATAATACGTACATGTAACTTTTGTTTTACTTATATTTTGTTTTATAAGATTATCAAGATGACATACCGCCGCCGCCGGTAGTTGTGCTGTACGTTGGGGTCAATGTTGTCGACATTCCAGCTAATTGATTTTGCTTAATTTGCTCCTGTTGCCCCCACATGGACACATAGCGATGGATGTCCATTATACAATTTAATACTACCTAGGATCGGTTGATGTATGAAAAACAATAAAAATTATTTAAAGGTTAAACAATGCCGTAGTAACAAAAATACGAAAAAAAATCACCTGGGAGAACGCATTCTGTATCTCGTCCAAAGTAGGTTTTATAGATATTTTTGGAATTCGTAAGTACATGTAAGTCAGCATAAGTGGACGCAGCTTTTTTTGCTCTTCTGGGTCAGTGGTCATTGTTAGAAAACTGAAACGTATAAAAATATTGTATTTAACCATATTCAAATCCGTTGCGGCATTCAGAGGTATCAACTTTATGCTAGGTGTAAATTAAATTGATTTCAGAATGACAGTGCTATTTAAAAATAGTATGTGTTATTGTAGCGCAAACTGAACCTTATGTGTGAGTTTTAAAGTTATTTTTAATCACATCTATTCAAAAAGAAATGGTTTATTCTTCGTAACCGGGGACTAAAATAGCTTTTTAATCTCTAGGGACTAAAAGTGATTTGAATTTGAAATGTGGATATTGTTAGTAAAAAATACAATCACCAAAGAGATCAATCGCGAACATTGTATGAACAAGTAAGAGAGAAAGAGAAAGTTTGAATTTGGTTTTCGCCATAGGTATCGGTTTTATAGTTTTCGAGGGTGCTAAAGTCGATAGTGAGGTCAAAATTCGCTACAGAGACAGGTATGAAGCCGCGTTCAAGAACTTTTTTCAAAAAACCCGTTTACTATGTCACACTATGAAGTCGCAACAATAAAGACATGTCGTGCTAGCATTTAAGACACGGTTTTATCGCCCCAAACTGTGATAAAATGTGTGACTCAAACCATTTCACATAAGGGCGTGCTCGCTCCGCAGGAGTTAACTCAGAGCTCCTTTGCTGCGATCGAGATTCGAGAGCCCGTGACTTAAGACACTGGCATTATCCACTTAGTGAATATCAACTATTTCAATAAATATGTAATAAATACTTGTACATATACACTTTGATTGTTTATAGACTGAACGCTGTATGAATGTTTTGGTGATCCACAGGATGAAAAGGTGATTGTGTGTGCTATTAAATTCTTTTTTAGTCAGTGACACGCAAATATTGCGTTAAATTCCCAAGACAGTTCAATGTTTATTACTTTTGGATCGCTATGAAAACCTCCAGTAAAAGCAGTAAAGGAACAGTCACCAAAGTACACAGAACAGTTGAAAAGGAACAGTCCAATTTAATCATACAATGTCGCAACAGGCACTTTAAGTATAAATATAATACAGGTTTATTAGCTAATACCAGTAGGAAAGAGATTATTGTATGTAATAAGATTAAATCGTAATGTTTCTAAGACTTGTTTTGAATAGGAACTGGGTTTTATGATATACAAAACATTTTTAATGTTTTGTATTTAAAAAAACCCAGTACTAGTAAACCTAGTACTTAGCCTTTTTATCTTTCCGATTTGACGCAAGTGCTTTAATGTTGTTTTGACACTAACTCCAAGGCCCGCAGCAACCTCAGCCGTAGATTGAGTTGGATCCGCTTCCACTATCGCCTTCAATTCGTCGTTGTCGACAATGGTTACCGGCCGACCGCGACGCTCGTTTAACAACTCAAAATTTTCCAGATTTAAAACGATTGAACCAATAATGGACCGTGTTTATGCAAGCAGTGTTAGGCCCGTACACGTCGTTAATGTTTCGTGTTGTTTGCGCAGCGGTATTTCCACGTAGGAACTCATATTCGAAAATTATACGAATTTTCAGTTTATCCATGGCGCCAAAAACTACCACAATGTCACAAATCAAAAAACTATCTAAAAATAAATGACTAAATTTGAAATTAAATTAACACGTCTTTCAAATAAAATTCATTTGAATTTCGAATTGCGCGCCAATCCACAGATAATTAAATCTGAAAATGCTGGTTATAGAATCTCCAATTAAATAGGTAAAGACCTATTAGTATCTTCGAATGCACCTTTGGGTGCCGCTTTGCACGTAGCAATGATTTACTTAAAATATATTTTTCTGCACAGCATTATGATGTGAGATGGCTTTGGATTCTCCCATACCTTTTCATCGCCACAAACTAAGCGCAGAGGCACAAAAGAACACATAAAATACTAGAATCGTCTTCGTCTGCCATAGTTTACTTATACATATACTTTGCCCTGAAGCACCATCAAAGCCCCACTTGTAATTTTGAAATTATTTCAATTAAATGTGTGTGCATCTTTTTGAGTAGTAAATAAAGTTATATTTTGTATCACTATCTTAAAAAGTACGCAACGTCGCTTCGCGTCACGTCTCGGTGTGAACAGATCCTTATTCTGTGGCGCGAAGTTCGTACTAATACGATAACATGAAGATTACCGAAGCGCACACCTTTTCTGGTTTAATTGTAATTAAGTGCGATTTAATGAGCTAAGCCGTAGGCGAACGTCTGTTGGGCTACGGGTGATAGACGTATCAATCTTCTCTATTGACCTATAAAGCACCCATTAACCGTTGCACTTGAACCCACAAAAATATAATGGTGTTAAACTTCAGGATCTCTGGTGCTTTTTTCACAGAATAACATTTTTATACATTTTTCTGTCGATTCAACCCGCATGTCCAAGTTCCTCAAAAACCCGAAAACCCGCCAGATTGTATGGGATTTTTTCGTAAGCCATTAGCATTCCCTAGCGCCTTAACCTTTATAATACTGGTGTCTCATATTGGAGACAGATAACAATAAAATTCTATTGTGTCTGCTAATTGCGCGCGCGACAGATTAAGGTGACTTACTATAAAATAAAATATAATAAAAAACTCGTCTACCTTGATACAGAAGCCCGCCGTCTTAGCATATCAAGACTAAATCGAGTACATTTAATTAGTGCTTCCAGACACTTCGTAGCAAAATATGCAAACAGTTCATTACACTCGTTGATAGTGGGCACCACCTCGAAACGGTCCGGGTTTTGAATCTCCAAAAATACTAAAACACACAACCTTAACAGCTTTAAGCAATCAAATCAACTACCTAATAAATAAAGAAATTCATTTATTTTATGTAATTCTGCTTTTTTTAAAAATTAATTCTAAGAATAGTAACAATATAAATAATATGTATAAGTATGTTTTCGTTAGCAGTTTTCTATTACATCACAGTGAATGAATAGCCATTCATTTAAATCTAGACAACGGAGCACGTCCTTCATATGTTATATTTTGCAACATACTTAGAAGTCGTGTAGAAGTGTGCAGTATTTTGCGACGGCTGACAGACTACGAAATGGTGATAGTAATAATTTGTACCTGAGTCTTCCTGAATCACTCTTGTGGCTGAAGTTACTTGTTTTAAAGCTTTTTCTATGTTCAACCTTAAATAAAATACAGGATTAAAAATGAGAAAAATCCTTACTAGCGAACAATTTGCAATTAAAAATCAGTTTTTGAGGGATAGCTTTCATTTGATTTAATTTTATCGATAATAACGCGTATAACTTGGCAAAACCGAAAGCGCGAGTACTATGTACTTCGGCTTTGCCTTTGCTTTGCATACGTGTTAGTACCTAGGCAAATATGTTTAAGTGCTTAAACTACTACAACTAAATGTAATGAAGTATTTGGAACCCGCTTTCGATAATTGTCTCATGGGACCGCATAATATCTGTATGCAATATTTGCAATTTTTCATTTGTTTTATTTTTATTTTTGGGTGTCTTAAATGGTAGTTTTATTTGCTTTTCCTTGCCATTTTTTACCGTGTCATTTTTATTGAATTCCAATCCATCCATGTTATTTTTATCTAGAGCTATTCACATTTGCCCCTCATTGAGATGAGCTAGTTTTCTATGACATAGCTGCATTTTATTTGCTTCGCAAAATCTAGCTTTTTCTTGTATGTTTTCTTTAACATAATATAAACCTTCTTCATTTCTTTCGACTCTTAACTTTACAGTTGCGTTTTTCTGCTTAAATAAAACTGTTACACTTTTGTAATTTTTCCTACTAACATTAGGGTTGTAGTTAGTGATGGTATGTGCAGATCAGGTCTTTCCTTGATCTTCAATTTTGCTGAACCATGGCCTTAAATTTGTGCCTCACAGTTCTTTGATGCTAACTTTAAGGATTTTATCTCATCTTTATCAAGATTTCGTTAGTTCAATGGTGTAACGACAATGAAATGAGCTTAAACGTAAAAAAGTGCTACCACGTAAGATACACCCGGAAAATGAAATTTACGGCTAGTGTGTATCATGTGGGCCCTAACATTATCCAAGAGGTGGATCAAATAAGGGACTTAGGAGTTCTTTTTGACAACACCTTGACATTTGTACCTCATGTTGACGGCGTTGTCAAAAGGGCTTCTAGAATGCTGGGATTTGTTGTAAGGAATGTTGCTGGCTTTAAGCGCAGTCGGACAAAAATCTTGTTGTACAACTGTATCGTGCGTAGTATCCTAGAATACTGCAGTACAATTTGGAGACCTCATTACTCCACGCACATCCTTCGTCTGGAGCGAATACAAAAGAGATTCCTCTGGCATCTGGCTTATGCCAGCGGAAATGCAAAAAGGATACGATCATATCAAGCCCGACTATCTTATTTTAAGATGGTCTCATTGGAGAAACGTAGAATAATCATTGATTCCTTATTCCTTAAGCTTCTCCGATGTAAAATTGATTGTCCCCTTTTACTATCCAAGTTTCAGTTTCGGGCCCCTGCTAGACTCCCTCGTGCTCCTATTACACCTCTAAACCCTCCACTCCGCAGAACAATACTTGGTGCAAACTCTGTCGTTCCTCTCCTTTGTAAATTGTTAAATGGCTCCAGCGATTTTGTTGACGTGCATTTTGACTCATATGCCAAGTTTCATAGAACAACTAGTAGTAATGTTTAATTTTAACTTAATTTTAATTTAATTTTTTCTCGATTTTGTTGTGTATCTGTTTGTTTTGTTTTATTCAATTTTACTTTTGCTGCTTATATTAGTTTTATATTCCATCATGTAATTTTATTTTATTTTAATTTATAAAATTGCTACTTTTAGTCATCATATTAGTTTCATAGTTTAGTGCTTGTGGCACGCCTAATATTTTAATGGAGCATGCGGTGCTAACCTGTAAGAAATTGTTGCACTAACCTTATATTATATTAGATATTACTTAAAATACTTACAGTGTAAACAATTGTTGGTTGGCCAATAAAGGAAAATAAAATAAAATAAAATTTCGGTTTTTTTTTAAATTCATAATGTCATATGTGACGTGCAACCACTGTCAAGGCACCACTTGTTTAGTTTTTCTTTACTACCATTTGTATTTAGACACGTTTTTTTGGAACAATATATGTTTGAAATACTTTTATTACTTTTGACCAACATGCATTGGCTTTATGTCTTTTCTTTATACATGTATAACATTCAACAATAAATGTTATGCTTCTTCTGGGCTGTGTACTATAGAGAGCTTCTTGTTCAGGATTTTGTTCACTTGTAAGCCATATTTCTTCTCTACCAGATATTTAATAATTGTTATCTTTAAGTTTTCAGGATCTGGTAGATCATCCCCGGATTCTATAGCAATCCGAAAACTTTCAAAAGATTGAAACAAACTATAGAGAATCATAATGCTAAGTCTTTCTATGTCCATATCTCCAAGCTTATCGACGATGTCCATAAACTTGTTCAAGTGATCCACTATTATTATCGCCTTCAAATTAATTCTTTCAAAAGACTTGCCTTTCGTGCATGACCTTTGCTTCATTAAACACCCTCAAGGTTTTCCGAGACGTCTTTGCTAGTTTTACAGTTCATCACTTGTTTTAGTTTGCTCAGTGAGATTATCAGAAATAATTCTGCTAGTGCCAAGATATATTTTTCTTAGGCTGGTTTCACAGCTGCCCAAGACCCGAACGGGCTACCGGAACGGAGACACACGTGAGGCGCTAGAACATTGTTTTACAGCGACGACGCGGATAAGTCCGTACGCAACCCGCTCCGGGTAGAGCCCGTACAACGTATCGTACTTCTTCCTCGTTTCAGAGCACTGCGGGCGCTACCCGTAAGGGTCTCCCGTGTACGCCTCCCGTGTATGGACGGCCTGTACGGGTCTCTGGGACAGCTATAAAAGCAGCCTAAGTATTATTCACAATTATGTTTTTTTTATTGCTTGTGAGACGTCAATTCTTGGGCCTTTTATAATAGAATTACTTTTGCGTGTATTCACCATGTTTCATAATTTTACTTTTTTTTTATTATTTTACGATGGGTTTGCTCTTGGCTCTAGTCTAGGTCAGAGGTGAAAGAGACAAAGTCGACGATGGAGTGAGCTTACCCAGAAGAAGCCTGTTCACTCTTACTTTGAATAAATTCGGGTTGTATGCGTTCGGAAACACAGACGCAGGCAGAGAGTTCCACTCCTTTGCTGTGCGCATTAAAAAAGATGTTTGAAAACGCTTAGTGCGAGTTGGTGGAATATCAACTAGGTAAGGATTGTAACCTGCAGTGCATCTAGATGTCTAATGGTAGAAGGGGGCCGGTGGAATGAGGTCGTGGAGTTCATGGGCACACTCGCCGAAGTACAATCTGTAGAAGACCGACAAGCAGGCAACCTTGCGGCGATGAGCCAAGCTGTGAAGCTTGGCATCCACCAGTTTAACGTTGCCAATGAGCCTCTTAGCTCTGCGTTCCACCGAATCAAGCACAGCAAGTTGGTACTTAGCTGAGCTGTCCCAAAGGTGGCTGCAATACTCCATGCAGGATTGGACTTGTGCTTTGTAAAGGGTTAAAAGCTGTCCAGGCGTAAAGTATAGCTTAACTCTATTTAGGACGCCCAGTTTCTTAGCCGCAGTTTGAGCTTTGTACTCGATGGTGGACCCGAAGTTGAGACCAGCAGTGCTATTCTGTAACCATCTCACCGTGAAAACTTAGGTGAAAAGAGCTCGGAGTGAGCTGTCAGTCCCTAGCAGCAGGTGGAATGACAGCTCACTTCACCTAAGTTTTCACGGTGAGATTTTTACAGAATAGATTGGCAGATGTCAACTCCATGCCTAGGAGCTCGAGCTGATCAGTTACAGGAACAGATGTATCCCAAAAAGAAGGAGTTTGGTCAAAACAACTCCTTTTGGCGGTAAAAAGACACGCCTGTGTTTTGGTGGCGTTAAAAGAGACTAGATTGTCATCACCCCACCGGGAGACAAGGCTCAAGGTCAAATCTGTCCGCTCTACCATGGCCTCTCTCAGGGAACGAACTTCAGCCCCGCCGGTTTTTGCGCTGCCTCACTGATGTAATGCTCGAATTGTATCATTACAGGTTGCGAACTGTAATGCTCGTTTCTCCTCCCTCACTGATGTAATGCTTGAATCTGAACTGTTTGATTACAGGCGAATGCTCGCGATGAGGGAGCACCTTAACAATAAAAATTCTATTGTGTCTCGTTAGTGACAGTCCAAATAACCTTTGCTATACTCGATTATTTGGCATGTAGATATCGTAAGTTATGTACTATGTAGGTAGGTTTAAAACTGATTGACACTAGAATATCACTCTCACCATTTATTTTTTAAATCTCGAATTTGTTGTGAAGGAATACTGTCTAAGAATTTGTTTACGAGTTCTATAACAGCAACTTCTGCATTCCAAGATTTTTGTTGAATTTCCGCAGCTGTTGAATAAAATGATGTAATTAATTAATGTCAATTTTGGGTTATCCGTATCCTTTTTAATGCTCTGTAATTTGTTGTATCATATATAATTAATAAAGGTTTCATCCTAAATAAACCTTAATTGCGAAGCGAGTATTTCCAATTCAAAACTCACTCAAATGATTAATATATAAGATACATTTACATAAACTTAAGTTTTACAGGGTAATTTTTTTATTAATTACTACACTCCTGGACTTCTAAATCGAGCCACCTAGCACTTTTTTGTATAAAGGCATTTTTAAATCGACGTGAATTCAAATTCGGATCAATTATGACACCAGAATGAAGATAGATAGATAGAATACTCTTTAAATAAAAATGACATAAATTTAGAAAATTTACATAGGGTGACACAATGGGCGGTCTTATCGCTTACAGCGATCTTTTAAAGACAATCTTTGGATGGATTAAAGGCCATTTACATAATTATACAATAAATAAATACATAAAGCATAATTTTATTAATATAAATATATAAACCTACATACATAGATATACTCATATAAAATTATAAACATGAAACAAGAGCAAGGAACCTATATGTAATTATGATGTTTTAAAGGTGAGAGAAAGTGTTTTTTTACCAGAATTAAAAAAATGGATAAAGATTGAGCACGCCTTATCGACACGGGCAAGGCATTCCATAACCGTACTGCTTGAACTGTAAAAGACTTGTCATAAAAGCTGGTGGAATGCATCGGCATCTCTAGTCTCAAGTTTTCTGATGACCTCAGATATCTATTACTGACTTTATGTGTCATGAAGGAACTTGAAACGTTCTTTAAGATAAGAGGGCTGGGCTATAGGATTGAACAGAATACTGTAGAGCTGAAATAAGATATAAGAATTCCGGCGTAGACGTATGGGAAGCCACTTGAGCTTTGTACGAAATTCAGAAATATGATCATATTTGCGCAGACCAAATATAAATCTTATACAAAAGTTTTGAAGTCGCTCAAGTTTATCTAGTTGTGCCTCAGTGAGATCGAGATAACTGAAATCAGCGTACTCAAGGATGGGAAGTAAAAGGGATTGTGCAAGCGCAGTGTGTCAGCTTTAAAACTGCATAACAACTTTTTCTTCGAATCATCATTATTTTGATGTTTTAAGCCTTTATACCTTGAAATGCACTGTGGCTCGATTTAGAAATCCGGGAGTATACCTATTTCATCACGCCTTATAAGGTTCTCCTCGTAAAAAACTTGCGGATCTACTGGTTTTTCAGGCAAGTAAACGAGTAATGTCGTAGTGATTGATTTCAAAATCGCATCAATGCGGGCTTCTTTCAAGTCCACCACCTGCAATATTAAAAAATGTTCAGCTAGATGTGAAACAATAAAAAATACATATTGACTTCCCTAAAATACAGTAAAAAAAACTAATAAGCTATTATTTTTTTAATTAAACTACGTGAATAGGACAGAAATATATATTTCCCAAGTACACTTCTAAGCTACACCGTCTTCTAAGGCCATTTCCTAAGATAAGCTATCATCGCGATCATTGTCACAGTTTTGAATTGATCAAAAGTGGCAAACTGGTTCAAAATTCTTACCTCCTTGACGAACAAGTCGACTTCGCTTAGAACTCTCTCAATATTTTCGCAATACGCGTCAATTTCTAGTGAAGTCCATGCTATAGTGGAAAAACCAGGCATAAAAGCATTGTCCATTTTGATTAGTTGTGCGCGTAGCAGTGGTAGGTACAGTTTCGGCATGCTCCTATTCAAAAAAATAATTAATAAAACCAAACATCTTTATTTATTTCCCTACATACATCCTTTTAATTGTACACACGGCTACTTAACAAGTTATACATTTCTAGTGTAAACTGACTTCTTGTTGTACGGAAATCCTATACAATGCGAGATCAGCTTATACTGGAAATGTACAGCTTGATATGAAATGAAATTGTTTATTTTGTAAATTTGTACTGTAATTTGTTTTGTACTGGAATCACGTCACATAAAAAAAGAAGAGAAAAAAATTGCTAGATGAGTTCAGCATGTAGCCGTGTGTACCAAAATGTCGGAGAACTGCGAGGAAGATTCGGTCTGGTCGCGCAACCAGAATCCACCAAGACACTAGGTAAAGTAACCATTAGATCTGTAATGCTGTAGCTTCGATCAATAATAGCACTAGATATCGGGTCGGCACAAAAAATACGTCTCGGTAAATATAAGCGCACTTGAGACGTGAGCTTTTGTTTGGTTCGCTTGAAACACAGCCAATGTAAACACTGCCGCAGTTTGTATTTAAAAGTTGTAAAAATAATCCCCGAAAAAGCAATACAGCGGCCGGAGTATCTTACTTTCAGTAAGATACTCCTAGCTCCTAGCTTTAAACTAACAAATAATATCATTTTGTTTAACAAAATTACCGATTTTAAACCACCGCTACAAATGTTTGGCCAAGGCTCGCCAACATACGTACAAACTTTTTTTCAACAGAACAGTAGATGCATGAAGTAGATTTGCATTGTAATAATTTTATAAAATTTGTTACCAGAACTTCAAAATTGGTTAATGCTACTTTTGTGTCTGTTTGATGGACTCTCATTGGATACTTAGCTTTACTTTTTTATTTTAGCTTTCCTAGCAATCCATTTACGTGTGCAGAATGGATCTCGATTGTCGATCGTGATTGTGTGATTGTGTGACTTTTATAAGCCAGCTAGGAATTCGGTTATATGTTCGGATCACTTTGATAAATCGGATATATCCGGAAATACAAACCGACGTCGATTGGTTAAAACAGCAGTTTAAACAAACATACACACACGCACACACACACACAGACACACCCTCACAAACTTTCGCCTCTATAATATTAGTGTGATAAGTGTGATAACTTCTAAATCGCGTACGTAAGTAGACGCACTCATTTTTTTATACGTGTTGATTACAATGAGCCAACCCGGAGACAATTAATAGCAATGTCTTATTAAAATAACTATTGTACTAATTTTGTCCTACTACTTTTTTAAATCGGTCAAAAATATTTGCTACAATATAAAACGAACATTCGCCTAAAAAAAAATATTATTATTCTGAAACTCTACGTCTACGTCTTACAGTTCTTACTGTGTTCCGAGCATTGAAATGTAATACCAAGCACTACGTCTAGTTCCAAAATAGAGTAAGCACGAAGTTGTCAACAAAATGTTTTTAACCTTATTGCTTAGGTTTTAAGTTTCATTTTAGAATAAATATTTTTGTACTTTAAAAAAAATGACTTTTTATTTTCAAGCGACCGTTTTTGTTTTTACCTTTCTCTAATGACAGAATATTTTGCAATAGTAATTAAACTTTTTGCTTGAGTGTTAAGGTTTATAATGAACTGAAGTTGTTAATTATAGAACTTTTTTCAATAATTCGTAGTAAGAAATATAAATGTTTATGGGTGTGAAAACGTGGGCACTTTAGCGACGTATTTTTGTTCCTGATCCTGTGCTGTAGACAATTAAAATTTGTTGGGCATACCTTATTAACAATATTGAAATATTTTTGGAGTACTTACTTTCGAATTCGATTGTTTCTGTCAACCAAATATTTGATTCTTTCATAGTTTCCAAAGATTTTATTCTTGCAAAATGCTACGATTTGAGCCCCGTCTGGTACACCTACATTTTCAAATATTAAGGATTAAATTAAAAATAATATCTACTTAACTATTGTTAACTACCTTTCGTCCGCGGCTTCGCCTGCGTGAACGTCAGAAAAAGACAAACAGGTAAATAGTATAAAAAGTATCTTAGATCATGATCAAGCCGTGAAATGTATAAAGGAGACTGAAACGATTACATACAATCTTGGGCCTGGTTGTAAAAAGATGAAAGTGGTGTCAATTAATAGCTTATATATTATCAACCTTTCACTGAAAATTCTGCGGATTTTGTCAATCTGAGAACAGAGATAAAAGAGATTGTGTAAAAGTGAGGTTATGTTACAATCTTTAACTAACAGCCGATTCCTGAAGTGCAAAATATGTGCTTTTGCACTAATAGTTATTATATTTAGTAGGACATATTATTTGATAAATCATATGAATGAACGTCAATGACTTCAGTCCTACCTATCTATGTAGGTAACAGGTATGGAGTTACGGAAAGGATGTCTAAAATAAAATAAAAATGCATTTAAGTATTACAGTGTTTTATTCGTCTTCAATTATAATTAAAATGTCGTCTAGGAATTGTGCAGGTGGTGCTATATGATTTTGGTACCTAGCCCAGCTAAGATACCATTTATTGCACATTATATGAGCGCAGCAGCCTACAGTTCGTCTCCCTACAATACAATAATTGTATAATACAGTAATGCATTACTATAGCCTCCCTTCCTGTACGAGAGCCATTGCCGAATCACTGACAGAATTATTTCATCGTGTAAGGGTCGTCGACCCAGTGTATTGCAGTGATCAGTTGTTGTCCCACAATCCACACAGCGATCCATAGTTTCACTGCTTTTTCTATTCCGTGGTTTCAACAATATCCAATACACAAGCCGGCGGTAAAATCCAAAATAACAATTCCAAGTCAAACGTGTGAGCGATCTTCGGTGTCCAGTGTGAAAGCAAGGGTCGTACGAGGTAGGTAGGGTCGGAATCCGTAAAATACAAAGCAAAGGTCGTGAAAAATTAAGAACAATCGGGAAAGCACTCAAAACGCATAGGAAAACACGAAATAATATAATGTACTCTGTGACACGAAACGAGTGATCAAACGAGATCATTAAAGCAGTTGGCAACTGTCTAGTGTCCGTCAGCTGTCATGCCAGTGACATAGACTAAAAATAGAAAACTAATTTTAATCGATATGAAATCGATAATCATAATATTGCTTTTTCAGTAATTAATTGATATTTAATTTATTAATATGACTGTAATTATATGCACTATATTGCACATAAGTATATAAAGTGCATTTAATTACTTTGAGTTAATTATTTAGTGCAAAGGTTTTATTTTCGTAACTGTGTAATCGATTACTCAATCGGTAATCTCACGAAAACTATCTTTTCCATATTTCTCCGCTTCCACATTGAGAATTGAGGTGATTTTTCATATTCTAAGATAGAAAAATATGACTAATTTTTTAGATCATATCTTAACTTATTACATTTGGGCCCACCGTTTTCCATCTCCTTTCATTCAAATCCCCGACTAAACAGTCGGGTAATGGTGCCGATTCTCTTGTCACAAATGCGTCTAAACTAGACTAAAAATCACCAAAATTTAGTTTACTCCTGTCAAACGATGATTTCCCATTCTGAAATAGACTAAAGTGGCACAACTTAACTATATTTTAGTTTGACAGCACTAAGATTGTACTGAGATTTTAATTTAGTGAAAATGACAATTTTGCTATTCTGAATTTGACGTTTTTCACCTAAAATTTTAATTTTCTAACTAATTCTGACCATTTTTAATCGCCGCTGAAAATGGTGTAATATTATTAGTTGTCATGAACTAAAATTCACACGAAAATCTCGACTTTGGGTGCAAAAACGGTACTGTACTGGTTTTTTTTTCTTTTCTTTTGCTTATATCTCGATAGAAATGGTGTGTCCTATCGCAAAAATAATGAAAATTTCGACCCCCTTTGAAACCCGTATACCCCTAATGCTCAACACGTAGGTATTTTTTTTTTTCCATACAAAAAGTGAAAAATTCCATATAAAACACGTCGAGGCTGCCCCCACTGCGCGCCTCCGGCTCTAAAAAAATTCACGGGGTAGGGCAAACAAGTATGTACCACGTGGAGTCGCAATTGTCAAATCCGATTTAGTTGTGTCAAAATATTTTTTTTAATTTAGAGACTTTTTGCTACAGAATAGCGTTAAGATTCTCATAGCCAAAAGTAAGGAATTTTAGTGATAGTTTAGTTAGTTTAGTCCGGTGTACAAGAGAATCGGCACCATTGTATTAGACTGATTGTTAATAACAACAACCAAATTCACAAACTCACAGACATGCGGACTTTCACATTTTCTTTCTTTTTTTTTCTATTTATAAAATTAGCAGGACAAAACATGTCTTTATTTGAATAATCAGGTAATTGCTCTTACGTAGTCCCAACTGCCACATGTACTCAATCTCTCTGATGCACTCTGGGATGTAAATACTGAAGTTTATGATGTACATATTTGTTGTGGGATGACGAATCAAAAGAGGAGCGATAAGACCTAATCGTACCTAAAAAAAATGTTTATTAGTATATTATCAATTTTAGTTAAGTACTTATGAAAAAACTGGCAAAGCGCGAGTCAAATAAAAACCTATTTTTCAAAATTTTCCAAAAATATTTTTTTTTATGGTTTAGAGATTCTTTCCTTTTCGTGTAACATTAAAAAAAAAACAGAATAACAAAAAACAAAACGTCAATCAGAAGGGGGGCATTAATCTCTAGACGTGATTGCGTGCCTTCACCAGACAAAGATGCTACCGACGACAAGATCCAACAAAAAGTGTTCATGAGATTTTGCTATACATATTATTATTGTGCAAGGTTGCCCCTGATTTAGTCCGCGTGGAATTACTCGTTTTAACTCCTATGGCACTCCGCAATACTGTTGATTTCCATTATTGAAAGAATTTTAGGAACCGGATCAAAGTTTCGAAGATTCCCCCTACATACAAACTCACAACAGCTCTTTATAGTATTAGTATATGGCTTTAGATTATTTACCTGGCCTACATTTTCAGCCCAAGCGTAATGATAAATCAATTCGAACTCCGTAAACACAATTGTCAGGACATTGTATAACTTTATACAACGTTGCGTGTTCTGGAACAGAAAAACGGTACAAATAAACCCATTTTTAAGCAGTGTTCCAAACAGTGACATTATAAGTACCGGAACTATATAATCGATAAAAGAAAAATATCGAGATAAAGTTTTTTTTATTAGAAATCCATGTTTAAGCGATATCCCATCGAACCCAAATATTTGTGCAAAAATAAATATTACATTATTCTGCAGAAAATAAGATTCATATCTAGACAAAATAACACTGAGATCAAGGGAAATTAGTAGGTATTGTTTATCTTCTGATATAAGACAAAAACTGTACCTACCTACATGAAGGTATTTTATGTAATGTTAATAGTAGTTTATTATTCTTGGCAGTCACTAGGAACGGGTCTACCCTTTATAGCAGAACTTTTTATGTCATAATATTGTTTTGCATAATAACGGATAGCATAAACTTCATTTTGCAGAAAATCGTTTGGGATATACTCATTTATCATATATTCAAAACTCATAATTTTGTAAGTCAGAATCATCTATAGGCATAAATTTCATATTCATAATAATTAAACAGCAGAACCTTCATATCGCAGAAAGTTCACACAAACATGCAAACAAGCATACACCATGCATGCAGCAAGCGTGCAGCATGCAGGCGAACATATTATAAGACATATAACATGCAAGACAATATTTTAATTTAATTTAAGATTAAAAATGCTGTTTTATAGAAATGGCAATATGTCTAATAAAAATATTCTAAATAAACATCTGCCATCTTAAAACTATGCCATTGCAAAATAATAATTGTATTAAATATTTTGTATGCCTTTAAAATATTATTTTAAAGAAGATTAGGTATGCCAAATAAATTTTGGAGCATCAAGACTCTGCCAGATAGAGGGAACGCACTTGATACACGTATAGTACATACCATGTGCGTAATGACTTCGTGATGCTGTTTGAATATATCCATAGGTATATTGATATTCTTGTTGTAAAATCTGATCCACATAATTCGCCCGGCAACTGGTGGCATGTTTTTTGGCAAATCCGGATTCTCTTTTACTTCATTGTACCTAATAAAATAAATGAGTAAATATCAAAAATACTATCAATATTGTTCTTGCACACATTTCGTTCTCCACCGACGCGCGTGTAACGGAAAAAAACGAGCTGCAATCGTGACTGGTACTGCTTATTCGAGTTTAGGGCTACATGAAGCCCTTAGCAGTGCAGATAACTCACCATCAACGAGCGTTATTACAGTATTTTTATCTCAGGAAACGGCGCGCGGTTTACTTGTGGTTACCAAGTCTAAAAACACGCTGTGAATGTGTGTGTAAGCGCAGGAGCTCGTTACCGTCCGAGATAATGGTGAAGTCGGAAGTATTTGAGTGTGGAAGTGTATGTGCTGACGCTACTTGTTTTCATGCACATATTCACAGCGTGTTTGCACACCAGTACCCTAATTACGTAATGCAAAATCAATCCGAATCTGAATCGTTTTGAAACAGATTGCTAATCCATTGCTCCGTAATTTCGAAAAAAAAAACTGCAGAGCAACGTAAATAACGCAATGAATGTTGTTGAACTGTCAAAATGAAACAGATTTGTCTTTATCGTTTACGAAAATATGTTGCGTAATTAGAAAGCTGAAGTAAAGAGCGCGTCGTCGCCTCGTGAGTTAAAAATACAGTTCACGACAAATAAATCGTCGGCGTCGTGTGCATAGTCACTTCTCCATAGGAAACAACCAACTGGAACCGTGCACCTAGCTTCTGACGTTTCATAAGTGCCCATGTAGGTATAAGTGAAATAAAATTTTGATTTTAATTTTTTGACTAAATTTAAATAATTGATCATCTCTCACTCACAAGTGACAGAAACGTTCAGGGGCAAAATGTCCAATTCTTAAAATGTCCAACGGTGTCAAAATGTCCAAATACCCAAAATGTCCAATTGTCAAAATGTCCAATTGTCAAAATGTCCAATGGTCAAAATGTCCAATTCTCAAAATGTCCAATGGTCAAAATGTCCAACTCCCAAAATGTCCAATCTTTGAGAATGTAGCAAATTTGTTCAATAACTCATCAAAACGCTTTTTTAATACTTATGACAAATAATAAATACAAAAAACAAAACAAATGGGTTCAAAATAGGTTTTTTTTTTTTTTTTTTATAATAACAAATTAAGACCAGAGAAGACCAAATCATACCCGAAATCACTATTTTTGTCATAATGTAATATTATAAAAATGCAGTATTCAACACCAATGTGAATGTGAAGACTATGCAGATATTCCCTTTTGTTTTGTTTTAATTTTTTTGTTGTCAATTAGTTTTTATCATGGTCTGGCAGTTTGAGTAATTTATGTGGCCTACCCAAACGTCCTTTCTTTGGTATTGTTCGTCGAATCGTTGAGCTCCTTAAATTCTGAGTTGAGCTGCACGATAACTGACAAATGCGTGCACTGACTGGACAGGTCTTCTCAATCTGAATGGTTATTTCCTCAAAAGACCATTTCAGACATCAATCTACATCGTCTTCACATGATCTGACCAAGATTATGTCTGGACTTTAAAAGAGACTGTGACCTCTGAGTTTGTTTCGGCCTTTCTTCTCAGAGTAGTCAGATAGGAAACGCCGACCTCATCTAGTTTTTAAAATATGATTGACGTGTAAAAGTGTTTGTACAAACCTACTTGCAGAAATAAATCATTTATCATTTATCATTTATCATTTACCATATTTTTTATTATTATAAATTGAATCAAACATTAAACATAGTTTTATATAACAAGGTAAGACATAAAAAAATACTTTTATTATTTTAGCTTAGTCAAGCAAGTAATAATCAACATAATTTTGATTTATAATCAACAAGCATTTTTTTTATAATATGTTAATAATCAACATAATTATTTTTATGATTTATGTAATTTAAACCACATTAAGTTTTACTATTTAAACAAGCTAAGTCTCAAAAAAATTTTTTTTTTCAAAAATCGTTGTAATGTGAGATCTCTGTTTCGTAATTTTATTAAATATTTTTTGTATTTCCGATCAAACTGGATGTCTCTAGGTCTTCTTTTAGTTCTCATTTTCTTAAACAGCGAATCCTCTAAACGACAGTCCCAATATTAGTTTCATTTCTCAATTATTTATATAAAAAGAAGTACAAATTTGGATTTTTCTGTATACGGCTATTTAATCGTCTGTGCCATCCTTCTAATGCGTTAGTAGTTCTATGACGCTGTCCAGCACAGCTCAATAAAGCTGGCGACTTTTTTGGGTACCATGTGGACTCAAAGTACCTACGAAACTTATCCATTTCGCGCGAGTTTGGGCTAGTCTCTAAAATGTAGTGCCATGCAGCTGGTATTTGACAAAAATAGTGATTTCGGGTATGATTTGGTCTTCTCTGGTCTTAATTTGTTATTTATAAATAAAACCTATTTTGAACCCATTTGTTTTGTTTTTTGTATTTATTATTTGTCATAAGTATTAAAAAAGCGTTTTGATGAGTTATTGAACAAGTTTGCTACATTCTCAAAGATTGGACATTTTGGGAGTTGGACATTTTGACCATTGGACATTTTGAGAATTGTACATTTTGACCATTGGACATTTTGAGAATTGGACATTTTGACAATTGGACATTTTGGGTATTTGGACATTTTGACACCGTTGGACATTTTGAGAATTGGACATTTTGCCCCTGAACGGACAGAAAGATTTCGTTAGGAATTTGAATTATAATTAAAATTATTTTTTCATTATTGTATACCCCGCAAAAGCTATGTCAAAAGTAAGTGCGATTTCACCAATGAAATTGAACGCGCTCATCACATCTAAACTCGTTCGTTAGAAATGCTGATGCGTTCAGTTTCATTCGTGAAATCAGCCCTAAAAGTGTAAAAATATAATATTTATTACCTGTCTCGTAATGATTCTATTTCAGATGTGTAAGTACTGATTAAGTCATAGTATTGATCCTCGAGGTACAAGCATTCTAACTTCAGTTTCTCAAATCTAGTTAAAAGATGCAATGCTATTTCCGTCGTTGGGCATTTATTGACGCTCTGGAAAATGGTCAATTTTTTACTAGTAACCAAACTAATACCTACAGGTACAATTCCGTAGCCGACCGCAGGCGGCAACTGCAGGCGACGTGTCGCCGCGACACGACTGGTTTCTATGTATTTCTATGAAGATGAAGTGTCGCTAGCTACGGAAGGTATTTCATAGAAATTCATAAAATCCAGTCGCGGCGACTGGATTTTATGCGTCGCCTGCTGTTGCCTCCTGCGGTCGGCTACGGAATGGTACCTTAAAATGCGTCTTGACTACTTTTGTTTACCTTCAGTAATATGAATGTGCGTATATAATAAAATTGATATACGACATGAACAAGAAGTTTAAAAAAAATAGTTTTAATTCTTAAAATACCTAAAGCGTATCTAAAAAAAAATTGTTTCAATCCCAAAAATGTGTTTTGGGATCAACGACCGCTAGTAGTGAATTACTTGAAGTATAAAATGAAAAAATCAGTTTTTTTTTTTGTTTTATCATGTTTGAATATCGATACCTATCACATCTGCGGAGTTTCGCTAAGCTATTTAATTTGACCCTGTAAACGTTAAACCATTCAACTATTTACCCGTAATCCAATGAATATTATTAGAAACAAAGATTGTCAAGGTGCATTATTATTATTTTTGTAATCGAACTGTTTATAATAAGTGCAATGAGAAAAAAAAACAGAAATACTAATATTGTACCACTCCAAATACATATTTGCAAGTAATACATACATTGATCATAAAGTTTTCGAGTAACAACTCCTGATTAGCAACTGCATCTTTGTATATTTTGTAGTCCTTATCAAAGTCTGGCCGCCTGTTTAACAAATTGAATTAGAAAAATATGAAAGGTACCATAGTATTGTCCAAAAAATAATAATAAAACAATCCAACTAATAAATATAGTGTCATTTAAACTGAAAACGAATCTTGCAAGAGATTACCTACTAGCCAGAAACACACAGTTATGTTCTAAGTGGCTGCATAGTAGGTACCTACTACGTCTGTAGGTTTTACTGTTACAGATAGTGCAATCCACGACGACGCGCCCCACTCACTCCGCGATTATTGCACCTAGTGTAAGCTGTACTTTAGTACGGAGCTGAGCGGAGTGGGGCGCGTCGTCGTGATTGCACTATCTATAATTATATTGTTCACCAACAAAAATAATTTTTTTGTAGATATAAACATTATTTTTTGGCATACAGTTTACGCAGATTTATTACAGAAATATGCTCTTTACTCGACATTTTCTTAGCCTCATGCAGTTTTTATTGTTGTGCAGAATTGTCTATGTAATAAACTTATTGAAGCATACAATAACCTGAATAAGGTTTTCAGGACCTTTCGGGACAGCATTTTTTTTTTTGTTTGTTCACTCATTACTTCTTTACAGACTAATCAGTCGTAATATTGCCATTACCCTACATAGTTCTGGTGAAAAACCTTCTTTATGTTTTTTTGCAGGTACCTATGCCTTTAATTGTTCCTTTTCCTGGGTTACGTGAGAAAGACACAAAATTGTTTGCAGCTTCTCATCTTACCTTGTTTGACAATTTTTATTTACTGTGTTTCTTTTTGATTATTTGAAATACGAAGAAAATATACCAAGATCAATTTTAAAGATAACTAAGTTGGTGAACAACAGAAACAACGTTAATAGGTGAATTACATTAAAATACTGACCTGTGATCTAAACCGTCATATTGTTTTGTTGAAATTGTCTTGAAAAGTTTATTAAAAATAGCAGCGTATTCTTCAATTCCTTCCAAAGTGGTTTTGTTTAATACATAATACGTAATATATGTTTGGAATAAGTCTATAATCTGTGCCAATCAGAAAAAGAGTTTTTGAGTTTTTGACATTTATTTTTGGGCTTACTCGCATGCCTCAATTATAGACACAAAAAAATAATAAAATAAGGGTGAATTTCATTGAAACTAAACGCGCTCAAGAGTTTCAATACTCAAGAGTTTCGGTTTAGATGTGCTCAACGCGTTTATTTTCATTGATGAAGTCACCTAAGTCTCGCGTAAAGTTAAGATACAATTCCGTAGCCGACCGCAGATGGCAACTGCAGGTGACGTCACCGCGACACGACTCGTTTCTATGTATTTCTATGAAGACGACGTGTGTGACGTGTGCTACGGAAGGTATTTCATAGAAATTCATAGAAACCAGCCATGTCGCGGTCGCCTGCAGTTGCCACCTGCGGTCGGCTACGGAATGGTACCTTTTGTAGGTTTAATAAATCAGACTGTTTTATACTGCAAACGATTTTCAAACCAATTAGGTACATACTTTAATTAATCTTCTTCGAAAAGTTTCGAATTTTCCAAATATATACATTTCAGAGCAATCAAAAGGTCTTTCATCAGCCGCCTCCATCATTTCTTTCTGAGTCTCAGCATAACACTCACGATAAAAGTTGTATAAACTTAAGCACAACTGTAAAATTAGAACGTTACCTTTCAATTGTTTAATTACAGTTATATAGGTAATAACTTTTCACATTAATTTACAAAATCTTATGCGCACTGAGAATTCCACACCGTCGAGTTTCCATCATAATTGGAAACATAAAGGAAATGAAAATATTTTCCCATAAAGATAATATTTTTAACTAAGCTTGTTTGTAAAGTGATATTACGCTCTAATCTAAAAACCTATGCCATATTTTTATTTATAAACCTTAATAACTCGAAAAATGTAGAGGGATATTTTTACGTATTGTTGTCATTTCTGAAAAAAATCAGCTGTGACAGACATCCGAAGACGCACCATTTTTCCTTTTCACATTTTGGTACCTACAATACCCAAAAAAAGAGTTGCCCACACCAACATTGTAAGTCAGGGAAAATGATTGCTTAGCAAATTAACTGCTAACTTAAATTGTCCATAATTCATATGACGACAACAATGGGATTTGTGTGAATTGCCGGATGAGATTTCTCATCAACTTCCGTACAAACACATCCCCCTATTTAATGTATTTACCTAATAAAATCCTATTTATTTATTTAAACTTTTCACACTCAAAAAAAAGTAAAAAGGCGGACTTAATGCCTTAGGCATTCTCTACCAGTCAACCAAGGGTGGTGAAGAGATTAGATGGCAGGTGCTCTGTTTGAGAGGAACAAAGAAAAACATTTTTTATTAAAATATATCATTAGAAATAGTTATAATACACATACATACATATTTAATAAAATATATACCTATATTATATATACCTATAAACAAATTCAAGGGAGAGAGGTGTTGAGATTACTCTATTTAATTTGACAAAAAACTCTGCAATTTCCGCTTAAATGCATACCGGCTGGTGGCCGTCCTGATATCAAGAGGAAGCGCATTCCATAGAAGAATGGACTGAATATGAAAGGAAGAATGAACAAAGTCAGAAGTATGAGAAGGACAAAGTAGGAGAAGATTGTTAGAAGAACGCAGATTCTTAGTGTGTGAAGAACATAGATATTGGAAGTGAGACGTAAGATAAGAAGGAGGAGTGGGAGAGTTGAGAAGGGAGAAAAGCGTGGTCAAAGCCCGCATACTTCTTCTTTGGCGAATGGACATCCATTTGAGCTCAGACCTATAGCTCGACACATGATCATATTTCCTGAGGTTGAATATGAACCGGATACAATTGTTGAGCAGTCTGTCGAGCTTATCCAGCAAAACCGAATTCAAGTCAAAGTAGCACACGTCACCATAGTCGATGATAGGGAAAATCAAAGTCTGCACAAGCATAGTTTTCGTCTTAGCGGGTAAAAAGTTTCTCAGACGATACAGGGATCGCAGAGTACCGTTGACCCTTTGACTAACACTAGAGACCTGGCGTTGCCAGCTAAGCGTTGAGTCAAGATGCAAACCGAGATCTTTTACAGTAGAGGTAAAGGGTATGACGATACCATTGAAAATAAGAGGAGGAAGAGAACTAAGCGTCACCCTACCTATCATGCGTGAGCTCCTAATTACAATGGCCTGACTCTTTGAAGGGTTTACTGAGACCCCAAAACTATCAGACCACCTTTTGATGACATCTAAATCACGGTTTACATCTGCTATAGCGTCGGACAAACCTTCAACCCGCCCAGCTGTATATAATTGAAGATCATCGGCATAAAGATGATACGAACACCGAAGACAATGAGTTATAAAATTAATGAAGATGGAGAATAACAATGGAGAGAGAATACCGCCTTGTGGAACACCAGCATCCAGTTCACGCCAACTCGACGAGCGCTCATCAACGCGAATCGACTGCTGACGTCCCCGAAGATAAGAAGAGAACCACTCCAGAGCCTCGGGCGAAACCATAAGATGAGAAAGGATAGAAAGGAGAATATCGTGACTGACAGCGTTAAAGGCATTGGAGAAATCAATTAATACCAAAACGGTAACCTTAGTATCCTCCATCGCTTCTCTAACGTCACCAGTCACTTTAAGAAGAGCGGAGGCTGTACTGTGCCCGGGCCTGAAGCCAGACTGAAAGGAGCTAACAAGGTTGTTCCTGTGAACAAACCTTGTAAACTGCTTGTGTACGCAGGCCTCGAGCACTTTAGACAGGAATGGGAGAATGGAAATGGGTCGAAAGTGACTGGGTAGAGAGGGATTTGAAATTTTTGGGAGTGGTCGTACATAGGCCATACGCCACAGGGATGGGAATTGTCCGGAATCAAGAGAAAAGTTGATGATATGGGTAATCGGAGGGAGAAGGATATCAAGGATCCAAACAACCATACTACGACTGATGCCGTCATGGCCCATAGCCTTGGATTTTATGGACAAGATGATCGTTTTAATTTCGTCTGAGGTGACCGGAGAGAAGTGAAATGGTTCTATGATGGGACTGGGTAGGCCAGTAATGTAATCGACCGTCTGGGACAACATTTGGGAATCCAAATGACAAGTGGTTGTGAAGTGACGGTTGATATCATTAAGGCCAATTGTATTAGGAAAATCCACTTGACGTGGTCTGTCGATACCAAGAGTACGAAGGAACTTCCAGATATCAGCAGGTGAAGAAGAAGATATATTTTCGAGAATATGGCGGCGTTTAGCGTTACGTATCATCTGATTACACCGATTTCTAGCAGCTTTAAAAAAGTTCCGGTTTTCCTCACTACGATCCTTTTTAAATTTTCGAAAGGCCCGATCTCTGCGCCTCATAGCCATTCGAACCCCTGTCGTCATCCAAGGAGCAGGGGGACGCCGAAGTTTAATCGTCTTAACAGGAGCGTGTTTATCGTAGAGAGCAAGCACCGTCCGATCGAAAATACGCAGTTTTTCGTCTACAGCTGTCGCCGCTGCCAGGTGTTCCCAACTGACGTCTGACGCGTCCTGACGAAGCTTCTCAACGTCCATGCGTGCAAAACACCGCATGTGCAGTACTTTTGGGACAGGTTTAGGCGGTTTTAGGACATACGAGAGGAAAATGAGGTCATGATGGGAAAATCCAGGAGCGGGACACTGACCATGAGAGGAAACAAGAGAAGGAGTGGATGTAAGGATTAGGTCGAGCCAAGTGTCATCACCTGATATATTGAAATGGGTAGGTTGCAGTGAAAGTATATGGAGACTAACGGACTCAGTGATGTGAAGGAGTTTACGGGATCGTGGGTTGTGGTGAGCAAGGTCAGTGTTGAAATCGCCCATGATGACGCAATGTGCATACTCTGACCCTACGGATTCCAGCGCCAATTCAAGTTTGGAAAAATAGTCAACGGCGGGTGGACAATAGACAACACCAAGAAGGGTCTTAACGCCTTTGACGTAGACCTCCAAAAAAAGATACTCGGCGGAAGCATGATATTGTACGGGGGATGAGGTAATGATTTTGAATGGGAAATCGCTACGAAGATATCTTAGTCTTCCACCTTCGTTAAAGTTATAAAGAGCTTTTGGGCAAAATTTCATCGTTCTAGACCTGTCGGTTTAGATTGCGCGTTGACTGTCAGTGAGTAAATGAATGAATTAAAGATTTTTATTTAGTCGGAGATGGTCCACATACCACGGCCAATCGTTAATCTGCTAAACGCTTATTTTCTCTGACTGGCTTTTGAACCGAAAACGCAATAGAAAATTTCACATACTGGAAAAGTATAAAACATCGCATTTCCGCAGTGTCACAACAAGAAAAATTTAACCCTTACTTTGGCTTTATGTATAAACTTAAGCTTGTCTTGGTTCCAAATGTTCTTCTTGCCAAAATTGGTTAGGAAATCCATGCACATGTTAAGAATTTGATTGGTAGTTTTAACCAGCAACGTAGATATTTGTTTTGTCGTGTTATAGTATCTCGACGTCGCAAATATCATACGAATGGTGTACAATAAACCCGGAATGAACTGTTGAGTTGTGGAAGGATCGCATCTGTAGACAATAATAATAATTATAAATATTAGACTACGTTCACACGGTGACAGTTGTATCATACGATACTAGCTGCGCCACGCGGTTTCACCCGCATAAGTCTCGATCCCGTGGGAATATCGGAATAAAAACTATCCTTTGTCATCCTAAAATCTTCTGAATCAGGTCTCTCATTAACACAGTATAGTGATCTCTCACACACGCATATTGAACACATTTTGATTGCCCAGCATTGTCAACAATAAAAGAGACGTTGTGAGTGCTTCCTACATACCACCCTAAGACTTTTTTTTTATGAATAGCCTGAAACTAGAAGGATATTTATGTCTCGTTTCAAATGGTGTCAAGATCATGAGACTCAGATTAAAATGGATATTCTAGCTCCACAGCATTCAAAGAACGATTTTCGATGATCTTATTGGAAGCATACTAATAGATCAAAGGATTATTAGGATTTCACAGTAGGTATAATGTTGGGATCACACGGCAATTTCCCACCGTTCGTACGGTTAAAATCACATACCTACTTGCCATGTGTACCGTAACCGGTGAAAACGTAAGATCCTAATTACACTGTTTATATAAATTGGTAGGTAAGTATAGTACCTACTTACTACTTACAACGCCGTGTGAATACACGTTCACACGGCGCGGCGTTGTACTGTAAGTTAGTTAAGTGTTACGGCTTCTAAGTTGAAACATTCTGATAAGTTGATGTGATTAAAGTGCGTTAGGATGCGATAGGTTTCTGATATTAATCGAGCAAAACGGTTTGAAAAGGTTCGATGTGTGGTTGTATGTTGCATTTACGTGTGTATTTTATGTGTATATCTTCCAACTTATAAAAGCACCGCCAAAATTAAGTAACAGCTTTAAAATAATTGTTACCTATTCCCTCGTGTAACGTTTTTATTGCTCCCATATTTGACAAACCCTATTTAAATATCGCTGTATATTTACCTGTACAATGGTTCGCAATATTTTTCTAAAGCATATAAATATTTAACATTATCAAAAGCTTCATTGTAATAATCAGTAATCATATTATCCAGCTGACGCCATTTCTGAAATTAATAATAATTAATATCTGAAACTAATAATAAATAATACATTCCTGTGTATTGAAACGGTCAAAAGAACCAGATAAAATAAATATGACGGTAGTACATGGAGGACTTAATTTAAAATTTAAAAAATCATTCGTGTACAACCCATGTTTGCAAAATAATAAATGATTTTTTATTTTGTTGTTTTTAGTTTTTACCTTTAAAAGTTTCGATTTTGCGCATATTAACGTATGTATATACATCATGGTAGGTTCACTCTTCAGATGCTCTATTATCGACGTGAAGGTAGTGAGCTGACGGCGCCAGTGATCCAGCTCGGCTAGTGGTCCAATGTTAGAAGGTTCACGACGTAGTTGCTGACTTTGTACTAAAACCTGTTATGAGTAAACCAAAAAAATATTAATATTAACAAAATGAGTTTCACGTAAATCGTGATAGCTTAAGAGATCGATATCTTCTTCAATTTCATTACCATAGTAATCTGCTTGATCCATTGCTTTACATAGGAACATATTTCTTCCAACACATGAGTTTTTGTTATAGCAAGCTTCATTTTTTCTTCGTCTATCAACTCATCCTCGTATAGAGCTAGATTGATTTTAAATCTCGTACAGCAGTCTAAATCTATTTTTGTTTCTAAAATCAGATATTAAAAATCAAAATTAAATACCATCCACATTTATGTACATACTGTAAAGGCTATTTCTAGTTAGTGTGAGCACCACCTGGAAAACTGATTAAGCACGACGACGCATCAAGCTCTCATTGAACGGAAAGTCTATACGTACAAATATCAGGGTGGCCCATGGAATAATGTCTAGGTAAGTACAATAAATTATTAGAATCCCCTATCCAAGGACTCCCTGAAACCAATGAACATGTAAGTTCAGTGATTTTTTTCATAATTTAGCAGCTAGACTTTTTTTTTTTGGGAAATTCATCTGACTTTCCATTTTTTTTTTCTTTCTGTAACTCACTTAAAAAATACCCATAAGATATTGCCTACGATCGATAAAGCTACAATTACTTAATCTAATCATCACCCAAAGTTACTAAAACTTATTTGATTTTGAATTTTACTGAAAAATTAATTCCAGATAATTCCAGAGAAATATCCACACCACCCTTTATACAAAGCTAAAGCTAAAGCCTGAGTATTGAACGCGATATCTGCATGTCACTGATTAAATACGCACACAAATAGGATACACGTATTATCACACCCACTTTTACATTCTGTGCGTGTTTCTAAACTTTTAAATATAGGTACTATTATATTTAACAATAAAAGCGAAAACTGGGATGGATTTTGAATTTTTATAAATGTCAAACGACGACACGAAATTTATCTTGTCATTGAAATGCCAGTAATTGACGTAATAAATACCGACTATTTGTTCAAAGAGTATTTATTAGGTACTCTTATTGATAAAAAACACAATTTAATGTATTTATAAATTAGTATACTGACAACAATCGCGTTTTTCGCCTGGGATTTTCAAGATGCTGTTGGAGCTAGTCCGCGGTTAAAAGATGCGGTCTTTTTTTTCATAATAGATAATGTCGTAGGTGTATAGGTAATTGTAGATTATATTTATATATTGTTCCTTTTTACGGTTAATCATAGGAACTTTTTTCAATAGAATTGCTTTTGATTTGAAAGATACTTAATATAAAAAATACGATGAAACACGAGATCCTAATATCGATAGCACCAAAACTTAAAGATCATACTACCACATCACTAAACCATAGACAATTTTGAACGGTCATGTTTGTTTACATCTTTTAAAAATTTTGATACTTTAGGTCTGCTTATACCTACTGTAAAGGTACAATTCTGTAGCCGACCACAGGCACCAACTGCAGGCGACGTGTCGCCGCGACATGACTAGTTTCTATGTATTCTTATGTATTTCTATGAAGGCGACGTGTCGCTAGCTACGGAAGGTATATAGAAATTCATACAGGCAACACGTCGCCTGCAGTTGCCGTCTGCGGTCGGCTACGGAATTGTACCTTAAATATATTTTAGGATGATGTGTCGTCGTCATACTAGGTGTTTAAAAACATGGCACTAACTTGCAAGATAATCAACAAACAGCATCGTCTTCGAAATATATGTCTTAATTATATCAGCACTATTAGGGTTGGGAGGATTAATATCTCCCCAACTGCCGCAGTTCTTAAGAGCCGGTATATATACACGTTGCATGGTGTTGCATATACCTGATACAACATTATCAGTTTCCTGGTTTACATCAATCAAAACGAAGTAATAGTCCTGAAATTGTTAAGTAGGTATAAATCATTAGACATACTTGCACCGAAAGTCCCTACTTATTACCTTCTCAAGAAGCCCAAAATAAGTCGATAAAGCCTTTTCTGGCAAAGTGAACGCGATTCATCCATCCTAAATGTGACAAATACCAATCCAATAAATACTTTTATTTAATTTTACCAATTTCCGCAGTCCAGATTATTTTCGTCCCACACAATGAAATGATCCTTAGCTTATAACAATGCCTCTCGCATTAAAAAAAATGATAATATTACTCCAATACAAATTGTACGATTTGGAGAGGCTAATGATAACAGCCTCATGGGTCGATCGAAGGTTAAGCTACGCTTGCTGCGGCCGGTTCGAGGATGGGTGACCTTCCATTACATATCGAGTTTTATTTTTTTTATATAGCCTACTTCTGCTGTCCAGATTCTTGAGATTTTTCTAGACACCTCACACTTGACCAAAAAATGTAGTATTTCAAAATGGTTTCAATGAAAAATGAGCTAATGGTTTTTCTAAGACGGCTTCCCGTATTTCTTATGGAATTGGATTTCCCCACACTCCCACAGTTAAAAAAAACATTGAAATGTTTCGTACGACGTACAGCCCAACCACCGCAAATCAATGGTAGGTGTAGACCTCGCGCTAGGGTTGATTTTAGAAGAACTCAACATCATGTAAGCAGGTACTTCTTTATTTTTTATCAAAAGTATCAATAGATACCTACTGAGTTTCGAGCTATTTCGACAATCAATACATTTTTTATTTTTTTATCTTCAACACTTTCTAAACCCCCTTTGAGTTTTGAAAAACTAGTAACGACAAACTTTTGTAAATTAAAGTTATTAATATTTGTACATAGTTTTAAGCATTTGTTAGCATAAGGACAGATTCGCTTTACGCCAGATTCGCGTTAGGTCAAATTCAAAACAATCGTATAAATAAATAAAAAACAGACAGAAGTATAATCGAATAAAAAGTAAACATCAGAGAAAACAAAAAAAAAACCTTACAGACATCGTTACTAATAAAAAACAAATTCCCTATACTTATTTTTAATCCAATTTTTTTTTCTATACGTTCAGTGCCTGGAACCCTCCTGGAGGGTTTACTCAAGTCACATATGGGATGACGGGAGCTCATTTTAAATGTAGGTTTTTCTTAGTTAATTCGGCATTATAAACTGTGAATGGGAAAAAAGCGCGATGTCTAAAATCGATGCTAAAGTTAAAATTTGTCCTTGTGACGCATTATTAACATTTTTTTCAATCTTCTAGCTTTCGTCTTTTCCCGTGACTGTAAAGACTTAAACTTATTTTTTTTTCTTGTATTTCTGTAGTTTTTAGTATGTAGTTTCTATTTTTAGCAACTAATGAAAATAATATAAGAAAATATGTAATATTGGGCGGTATTTTTTTAGTCAGTTCTGATCTTTTCTCCGTAACAAGAAAATGGTTCAGAAGTGACTTTATTTAGCCACTGGGCCGAAAAATAGTTTTGAAACTTAACGAATTCCTCTGTAGCAGGTCCAGCTTCTAATAAAGATAAGTAAGCCTCAGGGATTAAATTAGGAGGTAGCAGTGCTTTGAGTAAACATCCTTGTTATATTTTTGCCTTCGTTTGTTTTATCCAGGCCAATTTTCTTACTCATTTTCCATATTGCATTTAAATAATGGTCAAAACAGCCTTTTATTTGGACAATTGGATATATAATATTAATGGCATTCATTTTTGCCATTACAAAATCACACTTATATTCAACAATATCCAATAAAAATTGTTTTTTGATTCTAAACATTCTTACGTATGTTTGTTGAGGCTTGTCTGATAACAAACGGTAAATTAATGGCACAAAATTAACAAAATTGAAGAGAGAGTGAATAGGTATCTAAAAAAAATAAACTTTAAACATAATTACATCGCCAATATTCCTTGAGTCCATAGCTTTGGTCTTCAATCTGTACATGGCAACACACTTGCCCTCGGTACCAATAGATTCCCCATCAGATATATAACTCCTTTCCATTTTACCTCTCTGATTGGGAACAAACCGACCGGATTCTGGAATGTATAGTAAAAGTCATCTGTCATTCATGCGTTCATTGTAATGTTCGCATACTTTCATTCGTCCCATAACTGTTGTTTATGAATAGGTTTTCTGTACCCTGTGCAATCAAGCGCCTTGTGAGACCTCTTGAATATGGGCCTTGGTCTCTAGAAAGATAATGTCAGTGAAGTAGGTACGTATGGGAGATGAATGAAAGCCGGTATGTTCACTAGCTTGGTATATTGGCCAAAGTCACGTACACATATAACAGTTTGGAATGAAATGGAATGTGAAAGTCTACACAAGGTAGGGTTGCCAGATAAAGGCTTATCATTTCCGGGACAGTTATATAAATTAATTAATTAGACACAGTCTAAAAAAGTTTAGGTCCGTATCCGCGGACCACATAAGTCTAGATCCGCAAATACGGATACGGATACCGAGCTTACCACCCAACGGATACCAAGGTGATACCTAGCACCTTGATAGAGCGGAGAGCAGTGGTGGCCCAGTGGTAACGGCCGCGACTTACGAGTTGTAGGTCGTAGGTTCGAACCCTGACAAGCGCTTCACTTTGTGTAGATGATTTCATCACCACTGCTCTCAAAACGGTGAAGGAAAACATCGTGAGGAAACCGACATGTTCTAGAACCAACAATTCGAAGACATGTGACATCTACCAAGCCGCACTGGGCCCACGTGGTGGATTGCGGCCCAATCCCACTCACAGAGAGGCCTGTGTCCCAGCAGTGGGGACATTATAGTTGGTAACACCTTTTTAATTATTTCAATTAGCATAGCACAAAGATTAGAGATTTGATCTCACTCCAAAGATAGTTCAATTACTACCTTATAACTTACTTTACTAGTAAGTACTCCACTTTAATTATAATAAATGTGATTTAATAAAAACAAAAAAAAATAGTTTGCTACATATCTTTAAAATTTCATATAGGTACGTAAATAAATTTTATGTAATAATATAAAATATCCGTTCAAGATCCGCCAAAAGTAACGGATACGGATACAGATCATTTTCTCCCCGTATATATCCGCAGATACGGATATATACGGGGTAGGTACATCAATGTTTTCAAGGCAGTAAAAATGTTTTTATTTCATAGTATTTTTCAGAGAAATTTTGAAAAACTTACTTCTGGGCCTGCTATACTAAAAAATTGCACAAAGTTTCGTCTCTAAATTTAGTTCAATTTCTTTTTTAAGTTCCGACAAATTAAATTTTTCTGAATTTTCCGCCGTATGATGGACTCATGGACACATATTTTTACAACTTCATCTTTTGACTAACCAACTATTGACTAACAAACGGTTTCTGAATTGAGAATTTTAAGTTGAGAACTTGTCAAACTATACTTTAGCAAAACTTAAGCCTGATTTACACGATGCGATTTAATTGCCAGTGGGATGCAATAAGTTGAAGCAATAATAGAAGTTGCACTGCCTAAACAGTGTTTAGTCGAGGCAAGTCAGTTGTTACTTCAATTTTATTGTATACGACAGGCAAGAAACTTACATCACGTAAATGGAATTTTAGGCGACTTTGAAGTAGTCACTTCAAGTAATGCAAAACGTAAAGGAAAACCGATTTCTAGACTGTTTGGTTTGGTTTTGTTTTTATCTCCTTTTATTGTTTGAATTGGTTTCCACGCTATACCAGACGACCTGCATTCCAAAAATCAGAAGAATCAGAAGTTTTACTATGATACAAATCTGAAAAACTGGTTGACTAGTTTTTGAAAACGAGGTTAAGAAAAAAATCTGAAAAAAAATATTTTTGGCTCACAGTGATCGCATTTTTTTATTTTATTAATATACATGCTGGTAATTTGATATCTGGCATGACTGACTGCCCCGTTGGCCACGTGGTCACAACCGCGACTTGCTGAGCGTGGATCTTGGTCCTTTCGGTTTAGGTTCGATTCCCAGGTCGGGTAAAGTGTTATTGGATTTTTCCATTAGGAATCGATAGTTTCATAAAGAATGGAATGTCTCAAACCACTAAAAACTGTTTCCTTACACATCGTAAAAAATTAACTCACATAGTTTGGAAAAGGCTAAGCAGATTGATTGATCGTAAGAAATTAACCTAATAAATTTAATTTAATTCTATAAATAGTTTGAATACTTAGACATTTTTCATCATTTATTTTAACATACTTGGCCGGTTAGATGCAACGCTTATAAAAAGTAAATTATAACAAAATGATGATTAAAAAAGTGAAACTAAATATTACCCATTTTTACAGGTTTAAACAGACCGTCGCACAAGACAACACAACTTCTGCCACCTTCAACGATTGCACTATCTAGCAGCTCTATGTGAATATCTGCGTCAAAAACACCGTCCTGTAAAAAGATTTCATGTACAGCCGGTCGATTCTGCAAAAATCTCACCGTGAAAACTTAGGTGAAGTGAGTTTGTTTTTGCTTGGAATTGACACTATTGACAGCTCACTCCACGCTCACTTCACCGAAGTTTTCACGGTGAGATGGTTACAGAATAGCACTGCAGTTATAGAACTTTAATATGTATATCAGAACGTTCGGCCAGTCGAGATAGGAAGCTGGCTGCTACTCCAGTTTTTAGTGACGATTATGTGACGCATAAAGATGCCAGCCAAAGAATTTGTGACAGAACAGTTCGAAAGTTAGAAGCATTTATTTATGGCCGAACGACCTGATATCAGAACTTTCGGCCAACCTGAATCTCCATAACTGAGCCCCTTAGAGAAACTGTTACTGAATAAAGATTTAGTGACGATTTGGTGACAAACAACCAATGCTTTACTTTTACTCGTATTGCCACCGATTAAAAGTAAAATGAATTTTGGTTCCTGGAACATCAGGACGTTCGGCCAACGTAATCTCCATAACTGAGGACCTGAGAGAAACCGTTAATGAATAAAGATTTAGTGACGAGACTGAAACGAATTTTTATTGCTTATTTTTTTTTTGTGACGGCCCCTTTAAATAGTAAAATGAAAATTTTACATATAACCTCAAAACATTGGGATTATTGATTCCTCCACAAGGAAGAAGCCCAGAGAAACCGTTAATGAATAAAGATTTAGTGACGACACTGAAACGAACTTTTATTATTTATTTTGTGACGGCCCCTAATAAATAGGAAATTGAAAATTTAACATATAACCTCAAAACATTGGGATTATCGATTCCTCCACAACGAAGAAGCCTAGAAGACTCGTAAAACCCCTGATGTGTTATAGGTTTTCAGAGCAAAAGTGTCAGTATTTTTGTTAATTCAAAATTAATCTATAAAAATGCACTATGGTGGATGGCGACTGAAATAGGGTGACCATGTATTCCAACGAAACAAGTATTGGTTGTTTGTCACCAAATCGTCACTAAATCTTTATTCAGTAACAGTTTCTCTAAGGTCCTCAGTTATCGAGATTCAGGTTGGCCGAAAGTTCTGATATCAGGTCGTTCGGCCATAAATAAATGCTTCTAACTTTCGAACTGTTCTGTCACAAATTCTTTGGCTGGCATCTTTATGAGTCACATAATCGTCACTAAAAACTGGAGTAGCAGCCAGTTCCCTATCTCGACTGGCCGAACGTTCTGATATACATACTTTAATACCATGATTAGTAACCAGATGGGTACGTATTACAATACCGAAATTTAAAAGTCCGTATTTAAAAATACCTATGGAAGAAATCCCGAAAAACAAACGCCGAATGATTATTTGGTCGAAACTTTTAAATCCCGAAAGTTCATTTGCACGAGATCTTAAAATCCCGAAGATTAAAATCCCGAAGATAAATATCCCGAAGATCCATAACCCGAAGTTTAAAATACCGAAATTACATCCCAAAGCCTAAAATCTCTAACACAAAGACAAAAAGGAGCTTACCATAATAGGTATGTATGATACCAATAATATATATATATAATTAAAATATTGTCTTAAAAAGTCAATATGTTGTGCTTAAAAAGTTACTGACAAAAGCGAATGGCTGCAAAACAGACTTCTTGTGTTTTTATTTGGTTTTCTTACAAAAAAATATTAAAACATATTAAGCAGAATGCCCACCATCATAACTGTGTTGTAGTGCCGCTCTTTGAGATTTCACCCTTCGGTATTCAGTCGATTCGGGATTTCGTCCATTCGGGATTTCGTCCATTCGGGGTTTCATCCTTTCGGGCCTTTGCACATCGGTATTTTATGTTTCGACATAACGGCTATCGACATTAAAACTTTCGATATTTTGAATTTCGATGTTTTGAACGTCGGTATTTCAGTCATAGTAATTATAAAATTTCGGGATTTTAATATTTTAACTAACAGCTTATCGTCATGCGGTATGCCACAGCAGCCTTGAATAGTAACACAGTGTGAAAGCGTTTAGTAATAGTTGTATGAAACTACCAGTCCGACGATATCGTGTCCTTATCGTTATCGTCCAATGTGCAAGCGCCCATTAACACACTTTATTGCCATTTCATACCACAGACAAAAGAATGACATGAGATTTGAATTTTTGGCCATTAAAGTTGAAAGACTTTTTTTTTCTTGCTTGCAAGTTTGCAAGCAAAGAAAAAAAAAAGTCACTGGCTTTACCTATATGTTTATATGTAGAAAGTAATAGGCTCTGGACACGAAACCTGCTTTCGAGTACGTTCAGTGAGTCAATTCTACGGCTTGTTCTGCTGACTGACACGTGCACGAACTCGATGACTGCACTGTGAACTGAACTAACTCGCAAAGTGGCCTCATGTCTTCGCCCAAGGAATTAAATGGAACCTTGAAACTGCGTAAAACTAAATCGTCAACTGCGGCTATTACATTCCGTACCATCACTGTATAGTCTTGCTAACCTAATAAAAATAACATCTACAGCCTAGTCTTAGTATCCTCGTCAGTTTTCAAATTATTTCCTGTATCAAATCAAGACACATAATACCTTTTGAAACTATGGCACGGAGTAGACTATTGCATAGAAAACTATATTTAGTTACTTGATACCAAAGATCAAAATAGCATTATACCTTTGACCGATGTCGAATTGACAACAATCTAAAAACTTTTTAATGGCTTTCCATTTTATAAAAAAAAAAAATATAAACATTTTAATTATCGGTGTTACATTTTTAATTCGGTCTGACATGTAAAGAAGACGGCCGATTGTTCTTCTTCTTCGTCGTTCTCTCAATGCTGAGGATCACAACTACAAAGACGCAAATGTACTGCTGAGTCGGTAAAGCAGATTTATATCGTGCAATGGGCAGACATAAATAGCCCAGGTTGACGATATATATTTATGTACCTGCCTAAATATTTTACCTACATACATTTTGTATGCACAGTTTAAATTTATTTTAGAGATAACCACGAAAGATACACAATTTTTATATGCCAAATTAATAGTCATAAAATAATAATTATACATTCAATTCTGGTGCTAGGTACACAGTGTGTAAACTGAAAAGCAAACTATGCGAAGTAGTCAGATTGAATTAGCTTCTAGTCCCATGAAATCCTATTAGACCGGTTTTTTTTTTTTTTTGTGAAGATTCAAGTGTCGAATTGAGTCCAATAAAATTTATAGGTAGGAAGGCAGTGTGCCAAAAAAAATTGTAAAAATGGTAAAAACCAGTTTTTCACTTCTAGTGCAAAAATTACAGCTTGGACAAAAAAAAGTTAAACGTAACAAATGTGCGCAGTAAAAAAAACAAAGAGAATGAGCGCCAGTAGAGCATAATCAATACAGAGGATCGTCCGCAATTCGCAAAAAAACACATTATTTTTGCAAATCTTGTAAATTTAATAACTCGCGTTCTGGAAGTGATAGAGAGCTGAAATTTTGATATGATGTCATTTTTGTAGCCCGCTAACTACAATTAATTTTCAGAACAAAATGTTGCAAGCTTTTTGCAAACCGTCGACTTTTGCTAAAAGGGACCTTTTTTAAATCGACTGGGAGGGTATTTTAATTTTCTAAAAATGTTTTTAAAAAAGTTTATGATCATTTGACAAAGCATAAAGTTGTTTAAATAATAAAAAAGAAGTTCAGATACATATCGCGCGCGGCGGCGGTGCCGGCGCGGCGGCGCAAACTCTGAAATCTAATATTTTTTGGAAAAATTATGTTGTTGTCATATTAGACGTTTTTGAGATCGCTGATTACGGGAAAAATAGTGAAAAAATTGAAAAAAGTAATTTTCCATTGTTAAACCTTTTTTTTCACTCTGTCTGTCCTCTCCACTTACTTCGCCACCGCGCGCGCAAAAAAAAAAAATTTAACAACTTTATTCTATTCACCTATAAATTTTATTGGAATCAATACCTGACACTTGAATCTTCAAAAAAAAAAAAACTGGTCCAATAGTAATTTCATGGACTTTTCAAATTTTTTTTGCTAATTCTATCTGACTAAAGGAACTATTGTGTACCTATATTGAAGCCGATGATATTTAATTTGAAGATGATATCAAATTGCATATCATTGGCTGATTCACTGCTGTTTTACTGGTCAGTTAAAGTATGAAATGGTAGTGGATGGGTATTAAAACAGCAGTAAATCAATGTAGGCATGTCAAGTGGTAGGTACATTTAGTGCAGGTATGCTTAAATGACTTATATACTTACCAATAAGTAGTCAACAGTTTGATTCAAAATTGTCGAACAATTTTCTACTAAGAATCGATGTTGCTGCTTGAGACCACCCACACGATTATTACGAGCTTCTTTAGCCTTGGCCTACAAACAAAACAGTTTTATTCACACCTTTGAATAGCTACAAATGAAACAAAATAATCTAATTATTCCGTTTATTTACTTGCTTGTCTTTATAAGTCTCATGACCATGTGTCATAGCGCTCAGAGATATTCTACTCCTCATTTGAATGTCCGTTAAACGAGAACTGACATCAAGTATAGCTTCCAGAGCTTGTTTGTCGATATCGATGGGTTCCCCATCGCTGTATGACAGTCTTCGTGTTGATGTCGTCGCTTTTACAGAAGAACTAAAAGCCTGATCCCCAGCTTCACCTACAAGCTCTGTCGGTTCTGCGTGTGGCTCTGTAAAACCAACTTGCGCTGCTTCGCCTGCGGGAGTAGCCTCAACTTGCGCGGCTTCAGCTGCTGCTGGCGCCTCACCACCTTCAGGCTCGTCCATCGTTTTTCAAATATAAATAAATCTATTTGTTTACTCTATAATAAAATAATATTAAATCTAGATAAACCTTTCACACAAATCAACTCGTTGGTACTCAATGTACTGTATTTATATTATTTGATAAGGTACAAATTGATAAAATTACACACTCTACAAATGGACATGAACTGAATATGAGCGAAACTGTCACTTTTAATTCAAATTTTGAAAAGCTGTTTAGAATGATTATTTCCAGCCAAGTCGAGAAAATACTGACATACTTACCTAGTGCACATTCTATCTAAAGCACTATAATAGAACCTTATTTTTGCAACCGATTTTATACCGTATAAATTGTATTTCTAGAAGTAGTTGTACTTGTTGTGGGGCGTAGATTATAAAAAAAAAATCTGTATCACTGAACTTATAAATAAATAAATAATAATAAAGGTACCATTCCGTAACCGACCGCAGGCAGCAACTGCACGCGAAGTATCGCGGCGTCATATCGCGGCGTCATGTCGTTGCAAAACCCTGCAGCAGGCGGCAGCTGCCCGTTTTCCAGTCGGTAGAAACAAGATAGAAAAACGTGTTATCGTTTGAGCGTTGGCGGCACTACTGGTCTGCGGTCGCCTCCTGCGGTCGGGTACGGAATAGTAGGTACCTTTATACTCAATAATCATGAATGTGACAGTCAGTCGCCGCACCCAAGGGCGACGACCCTATGGCCGCTTTCCGAATTAGAAAATAATGGCTCACAGCGCTGACATCATAATTGGCACTCCGATTCAGTTATCACGATGTCAGCTGAGAGCTGTCAACAATTCGGAGCGCTTGTGAACGCGCTCACAGTGCTCGCTCAACGTCAAAACTTGCATAAAAAACGGGTTGCACTCCGGGAGTGCCGGCAGAAGTGAAAACTTGAATATTAACTTTGTGCATTTTTGATATTTTAGAATGGTTAGGGAATAATTTTGCACTGGTCTACTCTCCCTCCGTCTTACGAATTTTCGATCTTTCCTCTTTTCGAATCTTCTCTCTTTTCTACATGCAATGTTTGTAAAAGTAACGATTTTTCAAAACATCGATTTTATTCGGTCAAAAAACGGCTTAAAACGGTCACAACACCACGGCAACAAATCCAAAGACATGACATTGTAGGTAATAACGTCCTGACGGAATATTAACTAACGATTAATTTGTGTTTTGGAGTGAACTTTTCCAATATAAAGTGAAATTTGGTGCTTACGAATGATACTCATTGTTATAGTGTATGGATAACATATTAATTAATTAGGATTATGAATTTGATTTTTCGATTTCTTACGTAGACGTTCATACAAAGTTACCTATCGCAGCATGTATAATGAGAAACGTCAAATCGGGTTTCTTACACTGTCGCACATTTGCACCGGTAGAGGCGTTTGATCGTCGCTTAGTCCTTTTTTGCATCATGGTGGCGGCTTACAACAAATTAAAAGTAGAATGACCACGGAAAAAAAGACGATGGACTTTTATTGGGTTTCCAAATATGATATTATGGAAAGCGATCAACTTGGAAGTAGCGCTCGCCAGGCGCTGCGTGAAATGCAACATAGCACTTAAAATTAGTTTTTAAAAATTAAAAATTTACTTAATTTTTCACCCCGACCAACAGCGCGCGAGCCGAGCGAGCGAAAGCGAGTGGTACCGCGGCAGCAGCCAGCGAGCGCTACTTCCAAGTTGGTCGCAGTTACTTGGCTACTTTACTACACCTTACACCTTGGATACCCTACATTCATGATATGGGCAAACGTTGACTTACATATCATTAAACGTTGACGTTTAAACGATATGGCCAATGTTAGCTGGCCATTTCATGAAATGGTAAATTCTAAGATCTAGCCACGACTCACGACATGTTTAGAAAAACTAGTGTTAATAAAATACCTGAAGGATGTTGAAGCAGACGATATTCGTAAAATTAAAATCTTTGAATGTTGTTTCTTTATTTACAGGTAGGTAAAGTTATGTTTTGTAAAGCAGTAGGTAAGTACTTCTCTACATAGTATAACAAAGTCGCTTCCCGCTGTCAGTCTGTCCCTATGTAGGTATGCTTAGATCTTTAAAACTACGCAACGGATTTTGATGCAGTTTTCACCAATGGAGTGATTCATGTGGAATGTTTTTGTGTATAATTCATTAAGGTTTTGTGTTAATTGGCTGAAATATGACGATTAATGTCGAAGATGTTGGAAAAAATCATGCAGACTGGGAACTTTAATTATTGGCGTGCGCCGAGTAAGCCTTATGAGATACATCAAATTTATGTTCTACAGAATTGTAGATCTTAAAAAGTGCAACAAAAAAGTCCGCTGTAGCATATATCTATCTTCTAATGATGAATGAAATGAAATCCTGAATGATGAAAATGGTTACTTTAGGTCTACAGTAACCATTTCCATCATTCAGAATTTGACAAAAATTTCATAGTTATTTCCGAAGCTATTTTGACTGGTATTATATTTATCCTTATCCAATAAAATATGTTATTGAATTTAGATTATTATATGACTTAACATCATATCATTAAAATTAATACTTTAAATTGTTATTGTTATTTTCTATCTTCATTAATTTTATAACTCATTGTCTTCGGTGTTCGTATCATCTTTATGCCGATGATCTTCAATTATATACAGCTGGGCGGGTTGAAGATTTGTCGGACGCTATAGCAGATGTAAACCGAGATTTAGATGCCATCAAAACGTGGTCTGATAGTTTTGGGGTGTCAGTAAACCCCTCAAAGTGTCAGGCCATTATAATTGGGAGCTCACGCATGATAGGTAGGGTGACGCTTAGCTCTCTTCCTTCTCTTATTTTCAATGGTAACGTCATACCCTTTACCTCTACTGTGAAAGATCTCGGTTTGCATCTTGACTCGACGGTTGGCTGGCAACGCCAGGTCTCTAGTGTTAGTCAAAGGGTCAACGGTACTCTGCGATCCCTGTATCGTCTGAGAAACTTTTTACCTGCTAAGACGAAAACTATGCTTGTGCAGACTTTGATTTTCCCTATCATCGACTATGGTGACATATGCTACTTTGACTTGAATTCGGTTTTGCTGGATAAGCTCGACAGACTGCTCAACAATTGTATCCGGTTCATATGAAACCTCAGGAAATATGATCATGTGTCGAGCTATAGGTCTGAACTCAAATGGATGTCCATTCGCCAAAGAAGGAGTTTGCGCGCTTTGACCACGCTTTTCTCCCTTCTTAACTCTCCCACTCGTCTTTCTTATCTCATGTCTCACTTCCAATATCTATGTTCTTCACACACTAAGAATCTGCGTTCTTCTAACAATCTTCTCCTACTTTGTCCTTCTCATACTTCTGACTTTGTTCATTCTTCCTTTCATATTCAGTTCATTCTTCTATGGAATGCGCTTCCTCTTGATATCAGGACGGCGACCAGTCGGTATGCATTTAAGCGGAAATTGCAGAGTTTTTATCAAAATAAATAGAGTAGAGTCATCTCAACACCTCTCCCTTGAATTTGTATATATTATGTATATATATAATATAGGTATATATTTGATTAAATATGTATGTATGTGTGTGTAATATAATTATTTATAATGATATATTTTAATAAAAAAAATGTTTTATCTTTGTTTCTCTCTAACAGAGCACCTGCCATCTAATCTCTTCACCACCCTTGGTTGACTGGTAGAGAATGCCTAAGGCATTAAGTCCGCCTTTGTACTTTTTATTAGTGTGAAAAGTTTAAATAAATAAATAAAAGATATCATAGATTCTAAATTACGCGTAACAAAATAATTGTGGTTGACGACAAAGCAGGCGCAGCAGTAGGAGTCAATGACCATTTCCTCGGCTATTAGGTATCTAATCCCAGTAGTACCTACGAGTACGTACCTGTGGGATATTTTCCGACATCCACGCGGCGAAGCCGCGCGCAAAAGCTTGTACTTTATAAAACAATATTTTGTAAAACAATCAAATCTTTATTTACAGAAACGCAGTTGAGTTAATTTACGGACAAATATTATCTTAGTCGTATATTTGATTTGTCTAGGTACATGTAAAATGTCACAGCTAACAAACGCCTAGATTTCGAGAAAAAAAGTAAAACGTAATGAGAACTTAGGATGCAAGAGCAAGAGCAAGAGCGAGCATGAAACTTGGGCGAGCAAAACGAGTGAACGGGTCCCGTAATCTCCTTCGTGTTAGGTTCCTTTAAGCCCTGCAGAAAAAAAACAGGAGCCCCGCGAAGTGGAGCTCCGTCGACTAGACCCTACTTCAAAATATTTATGTATCATAACACATATTTTTTTTAAGTTTGATTTTGACCGACACTGACCCTGAAAATGTGTGTGCTGTGAACTGGTGAGTGGCGGGATGATTTGCCCTCTTCCTCTCTCCTCCCTTCCACCTCCCTCTACATTTCATTTATCAACATTTTCTATGACATATATGTCATACAAAAAAATCGTTTTAAAAAACACTATGTAGCTCTGGCGGGGGGGAGAGGGAGATTTACTTTCCCTCACCCAGTCTCCCATCCCGCGTCCTCTCTCCCCTATTAACTGAAAACCGTTCTCTCGCTGTTATTTTACCTCTAACAGCAGTAACACAACAGCAACCTTATTGTTACGAGACCACTGTGATTTTGCAGTGATGCAAAATCATAGGTAAATAAAATACACTGCTACAAGGATCTTTTGGCGTTCGAATGACGTTCACAGGGGGGCGCTGTTGGTAAACATTTGTATTGAAAAACAAGATGCCGATTTTTACTACGCGCCAAATAAACCATGTACAGTTGTAAACATTTGTGAAAGACGCCAAAAGATCCTTGTGCAGCACTCTTTCTGCCTGCGGTGTATTAGGTAAAATAAAAAGCATTGCAAACACAAACACGCTAAAAGTTCCGTCACGTTATTTCAGCAGATATGCTGCTAAACTTGGGGTCAGCATAGACAGAGCAGCAACATGCTCGACTGGATTACAAGAAGAGTCATATACCTACCTAGAGGCGATGGTTTGCCGATATTGAAAGCGAAAATATATGAACAGACACAAAAAACCTATCAAATCTGTATGGATATTCGTAAGCTATTCATAAACTAATTTGAGACAGTGAGTTAAATCAAGGGTAGCACTTATTATTGCGACCGAAAGGGCCGCGAAATATATATATTTTAGGCTAATGTATGCCATTGATTCGTTACAATTTGGTAGCGTATAGACTCGTAAAGGCAAAGTAATTAATAAGAATAGTAATCGAAGGCATTAAAGCCGAAGCAAACATTACCAGGATGTAAGAAAATCAACTATATTAACACGGAGATTAGTGAAATCCTGATGCGAAGTCGGACACGACAATTGACTGAAAACACACATCCGACATCTTCGGGTTCGTCGCTCAGCTCCGCCTCGCAGTTGCTGGAACCTGCTCCAGACCTGAGTCCTGACCTGAGTGATACCGGTGTTGGTGTGTAGTTGTGTGCTTCATATTTCTGACTGACTGACCCCTTGACAATTTAAAAGTGCCCATAAATGGTTTAATTGAAATAAATAGTTTGTGTTTGGATGATGACGGGATTATATCCGTGAGTTCCCAATGCAATGCATGATTGAGGAGCGCGTTGGAGGATGCTTTCCGGGAGTACCATTCCATTCTGCCTGGATTTTGACCACGTTTATCTCGTTTGCCCATGCACATGAAAAACAAGGCGCTGGTGTGTGCTCTAGACTCGCTGCTGTTAAATTGTTTTGACGGCAGCAAAGACCTCGCCGATACCCACTCGGCAACAATGTGTAAACCACTTTGATAGTAGACTCACACAGGTGAAAGTTGCGAAGATCCCAACCTGCACCGTCAAGGTATACTCCGTGGACGTACACGCCTTCCTGTATTAGAAATTAACAAACGATATTGTTACAAAACGACTTGCTAAAACAGACAAATAGGCGACTACGAGGTGTTGTGTGAAGTTTTGGGAAGGGCAATAGCGCACTAGCGGCCTGTTTTTTTTCTTTTTTTTTTTGTAACAGGCAGGCAATGGTCCTGTCAGACCCCTTCACTCGCTGACATCTCTTTGAGGTGCGCGTGGAACACAACGCGCCGTCGACCCGGGCCTGGTCCTTGCCGGACGGCGAGCTACCCATTTCTCACCGTCCGCAAGCCCGCGCCTACGGTGGTCGGGAATCGGCAATCGATTCCCGACGCCCAGGGCGTCTCCTCTTGTGGCGGCTAGGGGCGTGAGGGCGCGAATTTTGCCTTTCCCTCTCGCGTTCCACCTCCTCCTTCGCGAGCATTACTGCTTCGCAGAAGGAGGTGACGGCCTCCCATGCCCTCTCGCTCCGTACCTTGGCCTGGACCTGGGCCGGACGCGAGAGATCCGCAAATGTGCGATTAGCATGTAAAGCAAGGTGGGATTGTGGAATCCGTGGGAACCCAACTCTCGGATTCTATACACTTAAGATGAGGGATCTTAGGTGTATGGAATCCTCAATCGAAACTTACAAGTATTGGGGTGTGACGAGACTGTATATCCCGCGGAAGTGTGGAGGTCGAGTCTTCTTAAATGCTAAGACCCTGCACAACCGTGAGATATGCAGTCTCAGGAAATACTTCCTAGAAGCCGATGTGGGGATGCACCGAGATGTGGTATCACTAGACAAGGGCCTCACCGCGCTCTCCTTGGCTAACGAGAACTGGTGCAAACCTATAGTATTAGATGTTAATAACCGCAGGGAGGTATGGCAGAGCAAAGAGCTTCACGGGAACTTTTACCGGGTCCTACATGGGCCCGATGTACACCTGTTAGCGTCCGTATTCTGGTTGCGATTCGGTGATCTCTTTTGGGAAACCGACGGTTTTGTTTTTGCGATTATGGACGAAGTTATGATGATGAACAACTACTAAAAATATATTGTGGAGGACGGCACGATTGACATCTGTCGGGCATGCCACAGTCCCGGGGGAATCAATCTGACACATTATTTCTGGCTGTTCTCGTCTGGCTAACGGAGCCTACTTGCATAGACACAACCATGTAGCCTGGATTATCCACCAGCAACTTGCTCTGAAATCAGTCTTCTAGAATCTGAGGTACCGTACTATAGGTATGTGCCCGACCCAGTTCTCGGAAATGGCAATATCACGTTGTATTGGGATCGATCTATCATCACTGACATGACTTTTGTTGGCAATAAGCCAGACATGGTGGTAATAGAGCATCGCACAATGATTATTATTGATATAGCGATCACGCATGACGAGAACCTGGTAAAAACTATAAGCAGATATATATATATATACATATCGGTATAAAAATATTTTTAAATGTTTTTATAATTTAAAAATGTAAATCATATGTTTGTAAATGAAATAAATGAAATAGTAATCGTAACGTTAACGACTTCCGAAATTAAAGTAATTTTGCACTTTTTTGTTTTTTTTTTTAAGTTGTTTCAATTTTATTTTATTTTTTTACTAATTCGAATACCACGACCTGCTATGTAAATAATAACAAGTGGGGAAAATACGTGTTATTGACGTTAACTCAAAAACTACCCATGCAAAGTTAGTACAATTTATATGGGACCTCTGAAGTATGACTTACTAAACAAAAAATAATCATCAAAATCATTTCGTAATTGGCGTAGTAAGCGCGTAAAAAACATAAAAAACCATTATGTCGTATTGAAAACTCCTTTTTCCTCCTGTTTGAAGTCTGCTAAAAATAGTCTATTAGACTGATGTTATCGCAAACGTCCCAGAAAGATATACCGCGTCGGTTGACGAAGCAATATGCACGTATAGGAGGATTATCTCATTTTTATATGAGGATCGTAGAGTTTTAACCCGGTAGCACACCTCCGCTGCGAAACCATAGCAGCGAAACCGCAGTAATTAAATTCAATAGACTCGCGTCATTTTACGCGAATCTATTGAATTGAATTACTGCGGTTTCGCTGCTATGGTTTCGTGGCGGAGGTATGCTACCGGCGTTATAGTATTTTTATCTCACGAAGCGACGTGCGGTTTACTTGTGAAGTGCACTAACACGATGTGTAAAGTGTGTGTAAGAGCAGGAGCTCTTAGTACCGTCGGAGACAATAGCGAAGTTCGAAATGCGTGTGTGTATGTTTTTGTGCTGACGCTACTCGTCTTCACGCACACATTCACAGCATGTTTACCACACTTGGTTAACACAAATAAAGCGCGCGTCGCTTCGTGAGATAAAAATACTGAAGCAAAATGACGCGGGTTTATGTATGTGTACGTAACGTGGGTAAGTCAGAAAATAGAGCGCGGGGCTTAAAAAAAATAAAAAAATGTTTATTTCTCACCATTTAAACTTACAGTTACTCAATTAAATACAAGGGTTTATTTGTTTAACCATCGAAAACACAAAAATCCATCATTATTGGTAGCGGCTATTAGGCTAAGAAATCATGGAGGTATACCCGCACCCGCTGCTTTAGTTGAACCGCTCTTTTTAGGTTTCCGTACATCAGAAAGAAAAAACGGAACCCGAGCAAATTTGCTTTGAATATACCATCGATTATTCGCTATTTCAATAACAGCCGTACGACTCGATCGAAGGTTAAAAGCTACGCTTGCCGCGGTCGGTTAGTGGATGGGTAACCATCCATTAAATATCGAGACCTTACCAAGGGGTATCATGTTACCCAGTAAATGGGTTCAGATAAACAGTTGCTCCATGTGAAATACCGGTATTCAGCAGCGTCCGGTTAGGTTAACCTACCTCAATATAGTTGAAAAAAAGCTAGGCAGATTGATTCATTATTCGCAAATCGCAGCGGGCGCGTATTTAAGACGCTTAGGTTACAAACAATAGAAAAAAGACATTTTCAAATGTTTTGTAATTAAAATAAGCCATTAAAATTCACTTGACGTCGCATAAAATAGCGACTCCTCTTAGAATCCAGTGGTCAGTGTTCTTGATGGTTGGCAGCCAGAGCGAAGTGATGAACGTCAAACCGGTACGCACCGGCTTCTTGTACACCGGACACTGACAAACGACAATCATTAAGTAGAAATTGATATACGGATGAATTACGCTAAACACTTATGCATCTGCAGTTAAGTACCAGGTAGAGTTTGGGGTCCTTGGGAGCGGTGGAGTTTATCGCATATACGTGTATCACCGGCAACAATGTGTACACCACTTTGATAGTAGACTCACACAGGCGTAAGTTGCGACGATCCCAACCTGCACCGTCAAGGTATACTCCGTGGACGTACACGCCTTCCTGTATTAGAAATTAATAAACGATAATGTTACAAGACGGCTTGCTAAAACAGACAAGCGACTACGAGGTGTTGTGTAAAGTTTTGGGAAGGGCAATAGCGCACATACACACACACACGTCTCGACATAGATAGCGATCGCTATACGATCGAATTTGGTCACAAAGTCCTAATGGCGTCCTTAGACTGTCAAAATTCCATGACAAGCACGAAAAAAACACGTGCTTCATTAGGACTTTGCGACCGGATTCGGTCGTATAGCGATCGCTATGTATGTCAAGACTGCAGGCCCAGGTCGATTATCGGTGGCGGGGATCTCTCGTGTCCGGCCCTGGTCCAAGCCATGGTATGGAGCGAGACGGCATGGGAGGCCGTCACCTCCTTCTGTGAAGCAGTAATGCTCGCGAAGGAGGAGGCGGAACGCGTGAGGGAGAGGCAAAATTCGCGCCCTCACGCCATTGGCCGCCGCAGGAGGAGACGCCCTGGGCGTCGGGAATCGATAGCCGACTCCTGGCCACCGTAGGCGCGGGCTTGCGGACGGTGAGCAATGGGTAGCTCACCATCCGGTAGGACCAGGCGACGGTCGACGGAGCGTGTGTTCCACGCGCGCCTCAAAAATATGTCAGCAATTGAAGGGGTCCGATGGGACCGATGCCTGCCGGGGTTGCGGGAAAGTCCGAAAGGGATACCGTAGCCCCCTGGCATTGTACAGGCAACAGAAGGAACACGGGTGGGTTTTAGTCAGTACGAGTCTGAAACGGCCTCCCACTCCATTTGACCAAAAAAAAAAAAAGCCCAGCTCGACTTCGTTGTCGATCGCGTGCTCCATGGCCATTTTATACTAATGTATCTATATCGCTGGCCGCCACGACCTCGCTGCTGCGGGTTGGCCGCTAGTGCGCTATTAGTCTTAAAGACAGAAATGTAGCTTTACAGGACGAAAATCAGGACGACAATCTTTGTAATGGCTTTGATACTTCATAGTAAGGCCTCTGTTATATATACATAATTCAAAGACCATCTTACCGGTGGCGGAGTCTTAATTTCCTCGTAAACAAATTTAGTAACGTCGTTATGTAGCGCAACCATGTCTAGAGCCCAGCCCTTGTGTGCCCGAGTCACTTCCTGACGCATAGCTGTCAAGAAACCTTCAACAACCAGAAATAATTTTGAGTAAGTGTTATCCGTACTTAGAAACTTTGATAAAAGGTAGGTATCATCTTCTACATAATAATAATCTTAAACTCATTGACAGAAAATACTCAGCCTAAGTCGCTGGGTCTGTAAGCATGAAATTTTAAACAAGAGATTCTTTTATATCCAATACAGCCTATGATTATGATTTTTTTATGGAATTTTGAATTTTTTGCTGATAAGACATCCCATCGGGCGCGCATGGCTTGTAATTATACAATGCCGCCCATGGGAATATGACCGCCCGTATTAAGCTTATGAGTTAAACTTTTATAAATAATAAACGGAATGCAAATCAAGCTAATATCATCGGAGATATGGCAAATAATGTAAAGCAAGGTCACAAACAATACTCAAAAAAATTAAATTGAATATCATGAAAAATATTAAAGATAAACCTTTTAAAGTTAATTTTCGATAATTTTTCATTAATATTCAGAAAAATTGAGGCATTGTATATTTAATAAAGTACTAATATTGTAGCGGTTACACCGCCACATACGAACTACGCATCAAAGACATGACGTCACACAAATCCTGCATCGCGCAATTAGAGTTTACCGCGCGAACGACATATATAAGACTATCCGACATCTACAGTCGGGCAGTCGGCCCGCCAGACACAACACCCGTCTGGTCGGAGGATCCTCCCTTTTCTATGGTGGATGAGTGAACTTTACACCCTGTTCCTCATGCCTCCAAATTGGAGACCCCGACGTGATGAACGTCAACGCAGCCTTCGTGCAACTACTTCAGCGTGACGACATCATCATCATCACTCCCGCAAGCTTTCGTGAGGCGAGTCACACAGACAGCCAGCACCCACGGCTTCAACGGTTATCCTGACCACCAGCATGCAGCGAACGCGCATTCCTGGTCATCACCCTCAGCCTCATCAGCAACCTTGGCACAGCACCTGCACTTTCAGCCGGTCTCACAAGCAGAGCCCATTCTACCCTCTCCTGGTCGACGCTAGCAGTCAGCCACAACCCGGCGCTATACCACATCTGACTCACTGGATCGTGACGCAGCGCCACCCCGACTCACTGCGGAATCACCGCAGACAGTTCCAACTCACCGTGAACTATGCGGCACCCGGTTCCAACTCACTGGAACCTCCACTGGTACTGTGAAGCATCGCAAGATACGAGACTCAGCCCACTATCGACCTCCGGTCTCCGCAGGGGAGTGATGTAAAATCCATCGCCCCCTTCTCCTTAGGACCCAAGATGGCGGCGCGTAGTGTTCCACGCGCGCCTCTCTATGATGTAAGGGGGGAGTTTAACACCTCACTCCCCCCAAACTCGAGGTGGTGACTAGCCGGGGATCGCGGAAGTCGTAAGTGTGAGACGGAACACCGGGGTGGTTTTAGTCAGTAAGAGTCTGACCGACCCCTCTGCCCTCCCCAGGGCGGAGGACATCCACGAGGATTTCACCCCGAAAAAAAAAAAAAAAAAAAAAGGGGTGTGATGTAGCGGTTACACCGCCACATACGAACTACGCATCAAAGACATGACGTCACACAAATACTGCATCGCGCAACTAGAGTTTACCACGCGAACGACATAATATAAGACTATCCGACATCAACAGTCGGGCAGTCGGCCCGCCAGACACAACACCCGTCGGGAAGATCCTCCCTTTTCTATGATGGATGAGTGAACTTTATCTCGATAACCACCTTGTGCAAATCCACAATGTCATTTTATAAATCTAGTTTAATTTTTTCTTCGGTAAGTAGCTTAATAACACTCACAACTCTTAAAAGAGCTCTAGCAGCGGATTTTAGTAGGTAGGTCAAAGGTAGCTAATAATTACAGGGGAACAGACAGGGTTCTATAAGACTCTTTAAGGGTACACTAGTCGACGGCTCGAACTCGTTGTTGGCCGTGACTAATATGCATGCTAATTAGTATAATTAGGTATTTAGTTTTATTTATTGAGTATTTCTTCACCTAGTTTTTATTTATTATTTTATACGTAAAATTTCATGAACAGAGGTCCTAGTGTGAGTTTCAATTAACCATCTCAATTTTACGCATCGACGCCGTTTGGCGCTCCGATTGGTAGCCGGCCAGTGAAGGGCCAATCGGAGCGCCGAACGCGGTCGATGCGTGAGGTCGAGATGGTTAAAAGAAACTCACACACTAGGGCCTCTGACCTTTGGGCGTATAGATACTATAAAAAGCTACTAGATATATTTACTTAAATTAAAATTATTTGAACTACTGAATAAATTATCTATTCCTGTACGGTTTCTATTATGCAATTTTCTCACTACAAAAGCTATTTATTTACGCCCAAATACGAAAAAAAAATAGTGTTGAAATATGAAAGTTTCGAAGCTCATAACTTCCAAACCAATATCTTTTTTCTAACTCTGCTTCCATACAAGGCTAGATAATGACAAGTCAAATTGACATATTTTTAGTTTTGAACATACGAGTACACCGTCAAACGGACGAATTTTCACCATACTACGTTTGAATGGAAGAATGACCGACTAGCGTACCCTTAAAACAGTTAAGGCTTAGGTTACTAAGTATACGTCGTCTTTTGTATTTATAATGGATTTCTACAAAGTCACGTCGCACAACTATACCTAATAAGATTATATTACATCAAATATTGAGTGGGTAACACAAGGCATTAGCGATTTATTGCACTCGTCTAGGCCCTAGTTTTTTCGTCGCACGCTTCGTTTTACCTACGCTAGACAAACGTTAGTATAATATTGGTGCATACTCTCCCACACATTAGAAGTATTACCTGTTGAGTCCATGTTTGCAACACTGGTCAAAATACTGTACAATATTTATTAGCTTTTTTATTAGAATAAGGTTCCTTATTGCACGTTATACCTACTCTACACACTTGGCGAATGAGATCTAGTTCGAAAAAAGTGTAGTTAAAGTGCGTTTTGACGTTCACGACACTTTTGTTACGTAACAAAAGTACGCGAAGGAACAGGAACGTTGTTCCAACAGGGTGTCTCACGACACCTCTCGTTTTTTTTTATTGTTACCTTGAGGGTTAAAAAATCCGGTTATCCAGAAAGAGTTCGGCCTGCCCTGGAAGCACCATGTCGAGAACTGAATGGTTCTCTCCAAAAATTCAGTGAACCAGAAGCCTAACGTGGAAGATGACCACGAACTCCTTAACCAGATATTTGGCACTTTCGCGTCATAAATATTATCTAATGAATCTCGAAGTGCCTACAACAATAAATAGACATTTCTTCATGCAAACTTTCTACAAAAAAACACTTCACATAAGTAGGCAGGTACATACTGCCGAAATCAGACAGACTCAATTATTATATATTATGTGAATAAAAAGTATTTATTTTCAACTAAAAACTATAAATAGTTCTAAAAATATTGATTGGAACGGCCAATCCATATTTTTAGAACTATTTAAAGTAAAATAAATTATTTGTTACCTCATTCATTATAATAGTCCCGTCTATAGCAAGCAGTAAGTCTTTTAATGTAGTCCTGACTAGTTCAATTACTTTTTGCATTCTGTCAATTTCTTGTCTCAAGAAAATCACCATTGAATTAAGTATACCATATAATCTCAATCTAAAAACGAATATAATTTAATTCTGCATAAAAGTACAAGTGAATTAAACCGACCAAGTGCAAGTCGAGAACTTGTGGAAAACAAACAAATAAAGTTTGTCGCGTAAGGGTCAGTTCACACCGAGACGTTACGCGAAGCGACGCTGCGCGCACTTTTTATGATAGTGATACAAATATAACTTTCGCGGGAATGTGGCGTCGCGCTGCGCCACGCTGTGCCGCGCGACGCATCACGAAGCAGCGAGGCGTGGGGTTGCCAGCGACTTCACGATGCGCCTCGTGACGTCACGCTTCGTCTCGCGGCGCCGCGCTACGCAACGCGAAAGCATTGGCCTCTTCAAGCATCGTAGCGTCGCGTCACGTCTCGGTGTGAACTGACCCTTATTCGGTACAGTCAATGCTTTTCATCTACATGATACATATTTTAGGTAAACTGATATTGAACGTTTTCGAATCCTGCCCTTTTACCACTTGGTTTTATAATTATTCCTAAGGTTAAACAATAGGTTAGTACTTACCTAACCAGTACTTCGTGAGAATCAAAGTTAGACGGCATTTTTTCTAGCATTTCTTTAGTCTGCCTGTAGACCGACGCCTCACGTGTTTCGCCACCCCCTCCACTTGACTCCTTCGGCTGAATGGACAATATCGTATCCAACAGTTCTTGAGTGGTGTTGCGCTGGTAACTGAAAGTTAATTATAAACATGTAGAAGATTCGATACCCATGTAATGAATACGGAATATCAAGATTAAGTAAACAGTAACTAACGTGATATCAGCATTGGTATGCAAGCCATAAGCTTGAGGCGGATCAACAGTTTTCATCAAATCGATTGCTTCGAGGTACTCGGGTATGTTCTTGAACTTTAGAATGCCATATCCCTTGTGGAACTGGAAATCTTCAACAAACAGTTGGTCTGTTAACCATACCCTGCAGAAAGTGGTTAGCAGCCGGTTGTCGAAGTCATCAGTCACTCGCCCGCCGTACTGCACCGCTGACACCATGTAACTACAACATCGTGTTAAACTAGATTCTCCTTATTTATTTATTTCAGGATTGCCAAAGAATGCAGGTCCATGATACATAAAAACTTACACAACACGACACACCCAATTATAGGCAACCAAAACTCCTTGCACGTGGCAGTGAACTGAACTGTGAAGATGAACTAATAGTAATAGTAATAATTTATTGGCATAAACAAGACATTTACATGGTTGTGAATCACTGATGCCTGTGGTAGGTAGTGAAACACCTGAATTACAGGTCGACTGTAGGTATTTGCCTCCCTTTAGTAGGTACCTACTATCTACAAGAGAAACTTACCGCACCGTAGTCCAGCTTACTGACTGTCCTTGCTCCAAAGCGTCCAAATGGTTCTGCACAAACATACATGACGACAGCCAGTCCGCAGAATTAAATTCGTAAGGAATATTCCACCCGAGGGGACCGAATTTCCGTCTCTCTTGTACTACCGTGTGCAGGAACGAGATTGTGTAAATCAGCGGCAGATAAAAGGGACTATCACTGTAATCAAGGAAGTCCTGACCCATCGAGTCGTAGGTTTTCATTAGACCAGCTTTGATGCCTAAAACATTTAAAAAAACATCAATGTTTGTGCCATGTCAATAAAACAAATAAGTACTAAGTAACAGAATACTGCTTCACTAATGTTTCACCAAAACACCATTGACAATTTTTAGTTTACAACCAACGATTCGTAAACTATTTATTTCACAACAAATTATTCCGCAAATGTTTAAAGGCTCGTGCAGACCAGCGCTACGCGACGGCGCGACGCGACTCGAACAATTCAATTTCTAAGAAAACTTCACGGTATAACAATAGCTGGTGTCGCGTCGTGCTAGTCTGAACGAAGCTTTATTTTATAAACACTCGCTTTACAAACATTTATTAAGCAATTAATACTTCTTTTTACAAATGTTTCGCATGATATTTTATCATTTATATTTTATCCTACATTTTTCATTAAATATTTAGATTATTTTAGAAAAATCACGTTTACTACATAAACATAACATAACATCACGCCTTGTTTCCCCGAAGGGTTAGGCAGAGGTGTACCTGTAGTACACCCACATTTCGCCAGTTATGTTTTTAAGTCCCATGTAATAGGGGGCGAGCCTATTGCCATCAACCGGGCACAATTCCACACTCCGGGCTACTACTGAAAAATTCCTGTTGGAAAAACCCAATAATACTTTGCCCGACTTGGGAATCGACCCAGGATCCTGACCTCATGCAGTGGCGCTTGCAACCACTAGACTAACAAGGCAGTCAGACGTTTACTAAATATCATTTTATAATACATTTTCTAAACCAGTCACAAAGTGATCATGACGGTGTTGTTTTAACCACTACCTCCCTAAAACTGTTTAGTATGATATACGAAGTAGATGTGAATAATTCTGTTAACAACGCGTACAGTATGTTATTCAGTAAACAAGTGTTGTATTGCAAAATGAGCAATAATTTTATTTGTGAAGTGTTTAAATCGAATAGAAATGGAATTAAAGTCTACATTGAACTTTGTAATTATTCAAAGTAAATCTGATTATTGGATTTTGGACAGCACATTCAAAATACACTCGAGAGCAATGAATCCGGGTCACTTAAAGAATCCTAAAAATCTCGGAAACTAAAAATGCTAGGTTAATGCAAAAAATTGTATTTAATAGACAATGTAATACTCCTTAAATGAAGGTATTAAAACTTCTTAGTTATTGTAAAGTATATCATAAAAAAATCAAATTTGAAAAAGGGCCACTTTCGAAGATGGAACTACGAAATTACAGCATTTGGTTTTGCTTTTGTTTGTAATCTGTCATTTATGTGGGTACATAAACCATGTTGATAGTGCTCTATATTCATTATTCAAGCTGAAATTATGTCGCTTACGCCTGAAGAATGCACCAGAATACTTACAATGCTGGAAACCGGCCGGAGTCAGCGCGATACAGCCAGGACTGTCGGTGTGTCGCTGTCAACAGTACAAAGAGTTCTCCGACGTTACGAAGAAACTGGTTCTAACCTACGCAGACCAGGAACGGGCAGAACCAGGTGTACCACAGCACGAGAAGACCGATACTTGGTGAACACCATGCTTCGAAATCGCTTTCTTACAGGAACTGAACTCACAAAACAGTTTCGACGCCTCGGAGGAAGTAACCCAAGTGCATGGACAGTAAGACGTCGGCTTGCTGAATCTAACTTAAAACCCCTTAGACCTGCAAACGGCCCTAAACTGGAGCGTGGGCATCGTATTTCAAGACTAAGATATGCCCAGAGCCACGTAAATTGGAGTATTGAAGATTGGTCAAAAGTTATGTTCTCCGACGAATCAAAATTTATGCTCTACAAGCACGATGGAAGACACAGAGTGTATCGAAGACCAGGGGAAAGATTCAAGCAAGCATGCATCGAAGAAAAAGTAGCCTACGGTGGTGGGTCTGTACTTGTGTGGGCCGGAATTTCTTCTGAAAGTCGCACAGAGCTGGTGATCATAGAAAACGGCTCTTTAACTAGCGAAAGATATGTGGAAGAAATCCTCAATGATCACGTTGGTCCATTTATGGTCAATTTAGGTGAGGATGCTATATTTATGCATGACAATGCCCGACCTCATACAGGTAGGATTGTGAATGACTACCTTCAAGAGATGAACATTACTCGTATGGAGTGGCCAGCGCGCAGCCCGGATATCAACCCGATCGAGCATGCTTGGGACGAGCTAGGCAGATGCGTAAAACAACGAAACCCTCCCCCAATCACGCTTCGTGAGCTCAAAATTGCTCTCACAGAGGAATGGGAGAATATTCCCCAAAATCGTATAAGGAACTTGGTGTACAGCATGCCAAACCGCGTAAACGCAGTAATGGAAGCACGAGGAGGCAATACGAAGTATTAAAATTCAAGAAAATCGTAATAAAGTTCAAAAATTTCATGTTTCCTATTTTTGTTTTAAGGAGAGATCAGCAGTTTTTTTCTTTATGTAATTTTGTGTTAATAAAATGTATGGTGACTCATATTTGTTTTACTTTCATTTAAGGAGTATTACATTGTCTATTAAATACAATTTATTGCATTAACCTATCATTTTTAGTTTCCGAGATTTTTAACATTCTTTAAGTGACCCGGATTCATTGCTCTCGAGTGTAGTACCTACAATATTTACCCAGATATATACCTTATACGGAAATATATTTATGGTTGATCAGAAAACGTTTCCACTGGTATTTTGTCTTTGTACGAACGAAAAGATAAAAGGACACCATATTTGTAATGATAATGGAATAAGGAGCAGAGAATAACAGATATCAAGCCAAGAGTTTGCATATATTAGATAAGAAATCAAATGTCTATTGGCACTGAGTTATTTAAAGAAAACAGATATTCCATTATAATTTTATAAATAGGTATTTAGAAAACCTCACCAAAGAAGATAGCAAAACCATTGTCCTGAGGAAAACTACGTCTATGGAACTTCCAACTCGCAGCCGAAGTATTTACCAGATTATTGGAGTTGTTACGAAAATAGCGACATAAAGTATTTTGAACTGAATTTGACATCCTGGGTATTCCAGGATGTCCAATTCAGTTGAAGCATGGCACCAAATCAATCAAATCATTGGCGGTGTTTGTCAATGATTTGATTGATTTTATGAACCCGGGCCTATTTTTTTTAATCAAAGATATAATTAAAAAAACGATAAGCAATGCCAATGAGACTGAACAAAAAAAATCAGGTGCTCCTCATAAAAAAAAAGGAAAAATATCTCGAAATATGAACGCATCGCGAGAATATTGATGCAAATAAATTAAAAGCTTCGGAAATTAAAAGTTATTGAATTCTTAAGTAAGCCACTTGCAATTAAGATTAATTATAAGATTAATACTAATACAATTAATATTAATACAAAAAAATACAAAAACAATTGATTAATAAAAAAATAGAAACTTTTACAATATTCACAACTTACTATTTACACTTGGTACTAAATTAAATGACTACCTAACTAACTTAATGCCTATTTGTTTCCTATTTAACGAGTTTCATTTTCAGGAAATTGCGTAATAATAAGTCTACGTAAAACGTTTTTATTCCAAATTGTTTTATGAGATAAAATGAAAGAGAAATGAATTGTTTGTCTAATAACACGTTATTAAAAAAAAGTTTTTCGGTTTTCTTAAGTGAATTATTTCGCAAGCTTGTGTTGTATAATGATGAAATGACAAATCATGTTTTTGCCAATCGTTGCTTGTCCAGTAAAAATTTGTAAATTATTTTTTGGTCTTCTTCTTTTCGTGTGGTTAGTAAACTAACCTGGTGTCAGAGTTTTACAGCCGCCCACGGGCCTCTGACTTGGCTTCACATGCCGTCGAGAAATATCTCTCAGGCATGCCGGTTTCCTCACGATGTTTTCCTTCACCGTTTTTTGAGCAAGTGATAATTAATTAATTAATTATTAGTGATAGTTATTTTTTGGTGAACTGACAGGACATCCAGAATACTCAATGCGATAGGTGTATGATGACTAACTTACCGGAAGGCGGCTCGCAAGTATACTTTATAGACATTTGCAAAAGTGTAATTGGAAACTTTTCATGAACTTCTGTGGTGATCCAGAGCCTAAAAAAGGTTACGAACATGCCAATAGCCGTAAATTTCATATAACTAATAGAATATGGAGACTGGTACAAGCATTTAATATTACCTAAATAATTCGTGAATCTGCTCCGGATTTTTCTCTAGTTCTCCGAACTGCTCCATTACCTCCACCATGTATTCCAATCCTAAATGACAATTTTGTAGCAGCACCCACAGACCCTGTACACCAGCAGATATATTTAACATTATGCATTAAGATTTCGGTCAAACTAACGATTCTAAGAATTAGACCACTTATCACCTCTTTTAGACCACGATCTATGAGCTTCCTTGCATGGATTTCCTGACCTTGCCCCATAGATATTGACTGGCAAATATTCTCCATTCGCTTGGCAGTCATCTCGATAGATGGCGTTGGATCAGAGCCCATCGCCAAGAAGCCAATTAGTGGAACCAATGGACGAGATTCCAGAACCATTTGCTGGAATAAATAAGAAGTTCGCATCAAGTTATTACTTGTTGTTACTTTTATTCACCATCGCAACATTCTTACCTCGTAGTTTACTATGACGGCTTCAGAGTATCGAGCGCCCATAGAGTGCACAACGTACTTCCTACAACATAACGCAAAGTGTCAGTGCTTGTATCCAACTGTGAATGGTAGTGGCCACACAGACAGTGGTATCATGCGTCACTCACAAGCTCTGCGCCAGAGTCCTGTCGGGACACCAGGCGCGCACCACCAGCAGCTTCCTGAACACGTCAAGACTGTGATAGCCGTCAGGTACCGGCTCTTCTTCAGGCGCTTCTTTGTCAAACCTTCCAAGCAGACAATAAATTAAATGTGTAACTGTATTTATTAAGAGTCGTCTAGGTATGCACATTGTAAATACCTAATATTTATTTATCTTTATTTTTAAATAATTCTTCTGTAGGTGTCACTGAACTCCTCCTAAACGGCTTGACCTATTTTGTTTGATGACATTTTGTTGGTGGGTTTGTGTGTGTCTCTAGATTCACAACTGGACCCGGTAGGTGGCGCTGCGATCGATTCTAGGAAACAGGACAACGTCTGACAGAACAGCTAGTTAATTTAGCAAATGAAACTCACCACGACTTCCACCCCTTCTCATTATTGCAAACTTGGTTCAATATATTGGTGAACTGACGCAAACTAGACAGTTGGACCAAGTTCAGCCACGACATGTCTGTTATCCACTTGTAGGGTTTAGGGGGACAGGCATTAAGATCCAATGCCGCGCCACCTTGAGACAGAAAGCAATAGAGTTTGCAAAATAATAAACGATTGTCTACAACCTGTTCTAAAAGCCTGATTACGTCTATGTTAAGATGCTGTTTGGTTAATTGTATGTATCTCATATTGTCAAATCCCATGATAGCTGATATGATTCCTTGACGGAAATGACAGCAATGCGACAAAACCGCACTAATAATTCATAAATCTACACATTGGGAAACTATAATGTACACGCGCCCACACGAATATTGCATAAGTACGAATTTGTGGTAGGTATAATATAAACTTCAAGGAAAAAAAATCATGGCGTACAGAAATCGGAGGTAAGCTATAATTAAAACTATAAGTAAGCACCTTTGTATTTAAATATTTCAGAGTACCTACTAACAACTTTAGAATTAAAATTAAGCACCTTTAATAAACGTCTGGAACTCTTCAAATGTAATATACTCTCTCTGCAAGTCTATTTTTAAAGTAAGCATCACCGTAAATAAGTATTTGTGCTTTTCGTAGAAACCGCGGCTTATGTACTTGAACACGTCGAAAGTCTGTATTGGAAAAAACTTGGTTAGATATTATATTATATCATATTCGTCATAAAATATGTATATACGTATTTCTAAGCAATTTTCGCCTCAGTTCCGGTAGGTAGGTACAATATTTGAATAATGTATGAAAAACTTTTTTTAATAACGGAATGTTTATTGTCACTATAATATACCTCCTCAGAATTTAAGAATTTATAGTGGTTTATTTTTGAGAAAGGTTTTCAGGGCGATATCTGAAACTATTATAAATAGAGTAAAGTATACAAATGAACTATGAACATCGGTGAAAACTAAAGATGTATTAATAGAATACTCGTACCAAGTAATCAATAATGAAACCGATCCTTCTTAGCGTAATAGGGCTCTGGGGTGAGCGCTCCATAGAGATATCAAAGCGCTCGAGGAACTGTGCTAGCGACGTCTGGTACATGTTGCACACGAGCGACATGTTGCATACGAGGAAGTACAGCACTGAACCACGCGTCGCCACCGGCCGGTACTCCTCACGTGCGGCGTTGATCTTCATCTCCGTCTCCTTGGCGATGTCTAGTTTTTCTTTCACCTGGCAAAAGTGAATAGTGTTCACAAAAGATATAATTACTAGGAGCAGCCTAAAAGCCTTATTGATAAGATAAGATTATTCAGTGGCTAACTGCGGCATAGTTACCTCAGTAGCCGTAGCTTTGGTGACGTTAAGCACTTGAATAAGTGACACATCTTCGACAAGCGAGCCCTGTATGGTAGTTAACTTGTGTAGCAGATTAGCTTCCAACTCCTGCATCTTACGGCGATTGGCGGTCACGTCCATGATTAGTTGGGTTCGTTCCGCTTCCATTTCCGCCTTCTCTGTTAGTATCACACGCCCCAGTAGTTGGTCCTCTAGGCCTATAAAATAAGCAGTTTTCGTATATAAAATAAAGTAAGATCCTCAGACCCCAGCACCTGAGTTAAATGGATATGCGATGAGGTACGATTTAACGAGTCTTGTGCAGGTTAACAATAATAAAACCTTTTGTTACCTTGCATAGTTACAGTGAAATCAATGATAGAAGTTCGAGCTGACACCTCTGGTGTGTAAGCCGGATTTGGGAGTTTCGTTGTTATGTATATCTTGTGCCCATCCATCACGTCTATTTCTTTGTCTCCCAGTTTAACCTACAATAGAGTACATTTAAATAAACTTTGTATTTGCTTATGTTAGCATTGTTGCAAAATGCTAGCATTCGCTTAAATTGAACACATACTTTATAAGTTGACCCAATTTTAATATAATTCTTCTCAAGAATGTTGTCAAGAACCGGATCTAATTCTTCAGCAACGTCTTCTATTAACATAGGCAGGCCCAAAGACACGCAGTCTTCTATGTGATTCCTATAATGGAAACAAATTTGTGTAAAGAGCCAAAAAATATAGTTATACCTACTGAAACTAATATTAAAAATGTCGCAAGCTATGGTCACCTGAAATATTTGTGGTTTAGGGTAGTGACAATTAAGTTGTTGTATTTTTCCATATTCTTGATCCAGATCTTTCCCTGTGTCTGCGGGTCGATGAGCAACGGGAAACGAGAGGCTTTAGTGACAATAATACCGTTTTGTATGGACAATTCGTCTGTTGGCAACCCGCACAAGTTCCATTCGCCAATCTGACAAAATATATAATCATACAGACATGAACGAGTTCCGGATCATGTGACTTAACAGTCAGAAGTTTTGGGTAGGAGGATATAAGAACAGTTGGAGGACTGCAATGCTTAAATTTGAGTTTTCTCGTTCCATGTAAGTAATTGACATTTTACTTTAACTTATCTGCTGGTAGATAATAGCATCGTGTGGTACCTTTCTTTTCATTTGATACTGCTTATATACAGTACTTTTTAAATACCTACTTGTAGGTGGTCTACCTCGTTGGTCTAGTGGTTGCAAGCGCTGCTGCTGAGCATGAGGTCTTGGGTTCAATTCCCAGGTCGGGCAAAGTGATATTGGATTTTTCCATTAGGAATTTCCCCAGTACCAGCCCGGAGTCTGGATTTGTGCACGGTTGATGGCAATAGGCTCGCCTCCTATAGCGAAATGTGGGTGTACTTACTATGGGTACACCTCTGCCCAACCCTTCGGGAAAACAAGGCGTGATGTTATGTTATATGTGTTTAGGTAAATAAAAATCCTGTTATGATAGACGTAAGATGGATAAATATATCCTTACTGTAGCGGTATCCGTAAGCTCATTTGTGATATGTAAATTCATAGACACCGGAATTTTTCTACGTAACAGTTCACCAAGCCAGTTTTCTATCAGCAAAACTCGAAATTCTTGATTAAAGGGTCCAGAATAAGACAAAAATCTGAAATTGCATGTTTTGTTGTTAACAACACGTGTAAACAGTACATCGAGTTAAAGCATTCTCATCAATCGCAAGACAAGTCAGCGTCTCGTTACGACGCAGGTACCCGGTGAGCAGCAGGATGTCGCCGACCAGACGTTCGATCTCAGACTTGAAGAGCGTAGATTGCTCCGTCCAGCGCACGCGCTCTCCGCTCAGCCCGGTGATGAGCGCGGTGGCGGCGTCCATCTTCTGTTGACACTTGGCCGCGTCGTCCAGCACCACCTGTTTCAGCGTCATCGCCTCGTCGAACTGCTTCTGCACGCCCGCCAACTCGCGCTACCGGAGTAATCACACTTATTACTATCACTATCCTGGTAACATGACTGCCGTGTTCAGAACTGGTGCGCACCTCTTTAGCTTCAAGCTGTGCCTCTGCAGCCTCCAGCTCCCTCTTGGCCGCCTGGTATTTGCCATGCATTACTGCCAGGTTCGCCTTTAGTGGCAGCACGTCCTTGTTCACCGCATAGAACTGAGCCATGGCGATGGTCCACGATATTAGACCAGCTACGTTGCCGCAAGCTAGTTTTGCCGCATCGAACGTGTATAGACTGGTATGTTAAGATAAAGGAAAAAATAAAACTTAGATTTCTTCCAACGAGGCAAGCTTGAACTAATAGATTCTCTACAACTTCAAAATCGTTGTTCCTATAAAATGTTTGGAGTGTGCATTTGCACTGGCGAAACATTATCAACAAAACATGTTGAAATCTTCAGTTTCTGTCAAATTATTTGACATGAACTAGAGATTTCAACATGTTTTGTTGTGATGTTTCACCAGTGCAAACGCACAGTTACGGAGTGGTGTATATCAATAATGATAATATACATTACCCCTTCTTGGTCTGCCACACTGCATAAAATATCTTATGAAGTATTATGGTTATCGAATCAATTATTTTCAAACACACCAAAACAATAAGCCCCAAAAGAATAACAAGTAGATATCATGACAATTATTGATTTTCAGTTTTAAAATTACCCTATAACATTTATCATTAAAACTAAAATACCTACAGTAACCGAAATACTTACAATGTAACACGCGGTATACAGGCACAAAGGGGTTTCAAAATTGTAGAGAATTACCCTCCAACGTTTGTAATTAAATAAATAAATAAATTATTTATTGCCATAAACAGGTTACAGAAAAATTTGAGACCCTGGCTCCAGAGCTAGGTTAGAGTACCTGTTATGAATTTCAGGAGCCAGAAAGAAAAAAAAGGAAAAAAAAATAGAATTTAGTAACTTACCTAAAATTAAAGTATGGTTGTAACAAATCAACCATTTCGGCATTGATATCATCTTTAGGATAGTTCTTCAAGTTGTTTAGAAACCTTACATCCGTCATTACCTGTTGTGAAACACGAATTTATTGAAGTGCAGCTTCAGATTTCCAATGAGATGACAGGGCTAAAAAATGGTCACGACCGTGTAAGATGACTTTAGTGTTTTGCAGGATCATGTAGCTAATGAGTGGCACTGACGTAGGTTATGCATTATCTAATATTTATGTTTTATTTTTCCCATGTAAACTCTCACCATGTATTACATAGCACGTCATTTGTCTTATTATCGTTTTAAAATAAATAGCACTTTTCATTTCATGGATTCCACAAAATAGCAATTGATGAAAGAATTACACACAAATATGTACCTTTAAAGACTCTGACCATGAAGAAGTCAAGAATTGTTTCTCGGCATCAGGTTTAATGGGGTCGATACGCTTCCTAAAAAGCAGAATGACAGCATCCATAATGAGCGTGATGAGATGAGGTGGCTTGCCTAATTTCCGGACGGTGGCAATGTCAGCAGCGTTGATGGTCTGCAACAGAACGTTAACCTCAGGAAAGTGCCAATACACGAGTCTTTCAATAAACTGGAAAGCCGGACGCACCAACAACGCAGCCTCGGCAGCATCGAGCGCGGGTTTGGCGTCAGCAAGTTTCTCCTCCGCCACGGCTGTCTCGGCAGCGATCACTCTTACAAGCTTCAAGGCGCGATCCTTCACCTCTAGCACTTCAGTTTTGACAACCTCAGCTGCTGCCTGCGAGTCCGCTACAGCCGCCAACACCTAGGATACACTCACCGTCACAAGAATCGCTTACTGATAGACTAACATATCGTTATATCGCTATTAGCAATTAAACCGCCACTGTACGTGTACAATAATTAAATAAGCTGTATTCTTCTGGTGAAGCATATTCAATAAAGCATAAATATTCTATCTATCTAACCAGCCACGGCGCTTACTATTCTTTCAAAAGTGTAAACATCACATGCAAACCTCTTCGGCATTAGCTGTGGCTTCCTTTATTTCTAGTTCTTTTACTTCCAATTCCTTTTTAAGTATATCCACACTTTCAGCAGCCTCTACTAATTTGCCAAGACCGGTCGTCATTCTAAAAACTTTAAATGCTTAACCAGAAAGAATTCATATTACCGCAGCAATTATTGCTTCGGTAATATGAACAGAAGCTTAGAACGAAATACTCGAATATTAAAAGTGACACAGTAAAAATATATTTTTAGACGATAGATGAACGGTAAAGTTATAGACCATTCTAATATTATTCGCAACATAAACAACTAAACGAAAGTTTGAGGATACTAAACAGTTATACTGTTTGCGGTGTAGCATGGTGCGGGTGACAGGTGACAGAAAGGGTAAATTTATTTTATGTACTACAGTTATTACTGATTCCTTATTATGTACACAATCTGAATGTAGGTACAGATCATAGTAAAATACAGAATCAGTAAAAACAAGTAAATTATAATATATTTTACCTTTTCTGTCACCTGTCACCCGCACCATGTTACACCACAAACAGTATAATGAGCTTACAAAACCATCCTGAAGTTTAATTATTAATAAAACTACGGTAGAAGGCTAAAGAATGGAATGGATTGAATGCAATGCTTCAAATAATAATTATAGTGTGATATTTAATTTTATGGATTGAGACAATAAAATAAAAATATTTAAACCAACCCAAACTATCGATTGAGTTGTTGGTGTGTTCGTTCAGTGTCTGGAGCGTCACCTAGTCGCATATGGAATGCCGGAAGCCCTCGCGAGGGGTTCATTTTAAATGTAGGTTTTTCTTAGCCAATACTGCTTTATAAACCGTGAAAATAAAATTTGATGTATAAATTATGATTAGTATACCCGTTGGTTTTAAAATCCAAGCATTTTAAAATTTAAAAGGTTGGTTTTATTTCGTTTACAGTGTTTTATAGGACGATTTTAAACCTAATGCGGTTAACCATCCGTTATGGTTAACTTTAGTGCAAACATAATACCGGTAATATTCCCGGAGGGTTCACTTCCAATATGTATGGCAGAATGGTGTATGAATTCTATGAAAAATGGTTGGAGTCGAAAGTATTAAAATGTAATTCTTACATCCTTAAGGATGTAAATTTTTTTTTTTTTTTTCACAGTCTGCCTGTCTGTCTGAATGCGATAAACTCAAAAACTACCAAACGGATTTTCAAGCGGTTTTCACCAATTGACGGAGTGATTCATGAGTAAGCTTTAAGTGTATAATTCATTAAGATTTTGAGTAAATGGGCTGAAATATGATTGTTGAAGATGTCGGAAAAAATGATACCGACTATGGAAGCTTTACTGGCGTGCGCCGCGTAAATCTTATGAGATACATAACATTTATGTTTTTCTTCAGGATTGTACATCTATCCGCGATACCTTATGTCTATCTTCTAAGGATGAACCACAGCAGGGTAACCAGTTTTATTTTTCAGAATTAGATAAAAAGAAACATTATTATTTCCGAATTGATTTTGACCGCCGGTTACCGACCGATTATATTAAACCTAAAACAAAAAAAAAATGTTATTTAAATTGAGCATTTAATTTAGATAAAAATATGCCATACATCATATGATAACATCATATCATTTAAACGAATACTTTAAAAGTTATCACAGATTCAAAATTACGCGTAACAAAATTATGGTTGACGGCGGCGCAACGCTAGGACAGGTGTCAATAACCTGTTCCTCGGCTATAGGTATGCGATCATCGCTTCGCTTCCTTTTAATCCGGTTAGTACGTTCCCGTGGGATATTTTCTAACATACACGCGGGCGAAGCCGCGGGCCAAAGCTAGTTCAATATAAAAACCTTTTCGCCATTTCCGCAATATAGAAGTGTTTTCCTTTGTATAAGGCTTTATACCCATCCAAAAAAGATAGATATGACTTGGGAGTGACATGCGTTTGCCTTCTGAATCGCTCATAATAAATGACGCAAGTGTCTGCTACGTTATCCTGCACAATGCCCATCATATCAATCAAATTTTGTTTTGTCCCCGTAGAGCAGACAACCTGAAAGCCGTTTTTTTTCATAAATTATAATATTACTGTTTTGTCAATGCAAACGTTTTCGTCGTTCAAGGGTAATTTTATGGAATTTGTCGAGATAGGTTTTTTTCGTGGTTTTATTTTTCTTAATTATAAACTGCATACGTTGATAAACTCAAACTCAAACCATTTATTTTGGCAGTTTTGAACTGTCACGGTCAGTCAGAAATATGAAGCTAGTTACAAATTCTAAAGCGTAGTTGGTACCTATTGAGAATAACAGGCAACGGGATAGGTAGGTAGACACGTTTTTAGATCCAATGCCTAACATTGCTATTTGTGTCGAGCAGATCTGCTTTCTGTCAGGCCCTTGATCTAGCCACCTACTGAGAGCCACATTAGGTGTTGGTCGAATTAGACCATTGACCGTTCAATCAACACAATGCAAATACTTATAAAAAATTAAAACTATCTTGTGCTGTACGGGAAATCCAATTAATAATCTAGTTACGAATCGTTCTTCGAAAAAAATATCAGATTGTTACAAACCTCAAACTCCCATAAAAAGTGGTGCGCTACTTCTATTAGTGCTTCCTTAGGCCACTTCTGGAACCAGTCCATTGTAGACCCAGATATAAGGCTGGGGAACCTCAAAGCTCTGCTTCTAAATTTCTCACCCACCTGGAAGAAAATACAGCCAACGACATAGCATAAACTACATCTTCCAAACTTCATATACATACTTATAGGTTACCTATTATTTTGATCTCACGAAGCGACGCGCTTCGATAGTGAAGTCAAAACGTAAATTCAAGATAGCGGCTGCGAACATTTTGTTTTTGTTTTAAATCATACGTGACAAAGAACTTCGTTCCTGACTGGAGGAAAATTTTCTATATCAGACGCTTAGCGAAACTACCCTATTCGAAAACTACCCTATAGTTAAATGAAAAGTGAGTGTATTACAAACGTTAAGTCTAGTACTTCTTACCGGGGAAAAACACAAGACAACGTGTAAGTTAGCTCTGGAACGTATGATGAAGTATTCATACAACACATCTGGAACTGGAATCCTTCTTGGTGCATGCTGCTTCATTATAGGTGCCAGCTCGTTCAGAATCTCATCTGGTATTATTATATAAATTAATAGATAAGATAAGATAAGATAAGATAAGATAAGTCATTTATTTGTAAACATGAGTATACATACAAGGCATGCAGGTTGTTCTTAAATAAGAAAGATCCGTCATGTTCGGCCTTTGTGGCATACAAATAAAATAAATCAGAAAAGTCATTCAACAAAGCTAAAAACATTATTAAATTTTCACACAACCTAAAAATTAAGTTTAAACAATAAATTACAGATTTTAATGAAATTGTCAAATTCTAATTATAAAATGTCAAAATTATATGCCAGTAAATATTTGTTAAAATTCATAATATTACACTTTCTCATTTAAATATTCTAAAATACTGTAGTATGCTTTCCCAACTAGATATAATTTTAGCCGCTTTTTTAATATATGTGCGCTTAGTTCCCTCCATCCCTTAGGAAGTTTATTAAATATTAAAGGTGCCATGCAAAATATACTTTTCCCCATTAATGCTGTTTTGGAACCATGTGAGCAAAGCATAGTATTATCGCGTCTGACGCGAATGACTTTGTCTGCCATGCGTGGAAATAATTGCCGATTACACTTTACAAACATGACAACTTCGAATATGTACAGAGACGGTAACGTCAGTATGTTATAATTAATGAAATACGGTTTACAACTGTCAGTCGAATCTAATTTAAACATCGTCCTAATACACCGTTTTTGGGCTTTGAAAGGCATATCCTTGTCAGTCGAATTGCCCCAAAGGATAATTCCATACCTTAGGTGCGATGAAACTAGGCCGTGGCCGTAGATGATTTCAACAATAGAATACTTCAACCAAACTTAACTCTTTATTATCATGCAATGTACATACCTATTCCTAATAAGATACAGTGAAAGTTCCATAAATTGATGAAAGTTAAAATACAACTTTTATTCAGGCGGTTCGATCTTCTTTTCGGCCATATAGGTAATCATGATCATTTCAAAATATTATGTTACACCGAAGCTTAACTCACCCATTTCATCCTTAGGATATAAATTTGCGATTTCTCCAGAGCTCATTATATTGTTGAGGAACTCCAAGAACTGTTCATCTTTGATATCGTTGTCAGTAAATATGAAGGAGATGCCGCGTCCTTGCAGGCCGGCCACGCGGTACAACACTTTTATGTCATCCATAAAGTTGTTCACGTTATACGCCCTGAAATCGATGAGAAAGGTAGGTATTCCCCACACGACACCAACATTTATTTGGTATTTATTACAAAAATATATGATTTCACCACAGGATTTCACTTACCTGGATAAAGTTATTTGATAGTACGAAAAGTTTGCTATAAATGATGCTAGTTTGGTTAAACTTTGTTTCCCTGATCCGCCGACGCCAACAAGCAATGCATTGCCACTACGAAAACAGAAATTTTAAAAGTTTATACAATAAGTACTGGCAAGAATAAAAACCATTATTTTATTCATAAAATTCCAACTTACCGTGGTGTGTTAATGATTCGGGATATGATGAACAGATGCACCATCGCATCGTGGAAGAATACCAGGTCTAGATGAGCTCCTCTTATCTGTTCATTGAAGAGTGTTTGAAACCCTGCCAGTTTCGTGAGTACGAAGTCCCAACTAAAAAGGCAATATTTGTCGAGTTTAGCATTGGATTTTAGGTTGGCTATCGGTCATATATTAAAGAAAGTACATGTGTCCCATTTTAACCAAAATTTAAGTACTTACGAAGGCATTTCCTCGTATATTTTAGGGGCTTCAAGACTGATGTCTTCGTCTTCCTCGCCGGTTGGTTCGATCGGCTCACGTAGGAAGTTAACAAAGAATGTTTCCTGATCAGGAAACTCGCTTACTAGGTCCGGCAGTTCTTTAGCAGCCGTTTTCCAGAAATTCGCCACGAACCACTCTTTATCAATGAAGGTAGTAAACCTGAACAAATAATTAGCCATTTCATTTCACACGTTGTCGATTTAAATACTTTGCTTTCACTGACAGGACAGGTCCACTCAAATCTGTGTGGTTCTTTTCTCAAAAGACCATTTTTGACTAATCTACATGGTCCTCATATGGCCTGACCAAGATTATGTCTGGACTTTAAAAGAAAAAAAGTAAGAATAATATTTATTTGGACACAGTTCGTGAAACACAATAAAAATAATAAAAGGAAAATAATCTTAAAGCAATAATAGTAATAGTGTGTGCCTCACGGCTGCGCCAAAAAGGTTCATTTCAGCATTAATTTCAGCCAGACAGATGCTGTCTGACGCTGGTTTTCTAATGAACCCTTATGGACAAGTGACGGGGAGCCTCAACATACCTAATACATATTTTTATACATCTAAATAAATAAATAAACTACATAAGGTCTATTTAAATAAACTGAAGAGAAGAGAAAAGAGACTGTGACCTCTGAGTTTGTTTCGGCCTTTCTTCTCAGAGTAGTCAGATAGGAAACGCCGAACTCATCTAGCTAATTTTTAATTATTATTTTAAGATGACGTGTAAAAGTGATTCTAATATCCTATTGACAGAATAAACAATTTCATTTAATTTCATTTGTATTACTGTTTTTGCATTAGTATAGGTAATATTGAATTAAGTAGGTACGTACGTACCTGTCAGAAATAACTCGTAAACATTCGTGGAACCAGAGCTTTAAAGCCATATTAATGCATTGAAGCTCCTCTTTCTTGATAAACAGAATGCCTTCCCAAATGCGAGACAGATCCCGTAGATTAAACACATAATGAAACTTTGCTGGTGTTGGTAACATTTTCACCTGCAAAATGCATAATTATTTAGTCAAGTAAAAATGATTACGAAAAGTCTAGGTCAATTTCATATGGACTAAGAAATTATACGTACTTTAGTTTGCTGCCAAATAATACGAGTAACACACACAAGCCTCGGCATAAACTCTACAATTAATTTGTCAAAACGGGATTTACAAAAGTATCCAGCGCTAATTGTTTCTGAAATATTTTCAAAAATAAAATTATTTGACTAATCATTACCCTAGCCATTATTTTTTTTGCATGTTGGCGGCCTGCGCTACTACTGAATACGTTAAATATTTCATAATAAGATTAAAAGTATTATTATAGTATTCAAATCAATGGTTGTACCGAAAATCTTGTCCATGGAAATTTTACTGGGTAGCGTACAGTTAAAAATGTTAAACTGTCGCTTCAGACGTGCAGGTATATCGTTTCGGCCACCACCTGCAGGTAGAGGAAGTGTACAGGACATGACGGTCAGTTTTGAGCAGAATTTTATTAATTAAGTATATTTTTTGTACCAACCAGGATGTATCATAGCACCAAACATCTGGATATCAGCAATAATTGTAAAATCCCCCGGCTTATCTAAAGAGTAGAAACCTCCACATTCCATCGTTTGTCGCACGATTTCGTTTGTTACCTTAAATTAAATAATTGTTCAATTTTCTTATCACAGATATAATTATGTAGGAGGTATATATTATATAGGCCTACCCTTTGTAGGCAAACTAACTTTATAAATAATCGCTGAACATACATGGTGGTGTTCCGGAAAGCCTAAAGAGATAAAGAGAGGCTTACATTTCTTGTAATGTTTTGTACCTCTCTAAATCGATCACCCTGCTTAAACGAATGAATATGGTAGGCCCTACTTTTGTGGCTATCAGAAATAGACTTGTAGAGTATCGTGTACCAATTTGTCCTATCTTTGGGATGAATACAGCACAGTATTTTGTTTACCTGATCGCCCCACTCATTCACCACTGGCATGTTTATGTCGTCAATGAACACTGTCATCGCTCGCCCACCTGGAGGCCCATACGTCATACCGACTCGCTTTTCCACGTACGACTCTATAATTCTCTGCGACAAAACCAAACTAGGTATAAACATATAAATAAGAAATTAACAGATCGTAAATTCGTGATTATCATTGACGTAAACCCAATGCTATTTTTACCCGACCGGCGAAGCCAAAAAAGGAGGGCTATCTGTTTGACCTGTATGTATGTCCGCCTTTATGTTTTCTCTTAACTACTAAATGGCTGACCCGATCTTAATGAATGATATGTCGTTAGATTCTTCTTAATGATGGCGTACCTATATTAAAATGGGTGTATTAAATTATAACGAATCAAAATGACGGATTTTTGGCGCCACAAGGTATTTTTAAAAGCTCCCAATCTTATCGAATGTGGTATCAAAATGAAAGGTTTTACAAAAATATATACAAATTATATGTTTAAATGTAATTTGGAATGAGAAATGATAAAAAACTAAAAAGCTGAATGAAAATAAAATAATTATTAAGAAAACTCGACTGCAAAAACACATAACTGAAAAGAGAAAAAAAACAAGCATTATAATCAATATTTAATTTTGGCATCGCCGGCGGAGACACAAAAGTTACACCATATTTCTGGCTATTGGTTTATGCCCGGGGGCCTGCGATACCAAAATTATATTGATTGGGTTTTTTAATAACTTTTTTTTATGCAAGCTAAATTTCTATTTAGCACTTCCCCGTAAGTACATCATGTTGACTTTTCGAACGATAGAAAATTAATAAAATTTACTCACCTGGAACATATTCGGCGTAGTAGCGGACGAGAAGTTTATCACTTTAAATAGTTTCACCTCGCTATCATAGTTCGACATATAACTTTTTAACATGACTGTCTTGGCAGTGCCTTGTTCGCCGATCAGAAGCACCGCCTTGTTCTGTTTAGCGATGGTTTCGATCAAAAAGGTAATGCATACGTTATCAACATTCGGCACCAGGATTGAAGAGTACTCCGGTATACTGTCAGGCGGGTAAATGTAAGGCTCAACGCTCTCGGTCCTGGGAAAATTATTTATTTATTATTATAAGCCTGTGTTGTCCCACTGCAGGGCAAAGGCCTCCTTTCCCTCTTTCCACTTTTCCCGGTCTACTGCGATTGCGGGCCAATCCTTTAAGAAGGCCTCCAGCTCATCCCACCATCTCTTTCTGGGCCTGACGCGTAGTCGTTTCCCACTATTTGGGATCCACTGAGTGATGATTTTTGCATATTGCTGACAAGATTATAAAAAAAAAAAAAAAAAAAACATGACAAATAAAAACCTTTCTATTTGTGTGTATGGTGAAGGTTTATTCTCTTACAAGCCGAGCGCCCAATGTGTTTTACTATCAATAAAAATTACAACTTGCATACAGAATATTTGCATGTTAACATAATCTACTCATTACAAGTTGTATTGCAATATGTGGTTAGCTAGCGACCTCGACAATTTTTTACCTCGATGGTTTATCAATTATAACTTCTAGTTACAGCAATATGTAAGCGGGCACGCCCTTTATGCCTGGAGGATTTATTTTCTTTTTTTAGATATTGTTTACGTTTAGTTATTTTTATTTCTGCTTGAGTATAATTCTCGATGCTTTTGGTTGGCGTGTGCTAGCTGTCATACGGCTATTAATTATAGTTATTTAATTTATAATTTAAATATTTTTTTGCGTATTGTAAATTGTCTTGCATACTATTGCATAGAATCATTTATTTTTTTCTCTAACTGAACAGACAGCTGTGCTGCTGGGGAGTTTGTTGCGCCACTTCTTCTTCCCAGCAAAAGCACTAGGAAGTGGTGAAGGGTAGGCGTTTTGGGGGACTGTCTTATGTAATTTCGACGTTCGAAAAGTGGTGATTCTCAGCCTAGTTTGAATAAATGACTTTTGAATTTTGAATTTGAATATCAAACCCTATTTAACCCCTTAGGGAATTAATTTTCAAAATCTAGATTTTTCCACTTTCGTTAGATAAACTGACACTAAATACACTACATTGAAAGACAGGAAGACTTGCGCCAAATTGCATGCTTCTAGACCCAACAGTTAAAGCTGTGAGTTGTCTGTCATGGAATTAACGAATTTATAATTTTTATGTAGACAATGATTTATCACTAGCACTAACCAGTGCTCCCAGGCGCCGCTAGCGTTGACCATGTACTCGAAAGGCATGACGAATTCTTTTGACTTGACGCCGGGCCAGTCCATTTTCACGGGAAGCTTGAACATAAATTCGGCCATTCGAGTGCGCATGTCCAGCTCAAGTGCAGCACCCAGCGACCACATTATCGCAAAGATGAACAGCCGCTCTAAATGACGGTCTGTGTGAGCCTCTGCAACACAGAAATGGATACTACGAGTTCCCAATGCATTCAGTAAATGTTCCAATGCCTTTTTTTTATTTTATTAGATGGCAAACTATTCAGCGGCCCCTCTTACGATAAGCTGACACCGCCGTCGCGTATGGACATACTCAATGCCAGAGGGCCCTCAGATGCGTTGCCATCCCAAAAATCTGTCCTTCACAACGGCCAAGAAATTATCACAAACTAGCTGACCCGACAGACGTCCAGATGGCCAAATGTCCTGTCCAAAGAATTGTTCGTATCCATCATGAAAAAGTAAATTGGGAATCTCATTTCTTATGAAATGAAATGTATGGGAAAAAGTTTTTGCAAATTCTGAATTTTCTAGTCGTCCTTCAGCTGTTTTACATAATGGAGATGTTTTTTAAAACAGCTAGCGGTTATGTAAAACACTGGATTCGACAATACATCTGCAACATATACATATAGAGAAGATACAATTTAAACAAATGAGTACTCACTGCCGCCAGGTATTTCAATTTGCATTAATCCGGAAAGTACGTCTATGCATTGTCTAAAAAGAAGAATTTAGTCGTAAATCGTAATCATGTTTGTAAAACAATAATTAAACACATTTAACACAAGCACAGCATAACTACCTGATGTAGATAGCCTCGAGAAGCTTCATTTTAGTCGTTAGTTTTGTTTGTACATATGAATGCACCTCATCGTATATTTTTTTGAAAACCTTACGCAGAACATCACTTTGTTTTGGTTCCAGCTTCTTTAACCAGTGCTGTTTAATGTTGAAATGGGTAATATATAAAGGTGAAAGAACTAACGGTTAAAATAATTATTTTGCATTCACACCACAATCAGCATAATCTAGATACCGGTAGGATATAAATAACATTGGTGGAAACCGGTAAAAAAGTAATATTAGCTAAGTATATGAAATTAAACCTCCAGTATAGGTTGCCATTTGAGTACGCATGAAGACAGAAACACCATGCCCATCCGACTGACAGTGGCGGGCGACGCGTTGTCCACGTTGTCCGGCTCGAACACCAGCTTACTGTTCTGTGCCATCGGGATGCGGTCACCGTTGGCCAGTGTCAGCGTCTTGTTGTCATCTAGCACTGAATTTAAATTCTCTATCCACACGGCATCCACCGGACCATCTGGCAAATACAAAATGCTTTGCAGATATTTTGTCCAAATCGCTTGTAGGTTTCAAAACACATTCTCTTAGATTCCATATTCACCTAGGACGATCCAAGTTGTATCAGATTTCTTAACCTTCAGAGCTCTTCGCCACAGAGTAGAGAATATTCCATCAGTCCAGTCATTTGTTGCTACGTCTAAACGCCCAAACATTTGGGGCGCAGTGATTGCCTAAAAAATGTTAATAACAGTTAGTTAAGATGGGGGGGCGCTTGACCCCCTTTCCTTTTGCTACGCACTTAGTTTTCCAATTCTAAGTTTATTACAGATCCCAGTTACACCACCAACAAAGCATCGTTCTGTTTCACAATTAATAATATAATAATCACGCAATAATTATTAAATATTATTTTATAGCTGAAATTAACACTGGTGTATGTTTGTATATCAATGATACCTTAGGATTCATTCTCAGTTCCCTGTGCGGTTTCCCGATTTCAGTGAGCGCCGCCATAAGCACGTGTATACAGGTGGTCTTGCCCGAGCCAGTCGGGCCCATCGTCATCAAGCCGTGCCTCACCAGCGATGTCTCAAACAACTGTATGATCTTCAAGTTCCAATCCGGGTGGTTGACAAGCCCAGTGCGTTCCGTCACTTGAGTTATAGCGTTTTGTATAACCCTGAAAAAGTGCGATATTCGATATTCATATAAATTTCGAAATTCGTAATTTCGATATTCATTTACGTAAATTATGAAACACAAGAAGTAAATTGCATAGTTAATTACTATGCCAAAAAAATGCCCGTACTTTTGAACTGTGTGGGTTAGTTTGATGCCAGGAAACAAATCTTCAATCAACGATATAAACAAGGGCTCGTCTTCGTCTACCAATTTAGACACGTTCATTTCCCTGCAAAAGTATTAGCATTATTGTAGAATACCATCAAGGTACATTTACCAATATGTCATACAATGTCTGGCAAATAGCTTGAACATGCGCGAGAAACGATAATACGTTGTCATTTAGGGAACGTATAGGGCGCGGAATGTCATATGTATACAAGTTAAATAGTTCTTTGTCGGCTACTATAATAATCACTCACTTCAGTACTCTCATCATGATGTTCTCCTCAGTATTATCCGGGTTCGCCCGTTTCTGCGCGCCCATAGTTCGCAGCACGGACAAAATGTTCCGCAACCCGAAGTCATAGTGCACCTGCTTCGACAGCTGCTCCTCGCACAGTTTGTACAACGTAAAGAACTTGCGAGCTGCAATGTTATTGATCGATTGAACCTGCAGCTGTCAATGACGGTGAAGTACAAGTACTACGATTTCTGCTGAAGGGCTGGTGCTAATGGCGATATGTAGGTAATTAGATGAGCTGAAGACGCGACATAGAGCTTATCTGGATCTCGCGATGGTGAAACTAGAAGATTCACAAAAAACCAGTACGAAAAACATACCTAACACGACGTTATCTTTAAAGCCACAGCTGGCCAACTTGACTCGGATAATAATCTGTCTGTCCGGGACCATCATCGCGACAGAGCGGAATTGAATCTTCAAATTTTCAGGCAGCTCTTGACGTCCAGCATAGCCAGGGTTCATGGTGATGATGAAGGCAAACTCCGGATTCAAACTTACTTTGTCACCGTCGCTACCAAAGCAAAATAGTTTTAATGATTTTTACGGTTTGTTCTCTGTAATGTGGTTTAACAACGACACATTTCGTTTTCTTAAGAAATAATTTATAAAAAACGTCTATGTTCACAAGTCATTGGGTGTAGCCACGCTTGTACCTGAAAATGAAGAAATCCCTCTTCTCCCTCCTAGCGGTGAGACAGATGTAGATCTGCTGCGCGGCCACTGACAGCACGGGCAGTTCGATGCGGTTGAACTCATCGAAGCAGCCCCACGTGCCTGACTGAGCCAAGCCTTTGTAGATGCGACCCAAGCCTGACGAACATCATATTGATTAAACGCATGCAAAATAGTGTGATACGAACTACTTACAAACAAGCGCAATGAGTACTCTACCTCTGAAGTCCATCTGGTCGGAACAGTTGAACACGATGACGAGCTTGCCGAGGGTGCGGCCCATGTCTTTGGTGGTCTCGGTCTTGCCGGTTCCGGCGGGCCCGGCGGGTGCGCCGCCCATGTTCATGCCGATAGCCTGCGACAGCGTGATGTAACACCGATCCGTCAGAGGAGTGATCACCAGCCGTTCAGTAATGCCCAGATATTCATTCTGTTCACAATTAGTGCATCATGTATCATATACATATAAATAAATTTCTGAAATCTCGGAAAAAACATAGTACCCAATAACGTTGCCATCATGTTTTATAGATAAATATAAGTAAGTATATCAATTAATATTTTTAGACTTTCAAACATTACAATAAAATGGCTTGCCTGATATAAGAAATTCACATCGGTTATAGACACAATGCAGTCGTCAGTATCTTCAGAATAATAAAATCGGGCCTGCTTCTGCCATTCAAAATCGATTGGTGATTTTATTCTCATTCTCACCAAGTCATCAAATATATCTCTGCTTATAAAAGAGTCAAATAGATCACTCCAACATTGGAGAAAATTATTTCATAAAACAATAGCCAATAGTACCTATTCCTCTGGTTAGTTGAACTTTGGTAAACATTTAAGAAAGTATATTAGAGGGTACCTATAATTACAAAACGCGGAACTCATAAAAGTTAACGTTAACTGTGCTTATTATAATAGATAATTAAACCTTGCTAACCAATGCAAATGAAATGCTAATGCAATGTTTCAGTGGTGAAATAAAATATTGAGTAAATTACTTGCCTCTGGTGTACATGTATGGTGATCATAGTCTCCACTTGCGTTCTGTCCAAAGTAGATAGCTCTTTAACTGTTTGATCAATGAGACCATTCAGTAGATCTAGGAATTTCTGGTTGGTGGCCCTCATAATGAAACGATCCACCCTTGATTTCTTTAGAGCGTACTCGGCATCACTAGTCCAAAGAATTTGCATTCCTAGCAAACCAGCCTTTAAAAGATACACAACGAACTAAGAACGATACCTGTCTATGCGTTTATAATGTGTGCCTATATTATCAATAAACGGGCGGTTTGACAGGAAATTGAGATTCGAGTGTACAGTCTATGACCAACACTATCTAAACCCTCTTGAGTAATAATGAATTTAGACCTTATAGTCAGATAGAATTAGCGAAAAAATCTTGAAAATTCCATGAAATTCCTATTGGACCAGATTTCTTTTTTTTTGTGAAGATTGAAGTGTCAGGTCAAATCTTGTAAATTAAAAAAAAAAAGTTTCGGAAGTGATAGAGATGAAATTTTGATATGATGTCAGTTTTGTGACATTCTAACTACAGTTAAATTTTCAGATCAAAATATTGCAAGCTTTTTGCAAACCGTCGACTTTTAACGAAAAATTTCAACGCAGAGGGGTTCAGAATCATGTACTGAATCCATGGTATCAGTTTTCGCGTCGATGTCCCTTCCACCCTGTATACAATAATTACACCCAAGTTAATTCTGCTCAAAAACGAAGTATTTTTTTTACGAAAAATTTCTATGAAGCTAGTATGAAAAATCGAATTATCTCATAAACGGAAAGTTAAACACGAGTATCCTTGCAGGTGATTATAGTGATAATTATTTATGATTTTTTGTTGAAAAATCTTGCAATATTTTGATCTGAAAATTTAATTGTAGTTAGAAGGCTACAAAACTGACATCATATCAAAATTTTATCTCTCTATCACTTCCGAAACGCGAGTTATTAAATTTACAAGATTTGCAAAAAAAACGTCCTCTGGACCGATTTTGCTCTACCGGGGCTCACTCTCTTTGTTTTTTATTGCGCACATTGGTTACATTATCCTTTTTTTTCCGAGCTGTAGTTTTTGCTCTAGAAGCGAAAAACTGGTTATTACCATTTTTATCAATTTTTTTGGCACCCTGCCTCCCTCTATTCACCTATAGTTTTTATTGGAATCAATTCCAGACACTTGAATCTTCACTAAAAAAAAAATCCGGTCCAATAGGAATTTCATGGGCCAAAAAGCTAATTCTATCTGACTATTATTGCAATCGTAATGAAGCACATCTTCATTATGTATGTTCGGCCGCCGCCCGCCGGTCGCGCAAAATTCTAGGTCCGTGATAAATAATAGGTGCTTGTAATACGTGCGATAATGAACTAGAAAATAAGGTTCTAATGCTTTAGAGTATTGCGTTGAGATTAACTAATTTCATGTTAGAAGCACTTTACTCCGGGATTTTATACCTATTATTATACAGGAAGCACTTATAGACATTAATACCTGACCGGGAAAGTTCCAAAATCCGACTAGGAATTCGAACTCTGGATCTCCACACATTGTTTGAGCTATATTAGCGATAATATTTTTAATGGTATCTTTCACTGTATCCAAAAGAGTATTCAGCCAAATCTGTAAAACAAATAGTCATTTAATTAAACAATTTTATATAATAAGCATCACTATATTGAATTATTCCACAGAGTAATTTTTATATATTGGAATTACTCATGGTCAATCTAAGATGTTTAATAATACGCTAGACACTTAATAGGCACAAGATTCCAATCTACATAGAATTATTATTAAGTAGGTAAAGCAAACAATTAAAAATATATCACAAAAGAAGTGCTACGCATTTACATAAATATTGAAGACTTAACGCAAGGACAGTGAAGTATTTTTTAAGTTATCCATAAAAGTTGCAAGAAAGTGCCTTATTCATCCGCTAATAATGTTTCAGGTATATACCGAATAGTATCTAACGACTAACAGACCCTACTAATATTATGGTTATGGGACATCTGACATCTGGGCGAGACGTCCCATAACCCGACGTAAAAAATTACCTCAACACCTCCCAAACATGGCACCGGTCTTTCGAGAGGAATAGTCTCTCCGTTATCAGAATTAATATTTATTATTCTCTCCTTAACATCAAAGTCCACCGTGTTCACCGCGTCAAAAATACTTGGCAGATGTGGCTAGAAAAGTTTAATTTTTGTAAATTTTCAGTTTAGAAAAAAAACCACACACTGGTTATATCGGAACTATCGAAATATTATTCTAAATAGTATTGAAACAGCGCCTACGGTGCATCTATGTTGCGTCTACGCAGTCTCTACGCAAAGTCTCTAAGTACCGTCTATGCAATGGAATGATCAGTGAAAAAAGACTAATTGTCTGGCTTAATTACAACAATTTGCGGACTATTATATATAAGTATTTCAACCTGTATGGAATGAGGGTTTGACGCCTGTCCGAGGATCTCCAGTAGGACTGGATCTGAGACGAAGAAGAACCTGGGGAAGATGAGTCGCTTGGTCTCCAAGTAACCAGTGAGCGACTTCTGGCAGGCCTCCAGCTGCTCACATAAGTGAGGCAGGAGCTGCTTCAGCGTGTCGTCCGAAGTGCATGTGTCCACACAGTTCACGATATCGCGCGCACGGTACATAATTTTCACATAAGTTTTGTCGATACCCTGTAAAAAGTCACCTTACTTTTTGACCAATTTTGTCAAATATTGGCAGCCTGCTATAAAAGTGCATGATAACCATCCTGTACGATGTGCAATAAGAAATTGAAAATCATCACATAGACCAACATCGTCGATACTAGTTTCAGAAAAACTTCATGGAATCGGTACTAGTAATCTATACCGTGTATAGTACCTATGTAATTTTTACTTTGTACGCCGTTGTCTATGGCAAAACATGTACAGTGTACTAAGGCCATTGTTTAATACTTAACACCTTTCCTTACAAACTTCAATTTGTAGATACGGTATATGATACTAACTCATGTTTTTACCAATATATTAACTTTATCTTCATCACTTTGCCCGGCTTTACCTACTTAATTTCAGTTGGGCGTTGCTGAGCTTACTTACGGGTCTGGTACCGGAAGTAATAGTACAAGTACTACTTATGGTACCGGTATCACACCAAGGCTAATGGTACCGGTTCCCACAAATTCAAGTTGTATTTCAAGCCCTGCTTACGGTTTACCAACGATGTGCGTGCGGCTGGGTGTCACCGTGCTCACATCGTTTGGGGCGTCGCGTTGCCCCGCTTACATACGGTTTTATAAAGGTAGTTTACTAATAAACGCACCGCAAATCGCTTAGTTTCCGCTGGCAGTTGTTTAGAGATGTCACCGCCAACAAACACTGCTTCCAAATACATCCAAAGATTCTGCACTTGAAGCCATTTCTCTAATATCTCGCTAGTGCTCCCCAGTTTGTTTATCCACAATAATATGTTTTTCTTAAATGGCGGATTATATCTAAATTTACAAATAAATTAAATCTTAACACAATTTACACACATACAGACTTGATTGAAAAGTAGATCATCTGTAGTAAATCCTTATACCTGTTAGAAGCTAAAGAGTTGAGGATCATTAGAGAATCTTCTAGCAAAGTGATGATTTCAAGCGTATCCTGTGGTTTGATCATGAGCTCGCCTCTGTTCTTGAAATTAGCGAAAGTCAGATCCACAACAGCCCAGTCTGCATTCACTTGTTTCAATTTAGCTTCAATGTCCTTCTCTTTCACCGCACTAATACATATGTCCTGGACACATAGAATTAAAACAAACCATTTATTTGCAGAAACAATAAAGGTCGTAAATTACGTAGTGCTCAAAGCTCTAGAGCTTTCTATGAAAGTGTCGTACAATATAACTCATAAAGAGCTAAATCGATCGAAGTCACAGTCAGATCCACAGAATAATATTGTTTTGTTAAGTGGATATAGATTCTCATATAATTAGTCGTCTATTAGAGAAATAAAGTCTTCATGATAACGCATATAAAAGAGAAATATTTCTAAAATAATAAGCAACCATGTTGAAACATCGTTCCTAGTAGCCAGGTTTATAATTAACCAATTCACAAACAAGCGTTAAACAAAATGTTGCAGGTTTATTTTGGGTAAAAGACTAAAATGTTTACTTACTTCAACATCTTCCTTGTACTTCAACAGTGGCGCCTCCATGACGTTTGCCAATGTGAATGATTCAGATTCCACATCCAATACACAACCTGTATAATAAAAAGTTAAACGTATTTCTAATTTTAATATTTACAAATAAAAAAAATTACATACTAACTTAACTAAAACTATTCACAAAAAAAGTAACTGAATTGAACACCAAAAAAAAAATCGCATGTGAGGCAACATAATAAGGCAAACCTATCAGAGATAGAGGAGTTTTGTATCATACTTAGCAGTGTTTCCAATCTTTTCCAATGTCTATCCTTCATAGATTTGTCAGCCATCAACTCCAATAATGGACAAGTTTGGTTAAAATCATCAATCTTAGTCTTCAATACGTGGAACGCAGGCCAATCCTTCATACCTTTTGGTAGCCTTCGACATCTGAAACGTAACTATTTGAATGTAAATAAGTGTTTCAGTTATTGCTACTTAATATATTTGTTATGGACTAACATGAGTACAGAAGCTTCGGAAATACTTATATTGTATGCCATAATTTTCCTCTTAGGCATATTCATTCTAGCTCCTACATTAAAATAAGCATTGTAGAGATTTCGAACTATCTTTTGGAGATCATCAGAAATACTATGATGTTCTCCATATAATGGAAGTCAAATAGAATTAGCCGAGCCTTTGGCAAAGCGCGATGATGACAGATAGAGTAAGACTCTGACTGAATGGCGTTCAAGAACTGGATGTAAGAGTGTCGGTCAGCTGAAGGCCTAGTGTGAGTTTCTTTTAACCATCTCGACTTTACGCATCGACAGTTTTCGGCGCTCCGATTGGCCCTTCACTGGTGAAGGCCGGCCGGCTACCAATCGGAGTGCCGAACGCAGTCGATGCGTAAAGTTGAGATGGTTAAAAGAAACTCACACTAGGGCCTCAGGTGGCAAGGTGGGTCAAACCTGAATGATCTTAGCCAGTCGGCAAAGGAGCATGCAGTTTAGCACAAAAAAGAGAGGCCTGCATAGCAGTGGGTAAACTCCAGCTGTGGATGATGTTGAACATGAATGAGTACTCGATTCAAATACATACTCGTATTATTTCTGTATATAATATAATGTTCTTACCTTACATCAAATTCCGCCAACTGTGCAACGATTTTTTCAATATCAATGTCCACCCACGGCGTCTCAAAATAGCCATCGATGGAGTTTGTCACGGCCAAGTATAAACTATACCTGAATGTTACAACTTATAGAATTAGATGTGTTTTGTACTATTTACTAAGGGAACAGGACATTTTATCACAAGTTACATAAAAATAGGCTAACATTATAAATTGTAAAATTATGTAAATACACTACATATCCACTACAATTCCTATTGCAGTCTTTTTTATAAAAATCCATACACTGCCATGCGCTTACAATTTGTTTAATAACTTAAATTCCTTTTTCTTTTGGTGCAAAATTGGATAATCCTGGACTTCCATTCCAAATAGCTTTTCTCCGCTAGAATACATTTCAAATCGCCTCCACAAGTCATCAAATCTTGATTGGAACATAATAACTCTGTAACGAATTATTCCCACGTTCAGTGCTAAATGTGACAATTGTAAATTATTGTAGAAAACATTTAAGTAACATTTAAATGTGTGTAAGTTAAATATTGACACACATAAACCTTTCGGAATAAATCCTCTAAATTATGGTGAAGACCTCATCGATTCGGTCATCGGTCATTGAAGAGCACGGACGCTCCCAATTGTGCTCCGCCAAAGTTTTTATCATAAGTTTAGTGAAATGTGCACTCCATATGTTGCGTTACAAGCCGGGCATTGAAACCGAAGTGTTTTTTTGTGTTTTGCTGTGGTTGTAACTTTATATCGCCAAAAATACATTCAAATAGTACAAAAGTTGGTGGAATACGCGTTTATGATCTCAGGCGAGCGATCTAGTGCCTAAGTACGAGGGAATAACTGCCGCAGGACCCAGTTGCAAGTTTACCTGGTGAGACCTTTCCATATATTTCAGGAATCCGCTAAATAAGTCCGCCTAAAGTCTAGAGTAGGTCTCATTATAAAGCCATAGATCTTTTATGCTGCATTTACAATTTATTCGACTAACTTTAAACTATAATATGTTAGTGTCCGTGGCATCACAGTGGGCCCTATCAGAATACTAGCGCGGTGGTATTTAATTATTATTTTTTAAATATCGCCGTATTATGCTGAGATAGGCGCCTTTTTGGCCTCGCACAGGTCTTTTTTATTTTTTGTTAGTTTTGCTAAGCTCCTTTTTTATTTTATATAATTTTGTTCTTTTTTTAAAAATATTATTACTGTTTGTATTTCCTGTGCGTGTCCCAAATAAAATATTTTTCTTTCTTTCTTTCTTTCTTTAATACGCGTGTGATATTTGTGTAGTGCAGTGTTCCAAAATGGTATGTTTTTAGCGAGTGCGCATTATTTTGTTAGACATAGCTAGCTGTTGACAAACAAAGAAATTCTTTTAGTTTTTAGTGCTCTTGTCTCTGACATTGGATTTTGAAACCTATAACTTCGAAGGCAAGTGTTGTTTTGTGTTTAGTTGAGTAGTAAAGTTATTTTTGTGATGAAGTGTTTAAGTATACATATTTTAATAATTGAGAAGTTCAAGATGGCTGAAGATAGAGATAAGATTAAGAAGGCTGCTAGCGAGATTTACAAGAAACCTGAAACAGATAGTAACCAGAAGAAGACAATGGAAACAGCAATGTGTAACACAGCATAGCAGTGACATAGAAAAGAGTCGAAAAAGCAGTTAACCCCGACAAAATATGCACCGGTGAAGCTGGACATAAACCAATCTGGCGGTGGCGTTAAAAGATGCCTATCCATAGATAACTATCACCCGTCTCTCCACTAGTCCATTACCTACTCAAGGATGTATATCTGGTATGGCTCGAATCCTTCCATATCCTACGGGCACTTTCTTCCTTACCATTACCGCGCCCCCCGGTCTACTCCCTGATATGTAATAGCCTCTGTAGCATCATGCAACATGAGGCTCCAAGGGCTAGGGAAAATCTTGGGGCTCATTCGATTTATCGAGTCTGGTTAAACCACGCTGGGATCGGTGCATTTCATTCATTCATTCATTCATAAATTATGGTGAAAACTTCATCAAAATCCGTTGCGGATTTAGAAAAAGAACGCGGTCACACAAACAGACATGAAAAGCTAATTGGTTTTAGACTATTGTAAATGTAGATTTTTAAATTAGAATAAGTGGTTTGATATTTGGGAATAATATGTTATTTTTTATTAAACGCCTCAATACCTATCGCTGGCATCTCGGGCTGACAGGCCGGGAGTCATCGGTCCAGACGCATCATAGTCTGTATCGAACTTGAGCACGTCTTCTAGAAACGTCGCTACTCCTTCAGTCAGTTCTGTCTGGAGTGGACCCTGCATGTCTACTATCTTTTGCTGTACTTGTTGTGACTGCAATATAAAAATATTTAGGCAATGTGAGTCAGACTCCCGATATCAAGGTTTTGTTATCATCTAGATACACAGGGTTACAACGTAAGATAAACAAAACAAAAGTTAGATACAGTCTCACAATAGTTGATCTTTAAGTATTCTATGTGTTTACACAAACAGCTACCCAAAAAGCGGTAGTTTCCTTTTAATTTTACTCGTATAAATCAATTGGAACGATTTTTGAAAACATTGTGAGTAAACCTGTGTTCGAGTTGCAACTCTTACTGAGCAACAGTGAAGGAATGGTTGCCAAAAATATTCGTTACTCCTATGTTGATGTCCTTACCCCCCAGAGTGGGATAATTACAGGCAGGTAAAGGTCGTATGGAAAAGATATAAATTATTAAACATCATTTAGTAAAATAATATGCTGGCCAGCTACTCACAGTATGCAACAAATTCTGAAAAAAATGCCGTAAACTGTTCACCATGTCAGCGTCTTCCTTAGGTACATCGATATTAAATTGTGTAAAAGTATAATAACTTTCTTCTACTATGTCTATGTCCATATCCATTCTAAAATATTCATAGAAGAAGAAAAAAATAAGAAGAAGAATCAATCTACTTAGCCATCTCACTAATGGACAATATGCCTTTCCCAAGTCACGCGGCAACACACGGTTTTTCGCTTTTTAGGTCGTCGGACACTCAAGTTTTGGGGGCATCACATCCCCCTGTCTTACATAGCTAAATGGGGTATTTTTTTTATTTTAAATCTGGACAATCACCGCGGTAGTGTAGGTACTCTTTGGACTTCAGTTCAATTTTGCAAACAGTATGGATAATTTATAAATGGTCCACGATACTAAGGCGATTATCACACTGTCGAGTAGCATGGGAGCGCGTCCCGCACGCTTATACTGTTTTTTAAACAAACTGATATAGATGGTGCAATCCACGACGACGCACCCCACTCCGCTCCGCTCCGTACTAAAGTCCAGCTTACAGTGCAGTAATCGCGGAGTGGGGCGCGTCGTCGTGGATTGCACTATCTATCTGTACAATGTTAAATATGCCACCCGCGCTACGCGACGGAGCGCCATGCAGTGTAATAATCGCCTCAAGCCTTTTCGAAAAACGAATGAGTTTCTGAAATCTATCCATCATTCTTCAAGAAGTTTGTACACTAAGCTTGCTTACACTTTTACTAGTAGAATAACCAACAACATACCTACTATTATTTATTTACACATAGCAATTAATATTTAAATAAATAGACAAGTATTATAAACAATAAATTCACCCGATAAATTCTTCTCTAATAAGTTCGAGGCACATCATAGCTACTCTAACGTCATCCAAATCCTTAATTTTCTTGCCCATAGTTTTCATGCGGTCGTGTATAAATTGCATCAACTTGACCACTCGCTCCTTATACGCATAACATAATAGTTTACCCAAGGTTCTTTTCCACTCAATAGATTCCAAATGTAGCGCTAATTTAATGCGTTCTGAAAAAAACCAGGTAGTAGGTTATACATGCAAGCTCCATTTAATTTAGATAGGAAAATTAATTTTGCGCGCAAATAGAAAACATTTGCAAAAGTAACGAAGACTTTTTATAAGAACTTTACCCATATTTATTTGAATTGAACCAATGATGTGCCGTTCAGGCAAATTAGACACTTCCTCAGTCTGTCCTTCATATTTGTTGAACATGTCCTTAATTACGACATTGAGAGGATTTGAGTCAACAAATTCTTGTACTTTGTGCACTCGATTCTCGGCCCATAAATAAGCAAATCTTCCGTATCCCTTAACAAACAATTCAAAAACTAAGATCACATTACTATCGATTGCTCGCTAGCCTATCGTAATATCGTTTATCGGGAACTAAACCATTGGCCCAGAAATAAATATATTATAAAAAAGCAACGAAGTCAAAACTGTACATTGATATATTTTTTTTAAGTAATCGCTACGACTACGAGGTGTGAACGAGTCTGATGCCGAAAATATTGTATTATGATTTTTTTCCGTTTGTCTGTAGCTATTTCCCGGCTTGGCGCAAAAACGGTTGAACACATTTTAATGAAATTTGGCACACATATAGTTTTTAACCTGGATTAACACATGAGGTATTTCTAATCTCACGCGAGCGAAGCTGCGGGCAAAATCTAGTCTAAAGATAATAATGTTATTGTATTAATACTTCTTAAGGTTATACTTTTAACAGTTTTTCTATGTCGGGCTTGTACATGAACATCATTCCTTGCAACGCCATCACCGATCTGACGATGTCTTTATGCTCTGACACCATTCGGAAATAGTTTCTAACTCCACCAACGTTTGAACCAGACCGACATCCTGCAGAACAACATGAATCATTAACTTTTTGTTGGAAATGTTTTCTTGTTTTTATTTCTTTTTTTGAATTTGCCATACCGCTGACGCTACGTTTAGCTGTTAGCATTAATGTTCCGGTTAATTTCTCCTTCTTGATTTGTTCTTGTTGTCCCCACATGAATACACTGCGGTGAATATCCATGATACAGTTTAACACTACCTAGGAAACAAATAGGTATAAGGTGTTTTAGTATAGTCAGTGTATAGAGTCCTGCTAGCGGCACTCTATACACATAGATAAACATCATACATTATCATTTTCATCAATGTTTATTTATATAATTTATATATGTATATCCGATAAAGTGCCGCTAGCGGCTTAATAGTGCGGTAGTGGTAGTGGCTCAGTAACAGTGGGTAGTCAATCCCACTGTTACTGAGCCACTGTCACTCGTTATTTTGTTTGATTGTTGAGATTAGTTCTAGAGATAACAAGTGACAGTGACTCAGTGACAATGCAATGCTTACGGCACTTTAGACGAGCCGAGGCAGTGCCTCTATTATGCCGCAAATATCGGCACTTTATCCGATAAGGATAGAATGCCGCTAGCGGCACATTATACACTTCCTTTAGTTCATGTCCACAGTAAACATACAACTCCTTAGTTATAGTGTTGGATAGTGGTATACGAATTGGTGTGAGGTCAGGGGTAAGTACCACAACTAAAACGAGAACAATAAAAAAAATCTTTTTACAAAAATATATTATGAAAAAAAAAGTATAATAAGTAAGTAAGTTTAATAAGTACATATTTTTTTACCTGAGAGAATGAAGTTTGTATCTCTTCCAAAGTAGGTTTTATTAATATTCTTGGTATTTGTAGGTACATGTTGGTCAACATGAGAGGTCTTAATTTATTTTGTTCCTCTGGATCCGTTGTCATTGTTAGGAAACTGAAAATGGGTTCCAACAAAATTTAGGTACCTACTTGTTTATCTTTAAGTTTATCACTCGAGTTGATTATGAATTAATTAATGAGGTTACCTAGAAACAGAAGCGCGTCGTCGAAGCCTATCAAGACTTTGTCTGGTACATTTAATTAGTGCTTCCAAACACTTAGTGGCAAAATATGCGAACAGTTCATTACAGTCGTTAATAGTAGGTGTCACGTCGAATCGATCAGTGTTATCAATCTCCATAAATGCTGTTAAATAATAATGATAATTCATTTTCGGTATTGCCAAAAGTATACTCTGACTCTGTTTAAGCTCAGTGTGTTGGAAAAAACCAGCCAGGTGCAAGTCGGACTCGCACACGAAGGGTTCCGTACCATTATGATCTATAAAAACGGTAAAAAAATCATGTCTGTTGTATGGGAGCCCCCTTAAATATTTATTTTATCTTGTTTTAGTATTTCTTGTTATAGCGGCAATAGAAATACATCATCTGTGAAAATTTCAACTGTCTAACTATCTCGGTTCATGAGACAGCCTGGTGACAGATGGACAGTGGAGTCTTAGTAATAGGGTCCCGTTTCATCCTTTTTCAAAGTCAAAGTCAAATAATTTATTAAAATTAGGCACAAAAAAGGCACTTTTGAACGTCAAAACTTACAACAAAAAAAAAGATTCTAGTCGCCGTTTTGGGTACGGAACCCTAAAAAAATAAGAACACCTTCTAATTAGGTCATTAATTTTGTGTAGTTACCCTGTACTAATCATATATAATATGATATCAGCATGCAACTGCTGATGAGACTGAAGGGGGAATTAACCTATGATAGAGCTGATATAGGTATAATTTAATTGGGCTTTAATTGAATATCTGATGCTGGTGAATCGAAAAAAAAATGCAATATTTATAATAATAATTCAGTTCTAAATAAGGATTTTTATGTTATATAAAAATGTTTGTAAGAGTGATAATGTTGTAACCTGCATCGTCGGGAAACACTCTCGTGGCAGAAGTAACTGGTTTTAAGACTTTCTCTATATCCAACCTTAAAAAAGACCACATTTTTATCAAAAATCTAAACAAATATTATAAAGAGAAAAGATTTATTTGTGTATGTTTGTTTGTTTTCCACGGTTTCACGGGAAAACGGGTGAGCGGATTTGGATGAAATTTGGCAAATGGGTAGACTATGACCTGGGTTCAGACATAGAATACTTTGTATCCCGATATTCCCAAGGGATCGAGACTTATCCGGGTGAAACCGCGGTGTGCAGCTCATTTGTAATATTCATGCAATGGTATGTACAACATTAAATTATTATAGAAACCAACAAACAATCGGGTGTGGTAAAAATATTGAGATAATTACCAGTTGTCTTTTAAATCTTGTATCTGTTTACAAGGTACACTATCCAGGAACTTGTGTATGAGTTCCACAACTGCTATTTCAGCATTCCATGACTTTAATTGAATATCTGATGCTGGTGAATCGAAAACATTATTTGCAATATTTATCAATAATAATTCAGTTCTAAATAAGAATGTTAATGTTACATAAAAATGTTCGTAAGAGTGGTAACTTTCTAAGTACTGCTTTCACTTACCGATTTCATCGCGCCTTACGAGATTCTCCTCATAGAGGGTGCTCGGATCGACTGCCTTTTCAGGCAAATAAACAAGCGATGTTTGAGTTATAGATTGTAATATTGCATCAATGCGAGCTTCTTTAAGGTCAACTACCTGCAATTGCAAAGCTATTATTATAAAGCCCTTTTTATAAAGCCCTTTGGATTGTATATTCAATTTGTTTTATGCTAGATTGTTCAATACCTCCTTAATAAACAAATCCACTTCGTCGAGTACTTTTTCTATGCTTTCACAATAAGATGGTACTTCTAGAGAAGTCCATGTTATAGTTGAGAAACCAGGCTGAAATGCTTTCTCCAGTTTTATTATTTGCGCACGAAGTAGTGGTAAGTACAGCTTTGGCATGCTTCTATATTAATGGAGAGTTAAAACAATATTTATAATACTTAATTCTAAAAACAGGTTGAAAATTGAAAATAGTTAAATCTATCAATCTTATTTATTTTCAATTTTATTATTATTATAATCTGCCTAGCCTTTTCCAACTATGTAGGGGTCGGCTTCCAGTCTAACTGGATGCGGCTGAATACCAGTATTTTACATGGAGTGACTGCCGATCTGACCTCCACAACCCAATAACAGGGTAATACGATACCTCGTGGTAAGAGTTGTGTCAGACTTTCGGGCTTCTGACGACTCGTAACGATTCTCAAAGATCCACGAATGACAGCCGAGGCCAATGGCTTTACGTGCTTTCCGAGGCACGGAGGACTCTCGGTATGTAAAGAGGGTCACCCATTCACTGACCAACCCCGACAAGCGTAGCTTAACCTGATGGATCGACCTGCGCGGCTGTTATTACTTAGCCACGAGCTCCTCATTGAAAATAGTTAAATAAATACATAATTAGTTTAGCTCGTAGGTACCTATGAATTCCTGGGCATTATTTACGGGAAGCACCGGTTGTCATAGTCGACCTAACTAACTTAAATTAACCCCCATCCATCTGTAGGATTGATAATTCTTGAAAGTATGTCTATATCTCTGCCATGCTATTCATAATAATAAAACCTATTAATACGTCAATTATACAATTTGATTACCTTCTTATTTGATTACTTCTTTCAACCAAGTACGTAATTTTTTCAAAATTTCCTAGAATTTTATCTTTGCAAAACGCTACTATTTGGGCGCTATCTGGTACACCTATGAGAAGAAATAATAATTTACCTATCATTAAGTAAAGTGCCTCTATGTTAATTTTTTATTAACACATACCGTGATAGTGTTGTTAAGATATAATATGTTGACCTAGCATGTTTTTTCCATGTTACATAAAGCTACACCCAACCTTCTTCAAAACTCAAATCAGCAACCAAAATTGTCCACTAACTTCTACTACAATAAGTACTTAATGGATCGTAATAAAATATTTAGTGATTACAATTCGTGCCAAAGCAATTAGCAAAATCAGTAGGTATTATACTTTGTGAGTGTGGGTGTAAAATAACAATAACTTACGAAGTCCCAACTGCCACATATATTCAACCTCTCTTATGCACTCCGGGATATACATGCTGAAGTTAATGATATACATATTAGTCTTGGGATGACGTAGCAAAAGTGGAGCAATTAATCCCAATCGAACCTGCAAGTGAAACGTTAGTTAGATTGTACATAATTGACATTGTTGCAGAGTCCCCGTGTACGCGTATTCGGGCGACAGTTCAGGGCATACAGCCTTGTGGCGACACATGGATGTAGAACTACTCACGCACGTTGTTTGGTGGTCCTAAGGTATGCTGGCATTGAAGCCTAGCTAAAGACTATACGTTCAATGTATTTTATTATATTTATTTATTAGAAGAAACACATAATAAAATCTGGACAAAATAATTCAATCAACGCAGTAAAAATTACTTGTCAAATGTTACAAAACAACAAACAATCTAGTACTCAGTTGATTGTTGATTACACGGAATTACACGACAACCTTACTAATCTACATAACATAATTATATGAAAATTAAATATAATAGAAACGTAAAACGAATAATTAAATATATTATAGTATAATTGGATACTGCTAATAAATGTGAAGCATAACTAACTCTTTCGGTATTCATATCGATTCGAACGCCATAATCTCAATCAAGTTAATTCTTGTAAAGAAGATGTAACGATAGTCTGTTATATTCTGTATGTTTGGTTTCTGCATAAATTATTATGCAGGGTGTGGTATTAGAAAGGTGTGGTCTTTAAAGGTGATTCTTGTAATAGTAAACTTGTAAGATGAACTTAAAACTAAATAAAAAGATTAACCGATTTATGAAATAATGTTGCTACGAAAGTGCTACGACAGTGCTACGACGCTGTAGACGGTAATTTTTATAGCTATGCCTGAACTTCTTTCAACAAAAATATAAATTTACTAAAAGTTTATACCTAAAGGAATATTCCCATGCACATCTCATATACTTTATTGTAACGGAAATAAGTTAAAGGTTTGGATGAACGTAGCCTACAGACAATGCGTTAAAAAAGTTCAAGAGGTGACGTAGCACCCTCGTAACCTGGTGTAAATAAAGATTATTATATACTTTATCATACTCACTTACTTGCTACTTGAAATTTCACTATAATTATAACCAAAAGGTTTCCGAAAAGCTGAGCTTTTATTGAAAGTGACTTATAAACAAAATAAACCATTATCGGAGACGTGTGCAGAGTTCAAACGTTAAAAAAAAAGAAGTTTTTTATTTACTTCGTTTCATTCTATCATTTGGCAGATTTCACTATTTATTATAGTGAGTGACGCTAATAGTATGTAGTATTTTTTTTGTTGATGTAAAAGTATGTTACATTTATACAGGGTGTCCAAGAACCTGGCGTCCAACTGGATTCCCACGATGCCCCAAGTTCTAACAGTACTCAGAAAAATATTTTAAAAAATCCACCCCATGTACTTACAGAATTATACTGATTTCAAAAAAAAAGGGGAAATGAGCACCCTGTGACATACTTTTGAATGCTGTGACTGCTAATGCTGATAATTTCGATATTTCTTGGAGGTTTTGTAATCTAGGGTATTGCTGTGTCTAAATAGAATGTAAAAATAAAGTACTTATTGTACCATTTTAAAATAAAATATTATTTTAACTAAAGGTGATATGGAAAACTATTGAATTTCGCAACTTTGACCGACTGTAGTGTAAAAAAAATGTACCAAAATAGTATGGCAAGTGACGTCAAATTTTGACGCGTTTATTCCTCTTTTTAAAAAGGTATAATACTTACACATTAATTTGAAAAAAAAAATTTTGATAATATTTTTACTCAACAACCCAATTTTTACGAAGTGCCTACCTACTAACGGTAACTGTCGGACCCTTTCTTATCTTAGAAACTGTTATGTTACTACTATTATTTACTTCGGTTCCAAGAGTGAGCAAGAAGGAAATACACACAGGTAGATGGGTTCCCAGTAGAATAAAAGCAAAGAATGTTAGTTTAAAGATATTTTATTACAATAAATGTTCAAAATGTTGACCACCCGCGGCAATACAAGCTCTCACTCTCCTTAAAAAGGACCGCTTTATGTTTCGCGAGTAACTTTTTTGACGTATCACCTGCACTGCTTGTGTTATCTTCTCACGAAGTTCAGCGATGTCATTAATGGGCTTCGCATAAACGAGCTCCTTCATAGTTCCCCAGAAAAAAAAATCCAGCGGATTTAAGTCAGGTGAGCGGGCTGGCCACGGGATTGTTCCTGATCGCCCAATCCACCTGTTCGGGTATTGCTCGTCCAAAAACTCTCTAACGGATACGCGAAAATGTGCTGGACAGCCGTCGTGTTGGAACCACATATCTGGTGGGGTCTCTTCTAGTAAGTTTGGCAAATCATTTTGAAGAAAATTTAAATATGATTCGCCAGTCAAATTCTCGGGCATCTCAAATGGACCAATAATATTCCCACAGAGAATACCGGTCCACATGTTCACTTTGAACCGGTACTGGGATCTATCTTCTCGCATCAAGTGCGGATTTTCCACATGCCACTCGTGCAAGTTGTGTAGGTTCATGTAGCCATCCTTCTTAAATGTTGATTCATCTGACCACAAAATTTTGTCGATAAAGTTTTCGTTTTCTCGATGTTTTTGCAGGATTGTTTCACAAAACGCGACTCGGCTCGGATAGTCTCGAGGTAAAAGACTTTGCACTCGCTGTACGTGGTACGGATGATATTCTTCTTTTTGGAGAATACTGTGTGCTGTGCTCTTCGGTATCCCCGTATCAGCTTCTATTCCTCGCACAGAGATGCTTGGATTTGCCGACACCGCCTCTAAAACTTCATCGCGTATGAAGTCATTTACGGGTCGTCCTTCACCAGCTACTTGATTGGGGAACCGCCCGTCACATAGTGATCTGTGCACATTAATGAAAACTCGATGGTCGGGATATCGCGTAGCCCTCGGATACCTTTCTCTGTAAAGTCTCGCTGCAGCTCGTCCATTACCTCTACATTCTCCATAAATGTAGTGCATATTTGCGTATTCTTGCGGAGTGTAGGTCGCCATGGTAGCACACACAAAACACAAACTGTCCAAACACAGGCAAAGGTCGTCGTAAAGAGTTCGTTTCAAAGTCCAGAGCACAAAGAGTAATCGAGTCCAATAAACAAAGCTTTAAATCGTAGTACGTGATCAATGGTAACAATAAGAGAGAGGTGCGTAGTAACGGCAGGAGGCAGTGACGCGTACTGACCGTACTGTTATCCTAAATAGCACGATCCCAGATAGCGTCACTATCTATCTCACTCGCACCTCTAACCTTTTTCTCCCTCACTCTTACCTGAATAATGGGGTACCATAAAGAAGAACCAGCAAATCGCAAAGATAGTTTCTGTCTTGCTCCCTCCTGTTGTAATAACGAATCACTATGGTGAGATGCATGCACATACCGTCCCTTACGGTCTAACCTGTTTTTTGAGAGGCCTGTTGTTATTTTTATGAGCATACAATAGTAATTCTTTAGAGGTTAGATTCAATTCGTCGTAAATTTTTCTTTCTAAGAATTCTGTAAGACATCGTAAAAATTGGGTTGTTGAGTAAAAATATTATCAAAAATTTTTTTTTTCAAATTAATGTGTAAGTATTATACCTTTTTAAAAAGAGGAATAAACGCGTCAAAATTTGACGTCACTTGCCATACTATTTTGGTACATTTTTTTTACACTACAGTCGGTCAAAGTTGCGAAATTCAATAGTTTTCCATATCACCTTTAGTTAAAATAATATTTTATTTTAAAATGGTACAATAAGTACATTATTTTTACATTCTATTTAGACACAGCAATACCCTAGATTACAAAACCTCCAAGAAATATCGAAATTATCAGCATTAGCAGTCACAGCATTCAAAAGTATGTCACAGGGTGCTCATTTCCCCTTTTTTTTTGAAATCAGTATAATTCTGTAAGTACATGGGGTGGATTTTTTAAAATATTTTTCTGAGTACTGTTAGAACTTGGGGCATCGTGGGAATCCAGTTGGACGCCAGGTTCTTGGACACCCTGTATATGGAAACCCTGACTCCTGCGCTAGGTTGTAACCTGTGTTACAGGAATCAGTGGAATCAGTGTGTTAGAATCTTATTGCATAATATCTGTGTAAAACTACTGGGAGACCTGGCTAATAGATATGACTCCGTAAGTTATAACACGAAAACTGAGCTATATCCTATGAACGTAGAGAGGCTTTTGGGTCGTCGTTTTGAGGGCCTTAGCGGAACATGACGCGAGTCTCTTGTTTTGAACTACTATTACTACTATTGATTTTCAAATAGACTGAATATGTACAATATAACTACTGAATTTATGTAAATAAAATAATTTTTACCTGTCCCACATTTTCGGTCCAAGCATAATGATAGATTAATTCATATTCTGTGAATACTATAGTCATAACATTGTGCAACTTTATGCATCGCTGTGTATTCTGTAACATATTCTTGGTTTATAAAAACTGGTCTAAAACTGAGAGTTACATCGACATATATCGTTGGTACCAAGTGTCCTCCAGTACCAACACTAGTGAAAGAAGCCGGAAATGAGTTCCCCAAAGTCTTATGGAAAAATTAATGTTTTAATTCACTCAATAAAATGTTATTTACCGTGTGCGTAATGACTTCATGATGCTGCTTGAATATCTGCATGGGTACTTTAATATTCCGATGATAAAACCTTATCCACATAAGTCGTCCTGCTACTGGTGGCATATTTCTTGCTAATTCTGGCTGATCTCTTTCTTCGTTATATCTAAATATTAAAAAAATATTTATGTAGGTATGGAGTAAAAAAAAAACAATTTGCGCTAAATGCGTCCTACTAAAGATTATACATTATCTGGCATCTATTCATAATTTTAATGTTCTCTAGGTACTATATCGATAACTATGTAGAGTTCAACTTAACGCAAAAATCGTTTGTTTTTTATTTTATCAGATGTTTCAAACTACACCTTCACATTACCTGTCTCGTATTGATTCTATCTCAGATGTGTAGAGAGGAATTAAATCATAATATTGGTCATCTATATACAGACAGTCTAACTCCAATTTCGTAAATCTCGCTAGTAAGTGTAACGCTATTTCCGTGGTCGGGCACTTTTTGACACTCTGTAAATATAAAAACGTAGTACCTACTTAGTTTAACACGTTCAATACGGCATCAAATGTTCCAAGCTTACCATGGGTGCGGCATGATCTCCATGTTCCTCGTGCGCAACTTTACCAAGGTACGTCATGCGTCAGCGTCATTATTTGCCCACATCACCTACTATCTTATAGGTTGAATATTTCAACGAAATTTTAAGATAATATTCACAGTTTTTTTTTTTTCAAACGTGGTATATAAACAGCATTCAAACCTTTTAAATATTTTGAGAAATAAATGAACAAACGTGACGTTCTAATTTCATGAGAAACATTTTTCCATCCCGCACTACATTGATATAGCATATTTACGGTAAAATTGATGGGAAATATTTTAAATTAAAAGATTGATATTGAAAAATCAACTAGTTTGAAAAACCTTTTGGTAACGGTAGGAACCCTTCGTCTCTGACTTAATAGGTATGTTGACTGGGAGAAAAAAACGAATTAGTCCGTCAGTCAGATAATAAAAAATGGTTTAAATAAAACGCATTAAAGTTGAGGGGTGGGGAATCGCTACGTCATAATTCAGTATAAAATCTCCCGGGGAGTGTCAGTGCCACATTTTAACGTATTCTCAATGTATTACCGTAATCTTTTGATCACGTAAAAAAAGAAAAAATACGTGTCCAATATTTTTTTATTAATCTACCGGTCAGACAAAAAATTTTTTTGCCATGATCCCTATTTTTATTGAATAGGAAATAATCACTAAATTATATCTTTAAACGTAAAATTGCAATAATACTTAATTTCGTGTTACTGGGCAGTTTTCTACCAATAATAAAGTTTATGTCAGCTCTGATAGCATTATTACACCTTTCATCTTCTGATGAACATGAAAAGCTTTAATTTGTTCGCGATGTTTTCATTACTTATATCGATAAAAACGTGTAGTTACACTAGTTACGTGTCGACCGTCGATGTTATACAGCACTAAGCAGGACAAGCGTGCGGCGGGATTACCACACAGTGTAGCATGAGATGCTAGTTCATGTCAATATTATACTTCTCATGCCGCATACAACACGAAATATCATGAACATTATTTTGCCATGCCATTTTTTTACAAAATAAGTTCCATTTCAAAAGGTATCCACATTTATACATTTGTCAATTTTGTACTCATGGAATATCTTATAGAAACCCCTGCCACGACACAGTGAGAACTACGATTTTAGGCGCCGCACCCTGGTAAAGTCCAGTATGGCCTTAAAGGTACAGCCGATCTATTCTGTAAAAATCTCACCGTGAAAACTTAGGTGAAGTGAGCGTGAAGTGAGCTGTCATTGGGCACGCCAAAATTGTGGCGATAAGTCCCCTCTTTGAGGCCACTCCTCTAGAGAGGTGCCATGGCGTCCTCACCTTCCACAGTACAGGCAATTGAAGGAACACGGGTGGGTTTTAGTCAGTAAGAAGTCGTGTTCTCAACTACCAGAACTCTTGGGTGGACATCAAGAGGTGGGTACTGCTGCACGCCGACAAACAAGCCTCGGCGTGGTTCGTAGTGGTCGGTGTCCCAGTGGACCTAATCCCGACTCTCATGGAAGCCGGACGCCGCCTCTGTTTTGGTTTAGGGGCGCTGTACGTGAAATTCCAGGGTCGGAACGGTAGGTTCACCGACGTTCCACAGGGTTGGGACCCTGCCACGCGAACCGTCTGCGAGGCGTTAGAACTGCCGCAGGCACCTGCAGGGGAGTCCACTCCCCCTGCACACAGCCCGGAAGCATCTGCGGCTGAACCAGAGTGCTGCTGCAGAGTCAGCCGCCCCTGCCGCCGCCACTGTGGGAGCCGTCCCCTCATCGGGCGAGGAGCTGGACGACATGATCTTGGCCCCGGCTTCGGGCCCGGGAGAGGACGGCTTTGACGAGGGCGACCTGTTTGCTGAGCTCAGACTTGGGGGGGGCGAAGAGGGTTCGACCAGCGATGGCGTCCCTTTCGTCGGCCTGTAAAGTCCTCCAGGCAAACCTCCACCACAGTCAGACCGCGACGCCTCCCCATGACCTCGCCCGTCTTGTGAGCGATTGCGAGAGGTATGGGTTCGATGTCGTTATCGGGGCCGATGAAAATGCACACCACCAACTGTGGGGTATGGACACGCAAAATGAGAGGGGTAAGGCCTTGGTTGACTACTTATTCTCGACTGACCTATCCCTACTAAACACTGGCTCCGAACCAACTTTCGTAACCAGGCGAAGCCGCACAATCATTGATCTCACTGTGGCGCTAACAGAGAGCGCGGCGGAAATCATCACTGGGTGGCAGGTATCCAAAGAGGCCTCCTGCTCTGATCACAAATGGTCAATGGTCAATGGTCACAAATGGTCTGCTTCGACATCCAGGTCTGTGTGCCACCTACACCACCACGGCGCTACCCACGTAATACCGATCGAGCCACCTACACACGCAACCTTGATTGCAAGCTTGCGACAATAAACAACCCGTCGACATGTATGGACACGACACAGATTGAAGTATAAGTAAGCCATCTTACTAAGTCAATATAGACAGCTATCAGCCTGCATGCCCAGAGACCACGCCGCGGAACACACCAGGTAAACAACCCTGGTGGGGTGCTGATCTGGAACGCTAGCGCAGCAAGGTAAGAACTGCTCTGAATAGAGCCATAAACACATGTGCGGATGAGGACTGGGACAACTACTATGCGGCCAAATCCAGCTACAAAAAATGCATCAGATTCAGGAGCACCTCGGGATGGCGCAAGTTCTGTGGTAGCATTGAATCCTGCCAGCAAGCAAACAGGGTAAGGAAGGTGCTGGCGCAACAGAATACACCTGGTCCCACCACCCTCCGCAAGCCAGATAACACATTCACGACGTCACCTGAAGAAACAAGACGCGTCCTAATTGAGACTCACTTCCGAGGTTGCGTCTTCGCGCAGATAATTGACTGGCAAGATGAAACTGAAACACCATCAGACAATGATTGACGCTACACACACAGGGTGATCACGTAGGAGAAACTCCAATAGGCCATCAGGAGCTTCCATTCTTTTTGCCAGCTGGTCCAGACGGTGTGTTCCCCGCCTTATTACAGTGGCAACAAGACTGGTGCCCTTAATGACAGCGTGCCTGGCCTTTAGATACGTTCCCAAAGGATGGAGGGAAGTGAAAGTCATATTCATCCCAAAGCCAGGTAAGGGTGACTATACAGACGCCAAATCCCACCGACCAATCAGCCTGACCTCCTTTCTACTAAAGACTCTGGATAGGCTTTGTGATAGGGAACTGAGGGACGGCGCCCTGATAACAATACTGCTACATAGTAATCAGCACGCATACAGCTCAGGTAAGTCGACCGAATCTGCTCGTCATCTACTCGACGACGACCCTACGACATCGAAGGTGCCTTCGACAAAAGCAACTTCTCCAGCATCAGCAGTGCCCTCTCCAGACTTGAAGTAGAACAGGTACTAACGGACTGGATTACGAATATGCTAAGCAAGCGAGTTGTTCGCCTTGAGTACGAGCAGCAGCTGGCCATGATAGCCAGAGGCTGCCCCCAGAGAGGGGTGCTGTCCCCCTTCTATGGAATCTGGTGATTAACGACCTCATCACCAAACCCAACGCCAACCAGTATTACACAATAGGGTATGCAGACGACCTCGCAATCCTGGTCTCGGGGAAGGTGACGCGAACGATCTGCAACCTCACTCAGCAAGCACTACGTATTGTAGAAAATTGGTACAAGGAATTTGATCTATCGGTAAATTAAAACCGAACTAGTCATGTTTACCCACAAACGAGCTATGGGACCTTTCCGCCTGCCCAAACTGTTCGAAACAGAGCTTCAGTTAGCCACCGAAGTCAAGTACCTCGGGGTCACTTTAGACAGTAAGTTAAACTGGAGTAGTCATTTAGACAATAAGCTAAACAGGGCCTTCTGGCAATGCAGGAAAATGATAGGTAAGAAGTAGGGCCTATCCCCCAAAATTATACTATGGCTGTACACGGCAGTGATCCGCCCTATGATAGCCTACGCGGCCGTGGTCTGGTGGCCCCGCACCAAGCTGGTTACAGCCTCCAACAAACAACAACGCATGCAAAGACTGGCCTGCATGGCGACCACAGGCTGCATGAGGACTGCTCTAACTGCTGCAATGGAAGCCTTGCTGGGACTACCACCGCTGCACCTGTTCATACAGCAGGAAGCGACGATGGCGGCAGTGCGTCTAAATGCAGCAAATCTCTGGGGTAAGAGAGACACACAATACACCGCGCTGCTTGAGGGACTATGCAAGGAGTTCCCCATAACGAAAGCCATAAATGACCACCACCCAAACAATTTATCTTTGATAAAAAATACAGAATCCAACTTCACGAGGATTGCCGATGTGAGGCCTTGCGCCCAACGCCCAACAGAGCTGCGCATCTTCACGGATGGATTCAAAACAGGTAGTGGTACAGGTGCTGGAGTCTTCTCGGAGGACTTCAGCATCCACATAGCTACACCATTGGGAGTCCATAACACAGTGTTCCAGGCCGAATGCATGGGTATTTATCTTGCCGCTTCAGCTATTCTGGCTAGGGAAGTTAAGGACAACTCGATACGTATACTCTCAGACAGCATGGCTGTTCCGCAACCGCTGAACAGTCACACTGTGGACTCTGGGCGTATATACTAGTACCACCAGCGCCTTAACCAGGTGGGCGACCTCAATAAAATAACCATTCAATGGATCAAAGGACACAGCGGATCGCTGGGGAACGATGCTGCCGACGAACTTGCCAGAAGGGGATCGAGCCTGGCACCAGTGGGGCCCGAACCCATCGTGCCACTCCCCTTCGGTTACCTACGCACTCTGGTAAGGAAACGAACTAGGGATCAGCATTACAAACTATGGTCGGACTAAGGCGAGTGCATTCAGGCTAAGGAGGCACTCCCTTCAATCGATGGCCGCCTCACGAAAAAGGTTCTTCGATTAATTAAACAACAGCTGTGTACGGTTACAGCAGCTATAACTGGCCAAGGTTCATTTAAACTGTCACAGACAGTCCGCTCTGCAGAGCCTGCATGGAGGACGACGAGACAGCGGCTCATGTGCTGTTAAACAGCCCAGTGGTCGCCACTTATAGGGCAAAGTACTTCGGTAACCAAGGTACCCTATGCGAGATTGCCACTAACACCAAGGCGTTGCTGGTCTTCTTTGAGGAGCTGGGGTGGATCGAATGACCGATTTTTCCCACCCGTACGAAAAATACGCGCTTTGACGTGGAGATGCGAAAACCAACCCGTATTACCTATTACCTAGTCAAGAGTCTGACACAAAGAGCGGGAAAAGTTATTTGATAATTTCCCACCCAAAAAGAAAAGTGAGCTGTCATTCCAACTGATGCTGGGGATGTACACTATTGACAGCTCACTTTACCTGAGTTTTCACCGTGAGATTGTTACAGAATAGCACAGCTGGTCATGGCAGGTAACAACGCACTCGTAGCTGGTAGCAGATATTAGATTTTTACTTACAATCAATCTCACTACTGTTAATAATCTATCTACTAATATGTTATTTTACATTTTTATTGGAAAAAATAAATAATATTCAATATTACATAAAGTGCTAATGCTACAAGCTACAATAATCATAAATAATTACACTAATCATGAAGTTTTCTAGTAGCAGCTCCTGGCTAGCCACCGCGTCTTTATATACTTTGTAATCTTTATCGAAATCGGGCCGCCTGCTCTACGAACAAATATTTCATAAGTAAAACTTTAAAAAAGGTACCCTTTATTATAAGATGAGTATAATATCGTTATCCGACCTGTGATCCAACGCATCATACGTCTTCGAGGAGATAGTTTTAAACAACTTATTAAAGGTGGCAGCATACTCCTCGATGCCCTCCAAAGTGGTTTTATTCAGAACATAGTAGGTGATGTACGTTTGAAAAAGATCAATGATCTATAACATTAAAGAGAAAAACTATGTTATTTTTTGTATTCTTTATTGTTTTTAGAACTTGGCGTTCTGTTTTTTAGTGCAATGTTTCCACTTTGCCTGCTATAGCTATATGTTCCGCAACTTAGTTAGAAACATATTTTTCACAAAAACAGCTGAGAACTTTTAATGCCCCACGAATTAGCCGGGGATTGGCTTTTATTGTTCTTTGAACTGTCGCCGCCTTAAAGTGCAATGAATCTGTAGGTACCTACATTAGCAATAAAATAAAATATATAATTATTTACCTTCATTAGCCGTTTCCGAAAAGTTTCAAATTTGCCAAATATATACATTTCAGAGCAATCAAAAGGCCTTTCAGTAGCTGCCTCTAACATTTCTTCCTGAGTCTCAGAGTAGCATTTACGATAAAATGTATATAGACTTAAACAAAACTAGAACATAAGGATAAGATTACTCAAACGTATAAAAGATATAGGTACCTGTAAAAGTTTCAAAATGAAGAATTTAATTTCGACATGGTCCTAGATGGCTAACTTTGTTTATTATTATTTATTTATTAAATCAAGCAACACGACTCATAGTGTTAGTAACAGATAAACTTACAAAATATGTTAGTAAAACAGTACACAGAAACAATTAGAAACAATTAGTGACATCACTGCTGCAAGGTGACAGGCCCAGCCGATACCTTGCAGCAGTGACTCACAAACGCACAATCTAGCCTGCTTGCAACCAAAGACAGGATGTTGTTGGTGCTGCCCCGCACCCTACTGATCAGGGATGCGCACCGCTTCCGCATCACAGTGTAGAAGCAGTCAACGTGAGCTTCAGCAAACATCCCTGATGCGCTGCAATATCGAGGCAACCCCATCAGCACCCTGAATGCGTTATTATATTGAACGCGAAGGGCACCGTAGGATTTCTGAGTATAATGAGCCCACAGTAAGCACTAAATAAAGTGCACCTGATCTCCTTAGAGGCACGCCTGAATCTGCGGGCAATCATGTTAGCTCTCACACACAGCGCCCTCCGTTCCCTGTCAATATCCTCATCATCTTTGAGGCCAGTGGTCGATAAGTGACCCAGATATTTAAACTCCACCCTCAAAAGGGGCATACCACTTAACTTCACTGAAGATAAGCTTCTTGGCACCTGCCCCTGGCCCCCAAAGACCATGACCATACTCTTCTTAACATTATTTGCCAGACCATGCAGTCTGGCATAGTGCTCGCAAGTGGCCATGAGTGTCCTAAGCCCGCAGACTGACGCGCTCAGCAGCACCATGTCGTTGGCGTAGCTTACGTTATTAACACACACGCCATCAATATAATATGACACCCGACACGCATGCTGCTAAGCGCTCCAATCAGATCATTCACGTATAGGTTGAATGGCGTAGGCAAGCATAACCCCCCCTGCCCCACCCCGCACTCCAACCCATACGGCCTAGACAGGGCACCCGCCCACCTCACACTATTGACTTGTACTTATACCCCTGTATTTATATTTTAAAATAATTCTTCGGATCCCACTTTTGCAAAATTCAGAGATGATGGTTCCGATTCCATTTTGCTTTACGTTTCACAATACATACACTTCTCCTTAGGCTCATTTTCAATTAATTGTAATGTAAATTAAACCCTTACTTTGGCTTTATATATAAAATTCAGCTTGTCTTGGTTCCAAACGTTCTTCTTGCCACCATTGGTCAGGAAATCCAGGCACATGTTAAGAATCTGATTGGTTACTTTGACCAGCAACGTAGATATTTGTTTTGTGGTGTTATAATATCGTGACGTCGCAAATATCATACGAATGCTGTACAACAAACCCGGAATGAACTGCTGCATTGTGTAAGGATCGCATCTGTAGATGTGTGAAACAATATTAATAATGATGTTTAATGTCAGTCTGTCCTACCAAACTCGGTTTTACCATGGAGAGAAGGTAAAAATGCAACGGGTTTATGAAAATTATTCCCATGCTAAACTAAAAAACATGATACCCAAGCCTTTCATGAAGGATAAGAAATCAATGATATTTTTATTAAACCTTGCAATACCTGTATAGCGGCTCACAATATTTCTCCAAAGCGTACAAGTACCTCACGTTGTCAAAAGCTTCGTTGTAATAATCTGTTACATTATTGTCTAATTGTTTCCATTTCTGAAAATAAGCTCCAAGTTGGTTATAATCTTATAGATAGAACACTCAGAATCTTTTGCCGCTTGTATCTAAGACGTTTTCTAACAGTTGAGTGTTTGTAACGCTGCCTAGACAGACACTGCAATAAGTCGCCCAATGTACATACGTATCCCGTAGAATCCAACTACATACATTTTAAAAGAAGTTCCCACTAACTTAAAGAACGATTGGAGACACCCGAAAACTTACCTTCAAAAGCTTAGATTTCGCAGCTATCAGCGTATGTATGTACATTATAGTAGGTTCATGCTTCAGATGCTCTATTATCGACGTGAAGGTAGTGAGCTGACGGCGCCAGTGATCCAGCTCGGCTAGTGGTCCAATGTTAGAAGGTTCACGACGTAGTTGCCGACTCTGCACTAATACCTTTAAACAAATAATAATATGAATGGTACCTATACAAAATTAGCTCCAATAAAGAGTATTTTATCTATCCAGTCCGTTCTGTGTTCCCCAAGAAAGACCCTCTTGTCCTTCCCAAACTGTAGAAATCATAAACGGTAATGAGGTTTATTTGAAAGGGATGTAGGGTAGCACCCAACTGACTCCAGCAAACACCGTCTACCAGCAAGATCCATGTGCCATCAGTACCACGGATGGTCAATATCAATTTATCAGTTAACCGTAGTAGGTAAATATTATAGGAACTGTGAACATTAAACATTAACATTGGTATATGAATTTGTTTAAAATACTATTAAGAATATTTAATAATATTGAATATAGCAAATGTTTTAAATATGAAACAAAAAAAGTATCATAAAACTGTCTCGCGTACTCACACAAATCGCTAAATTCTGCGCGGCGTAGTCGCCCATTGATCTCGTAGCCTTGATCCGCTACGCAACGACCTACGGCGTAGCTAGTACCATGGTGCTAGCTCCGCCGATAGGCTAGGTTCGCATTAGGTCGGACCGAAAATTTTGTTGGCCGACTGTCGGGTTATGGTGTTCACACTACGAGTATAAGCTGCCCGGCTTGCCACAAAGCAGTTGTCACTGTCAGTTGTGAGTTGGCTTCTGTGCACAATGGACGACGACGTTCTGGTTGTAATGTGGTATTTAAATAGAAGACAGAAGAAAATAAAAAGGAAATATTGGGTGCAGAGCGGGTGGGTGGGGTGGCGGGCGTGTGGGTTCTCCGCTACGAGTCAACAAGTGTGAACGGCGCTATACAAAGCAGTATGCCAATATTATGTCGTTGCCGACAGTTTTATCGGGTCGCTCTAATGTGAACAGCGCTATTAAAATACATATGCCAATTTGCTTCTTTTATCGTTCCTCTTTTACCACCCACAGAGACCACGCAACCAAAGTAGGCATACCTGCTTTGATTGCGTGGTCTACCCTCTATTCATTTGGTCACTTTTGTAACCTTCATGCAAGTTTCATGTAAGAAACTGCTAAATAACATAGGCAGATTGTTCGTGTGATAATGATAGTGATAAGAATGTTCGCCAAAATCATAATACATATTTAGATAAAACCAGAGTAATTACAGTAAACTAAATGAAAGCTAACAATAAAGATACCATTGTTATCTGCCGCATCCATTGTTTAACAAAGGAGCATACTTCCTCCAAAACATGAGTCTTTGTAATGGCCAGTTTCATTTTCTCTTGATCAGACAACTCCTCCTCATACAGCGACATGTTGATTTTGAATCTTGTACAGCAATCCAAATCTATTTTGGTTTCTAAATAAAAATATTAAGATATCAAAAAGCAAACTATGAGCATTGGTGCTTGCTAGACTCCATCTATTATGATTCATATCATATGAATTTAATTACCACCTACAAAAAGTGATTGATTTCAGAACCGTTCATACAATGACTTGCATAAAATGCATAATAAGCCTATATCATGCCCACTGCTAGGACACAGCTCCTCCCTGTGAGAGGGAGTATAAATTACTTACTTGCAAGATAATCTACGAACAGCATTATTTTCGAAATATAGGACTTGATGATATCATTGCTATTAGGATTAGGAGGATTAATGCATCCCCAAGCTTTGCAGGCCTGAAGAGCGGGCACGTATACACGTTGCATGGTCTTGTAGATAGCTGACACTACATTTTCAGTCTCTTGATTGACATCAAATTGTACAAAATAGTATTCCTGAAATAGGCATTAACTAATTATTTCCTAAACCTACATTATAAGTGCCTATAGCGGTATAATTGGGTATTCCTCGTGCATTAAATCGCCTTATAAAATAAGACAAATAATGAATTTAGCTGCCTTTGCATTTATTTAGGTATGTATTCTAGTATCTTTTTGTTTTAGCACATTACTTACATCGGCCACGTTCCGACTGTCAATTGCCTTGCTTTTCAATCTGTACATGGCAACGCACTTGCCCTCAGTGCCAATCGTTGATAAATCTGACAAATAAGTCCTTTCCATTCTACATTTCTGATAAGGAACAAACCGACCCGACTCTATAAAAATATGAAAACAGTGATAATAGTGACAAACAATAAAAACGCGTGAATTAAACATGCATGTCTCCATGTGTGAAGTCACGAAGTCTAATGAAATATCAAGTTTCTTCTTGCCGTGGAATAAAACTCGTATAGGTTGAGAAATCTCGTGGTTCTCGAAGAATTACTTATGTATCTACTTTGTGTAGGTTTATACAGTATACCTTATATCTAGGTACAGCTATTTTTTTTATCTATAATATGTTTTAATTTACCTACCCTAAGTAGCTAACGAACAGTCGTTATTACAGTGGTAACTTTATTTTGTGTTATAATAAAAAAATATCTAAAGTTAATCAGATACAGGAAATTAACACGCATACCCATATCGACATGAGGTAAAATTGCATCACAAAAAGCAATACAATAACTCCCACCTTCATCGACTGCTCTATCTAATAGTTCTATATGAACATCTGCGTCGTAAACACCTTCCTGTAATAAGATTTAGATAAATATTCTGTAGCACATCATTTTGTTATTTATATATTGATATTAGATTTCTGTACATTTATTCCTTACCAATACATATTCAGGTGTTTTATTCAATATAGTAGCTGCATTATCAAGTAAAAATCTGTGGGATTGCCTAATACCACCAACTCGATTGCTACGAGCTTCTTTCGCTTTAGCCTACGAACGAAAACGTTTTAATTTGGGTCCTCGAATCTCTAAAGTACCTAACACGTAATAAAACAATGTAAATCTAGTTATTCTGTTTATTTACTTGCTTGTCTTTATAAGACTCATGAGCTTGCATGAGTGTGCTCATAGACACTCTGCTTCTCCTTTGAATACCCTTCAAACGTGAGCTGACATCCAATATAACTTCCAGAGCTGTTCTGTCAACCTCAACGAGTTCTTCATTGTCCAATGCACTCGTCTGAACGGACTGCTGTCTTGATTCTCTTACAGTAGCCTCATCCACTTCCTTAGATCTTTGAACCGTAGGATCTGTTACGGCTTCAATTGTGATCTGCGAGGCATCTGCATTTGCCTCTGGCAAATCTTCATCCTCTATATCGGACATTAATTTATTTTTATTGCAGTTATTTTAATTCGAAACTATAAACACGTGTCAATAAGTGGTTTTGAACAAGCACAAGTGTTACTAAATTGACATACAATTGTTTTGGGCAAACCGTAAAGATTTCTTATTCGAAGTTTAAAAAAATGTTCAGGTGAACTTTAGTCGTAACACATTGTAGGCAGGTAAATATTAGTATAGGCAGGTATTGATATTTTTTATTCCTTTTATATTAGAACTTTTGAACTTACTTCCCGTTGTCGTCGGAAAATAATATTTAAGTAAATTCTGAACAAAAATTCAATAAGCGTATCAGTTTAAGGTTTAAATTAACTATTAGGTGGCTAATAGACTATATAGATTTAGCGGACTGCCTGGAGCGTTAAAAACATGAAAACCTCGGATTTATGTTGTAGTGAACCAAATTGAAAAATTGAAAACTGAATATTTAACATACATAACATCATCATGCCTGTATTCCCCGAAGGGTTAGGCAGAGGTGTACCTTAATAGTACACACACATTTCGCCAGTTATGTTTAAGTTCCATGTAATAGGAGGCGAGCCTATTGCCATCAACCGGGCACAAATCTCAATATCAATCTGAATATTTAGGTAATAGTAAATATAGTAGTTATTTGTGCAACAAGAGAGCAAAGTTGTTTTTTGCTGCGAGTGTTGATTTTGAATCCCGAGGAAGCGAAGGATTCTAGGTTAGAATCCTGAGCACGGCGAGGCGCCAATAACTTTGCTCTCGCGACAACATACAACATGTAAAAAAAACATGTCCGATCCGTGAGGGTGTTGTTAGGTATCGTACTGTGAGCATATTTATGTGGAAATTTTCAGGAAAAAAGAAATCCGAATCCCCAGTTTTTTTTTCATAAATACCAATTTAAAAAAAAAAAAGTTCGATCGGGGGAGTGTCAGGCACGAAGTTCCTTCTCACGTATGATTTAAAACATAAAAAAAATTGTTACAGCCACCATCTTGGATTTACATTTTGACCTCACTATTGACTTAAGCACCCTCAAAAACTATGAAAACGATACCCATGACAAAAAGTTTTAATATTTTCGCAGCCACCATCTTGAATTAATATTTTGATCTGACTATCGGCTTTAGCACCCTCTAAAACTATGAAAACGACACCCATGACGAAAAATGTGAAAATTTTCGCAGCCACCATCTTGTATTTTTATTTTGACCTCACGATCGGCTTTAGCACCCTTGAAAACTATGAAAACGACACCCAATGAAAAATGTGAAAACTTTCGCAACCGCCATCTTGGATTTTCATTTTGACCAAATTCTCACTTGCTATCTCTCTCCGTCTTTCTTTCTCTTTGAATTAGAAGAAGACAGTCGCAAGCGCCTTTTCGCGTGACGAATTCTGCCAGTGCACTCTTACCGCGAGCCGCTATAAGAACTTCTTTCCAAAAAATTTAATAAAACAGAATTTAAATAAAACCTTATCAGATGATTTGCAAATTAAAGGTTTTATATGTATCCGAACGTTTTATTGTTTGTTTCTTTTTTGGGCCTACTAGTTATGGAATTTTGAAATCGAACTTCAAATCGACTTGTTTCGATCTCTCGCTTTTTTCGTATCGAAGTGAAAGTGACAAAACTAAGTGAAATTCAAATCTTTACAATTTTGTGAGTAGACCCAGCACTGATATCGGCATTTAAAAAAAAAAAAAGGTACTTTGTCTCACGCTCGCAGCAAAATTGAATTTTGCTCACTGTTTTTAGACAGCAAAAACTGCTTGTTTGAGGTGCTGAGGTAAAAAAAGTTTATCTACGCCCATGCTATAAATCCTGAAAAAAGTTTCTGAAACAGTTAGCTTATTGTGAACTTTAAAACACCCAGTGTCATAGTAACCATAATAGCATCCAAACGGGAGATAAAATGTTGTACATTGTACTGAATTTCACTATGCATCTCCTTTTCAAAAAAACCATAGCGACATAATTTAAAAAAAAAATGGTTATTCGCATTAAAGTCGTATCCCGCCATTTGTGTTCAATATTATTGCAATTTTTTTTTAAGTACTGTTTCGTTTTTTTTTTTCGTTTATTTTGTTTGTTTGTCCTATACATAGTTTTTTTGTAGGTATTAGATACTCAGCAATTGAACTTTCCATGAATTTACATAGAGTTCTTACAACACTGTACAACACCCTATGGTTTCAGAACGTTTTATAGAGGATTCATAACATGGGTGTAGATAAAGTCTTGTATGCAACTGTACATAATTAGGTATTAAAACACTCATGTGATAAACCCACATTCGTGTTTTAATACCCCTTAATATACAATAGTTGCATAAATAACTATTACCTATTAGAAAATTGTGATCTAGACTCGAAAAAGATTTCTGGAAAAATTGCATTTTTATTTTTTTCGTATTAGTGGGCAGGAGTATGTAAATAGATCAGGCAAAATAATTGCTAAAAAATGTGTAAAGAACACCAACTACAGCAAATGCCGGTAAGTTTTAAAACTTTGTGTTCTTTTTCTGTAATAGGTATTACTTAGTAATATAATGTTATATTTATTTTATGTTAAAATTATTTTTCTACTTCAGATACAAATGCAATGAAAACTTTAATGAAGAAATGAGAAAACAAATATGTGCAGAATATTACGCTTTAAGTGATGATGCCACACAAAAGCAATATAATTGGTGATGTTGTTCGAAGGAGACAAAATGCCAGAAACCCTAAGCAACTGTCAAAACAATATCACTTAAGGGCACAAGGAGGCGCATTAAAAAGAGTTTGTATGAAGTTTTTATGCAATACATTATCGATTAGTCACAGGATAGTAGAAACTTTGATAGTGTGTCAAGTACAGGCAACTATTCGAGTCACGATAAGAGAGCTGGCAAGAAGCCAGTCAATGCTACATCAGCGAGCAGTATTGCAGCTGTTAAATCTCACATTGACTCATTCCCACGGATGGAATCCCATTACTGCAGGCGTGACAGCAAGAAATTATATTTGGCCTCTGATTTAAATATTAGCATTATGTATCGTTTGTATAAACAACAATTGAAAGAAATGCAACCAGTTTCCTATTATGTTTATAAGGACATTTTTCATTCATATGATCCTGCATTGAGTTTTTATCAACCAAAAAAGGATCAATGTACAAAATGTAATGCATATAAATGCCTCATCAAATATCCATCTAGATCCCTTGAAAGATGAGTGGACAGCACATAAAGCCAGAGAAAATGCATCAATGAAAATGAAACAAAGTGACAAAATTAAGGCTGAAGAGAATCATGGTATAACATTCAGATCAGTTTCGTTTGACTTGCAAAGAAATGAAATTGATTATTCTGTAAATAGGATATTGGAAGCACTTTTCGTGTCGACAAAACCTTAAGTTCTGAGTTGAGCCCCACGATTACTGACAAATGCTTGTACTGACTGGACAGGTCCACTCAAATCTGTGTGGTTCTTTCCTCAAAAGACCATTTCAGACACTAATCTGCATGGTCTTCATATGAGCTGACCAAGATTATGTCTGGACTTTAAAAGAGACTGTGACCTCTGAGTTTGTTTCGGCCTTTCTTCTCAGAGTTGTCGGATAGGAAAAGCCGAACTCATGTAGCTAATATTAATATTTTTAAGATGCACGTCATCTAAAAAAAAAATTCTCAGTTTCTTTTAAGTCCAGACATAATCTTGGTCAGGCCATAATATGAGGACCATGTAGATTAGTCTGAAATGGTTTAAAATTCAAAAGTCATTTATTCAAACTAGGCTGAGAATCAGCACTTTTCGAACGTCAAAATTACATACTCGTAAGACAGTCCCCCAAAACGCCCACCCTTCACCACTTCCTAGTGCTTTTGCTGGGAAGAAGAAGTGGCGCAACAAACTCCCCAGCAGCACAGCTGTCTGTTCAGTTAGAAAAAAAATATATATTATTCTATACAATAGTAGAGTCTGGCTAACGAAAGTAGGCCTTGGAATTATTTGCGAACTTTTTATATAGCATTTAGCTTTTTATATAGCTTTTTATATAGCTCTGTATGAACGTCAACGTCAATTTGACAAGGTTGTCGTTCGGTATCTCTGGTGTCAAATTGTATGCGTTTGTGTAAATTGTGATTCTAATTACGGTTTAAAATGAACAAATCTATCAAAAGTGGTGTACGAAAGATGTTGTTTTGCATGATTGGCAAGTTCAACGAAAAACAACAACAGCGTGATGCCGCGTTTAAACAAAAACAAGATTGTCTACGTGTGGTATTGAATTTCATAGGTTAGTAGACAATATTATTTTGATACTTTGAACACCTACCTATCCAGTCGTCTTAATAAAATTTTGATTTATAATTTACGTATCCTTACAAATAAGTTACTTTCGCTTTTTCGTATTGAATAAAACTAATTATATTCATTCGTACATCGCATCAGTCAACGTATTCATTTTAATAACATCACCTATGTTTTACGTATATACTCATAATGAATTTTTGCTGTATTTTTGTTGGTAATTTATTATTTATTATATGCTTTATTGTACATACAAAACGATATATAACAGAGGAAAAAAAACAATTAAAATACATACAATGGTAATTTTAAAACGATTAACTTTCTTTAACAGAGAATCTGCAAGATGTCGAAGGAGTTGATGAAATAGTAAGAACTATTGAAAATCTCACTGAATTAGAGCAGAAAGATAGGATAATAACCCAGAATCAGTACTTAGAAGAAATAACTTCAATGACTGGTAAGTTTTTACTATACACTGGTGTTTTGAAATTATGCCGAAAAAAACCTTTGCATTTACGTAAACCAAGAATTAATTACATATTTTGTATATCTTCTTTGCAGAAGTGAGTGTCAGAACACTAAAGAGAGTAAAAAGGGAAGGTGCAGTAAATGAAGGTGTCTGGAGTACCCCGGGGAAGAAACGCCCACGGAAACCTACTGTGTCTAACCTAGATAACTTTGACATAGATGCTATGCGTAACAGGATAAACGAATTTTATATTGTTAAAAAACAAGTTCCTACACTGAGGACACTGTTGGTGGAGTTAAAAGAAAGTATTGATTTTAACGGATGCAGAGAAACTCTGCGCCGCTTGTTATTAGCCAATGGCTATGAATTTAAAAATAATAAAAATAAGCGTTCTGTATTAATAGAACGCTATGACATATCTGCTTGGAGACATAGATTTTTAAGAACTATATCAGGAAAACGTGCAGAAGGCAAGCCAATCATTTATTTAGATGAGACTTATGTCCATAGAAACTACAAGCCTAAGAAGTCATGGCAAGGTCCTTCAACTAGTGGTGCAATTGAAAATGTTTCGACCGGGAAAAGGTACATTATAGTTCATGCTGGATCAGAGAAAGGCCCCGTACCAAACTCTTTGTTAGTGTTTAGTACTAAATCAAAAAATGCTGATTATCACCATGACATGAATGCTGAAAATTTTAATAAATGGCTTAAAGAAAAACTTATACCAAATTTGGAAGAACCAAGTGTAATCATAATGGATAATGCTAGTTACCATTCGGTAATTATAAATAAGGTTCCGAACACACAAACACGTAAAAGTAATATAAGAGAGTGGCTTCGTGATAATGGAATTCAATATGAGGACTACCACACGAAAGCAGAGCTGTTGTGTATTGTAAAACGAAATACGCCTAATCCAATATATGAAGCTGATGAAATTTTAAATCAATGTGGTCATAAGGTGTTGAGACTTCCACCCTACCATTGTGATTTAAATGCGATCGAGCTTGTGTGGAGTTTGGCAAAACGTAAAGTGGCTAGCAAAAATATTGCAGTTACTACAGCTGCATTAGAAGAAATAATTAAAGATTCATTTGAAAACGTAAGTTCACAGGATTGGAAGAAAATTACTGATCATGTAATACATGTTGAAAATAAATATAAAGAACGTGATAAAATAACAGAAGAAAATTTAGAAAGTTTTATTATAAATGTTGGAGACAGCGATACTAGTGACAGTGATGAATCTTTTGGCATTGAAGTGTTAGAATCTGATTTTGATTACGATGAATAAAACTAAGTTATTATGTATGGAATATTATCGTATTTTATTTGTCTATTTATTTTCGGATTCCGCTCATATTTACCTCATATACTAACACCTATACCAGGTCAATAAATCCTTAAAATCCCATTACAAACCTGATACATATAAAAAAATAATACATTTGTGTAGATAAATTCTGTTTCTTTATTTCCCTAACATAATGTTCTTATACTGTCTATATATATAGGGTTTTTCATTAAGAGCGCTCGAACTTTGAAATGAAATAAAACAACCTGTTTAAGTGATATTACTACAATTTATATAACATTTTAAAGAATATTCAATGACATTATGTGTGGAAAATAATATCAGCCAAATGGCCACTGCGACTCCGCTGTAGATGGCGTATTCTGGTGGACTAATCTTGGAGTACGTCTTCGCATAAATGGTCAATTTCACGAAGAACGCGAGTTATGTTGGCCTTTAGGGCAACAATTGACTGTGGTTTATCTGCGTACACTAAAGATTTCATGTAACCCCACAGAAAGTAATCGAGCGGTGTTAACTCACACGATGAACGCCATAAATTGAACACAACGCACAGAACGTAGGCGAATAGACAACTGGTTTTGATAATAAATTTTACACAATTTCTACGCGTTGTTGAAGCGTGTAGCGTTCCATGGTGAAATGTCACGACAAAATATATATTCATGCCAAATTTGGTAGCAATCGCATTACCGAAATGGCCGCTATGCGCTGCTAAAGTTCGAGCGTCCTTATTGAAAAAATATATACAGGGTGTCCAAGAACCTGGCGTCCAACTGGATTCCCACGATGCCCCAAGTTCTAACAGTACTCAGAAAAATATTTTAAAAAATCCACCCCATGTACTTACAGAATTATACTGATTTCAAAAAAAAAGGGGAAATGAGCACCCTGTGACATACTTTTGAATGCTGTGACTGCTAATGCTGATAATTTCGATATTTCTTGGAGGTTTTGTAATCTAGGGTATTGCTGTGTCTAAATAGAATGTAAAAATAATGTACTTATTGTACCATTTTAAAATAAAATATTATTTTAACTAAAGGTGATATGGAAAACTATTGAATTTCGCAACTTTGACCGACTGTAGTGTAAAAAAAATGTACCAAAATAGTATGGCAAGTGACGTCAAATTTTGACGCGTTTATTCCTCTTTTTAAAAAGGTATAATACTTACACATTAATTTGAAAAAAAAAAATTTTGATAATATTTTTACTCAACAACCCAATTTTTACGAAGTGCCTACCTACTAACGGTAACTGTCGGACCCTTTCTTATCTTAGAAACTGTTATGTTACTACTATTATTTACTTCGGTCACCTTTAGTTAAAATAATATTTTATTTTAAAATGGTACAATAAGTACTTTATTTTTACATTCTATTTAGACACAGCAATACCCTAGATTACAAAACCTCCAAGAAATATCGAAATTATCAGCATTAGCAGTCACAGCATTCAAAAGTATGTCACAGGGTGCTCATTTCCCCTTTTTTTTTTAAATCAGTATAATTCTGTAAGTACATGGGGTGGATTTTTTAAAATATTTTTCTGAGTACTGTTAGAACTTGGGGCATCGTGGGAATCCAGTTGGACGCCAGGTTCTTGGACACCCTGTATATGATATTTTTAATAATGAATTACCAAGTATCAAAGTAGGTTATTCCAATTTTCATAGTATAATTTTAGTGTTGTCATGCATGTATTTTTTAAATTTGCCGCCAATATTCTGGGGCCAACTTTCGTTAGCCAGACTCTATGCAAGACAATTTACAATACGCAAAAAATAATTTAAATTTTATAATAAATAGCTATAATTAATAGCCATATGACAGCTAGCACACGCCAATATACCAACCAAAAGCATCGAGAACTATACTCAAGCAGAAATAAAAATAACTAAAAGTAAACAATATCTAAAAAAAGAAAATAAAGCCTCCAGGCATAAAGGGCGTGCCTGCTTACATATCGCTGTAACTAGAAGTTATAATTGATAAACTAGGACCATCGAGGTAAAATAAATAATTGTCGAGGTCGCTAGCTAACCACGTATTGCAATACAACTCATAAAAAAACATTGTAATGAGTAGATTATGTCAACAATAAATTAAAATAAATTGACTTATAAAGTAAAATTATAAACTATTATATAAACTCATATAACCTGTCAGTAGGTAAACTAATTCTGAAAGAACATTTAAACATTGTCTTGAGTTAATCACAGCGACCATCTATTCTTATCATTTAAGTAGTCGTTGATAGAATAGTATGCCTTTGAACAAAGGTTGAACTTTAATTTAGTTTTAAACGCATTAAAAGGCAAATCTAGCAAAGAAGAGGGTAGCTTGTTATAAAAGGTTATACCAAGCCCAACAAATGAGTTATGAACCTTATGAAGGCGGTGAAAGGGAGCACGTAGTTTATCCTTAGTTCTTGTGTTAACATTGTGAATATCACTGTTTTTAGTGTATAAGTGTATATTTTGCCTAATATATAAGATGTTGGCGAAGATGAATTGTGATGCCACTGTGAGAGTACCAATATCATTTAAAAAATCTCTCAGAGAAACTCTGGCACCTAGCTGGTAAATTGCTCGAATAGCTCGTTTTTGGAGGACAAATATATTTTGAATATCTGCAGCTTTGCCCCACAGCAGAATACCGTAGGACATAACGCTATACAAATAACTAAAATAGACTAACCAAGCTGTATCAACGTCAGTGTATTGTCTTACTTTTCTGACGGCGTAGGCGGCCGAACTGAGCCTTCCCGCTAGGCTCGATATATGTTGGCCCCACTGACATTTGGCATCTACTGTTATGCCCAGAAAAACTGCCGAGTTTACAGTTTCAAGCACCTCTTTATCTAAGACGATGTTGGGTCCTAGATTTCTAACATTTGGAAGGGCAAACTTTACACATTTCGTTTTTTTGGCATTGAGAACTAGGTTATTTGTCGTAAACCAATCCGTAACCATTGACAGTGCACTATTTACATCGTCAAAATCTTGTCTATTCCTGTCTACTTTAAAAATAAGAGAGGTATCATCTGCAAACAGTACAACTTCACAGATACCCTTTAAATAGAATGGTAAGTCATTGATATACACTAAGAACAATAATGGACCCAGTATTGAGCCGTGAGGTACACCTAACTGAACTGGTAGCCCGGAAGATTTTACACCATCAACATCTACACATTGCGACCTATTATTTAAATATGAATTTAAAACGTTGAGAGCTTCGTTTAGCACACCGTAATGACGCAGTTTACGCAAAAGTGTGTCATGGTGCACGCAATCAAAGGCTTTGGAGAGATCACAGAAAACTCCAATAACATTTTTGAGAGCTCTCCCATGCGTTAAATATGTGTTTCAGGAGAGCAACACCCGCATCTGTAGTCGAACGACCCTTTGTAAAAAGTGACTTGTGGTCTTTTGAGAAAAGAACCACACAGATTTGAGTGAACCTGTCCTGTCAGTGCAAGCATTTGTCAGTAATCGTGGAGCTCAACTCAGAACTTAAGGAGCTCAACTCAACGAACAATACCAAAGAAAGGACATTTGGGTAGGCCGCATAAACTACTCAAACTGCCAGACCATCATTAAAAACAACCGACAAAGAAAAAATTAATGAGAGAAAAAAAAATCCACATAGTCCTCACATTCACAATAATTAAAAAATGTAGTACTTTACAAAGTAATCATGTCATTTTGTATATAATTTTCAACAATGTCAATATGTATATAAAACTGGTATATTTTAATGATTTTACATAATAATAAAAAATTACAAATTTTATGGTTTTATCACAAGGCTTATGATGACGGTACCTTGCCAATTCATTTATTCAAATATTATGTATGTGAGAAAAAAATCTACATCTTTTTAATAAAATAAGTGATAGACATAATTTTAATACTAGAAATAAAGATAAAATAGATCAACCATTTTTCAGACTATCTAAAGTAAATACATCTTTTATGGGGTACTGTGTTAAATGTTACAACAGAATACCTTGTGATATATTAGAATTAAATGAAAGAAAATTTAAAAATCATATAAAAAGTACACTTTGTAAACAAGCATATTACAAATTAGAGGATTATATCCAAGATAAAAATGCTTGGAAACATGCTGATCCTGCTCCATAGGTCAATTCAGATTCTAGACAAAATCGAACTGGTTGCTAATTTAATTGTATAATTATTTTTTTAATTTTTTTAAACATTTATATTATTTTATTTTTGTGATTATTTGAACTCACACACTGACTTATTATTATTAGTATTACTTATTATAATGTTGGAAATATAGTATAATTTTACAATGTTTGTAAGTATGTGAGCACCATGCATCTATCACATAATTATGTCATTCCTTCATTTTTCATTATTTTTACCTATCGTGGTATAGTAATCTTATTCTAGGTGCATTGTCTTCACATATATTTGTATAATAAGTGTATACAAGATATAATGATTTTTTTAAAAGAGTAACGGTGGAGTTTCTTGATCATTCTTCTCCATACGAAAACTACCTTTTGGAATGGGCGACTAGAATCAGTTTAATTATTTTTTGTAAAGTTTGACGTTCAAAAGTGCCTTTTTGTGCCTAATTGAAATAAATTATTTGACTTTGACTTTGACTTAGCAGAGCGAGCACCTCAATTCCATGCTTTTTTATCTTCTAAATAATCTGAAATTTTATAGTACCCTTTTTTTACAAAGTTTGGTTTTAATACAGCTTTTAAATCGTTTAATGGGTAAGTTTCGAATGTCGATGGGAAGTTTGTTGTAAAAGCGTATACATTGACCCATGAACGAGTTGCCTAAAAAAGCATATTGACTCTCCCATTTGCCGGTGACTCTGCTATTTATTACAAAAGTAAATTGAATGCTTATAATATCACAATATATGAAAACCATTCCAGAGATGGATACCGCTACATATGGGACGAATGTAATGCTCAGAAAGGCAGCAATGAAATAGCTACCTGTGTTTTGAAATATAAGGAGTCATTGCCTGACACTGTGACTCATGTTTCTTCTTTCTCTGACACATGTGGAGGCCAAAATAGAAATAAACATATCTGTGCGGCAATGTTATATGCTATGAATAATATTAGCCACTTGGAGACAATAGATCTCAAGTGCATGGAATCTGGGCATTCTTACTTGGCAAGGATTTGCCTCGGGCGGCGGATCTGACTGATTCTACTAAGGACATAATTGGCGGCCTCGACAACCAGAGGGTTGCGATGTTTGGCGGCGGACTCAAAGAAACGCTTGGAATTGCGTTTAAGAAATTGGTGGATTGTGGGGATCTTAAGGTCGAGATGGAGGATCTCGTTCCTAACGTACCAGGGGGCTTCGGTGATTTTACGGAGGAATCTATTTTGGAGCGTTTGCATCCTATGGATATGGCGGGGCTTTGCCGCATAGGTCATAATATTACGAAAGCACGCCGTGTACGTACGCAATTTGCACCTTAGTGACATTTTTCTACGTGCATTCAGGACAGAGTGGAGTCTACCAAGAACGAAAGCGGCGAGCGAGCGAGCCTGCTTTATGTGATCGCTAAAGGAGAGATGCTGGTCGAGGACAACACCTAGGTATTTGGCTCGCTTCTCCCAGGAGATAGGCTTGCCGAACATGGTGATTGGTTGGGGGAGGGGGGGGTTTGAACCTATTACGCGGTTTCGAAAAGAGAACCGCTTGACTTTTATCTGGATTAACTCTTTTTTCTCTTTTATCTGGGTTGGGGACCAGACTCGATGTGTTTTATATGGAATTTTTCACTTTTTGTATAGAAAATATATTATAAAAAAACTATTACCTATGTGTTAGGCGTAAGAGTTTTATAGAGGAGGTCGTCCCTCGCAACGCACATCCTGATCTGAGTAATTTGTTCATTCGATACTCGTAGTGCCATCTATGACAGTATATGAGAACCTCGTAAATACTTGCATCTATCAGTTTGGCGTATATATAATACGTATAATAATAAAAAATCATGAAAGACGCCGTACAAAATTTTTAAAACACGCAGTTTTTTCTTTCTCCTGCAAAGTTACTTCTTTTACACTTACGAGGTTTTCACTCTAAGGCATCGATACATGCATACAATTAAAAATTAATGATCTTAAAAAAATAATTTTAATCTCTCGACAAATAAATTAATAAAATGCAAACTTTCAATAAAGTATTATATTCTTCAAAATAAGGTTTATATAATAAATAATAGCAATTCTTACATAATTAACGATGTCGACAAATTATTAATAATTTTAATACAAATTACACTGATCTTCACATTTTAATTATGAAATATTTATTTTAAAATAATAATTACAATCACAAAATAAAATAGCATGTCTTATGATAAAATATAATCTGGGTGAGTTTTAGAATAAGATAGACATTGACATAAAATAATGCAATGATTGATGATCACAAGGAAGTAATACAAGTAAGAAAATTAGACCACATGCGTGTCAAGCTTCGGGGTTTAATGATCGCGCAATTATTAACATTAATAATAAAGATATCGAAAGTCGAGAATGCAAACCATTCTTACTTCTCATACTCGAGACAGTCACACACCTTACAGCTAACTTAACTAACTCCCGTACCGAGCGGTACTCCAAAGCATGTTACCTTCTTCACAAAGTCAAAATCTCAAATGTTAGTGTAAGGAACATCTTTACATTACACACAAAGGCCAGTATATACTTGAGTTACAGTTATTTCTACGTCGTATTAGAGTTAAAAGATTTAAATACTACAATCGAGCGCAATGAGCAAGAAATGAAGACAGTTCTTAAATAAGATGATCGATACAAGACTAAATAGACGCACATGGGACTCGAGAACGTCGCGCGTCGGTCGCACGACTGAAGGACATCGATAGTTGTGCTTGTTGGTGGTTGCTGCGAGGCGAATCGTTGGTACGTGAGCTAATGTTGAACTAGACCGTGCAAAGAATTTAAATAAAGACTCGCCTCGCCTCGAATGGGTACTGAAAGCTGGCTAGTGGACGAGGTTGGTTCCCGAGTGTGTGCGAGTTTCTAGCCCGTGCTCTCGACGGGCGTGGTGGTGATACCGCTCTTCGCCTTGTTCAGCACTGTCTTGAACTGCTCCGGCACCGGGTGCTCCGACTGCATAACCAACAACCAGCTCATTAACATCATGGAAATCGATATAATAACTATCGCACAAGCAAAATACTCTTACAATAAACATAACATAACATCACGCCTGTATTCTTCGAAGGGTTAGGCAGAGGTGATTCTATAATACACCCACATTTCGCCAGTTATGTTTAAGTCCCATGTAATAGGGGGCGAGCCTATTGCCATCAACCGGGCACAGATCCAGACTCCGGGCTGCTACTGAGAAATTCGAGATGGAAAAACCCAATAACACTTTGCCCACCCGGGAATCGAACCCAGGACCTCATTCTCAGCAGTAGCGCTTGCGACCACTAGACCAACGAGGCAGTCAACAATAAAATATGCTTCAATTTTAATTTATACATCTTGAAGAAGAGAAAGCTTCCAAACTCTAAATTAAATAAAGAAGCTCCGTTATTTGTCCTACGACTAAACTAAATTAGCATAATGACTGCTCCATAAATAGATACTCCTTATTGTCACGCAACGGACAATCTTTGTATAAAGTCCAGTTTTGAATGTATTAGAGTAATTGGCTTAATTGAAAGAAAGCTTGTACTCACGTAGTCTCCGTTGCCCTGAGGCACAAGCACGTTCATTTCAGAGGACTTGGAACTGACGATCTCGACGTCCAGCGACTCCGGAGACAGGTAGATTTGACATCTGTCCGTTTTGTCGATCGACACCGTTGGCACTTTGCCCAGCACCTGATGAAACACAATTTAACAATACAGCACATCAATTCAAACTTTTAATATCCAACCTCCAACCATCAAAAATCAAAATTAGATTAGAAAGAAGTGTCATCAAACGTGCCAATGAGTTGTCAATCAATGTAGAATCAATTCTTTTTAATTCAAGAAAATAAAGTTTTTTTAAAGAATAAAATTAAATGCCAATTAGTTCTGGTGGCATGACGAAGAAATGTCATTGTCTAGATTTTAATTTTCAAAATAGAAAAATAGAATAGAATAATTATTCGTATTTTGTCTCCCATGTGTATTATTTATATAAACTTTTGTATGAAATATTATACTTTTAGATATTGACTTTAATAATAGTGATGTGGGCGGTGATCTCGGCTCTCCATTTCAGAACCCTTATCATGAACGATGAGGAGCACCGCGCGCAACTGCAGAACGGAGACCACACATGGGGTCTCAGCAGTATTTGGAACTCTCTCATGGAACAATACGGCGTCCCGTTCGCGCACTACTTTGTTAGTGTAACATATTCCGTTTACGTACGACTTACACTCATGAATGTGGTATGTTTATGTGTACTCATAAGTAAAAATTACCATATGCACATCTCTATGTCAATATTAATCGCAATAGTTGTTTTTGCAGTCGATATTTATTCTCAAGTATGTGCCGACGGTACTTTATTTGTACAAATTTATAAAACACAAGTACGTGACTTTTCGGGAGAGAATTAAAAAAATGCAAACGGAGATGGAAGACATTCAACTCCAGGTTAGATGCAGCCTGTATTCTGGATTAATGTCGTCGTATCAGGCGGAACGCCAGCGGACTTAAACGTTTTTATTGTGAATAGATTCAGATAGTGAGCACGAAACTCTGCGTGCGGAAAGCAGAGTTCTCGGAGCGAGCGGAGCAGCTGCGGCGCGCCGCGGAGCGGCTGCGGCGAGTGCGCACGCGCGTGCGTGACGTCATCGCCGGCGACCCCGCGCTGCGCCGCGCGCCTGAGAGCGCGGTCGCGTGGGACGCCGACCGCGACACGCTCGTCGGCTCCGCGCCGCACGAAGATGGCTCTTCACATACATACGGTCCAGGTAGTTCCAAATTCTATAACGGTCCAATCTACGACTGCCCCTTTGCTCGTCTCGTAGTATAAAGTACTATTGAACTTCTTAGGCCGTAGATAATTTTTTATTTCAGATTGCGAATTCATAGTGGAATTATTAAAGGAGTTGAAGTACGAGGATTTGGCGTACCCCGAGATGCAGTCGGAGAAGATGGAGTATTCAGAGCTCTCGCGGACCGACCCCAACACGCCCGAAAACAGCGTGTACTCTTCAGTCAGCGACGTCGATTTGAAACCGGACTGTCGAGTGAAGGTCGTGAAAGTTACCAACGTTTATAAAGTAGCTTATCTTAAGCATTACATCAAACAGAAGAGACTACGAAGAGCCACTAAACAAACATTGTTGCAGAAAAAAGTCCGTAACTCGTATAACATGAATAGCTTTTTGTCCACTGCAAAAGTGGAATCTCGACATACCTAACAGTTTTTTTTTTCAGATGGAGTTAATCAAAAAACTGTTAGAAGACTGCCAGAAAACACTTAATATGGTGATAAACAGTAAATTGACCATACTGAACATAGACCCGCATCCAATAGATGTAGCGTCGCAGGATGCTATGGGGGACTACTCCGAGCCGCACGAATCATTAGACTCGGACAGTGATTTCAGAAACAGTTGCACAGACATGCGATACGACGAATACAGTTTGAGTTGGGCCCAAAATCCTTACAAGCCGTATTCATATAACTATGAGGTTAGTAAATTACACTGCTACATACTACATTACTATACTTGTACCTTGTAGGTAGATACGTATAAATCCAATGAAGCCAACCGAAAACAAACAGCAAATAGGAATAAACGAACAGTGTTAGAGTACGCCGGATTCGTGTACCTAATCCTCACAAAATTGCGAAAAGGGAATATAATAGAGTAATCAGCACGCACAGCATTCATATCTCCCAATTTTGTGAACGTCTCGAAAATATTATCTAAATCAATGTAGGCTTGGTTTTATCTAAAAATATTAATTAACCGTTTCTTTTTATTTATAGGATGCCACTGAACCAAACAGGGAGATTTTTGACACTGAAGACTTTGGCGATGTGAGGTATCGCACTCAGCCGATGTTCCCGTGCGAGCACAGGAAGGCTTCGAATATGTTATCCATCGTCGAGGAGACCAACAGTCAGATAGCCATAGAGGAGATAAAGAGTGACTGCAGCGATGACGACGAGTGCCGCGACCTTGTCGTACTATAACATTACACGTTTGCAACTATAGTGAAATTGTTGTTTCTATTTAAACATAACCTTTATTGGATTGGTATTAGGATAGATATATTAATGAATCACCCCGGCAACACCTCTATTCCTCGAGGTCCAACCCCTATAACGGCGGAGCTCCCGAATGTTGTAACATAATATTTTTATTTATTTATTTATTTATCACAAACACTGCTATCATTACAGGATTTTCCTAATGCGGTAGCGTGGTCCTTAATTAACCTAAATCTTAAAAATAACATAATACATACAATATTATTTTTGTGAATTCATTCAGAGAGCAGGAAAATAAATCGATCCTGTCAGCCGTGTCATTAAGTGCGTGCAAGGCGCGCGTCAGTGGCGCTTTGCTGAGCAAGTTGGTTCGTGCGTGTGGCACTGCTAGTAACCGTGGCTTCCGGCGCCGCGATACGTAATTGTCTGGCACATTCAGACAAATCTCATTCAAAACACCGGAATTATAGGTCTTACCACGTAATAATTTGAGTACATATGTGGATATAGCTAAGTCCCTCCTTGTCTCGAGTTTGTTGTACCCGACCATACCGATAACAAATAAAGTTGGGTACATCAGCGGATAGAAGGGATAGACACCGTATAGTTTCATGTACAAAAATCTGGTGAATTTGTTTTGTATGCGCTCTAACATGAGAGTATATTTAGTCTCATGCGGAGCCCATATGACAGCATTATACTCAAGCTGCGTTCTTATAAGCGCATTATACAATAATAATAATAATTCATTTATTATCAGGTACAATGCTGCAACTGCTTTTATATTTGTATAACCCGATGCTCGTCGAAGAACGAACCCCAGACTTCTGTATGATTTCTTACAAACATTTACAATATGGTCACGAAATGTTAACTCAGTGTTCAAGCGCACACCCAGGTCACGTACCTTTTCTACCCTCTCAATTGCTGTGCCCTCAAGCTTGTACTCGTGTTGATGTGGTTCTCTCATCCTGCTAAAAGTTATGACTGAGCATTTTTCGACGTTAAACTGCATTTTATTTTTCCTACTCCACTCAGCTACGTAGTCTATATCTTGCTGCAATCGTGCACAGTCACTTTTATCTTTAATGGCCATGAGTAACTTAAGATCATCCGCGAATAATAGACAAGTGGCAACCCTGACAGCCTCAGGCAGGTCATTTATCATAATAATAAAGCTCAGCGGACCCACATTACTGCCTTGGCTTACTCCTGATCTTGTATAATAAGGCTCAGATTTACAACCAGCATATTCTACGAACTGCCGTCGATCCCTCATGTAGTTAGCCATGAACTGAAGTAATTTAGGAGTACATCCGACTGCTGCCAGCTTTTCTAATAGCATGTCATTATCTACCAAATCGAAAGCTTTTTTGAAGTCAAAGTAGGCAGCGTCGACTTGTACTCCAGCATCAACATTTGGAACCACGTACGTCATAAAGTTCAGTAAATTGCTGGTTGTGCTACACGCCGGTCGAAAACCGTGCTGGGCGTCCGATAGCAAACTAGAAACTTGGTCTAATATGCACTTTGTATGGTTGACTCAAAAACTTTTGCTGGAGTTGACAGAATTGCCACTGGCCTATAGCCACTCACGTCTGAATCCATCCCACCCTTAGGTATTGGAATCACGCGCGTGATTTTCCAACACTCAGGAAAATATGAGGATTCCATGCACAGATTATAAAGGTGTAAGAGTGGCTTCGCTAAAACAGCGCGGCAATCCCTAATCACAAAAGCAGGAATTCCGTCCGGTCCCGCTGACCGTTTTGGTTTAAGTCGAGTAAGTGCATCCGTTACTTGACTCAGTGCTAGGCGACCTACGTGAACACGCGAGCTGTTACCGCCGCTTGAAGCTACCGCTGCCTTTACGTCTAGACGCGGCTGCTGACTGTTGTAGACAGAGTAAAAATATTGCGCGAACTCTTTAGCACACTCTGAGTCAGATAAAATGTTGCCGTCCTTCATAATATTTTTACGGTTCCCTGTTCCTTTTTTAGACCTCACATAGTCCCAAAAAGATCTAGGATCTTTTGTAAAATGTTGTTGATAAAATATAGCTAGCTAGCTTTTGTAAAATATAGCTAATTGGATTGGTATTAGGATAGATATATTAATGAATCACCCCGGCAACACCTAGCTCTATTCCTCGAGGTCCAACCCCTATAACGGCGGAGCTCCCGAATGTTGTAACATAATATAGCCAATTGGATTGGTATTAGGATAGATATATTAATGAATCACCCCGGCAACACCTCTATTCCTCGAGGTCCAACCCCTATAACGGCGGATCTCCCGAATGTTGTAACATAATATAGGTAGCTAATTGATATTAGCTAACTGTGCCCCGCGGTTTCACCCGCATAAGTCTCGTTCCCGTGGGAATATCGGGATCCCATGTGCCGAATTGAAATCCTAATCTGTTCAGCCGTTTTAACTTGAAAGGGTAACAAACAGACAAACTCACTTTCGCATTTATAATATTAGTTAAGGTGTCCAAACATTGAGCGGCAATAGTGCGCGGTTGCCGCGCGCGGCCTGCCGTGCATTGTTTGGACGACTGCCGTGTGGTGTAATTACTATTGCCATTGTACTATTATTCTCTTTATGTATAGTACTCTTTGGTCACATCACAGCTGTCATACCATCTGCAATTTTTTATGCAATAAAACCATATATCTTAAATGGTTTTCTTAATTGTCGAGAGCCTTCTCTCGTATCAATTTATTGCATAAAATAAAACGCAGTGAAAAGAAGGCCATGTCTTCTGTTGCCCGTCTGCTCAGGCCTGAAAAGTTCGATGTGGATCCGGGGACTCCAACCGCCGACCTAAAATATCGGCATTGGAAGGAAACGTTTATAAACTACATTTCAGAAGAAACGGAGGAGGTCAAGATTCCAGATGGAACAAAGCTAAAAATTCTTTTCAATAATGTGTCTCCTAATGTCTACTCATTCATCAGAGAAACAAAAGAATATTCTGACGCTATACGCCTCTTAGATAAAATTTACCTGAAATCGAAGAACGAAATCCATGCTCGGTATATGCTGTCTTCAACCAAACAAAAGCCTGAAGAAACAGTGGCAGACTATATACGCACGTTACAACAACTAGCGTTTGAGTGCTCTTTCAAATCTGTTACTGCTGAAGAATATCGAAATGAATATGTCCGTGACGCTTTCATTGCGGGCTTATGTTCACAAAAAATTCGTCAAAGGCTACTTGAAAATTTAGAAATAAGTTTGGAGGAAGCGTGCAATCAGGCCATGTCGCTTGAAATGGCTGAAAAGAATTCTAATGAGTTTCAAACTGCAAAGGTACTCTACCAAATAGAAAACACAGATGAAGCGAGAAATAGTTCCAATCTAGGCGCGGCTCCATCACGTAGACGCTGCTTCTTCTGTGGGGGAAATGTTCATCAAAGAATAAAATGCCCGGCTTTTCAAGCAACTTGTCAAAACTGCGGAAAGAAAGGCCATTTCGCCAAAGTATGCAGAAGTGGAAATGCCACAGATAAGCCAGCTAGCAGCGCTGTAGGACAACCAAAGGAGCCAGAACTATTAGCAATTTCAGCAGCATCTCCAGCTAGTTTACGTAAGACTACAGTTTCAATCACTGTCAATAACCATAAAGCTGATGCCTTGATTGACAGTGGTAGTTCTACAAGCTTTATTGACAAGAACTTTGCTCTATCGCTAAACTTGAAACGCCATCCATGGAAAGAAACGGTAACACTAGCTTCAAATAAACGGACTTCACTAGTAGATGGATTTTACCATGCAACAATCAAGCTAAACGAGCACATCTACAAGGAGAAGCCTCTTTACGCCTTGGAAGACCTTTGTGCTGATGTGATAATTGGCCATGACATTTTAAGCGACCATTCATCAGTAGAAATCGAATTCGGAGGCACAGCAAAGCCCCTCAGGATATGTAACGCCATGGAAGCTATGGTGCCTCCTGTATCACTTTTCAGTAATCTTTCAAATAATATTAAACCCATTGCTATAAAGTCAAGAAAATATTCTGAAACTGACAATCAATTTATAAAAGATGAAATCGATAAACTCTTAAAAAGTCGGGTTATCGAACCCAGTAACTCGCCATGGCGAGCTCAAGTCTTGGTCACTGGAGGCACAACGCACCGCAAACGTCTCGTCATTGATTACTCGTTAACGATCAACAAATTTACTGAACTAGATGCGTACCCTTTACCAAACATAGAAGCGATTGTATCGAAGGTTGCACAACACAACTTTTTCAGCCAAATTGATTTAAAAAGTGCTTATCATCAAGTATCTATCTTGCCGACTGAGAAAAAGTATACAGCTTTTGAAGCTTGCGGTAATTTATACCAATTTACACGTATACCATTTGGAGTCACAAACGGGGTTGCTGCATTCCAAAGGACACTTCATTATATTATCAATAAAGAAAAACTGACAGGTACTTATTCGTATTTGGATGACGTCACAATTTGTGGCAAAACAGCAGCGGAACATGATCAGAATTTGTCTCGATTCAGAGAGGTTGTGGAAAAATACAAGCTCACTCTTAATGAGGAAAAGTGTGCATACAGGCAAGAAACTATAAAATTATTGGGTTACAAAATTGAAAAGAATATCATTCGACCAGATGATGACCGCCTTAGTCCTCTATTGAACTTGCCCATTCCAACTGACTCGCGATCACTCAAAAGGACACTAGGTATGTTCGCCCATTACTCAAAATGGATTCAAAATTTCTCTGAAAAGATCAGCCCCCTGACTAAAGTTTCTGAATTTCCCCTCAAAAAGGACGCAATCGATTCCTATCAAAAACTTAAAGCAGATATAATGGAATCAGCCTTAACCGCTATCGATCAAAACGAGATATTCACCGTTGAAACTGATGCTTCGGAACACTCTATTGCAGCTTCCCTGTCTCAAAACGGCCGCCCAGTAGCTTTTTTCTCACGCTCCCTCAACATTTCTGAACGCCGACATTCCTCAATAGAAAAAGAAGCAAGCGCTATTGTTGAATCCCTAAGAAAATGGCGGCACTACCTCATTGGTAGACATTTCTTATTAATAACTGACCAACGATCTGTCTCTTTCATGTTCAACCAATCCCATAACAGCAAGATCAAAAATGAAAAGATAGAGAGGTGGCGGCTTGAACTATCAAATTATAAATATGATATTATCTACCGTCCGGGTAAAGATAATATTACAGCTGATACCCTCTCCCGTGCGTGCTTAAATATGACAATGGATAGACTGAATGAGTTACACAATATCTTGGGACATCCCGGTATCATACGAATGTTTCACTGGGTACGGTCTAAAAATCTGCCTTACTCTCTAGACAATGTCAAGAAGATGACATCTGAGTGTCGTATTTGCGCAGAAATAAAACCTAGGTTTGTTAAAAAGCAGGGAACACTCATAAAAGCAACCACTCCATTCGAAAGACTCAACATTGATTTTAAAGGACCTCTACCTACCAACACTCAAAATCGCTACATCTTGTCAATTATAGATGAATATTCAAGATTCCCATTTGCCTACCCATGCAAAGATGTGAGTGCCGTCACAGTTATTAAATGTTTGAAGGACTTATTCCATACTTATGGAGTTCCACAATATATCCATTCAGATCGTGGAGCAGCCTTTATGTCTAACGAATTACGGAACTATTTGTTAACAAATGGAATTGCATGTAGTCGAACCACGCCATATAATCCACAAGGAAATGGTCAAGTAGAGCGCCTAAACGGTACTTTATGGAAAACAATGAAGCTATGCTTGAGAACTAAAAACCTTGAAACAGCTAGCTGGGAGGAAGTCTTACCATACGCCCTCCATTCAATTCGTTCATTGCTGTGCACGGCCACTAACGCCACACCCCATGAATTTTTTTTTAGACATGCACGACGGACGTCAAATGGGGAATCGATGCCAACATGGCTCTTGGAACAAGGACCTGTATTGATGCGTAAAAATCATAGAACATCAAAATACGATTCCGAGGTTGAAGAAGTGGAGCTTTTGGAAGCTAATCCATCATATTCTCACGTAAGATTACCGGATGGCCGTGAAACTACCATTTCAAACAGACAGCTAGCACCTCTTCCGCTGCCTTCTCAAGTGAGTGATCAATCTGAATCCGAAGATCAATATGAGGATGCCGAGGGTGAAGCGGAGATACCTGCTGCTCAGGTTCAAGAATTACCAACAGCTGAAAACTCTCAGCTACACGAGACTACAGCAACCCGGCGCTCTACAAGAGAGAAGCGAGCTCCAGCTCGTCTTCAGGACTACGTTCTCTGACGCGGGGGTGAATGTGGTGTAATTACTATTGCCATTGTACTATTATTCTCTTTATGTATAGTACTCTTTGGTCACATCACAGCTGTCATACCATCTGCAATTTTTTATGCAATAAAACCATATATCTTAAATGGTTTTCTTAATTGTCGAGAGCCTTCTCTCGTATCATCATCTCTTCGCGCGAACGCTTCTGTCTACCTGCCGCGCACAAACATTTCTACAAAACATTCGTCACTAATTGTGTCTGGACGTATTTCTGCGTATAAAAATGGACGACGTATCATGCATCGCTTCGTTTGATTGAAATGTATGGATCTTTTAATAGTTAGGGATCCATCGGTTCATCAGGTTAAGCTACGCTTGCCGGGGTTGGTCTGTGGATGGGTGACCGTTTTTACATACCTACCGAGATTCCTCCGTACCTCGGAAAGCACGTTAAGCCAGTGGTCTCGGCTGTCATTCGTGGATCTTTAACACTTTCACTGTCCATGCATTACATGTAATGCACTGATGAGTTAGCTCCGTACGTCCGTGCATGACATACAATACACTTTAACGACACACTAAACGTGGTTGTAAAACTTAGATAAACTTTTTTATTTAAAATCTAACCTGCACAATGCAAAATAATGATTACTGTTCTTGCCGAAAAGTTCTCTATAATAAATTAATGTAGGTATGTAAGTAATCTAAAGTATACATTAAATTGAAATAAGTTAATGAGGGCGGCAAAATGTTCTTCCGCCCCGGGCAGTCGATCCCCACGTTACGCCACTGGCGAACATACAGGATACAGGAAGGGAACAGCAGTTTTTTTTCCGCGATTTCAGGATTGATCCCGTCAGCGCGACGGTAGTATTTTATCGGTTAAAAGTTGTTCATAATGATGAGTAAGCACCATCGAAGAAGTTCATATCTCCGTAAGGACTATTTTTGCTTGCAGCGCTCGGCCGCTATAGAACCGGGCGGTAACAGATGTGGTCATCGTGTTCACGGGATTTTGTTTTCAAACTGCTTAGATATGAAGTTCTTCGATAGTACAATGACATCTTAGACATTTTGTGTATGAATAGATAGACCGTTTTAGAACTCATTTAAATCTGTGAGGCAAGACAGTCTGATACTTAACTATCTATCTAAATTTTCATAAGTAATAATTCTCCTTTTTCTTTTCGAAACGATGATAACTAGAACATTCATATATTTAGACAGTTCACTAATAATGGTTGATTGTTAATTAATAAAATTTAATGTTTTTATTAGCCGGTATTCGTGAAAATATTTCCAATTTTTTCGACCTCTGCGACATAAATGTGAACATTATGTAGGTTACCTATATAATAGATACCTATATGTATATGTACCACAATAGGTACACAGCATGCCCATCAACATTTTATTACATTTACATTCAAACGTAGACGATAGCTGAAAATATTCACAAAATTTAAAAACCGCAATTTTTTAGTAATGACTTTATTTTTTTTACCCGAAAAATACTTAGATTTGAAGGCCTGATACTCTCATACATCTTAAAGCTTAGCGCATACTGCAGTGCGTTTTGCTACAGTAAAATCTGTAAAGTATGAAACACAGTGGAAGTGCACGCACTGTGATAAGAAAAACGCATACGAAAACAAAGCAAGATTTTATTCGTTGCGGCGAAAATAACGCATCGCAGGTCACCGCACCACAGTGCGCGCTAGGGCTTAGTGTGTTCAGTGATGAAAATAATATAATGCCAAATCCACACGCTTGCCAAACCTCTACCTCGGTAACAACGTTGTGGCTTGTGTGGTGGCAAGTACTTGATGTCGACACAGAAGTGTAAAGAAACTTAAGAAAAAAAAAAAAATGACTGGGAATGAAAAAAGAAGATCAATCACACAATCAATCTCGAAAACTAATTAGCAAATGAAATGTGATTGATTCACTTGACTGACATCACGAAACAAAAGAATCGTGATATGATGTTTACACCTGGGTTTTAGCACGCCAGTGCTAAAGCCCAGGTAATGGAGGTATAAACATCACAACAAAACATGTTGAAATCTCTAGTTCCTGTGAAATATTGTATGGAACTTTGACAGAAACTAAAGATTCCAACATGTTTTGTTGTGAATGTTTCGCCAGTGCAAATGTTTTAAGGCGCTACCCCGAGCTAAGAGGCGCCCTCATTGAAAAAAAAATCGTAGCATAGCATAGAAAATTAAAATAAAAAAATGGAATCTAGGAGTTTGTTACAAAGAGGATAAAGTATTATACAAGATAGCTAAAGTGTCAAAAGTGGCCGTTTTTGACACTTTTGCTATCTACTTTGGATACGAAACACCTTGAGTCCTGTTTTAACAACGTAAAAATACTTTATCCTCTTTGTAACAAACTCCTAGATTCCATTTTGTTATTTTTATTTTCTATGCTATGCTACGATTTTTTAATCAATGAGGGCGCCACTTAGCTCGGGGTAGCGCCTAAGTCAATGGCGCGTTTACGAGCGTTGCGAAATGTTGACGGCCCTCAGCTGTCATAATCGTGATATCTTACTCGGACGGAACGCCAATTACGATGTCAGCGCTATGAGCGATTATGCTCTAATTCGGAAAGCGGCCTTTAAGTTTGAGTTTGACAACTTTGACACTCCAATTATTTACAATAGCTCGCGGGAATCGAGAATTATTTTGAAGTTGTGAAAACTTATCTATACTTACAAAATAACAGAATAATAATGCGTCGTAACTGGAGAGGTCGTTATCGTAATAATTGGTATCGTGGTCGAAACAATCAGAATAATAATCCAGACAATGAAAGTTTAAATAATTCAACAAGTACTCACCGAGTATCGAGTACTGCTGGATCTTCAAGAGCACCAGCAAATCAGCTACCTACTGTACTGCCCATCAATGATAACAAAAATATTTGGAAGCAATACTTTCCTACTGAAGGTGAAAAAAGTATTTGAATAAATTCTATGATGTTTGTGATTGGTGTGCTTACAAGAAGTACAATGTGGAGTAATTCGTCCACATATTATTTTCTTATTTCAGAAGAACAAGAGAACTCAGATTTATCAACTCGTGTTAACTGTTTCAAGAAGTTTATCCAAAAAAATAAAAACCTGTTTGATTTAGAAAAAATTGATCAAACACGCAGTGTGCCTTTGGATGTAACCAATTTATTAAATGATACTGAATTTATTAGTAGCTGGTCAAATTTCAATACAGAATTGTTTGAATATCCAGATAAAACTTTAAGGCTTTTGGAGTACAGTTTGCATGAGGTAAGTTTTGGTGTTTTTATATTTATATTTCAGTTTCCCCGTTACTGATTTATAATAAGTAAATGATATAAAAGCAACTTTCAGTATATGCTAATCTATGTAAATTTTCATAACACTAACTACTAATAAAAATGAAATATATGCAACTAGTGTGTTAACACTAATTTCATATCTTAGGGTGATTGCATAAAGCTGGTAAATTTTGATTGCAGACTCTGAAGTTTGAATCTAAGATAAAAGTAAGAATACTGAACCATCAACCAATAATTCCCTTGGCTAATTTAAAAGTAAACTACTTTGGTGAGTATAAAAAGTAATTTTAAAACTATCAATCAACAGTCTATCAAACGATAGTATCAATCAGGTGTCTGAATCTCCACTCAGTATAAATAACCCTACAAGGCTAAATGCAACTTTTACTCAACTGTATTTTATTGTAGAGATAAATTATTATTTACTATTGCAATAAATATTTTAGAGCAATGGATAATAGTATGATCAAAGTATATTGTTTGTGAATGTCAGTCAAATTATTTATTTCAATTAGGCACCTGCACTTGAACATATAATTTTTTTTTAAATAGTATTTATTATAGTTGCTCCTACCAGAAGGTAGTTTTCGTATCGAGAAGAATTGGGAAATTTCTCAATTTTTTAGTAGTCAACTATGTTTTAGTGTATTTATATTTATGGCAGGTAAACTAGTGACAATTAAGGGCACGGTTATAAGAGTAGGAAGCGTGGGGCTCATTTGCACATCTATGGCATTTGAATGTTCTAGCTGCCACAGTGTTCAAGCTGTCATACAACCTCAGGGTGTATTTACAGGTACGTGAAACTATTACATTATTCTTCAAGTTAATTTCATCTTTTTTACAACATATTTTAGCTTGGTTGGTGATATGTATCTCTGGATAAATAACAAGATGCTCCCAACAATATCTCATTTGAAAAATTATGATACCATAGTCAGGTAAAAATGGAAGTGAAAAATAGATAAAAATCTCATGAACCGTGATAGTTAGACAGTTGAAATTTTCACAGATGATGTATTTCCGTTGCCACTATAACAACAAATACTAACAAAAGAATAAAATAAATATTTAGACGGGGGCTCCCATACAACAAACATGATTCTTTTGCCGTTTTTATAGATAATGGTACGGAACCCTTAGTGCGCGAGTCCGACTCGCATTTGGCCGGTTTTTTTAATGACTGACATTTAATAATATCTTAAATTTTACAGCACCTACATCATGTCAAAGTTGTCATGGCGGGTCTAAGTTTGAACCCTTGCAGTCATCACCTTTCACCAACACAACAGACTGGCAAGTTGCTAAAATACAGGAAATTCAGTCACAAGTTAGTATTGAATATTAATGCTTAATAAACATCATCATCTCCTACCCTTATACCAACTTATTTGGGGTCATGCTTCTTATTATTAAATTGAAAACTTCTTTAGGCGCACTCCGCTCTTTATGAACAGTAATTGAAACTGAACCGTCACGCTCGGGTCGGTGACGATGAGTCGGGTATACTCGGGTCCAGTCGGTCGGTGACGCTGAATCGCGTTCGGCTCCAAATTCACTTCTATTTTGTGGTTCATAAGCACACAGCCACACACCCTCTTTTTATTAATACTTACCGTTTTTGATTCTACAGAATAATAGTGACCCCCTATCTAAATAAAATTTTCAGAGTCTGTCTGGAACCATACCAAGAAGTGTGGAGATAGAACTACAAGGTGATCTAGTTGGCGCTGCCTGTCCTGGAGATGTGCTCTCTGTCACGGGAATCGTACAGGTATTGCACTTCTTTTTTGTGTGGCCAGTGACTAACCTCTAGGCCTCTGACTTGGCTTCAAATGCCGTCGAAAAATATCTCTCAGGCATGCCGTTTCCTCACAATGTTTTCCTTCACCATATACGAATCGAATGATAAATTATATAATACGCACATGAATGCGAAAAGTCAGAGGTGCGTGCTTTGGGTTCGAACTCCTGCCGGGGTTGCGGGAAAGTCCCAAAAGGGATACCGTGGCCCCTGGCAACGTACAGGCAACTGAAGGAACAGAAGGAACACGGGAGGGTTTTAGTCAGCAAGAGTCTGACATGCCCTCCCCGCTGCGCCCAGAGCGGGAGAAATTACCTACTTGATTATTTACCACCCAAAAAAAATATTTAAAATGAACATAAAAAATTTAAAAAAAATCAAACTCGAGACCTATCGAGATGACTTGGCAATGAGTGGGAATATTTATGTTCTACCTATGATATTAGATAAATAATCATCGAGTATCGAGTGTTCTCTGACTGTACCTGTGATTTCCTCGGCTTATTTTGGAAAGACGTGTTTTACTCTCTTTTCAGCGGTAAAGTCCGCCCTTTCCATATTAGTTTAATTTCATTTTTATTATTTTTAGGTACGTGGTGAAAGCAAAGGCGGCGAAGACGGAAAACGGGCAGCAAGGCTTTTACAACTTTATATTGAAGCTGTGTCGATTCACAGTCACAGAAATCTGAGCAACCCAACATTATCATTTACATTGAAAGATTATTATGCCATCCAGGTAATAAGAATACGTTATCCCAGTTTGGTGCTAGTAATAATAGTTTGGTGAAGATTTATGTGTAGTCGATCTCGTAATTGCTTTACCACCCTAAAGTTTAACTGTCACTTCCACGTCGTAATACCACAACGTCTATTTGTCTAAGGTGCAGAGTAATAACCTTAGTGGAGTTTCATGGGGATAAAAACTGCCACATGCTCACTTCAGATATCTCACTAGTCTAAGAATTTGACTGGTATCTGTTATTATCCATATTTCTTTTTTATATAAAAAAACTATATTCTTCTTTTACGAATCATTATTTAATACGAACCTTTTGCAGCTGTTAACAACAACAGTTCTGTCATCGAGCTTCCAGTTTTAACCCCATTTACTGGGAATTGTTGTCAAAAGTGGTAAAGGAATTACGGTGTCGACAAAACCTTAAGTTCCGAGTTGAGCTCCACGATTACTGACAAATGCTTGTACAGACTGGACAGGTCCACTCAAATCTGTGTGGTTCTTTCCTCAAAAGACCATTTCAGACACTAATCTGCATGGTCTTCATATGAGCTGACCAAGATTGTGTTGGGACTTTAAAAGAGATTGAGACCTCTGAGTTTATATCTGCCTTTCTTCTCAGAGTAGTCAGATAGGAAACGCCAAACTCATCTAGCAATTTTTTTAAATATATTTAATATGACCTATAAAAGTGATTCCAAATCCGATTTACAGAATAAACAATTTCATTTTCAATTTAAACAATATAAAGGTTATGCTATCTCTCTTTCAGGAAATACATGCTTCAGAAGATGTGTTCAGATTACTTGTCCACTCACTGTGCCCTACAATATTCGGCCATGAAGCAGTGAAGGCAGGGCTGATACTTGGCCTCATAGGTGGTACTGAACTTGACAATGGACCCAGGTCCAACCCTCACGTGTTGGTGGTGGGCGACCCCGGGCTCGGAAAGTCACAGCTACTACAAGCTGCTGCTCATGCTGCTCCAAGGGGTAAAATAGAAAAGTCGTATTCAAGTCTACCAAAGGGTTAAAAAAAATCGGCCAAGTGCGTGTCGCACCACGCACGGTGGAGAGTTTTCCGTAGTATACGCATGCACATACTGTGCATGCGTATACTACTAATTATATTGACCGCAAAAATAAGGTTGTATGTCATAGTATTTATCGAAAAAAGTATGAAAAACAAAATTATTTCTGTAATTGTAACTGAAAAACATACCAACACAACCGCGTAAACATAACTGCGGCGTAATGTGGGTGTACTACAGGGAAAAGTGTACACAACCCTACAGGGATTACAAGAGATGCTATGATATCTAAAAAACGATTGACTTAAAATAGCAGTTACTTGGAAACACCATATTTTTTTAAATTATTCTTGGCATCAGGACCACAGCTTTTAAGCATTGTTTTTTTTTTTGTTGTACCTATTAATTGTGCCAACCCTAATTTTGTTTTCGTTGTTTCACTACACCATTATTCAGCGGTGCACAGAACCACCTTTCCAATTTTTATCGATACAATTCAAATAGTCTCCGAGTAAACTGGATGTGTAACATTCGGATAGACAGACATGGCGAAATTATAATTATAAGGGTTCCGTTTTTGCCTCAGAACATAAAAAAGAGAGAAGTGTCGTACTGCGTCATTTCAAACAAAACCGATGTCCCTAGTTTTCTCCCACCGCAGCGCCCACACACACACATTGAACCGTGTAAAAACAAAGACTGGCGTTGCCAGTGAGTCTACGGCAACATGCAAACTAAGGCTGTGATTGGCTTAAACGAACTACACTAGGGGGGCGACAAACGTTAAAGTTTTATCGACATTATAATATTAAAATTATTATGTTAAGATATTGATGGGTAACAAAATGGTAAGTTTATATGGTGATATTTAAACTTCTAGCTACAAGTTTAAATAACACGGGTTGTTAACTTACCATAAATCACAAAATTAAAAAATATAATCTCGTAATATGAGTAATGGCTATACGAGTACTCTGTAGGTAGGTACCTACAGAGTAACAGAGTGGCTTTTTATAAATTCGTGTTCACATACATTTAAAACTGCTCGCATCGATATTTTTGACCTGTATTAGGCCTATCCCACTCGCATTTTGGCGTAAAATAATATATCCATTACTCATATTACGAGATTTATATAGAGATGTGCGAAGATTCCATACATTTGACACTTAGGTTTCAAACGAGCGAGGTGTCAAATATATGAAAACACGTCTGAGCATGCATCGTGAGCCCGAAAATGACAGGTTCATCGTGTGTAATTAAAGAGTTCTTAAGGCCACCTTCGGTCTCCATCATTAGACCTGCTTTATGATAAATCATTTGTAATAATATCATATTGTATATAAAATTTTAATATGTGTATTTACCGTTCAAACTGCGACTTGGTGAAAATCTTATTATTAGGTACCGGTAAACCGGGGTTACTTTGAATCGCGGGGTAACTTTGATAGAAACTTCCATTTCATATAAAATCGTGAATTACTTAAAACGAAACGCAATTAGGTAGTTTTTTTTCTGAGTTATGAACACTGAACAACTGTTTAATCCTTTCCTGAGGACACGCTGGGAATCCACCAATCATTTTAATTGAAAAAGGTAAATATATTGTCATTCAAACAATCAAATCAATTGTTAGATCAAAGTTACCCCATGCGACAATATTTATTTTTCTAGTTGATAGATTTTTATTTTTTAAATTGTATTGGCATTATAATTGGGTAATTATATTTAAATTGTATTGGCATTGTAATTGGGTTTATTTAATTGCGTAATCACTTTGCAATTACGCAATAATTACTTTGTAATTACGCAATAAAGTAAGGGGTATCAAAGTAACCCCATCCTACGTATAACTTTGATCAGGCAGTTTATTTTTTTTTTCTCAAAATCAAGCCAATTTTTTTCACTTATTATTACAGGAATCGAGAGTAATAAAAAAACCGATCACTAGATTTATTTAGTATTTTTTACACCCACAAATTTAAAAGATATTAACCTTCAAAGTTTAATATTGATCAAAGTAACCCCGGTCTACGGTAGGTACTTACCTTAATAATTTAACCCAACCAAAACAAGTGTGGCAGTGATAGCCTAGTGATGTGACCGTCAGACTGACAAGTCGTAGTTCTCGAGTTCCAACCCAAGGCACGCACCTCTGACTTTCCGGATTCATGTGCGTATTATATAATTAGCACTTGCTCAAAAAATGAAGAAGGAAAACATCGTGAGGAAACCTGAGAGGATGAGGATGCCTGAGAGATATTTCTCGACGGCATGTGTAGCCAAGTCAGAGGCCCATGGGCGGGTTTAAAAACTCTGACACCAGGGTTAGTTACTAGCCACACGAAGAGAGAGAACCAAAACAAGTAATGAAATAAAATAAAACAGCGAAAGTAGTCGAAATAAAATCACTAGTATGATATCGTACTTCTATTTTATCGATTACGCGTAAACTGTAACTACATTTTGGCACCGACCGCTCTAGTTCGCGACGCCAAGCAGCGGCCGTACCACAAAAAAATTCAAGCAGCGCAAATATCGATAGCGGTTAATAAACGTTAGTTCGATCCCGAGAAATGATGCAGCGTTGCGTTTATTTGTTAAAATATTTGTATTTACTGACTTATAAGTGAAAATACTAATACTTACATGTGGCACGTGACTCCACTATTCTTGTAGGTTTTAGTTTCACTCCTATTTTTGCATGTTATTGCACCACGCTACAATTGGGAATTTAGAGTAAATGTGGGAGAACATTTCAGATTCACGGCGAAATTTTTAAAAATAAAATTTCGAATTGCGACTAACCTGCGGCGGGCAGTGACATGCCCATTTGGCCATGTCGCGGCTACATGCGCCACGCCCCCGTTTCGTATCTATTTATTTTTATGATCTGTGGTTTTTGCCATTTGCCTACGGAACCAGAAAAAGGAAGTTTCTTCACACTTTTATCAATATATTTATTTCAGGTGTGTACGTTTGCGGCGCGTCTGCCTCCGCAGGTGGTCTCACAGTAGCGTTAGGGCGAGAAGCGGGAGGAGACTTCGCCCTCGAGGCCGGCGCGCTAGTCCTCGCCGACAAGGGCGTGTGCTGTATAGATGAACTTGACAAGGCAATATTTATGAACGTACTATACAGGATCAAACTAAATTAGTTAGCGAAAGTGCGCAGACGTGGTCTTGATATAAAGTCTCCCACAAACAGGCGCGACGCGACACCGATAATTGTACTACTTACGAGGGCGGCACTGATAATTTCGGGAATCAAGGAAGTGACACAACATTACTATTTAAAAATGAATTTATTGCTTTTCGAAGTATTCTCCGCGAAATTTGACACATTTTTCCATACGATGGAACCAATCATTGAAGCAACCATTCCATTCGGAAGTTGGGGTCTCCAAAATGGCCGTTTTGTAGGCGTCCACAGCTTCTTCAGGTGATGAAAATCTCTGTCCACGCAATTTATTCTTTATTTTAGGGAAAGTATAGAAATCATTAGGGCTTAGGTCGGGGCTGTACCTACGGCGGATGGTCTAATAATTCTGTTTTCTTGCTCTAAAAACTCTTTTTAGAGCAAAGCTGTGCGCGGTGTGAGAACTCGCATTGTCGTGATGGAGGATGATGCGGCGGTTACAGTTCTCTTTACGGAGTTCAGAAACGAACTGTGGCAAACAAATGCTAGCATACCATTCTGCATTAACCGTTCTTTGTCCCTCAAGAGGAATAGTCGTAACATGGCCGGTTTTGGAGACAAACGTGGCCACCATTTTTTGCAACACTCCGTGAACGAACAATTTTTGTTGGCTTTAACTCATTTTCGAACACCCAAACTCGTGACTGGTTTTTTGTTTCGGGTTCGTACGCGTATATCCAGGATTCGTCACCTGATACGATGTTGTATACAGCATTTGAGGATCTTGCGTGGAATCTTTCGAGAGTTCTGACGCACCAAGTAACGCGAGCCGCTTTTTGCTCTTCACAGAGCGAATGCGGTATCCATCGGGAAAACAACTTTTTTACACCTAATTGTTCATGCAAGATTATTTGTATTTGACTCAAAAGGAAGGATACGCCCATCAGAACATTTCACATAAACCTTCTTCATACAAGATAAAAAAACTAGCGCCATCTGTGATAACTCATACGAAGAACTACGTGAGTGCCGCTTTGCATAGGTCCACGACGTAACCTTGTACACACGGCTACATTTATTTAATTCTACACAATGCGAAACTGGAAATTATAGCTTGATTATGTAGCCGTGTGCACATGATACATGATTTTTTAATCACATTTATCGGAAATAAGTTAAGGCGAAAGCGTCAGAGTAGCCCGCGAAATTAAAATTTTCTTACGTTTTTTGCAATTTGAATGTAAATATGATTCGCGGTCGTAACAAATATGGCTACCTTAGCGCTTCCCCCTTAAAATCCATTGGGATCATAACGAGGTTGCGAATTACATTCCTAGAAATTACATTGGAAACGATGTCCTTTTTGCGATGATATTTTCACAAAGAACAAATTAATCTCAATCAGCTTTATTTGAAATTGTAAACAATTTAATAATTATTAGGATCTTTTAAAAGCCATTTCGTAAAAAAAAAAGTTTTATTTAAAGGACAGTAATTTTTTACTGTACTTTAAATAAAACTTCCTCACTCTTCTTTTCTCTCTTTCAAATCTTTAATTATAAATAGCAGTGAATTGTTTTTTTTTTTTTAACCTAGCATTTTGCTTCTGTAAATTTTTTATCTTCTTGGCTGCAAAAATTTGACGTTTTTCTAATCTATTAATTCTTTTTTTTAGTTGTACTTTCCTTGGCGTATCAAATATTGAATTGAGATCACTAATGTCAACATCAATTTCCTCTACTTGTGAAGTTTGTGCTGGGGTTAAAGGCCGGGGTTCTTCGTTCCCACAAACCTGTAAATATTAATGAAATAAAAGTACAAAGGATTCGGAATATAGAAAACAGTAAAAAAATATTAGTTATTATATATATTATTTAGTTTTATTGTAGATAAGTATGCGTGAGGCTAGTACCTACCTCATTCTCAAATCGCGGTATAGCCGATCCCTTTAGCCTTCGTAGTCCAGCTTTTGAAATATCAATATCTCTGTCATAAAAATGAGCAGAGCATACTCTTGTGTTTTTTTGAGGCTTGAAATAAGGCTCTTTTCGTTGTTTCCTAATAATGCGACTCCAAATCTCTTTACGCGTTGAATCATTTGGAAATCTGTAATTTAAAATTATTTGAATCCTAATTCGCCATCACATATTTGAATTTTTATAAATCTCCTCCTATCCATTTTTACCGGAAGCTTGCTTCTGGTAAAAATGGATAGGAAGAGATTTATAAAAATTCAAATATATGCGCAAGCTGAGCGAAGCTATTACCGTCATTGATGACGGTAGTAGCTTTGCTCAGTTTGCGTGAATAAATGAAAACAGCATTTCAAAATATTTTATGAATTCGATTTTCATATCATTTCTAAGCTTCCTCTTAAATTTTTGTACTCTTTTTGTTTCACTCTTATGTTTAATATAAAACATATTAGGTACGTAAAAAAAATAAAAAATAAATAAAACACAAATAAAAAATGACGTCCGTACAAGGTTACTTCACGCGCTGCCGACAGCGCGCAACATGGCCGCCATTGTGTATTTCGGTAGTAAAATTACCACTTTAAAAATATGTTTATTTAATAATTTAATTGCAACAAAAGTAATGTAAGATTACTTACCGATGATACGATATCCCATGTTCCTTTTTAACCTTAGTATCATAATTTTTGCAGCCTTTTACTACGCAACTGGGCATTTTAATGACAATACTGTGCCGACTAACTCATCCGCGTGCGGACCGCGTTCGACTGAGTCGCGCTGCTGGCCCTAAAATATTTTAGGGCCAGCGCGCTGGTGCCATTTCGTCGCGCATGCCAATGTCTAAAGTTGCCTGAATTTCGCGTTAAGTCACATGCCGATCTTTCTCAATCAGCTTACGCACAGCATCAACGTTTTCTTGGGTGACTGCAGTTTTTGAACGACCTTGACGGGGATCATCACTGAGCTTGACACGTCCACGTTGAAATTCAGCAAACCAGCGATAAATTGTGGTTTTGGATGGGGCTTCATCACCAAATGCAGAAATCATCCGGTCAACACACTGTTTTGTGTTAAACCACTTTGAAAGTCATAATAAATCATCGCTCTTGAATTTTCTCGAGTCAATTCCATTTTCTCAACGACTAAACAAGTTGACAAAACCTTGTGACAAGACCGAGAATCTTTTTTTAAATAAATAAATGGTATTCGATTTTTAAAACCAAGGAGTTTTAAATTAAAAAGATTTTAATATGACAGGAACAGTGGAAATATTCCATTCCCGATACTTTTAGTGCAGCCCTCGTACCGTGAAGTTTCTTAATTTTTTTTATTTAATTAGAGTCGCGTCGCACCGGTTGCGGGACCCTTAAATGATAAAGCAACAAAAAATATTGATGATAAAAAAAACTGGGGTTCAACGACAGTATTATTAAATTACAAAAAAAAAACGCTAGGTCAATTTGACCTTTTATTGCTGTTCACAGTCTAGAAATACTAGTTCCTCTGTCAATATTTTCTGCTGGTTTCTAATCTACGCGCTGTTATATGATGGAAGAGTATTTCAGCCAATCTAGCCGTTTTCAAACTACATGGAGACGTAGGTAATAATGACACTACTACACTGAGTAGAAATCCAAGGATTTTTTTTTATTTTTGATACAGAATACCTAACTATTTAGTTTTGGGCTCACTTGTGTAAAATAGCTGTAGGTAATACTTTTACCGTTAAGTGTTAACTATAATAATGTTATGCATCCTGTGTGTGTTACCTGGAAATAAATATTTCAATTTCAAACAAGTATGCACCATAGTGAGCGTACTTATATTGCAGATGACGGCTCACCACAGCAGCCTGCTGGAGGCCATGGAGCAGGGCCGCGTGAGCGTGGCCAAGGGCGGCGTGGTGTGCCGCCTGGCCGCGCGCGCCACCGTGCTGGGCGCCGCCAACCCGGCCGGCGGCAGCTACAACAGGTCGCACGCGGTTACCATCCAATAATCAAGTCATTTATTCAAACTAGGCTGAGAATCAGCACTTTTCGAACGTCAAAATTACATAAGACAGTCCCCCAAAACGCCCACCCTTCACCACTTCCTAGTGCTTTAGCTGGGAAGAAGAAGTGGTGCAACAAACTCCCCAGCCGACCGGACATGTCCGATTTTTTGGCGCTCTCGTCCAGACTTTGTCCGGCCTTGAGATTTCTCCAGGGTTTTCGGGTTCACAGTATTTTTTTAATAAAAATGTTATATTTATCCTGAAAAAAAAAACAGCCCAGTGCGTGTCGGACCACGCACAATGAAGGGTTCCGTAGTTGGGATAAAATTATCCCAAGAACAAACTTAACATTGTTGTTCAAAAACATGTCCCATACATCGATGTACGTTACAGTCAATTCTCCATCTGCAAATGTAAGTTTGTAAACGCAAAACAAAAAAAAAATGTGATTAAACTACAGAAACGACTGCCGTACCGACCTTTACTTGTTGCTGTGCTGTGAGACCTGAACTGTCTAGGTCAACGCGAAGTAGTTACCCTATAGGTTTGGGTTTATTTGCGAGTATCAAAATATATCGGCTAAATCCCGACTGATTTTTTTAGACCTCCAAAGAACCGTGGACCTACGTATTTTCTAAGCTAATTTCAACCCACGCGTTCCTGAAAAAAAGGGTCTCGACAAACTGACAACGAAGTGATCCTTTCAGTTTTTTTCATTTCGAGGTACTGTGGTGAGGTAAAAGTCCAAATGTTCGGCTTTTTGTCAGGACTTCTATTTTATTTTTTGAAACGTTCAGACTACTTACTGATTTTCATACTTATCCATACCTACATTTCATCGACCTCCGCCGGAATCACTACACGGGAGCCTCGACTTGTGAAAAGGAACTTTGAATAAGTAATCTCAATTTTGTACACTCGCAATCCAAAATAAACTATGTAAAAAAATACTTTCATTTTACCTTTTTAGGTCTAAAACTGTCGCAGAAAACCTAAAACTAAATTCGGCACTGCTCTCAAGATTTGATTTAGTGTTTATTCTTCTGGACCAACCAGATGAGGTAAGTACCAATTTTTATATCTAGGTACCTATAAGATAATAATATGATAATCGCCGTTAAGCGATGGCCTGGGGTACCAAATCTAACCACTTTGAATACAAAATCCCTTGTACACGATGACCATCTGTTTAGTGTCCCTTTTTTTTGTAGGTAAGCGTTACTATACGCTGCAAGCAGGAATAGTCCTTACGGTGTTCAGATATAATGCGTGTCCGCGATAGTAGTAGACAGAAAGATAGTATATCAGTATACTTTATATCATAGTAATCAATCCACAACTAACATAAAAGCATTATTAAAATCATCAGTAGTAGTAGTAGTGTCATCGTAGTAGTACGTTTAGAATTTCCCTAGATTATTCAACGATATAAATAGCTATTCATTGTTTCAGAAAATGGACGCGATGTTATCAGAGCACGTGCTAGCTCTACATACCGGCCAAAGAGGAAAACATCCAACGAAAACCAGTAATCTAAACGCTAGTATAAATACAAGCCAATGTGAAAACAACATTTCACTTAGGTAATTTTTTTATGGAATGTTTAGTTTTCAGAGTATGGAGCTACTTTTGAAGCATTTTAATTGAGTTTGCAAATCAATTTCATAAACATAAATCCTAAATCATTTAATTAACGTCGCCGATTGGAGCCAAATTGGGTAACGAGTGTACCTACTTTGTTAAAAACACCTTCCCTAATCTTTTATGGTACGAGAGCCAATGACCAAAATGTTTGCCTGGTTTTACGAACAAACCCGTATCAAATCGATAGATTTGGTTATTCTAAATTCAAAAATCATTTTTAGAAGTTTCCGTGTGACGTCTGACATGACTGCATTTTTCTAGGGCTCAAGTACATTTTTAAATTATCCAATTAATAATAGGTTGGGGAAAAAGTTGCTTCGCATTTTTTAAGAAAATTCAAAACATTTTTTAATATAGTTTATTTACATTTAACTAAAGTATGTAGGTACCATTTTGTTCGATAACTTTTTGCCATCTTGTAGGTAGGGACATGATTCCATTGCTATAGAAATTTTGGGACTTTTGATCAAAATACCGCGACAAGTGGTTTTGGCAGTCCTCTCGTGATGTTAACCTGACACTGCCTAAGGAATTCTGAAGAGACCGAAACAGGTGGAAATCTGAAGGTGCAAGGTCAGGACTATACGGCGGATGCATTAACACCTCCCAGCCAAACTCTCTTAATTTTTACTGAGTGGCTAAAGATGTGTGAGGTCTAGCGTTATCATGATGAAAAACCACATCCCTTCTGTTGATTAATTCCGGCCGCTTTCTCTCAACTTCTTGCTTTAATCTCATCAGTTGTTCGCAGTAGAGTTCAGAATCAATGGTCCTGCCTGGTGGTAACAGCTCATAATGAATAATGCCCTTCCAATCCCACCACCCACACAGCATCACCTTGTTGCGAGTTAACCTGGGTTTCGCCACAGTCCGTGAAGCCTGACCGGCCTTTGACCACGACCTTTTTCGCACGTTCTTATCGTACGTGATCCACTTTTCATCACCAGTTATCAGCTTCTTCAAAAATGGTTCGGTTTCATTACGTCGTAATAAAGAATCACAAATGAGTACACGGTTCATTAGGTTTCTTTCAGTGAGCTCGTGAGGTACCCAAATATCGAGCTTTTTTGTGTACCCAGTTTTTTTCAAATCCGACAAAATTGTTTTGTGGTCAATTCTTAGTTCTTCAGCTACGTCGTAACCACCGATATGCCGATCTTGCTCCACTTTTTAAAAAATGGCATCCATTTTATCCGTAATAGGGCGACCAGAGCGACGTGCATCTTTGATATTTAAATTTCCGGATTGAAAACGCTTAAACCAAATTTGTGCTACTCTCACAGACACTGCACTAGGTCCATAAACATCGCAAATTTTTTTCGCGGCTTGCGTTGCATTTTTACCTTTTTTGTAGTAAAATGTATCGAATTTCTTCATTAGATTCACTCATCTTGACGGTACGAAAAATAAATGAAAATCACACATTTTCCTAATTTGAATTTGGAATTATGTTCTTTAAAATTTAAACTTTCAATGATACCAAAACCAGCCAGATACAAATAGTATAGCCAAAGAGATTTTATTACAAGTTCATACATACTATAATGCGAAAAGACTTTTTCCCCAACCTAATATTTACCAAATCTAGTCTTAAAGGCTGGCTTCTTACTTTAGTTACTATATTTTGAAAAAAAAATAAGAAAAATTGCAATTTTTGCAAATTGTGGGAAATTAACGTAAGTTAATTACTGTCGTCAATTAAATGGCAAAAATTGGGATTTTAAAATTTTTGTTGTAAGGATAAAAAAACTATGTTTCCACCGTTGACACGAATCACACGATCACAGCGATTTGGCATGCTTAAAATCAGTTCATCAAAATCACGTTGAGGAATGGCCGCCCACGTTATTTCTAACAAGTCAAAAAGTTGTTGTGGGGTATGCACGGCATCCATCCATACTCGACAGAGCTATTCTTTGGAGCATATCCCATGCGTGCTCAATTGGGTTGAGGTCTGGCGATTGAGCAGGCCACGGCAGAACGTTGATGCGAGCATCTGCAAGAGTGGGTGTTACGACTCTAGCCGTGTGTGGACGTGCATTGTCGTGCATTAGTCGAAACGAATCACCAACCCAACCGGCTTCACAAAGGGATGATCACGTCTGAAACAATCCTCTCCGCATAAATCTAAGCATTGAGGTTGCCCCTGATCCAAATGAGATCGGTTCTTCCACCGATCCAAATACCGGCCCAAACCATTACATTATTGTTCCCCCTCATTATGAATGAACTTCCTGACAAAATTTTAAACGTTCTTGACGTCGTATCTGGCCTCATACCGAAACGAGATTTAACGGAAAAGCAAACACAACGCCAGTCTTCTTCCTCCCAATTTCTGTGTTCGCGAGCCCATTTTAAACGGGCCCTACGATTGCGGGATGCTATAGGTGGAACTCTCTGCGGCCTTCGGGAAAGCAGACCCACTTCACGTAAACGATTTCGGATGGTTTGGTCGCTTATCAGTAAGCCTGAAGAGCTGTGGAGCCTCGTATCCAACATAATGGCGGTTATGGTACGATTCCGTCGAGCAGTATTTTGAATGTACCGGGTCTACCTGCGAGTGGTGGTACGAGATCGTCCTCCATGTCGCTCGGCCACGCTGCCCATGTTACGATAGCATGTCCAGAGGCGGATTATGACGCTCTGTGTAGTGCCAAGAGCGACAGCCACAGTACGTTGCCTGGAATCAGCTTGCCACATTAAACGGGGCTCTCATCATCTCTCCTCCTGTCAAATGATGTCTTCGCTCTAAATCGATGCTTTTTTTTAGTTTCTATGAAGAAATTGTACACTTAAACATACATACATAAACTCACTCCTTCTTCCCATGACGCTACTTTTTTTTTTTTTTGAATGATGTGATACGACAACGGCGTGATATGTAATCTATCCTGACTGACAGTTGATTTTCTATGTTTAATCATAATATAAAGAAAATTCTTTATTCAAATAGTTAAATTCACTTAGTATCCATAACGATCCAAATAAGTTAAAATAATAATCCTCAATTGCGGCGATACTCTAAAACGTACTTGAACTCTACACTTTTGAAAACGAACTGATAGAAAGCTGTAAGTATAATTTTCTGAATGTAGTTGAACGATAGTTTTTAGATACCGAAAACACAATTTTCAGAAACCAGTAGCTTCACACGTACCCAGGAGACCATTTGAGAAAATAAAAATGAGGCAAAAAATAAAAACCATAGCTATCAGTCTGAAAATATTGTTTTCAGGTGAACATTGGTCAGTTAGAAAGAAAGGAAATACGTTTATTTGCGGTACAATATGACGCAAGAAAAGACGCAGCAGATGATGCGAATAAATCATTTTTCAGTAGATAATTCTTATAAGATAAAACAATTTTAAACGTTTTGAAAAAAAAAAACCGGTCTCAAAATCATCAAAACTAACGACTTTATACGGTTTTGGCCGTAAAACTATTGGACATGGTTTTGGTCATGGCCTCTCGTACTTATTATGTATTGTACCTTTGCTTACAATAAATTAATGTTATTTTAGCATAAAATCTTTTATGATTTCTAGGTTTCTATCATTTGTAAATGAATTTATACATTTAACCTTGTCCTCTTCTAGCCAGAGATTACGTCTGAAACCTGGTGAGGTCATCGATCATTTACCTTTAGTACTCTTAAGGAAATATATAGCTTACGCTAGAAGATATGTTCACCCAAAAATAAGCAAGGAAGCAGCCAATGCTTTACAAAACTTTTATCTAGAGCTGAGACACAATCATCAGGGTGGCTCTCACGATGGGACACCGATAACAACTCGGCAACTTGAAGCTTGCATACGACTCGCACAGGTAAAATTACCTTTTTCAAAGAATGTATATATATATAATGTATGAGCTTAATTGAGCAATTTTGCGTCCCTACAAACTTTTTTCATTTTATAGGCTAGAGCCCGTATTGATTTAAGAGAAGAGGCTACTGTCCAAGACGCAAGCGACGTGATAAGTTTATTAAAACACAGTCTAATAGACACATTCAGCGATGAATTTGGAAATATACAACTGTCAAGGTCTATAAACGGGTCAGGTGTCAGTTCTAGAAACAAGGTAATGGGTTTTGATAATACTACCCTTGTAAGTTATTAGTGGCTGGTTTTATGTTATAGTTTGACCGGGATCGCTGTCCCGCGCCATAGGAATGCGGGGCGAGGCGGGGGGGGGGGAGCGTTGACGAATGAGCGGCCTGCACTGCCGCCCGTCTCGCCGCGCACATACCTAAAGCGCGGAACAGCAGTCCCGGTACTATAGTTATAACCATGTTTCAAGAGAAGCCAGTAAGAGTGGTCCTAAAACAATAATATGAGAATTAAATGTATCAAAATATTTGCTTTTTCAGTTGAAGAAATTCCTGGATGCCTTAACAAGGCGATCGCATCAATTAGGGAAAGATGTATTTACGAGGAAAGAAATGATACAAATACATAAAGCTGCTGGTGTGGCTGGTGATCCAAATGATTTGATTGAAGCAATGCATACACATTCATACTTATTATTAAAAGGATCAAACACTTATCAGTTGATAGCAATTTAAATAAAAAATTATAATTTATTTTATGATTTTCTACTTTATTTTATATTCAATATCATCAAAACTGCAGCCAAATATGACATACAGTTAGTATTTTCTGCCAACAGAAAACTACTGTAACTTGTGCTATTATTGAAATGGTCCTCGAGTCTGAGAGCAAATAGAACAAAACAATCAACTCTGTACATTCATCAATTCATCATACAACAGACGGAGCAACAACATTTTGTACTTGAATTGTTATGTGTGTTTTTTTTTTCAATGATTTTAAATCATTGCCCTATCTTATTTATAATACTGGTTTCAGTCAATATTCAAATGAATAGAATAGGATATAATATTACTACAGTCTTAATTTAATTTTTTTTCACATCAGTTCTTGATGGAACATCATTTAAAGCAATAGCAACATGACAACAACAATACAAAGACATGTACACTAGCACAAAATTATATAGTGATGGCCATTTAAGTAGTCCAAAATACAGATTACCAATATCATTACCAGCAAATAAATAAAAGTTTGAAATTGCTGACATACATAATAATGGTGCACATAAAAATGCAGTAAATCGAACTTCCATTGCATTTGTTTTTAGTACTTTAGCTTTAAACAATTTGTATTTTTCACTTTCTGCAACAGTTTTACCAATATACTCAATTACAATACCTGCATAGTTTAAAACTGACCATACAAATATATTCCACATAGTTCCATGCCACATAAAAATAAACATAAAGGTAGTAAGGGATGAAAGCAACTTGTAGGTAATTTTGGGCATTGTTATATTATGTGACAATGTGAAGAAAACTGGTTTGTAAATGTACCTGGAATTAAGATTTAAAATAATATTATTTTCTAGCAAGCAGCTACAAAAATATTTTAAAATGAGGAATTAGGTTTATACAGAATTTAAAAGTAAACTCACTTTAACAAAAACCTGTATAGACCGACATCAAAATATCTCCACATTTGTGAGTAAACATGGATTCTGAGAATGCACCTTGGCGTTGGTGGGGGATCAATATTGTCTAGTCTTGAGTATGCTGCTGTAGTTCCATAAGATATAACATATTTCATGTGAAACTCCAAGCCCATCCATAGTCCTCCTCCACAAAGTGCTAGCGATGGCAACTTATGAATAGCCTGAAATTTTAATCACATTCAGATACCTTTAACTGAGAAAAACACATAATAAACAAAAAAAAAAAATCATACCTCCATATGACTTTGCATTGCAAAAAAATATACATAGTGGAATGCAAGTTCTAGTAACATGGTATAAATTAGAAACCGCATCATATCCAGAAAAAATCTTTTTAGCCTCATTAACAAGTTTTCATTTCTCTTTTGGAAACTATTTTCAAATTCTTCGTAAAGTATTACTGGTCCAACAAATAACAATGGCAAGTACAAAACATAACTGAATATATTTATCAGTTCTTCAAATACTGATGCTTGAGCTAATTTTCCTATATCCCCAGCTTGTAAGTATTTCTCTTTTTTGTCTACATAATCAAGACAAAAACTAATGCATCTTAATTCAACCCAGGCTATTGCATACAGCATGACAAAAACTTCTTCATCTTCCAAACTTTCAGTATCCAAAAAACGCCAAAAGAAATATTTATATTTTAGAGTATTGTACCCAGCCAACAGAAGAATGCTTGTCAACCATATGCATTTTTTTTTGCCACCAGTGAACACAATAACTGCGAATACTACAGGCTGGGAAAAAATGATTATTAACTGCCTGAAACCCATATACTTTAGTATATAAATTACACTTGATATGATGTACCAATATTTCAATAAGGAGCTATTTGTTCTTCGTATGATTTCTGATACAAAAAATTGCATCAACATATAAAACCATGAGGTCTGTATATGATACTTCCATGTACTCCATTCAACATCAGACTCATCTTTTAGCCTTGATATAGATCGCCAACCCGGATTTAAGTCCCTTATTTCATATTGAAGTTCATGGTTGTTTTCTATTATTTCTAAAACAGTACAGAAAGTCAAAATTAAGACATGTATCATATTATATGTCGTACAGTACCTTTTCTACGTAAACAAATCGTTTAGAATAGAATAGGTCTTTATTTTCTTAGAATGTAGGTACATAAAAGTGAGTTGTTGAATTATATACCTACTATGATCCATGTACATTCTGCCTTAATATAGCATGCAAATGTATTACATAGCAGAGGATAATGAAGATATTACAAAAACTTATCATCTAAGAAATCTTGTACAGAATAATAACATTTTTCCATTTCTGTTTATTAATTATAAACGGCAAAATAAGTACGAATTTCTAACAATAATAAATTACCTGTCTGTGCACGAACTAATTTGTGAATAGAATAGAAACAAGCAAATATCCATAAACTAAAGTGGATAAAATTTTCAAAACGATTTAGTTCACTTTTCATCTTGCGAAAATTTTAATTCTAAATTACTTTGCATCCTAAAATAAATTAAAAAATTACAACATGATTCAGACAGAAAAACACTATTTTTACACCTTTCAAATTTGACGGTAATTGAATGAATGCACAGATTGACATGAAATTGAATGTTGAAAACGAATGATCAGTGCCGTACATAATTTGATTGGTCAACCGTGTAAATAAATCCACTCACGCACAGAGTACTTTTTATACAGCTCACACGTCTGGCCCGCGCTACTATCCATGGTCAGCCGCGCGCGGCCGCCAAACCGCGGGCGACATCGCCCGCTCTGTCGACACTAAAACCTCTTTATCTGTATAATTATACAAAAAATATAAATAATCAAAACATTTGAATCTATGCATAAGAGAGAAATTAAAAGCAAAAAAAATACTATTTCTCCGTATATGCTTAATTTATTATTTGATCTAAATCTGGCTTGATTTAGTGCTCAAGAGTGAAAAACCTTGACTTCCAAACTAGGTTTATGTTGTACCTATATCTTAGAAAAATCAAAATAAATCCTCGAAATGGTTTTGGAATCAGCGTAGAACATTTTTACTTTACATACCGAATTATTTAAAAATAATTTATATTAATACTTAATTAATTAACTTAACTATTTCTAATACGTAGGTATTAATATTTGACGTTAAGACAGCGGCGCGCGGCGGTGGCATACGATTAGTTCCGTTTTCAGCCGCGCGCAAAATATACAACTTGCGCGCAATCTACAAGTCAACTGCATGTAGTAGTCAGACTTGTAGATAGATAGATAGACTTGGGGCCTTATTATGAAGTATTAATGATATCATTATTCCACTGCGAAAAAAGGATGGTGCTAGCGGCCTTGTATAGCTCCGTCTCTCACTCACACTGGAATAAGGCCCTTGTAGTCAAACTGTTGTGCTGGTGTCAATGATATTAGAAATAAAAAGACGACCTCTTTTTACGTATAATATCATTGGTTGGTGTGTTGTTGTGTGTGTTTGATTTTGACAGTCTGGGGGCCTACCACCAGCTCATAAAACAGTATAATATAATCTTACTTTGACTTTTCGTACTTCGTATGACGTCCTTAAGCTCACTACCGGTCCAGCTCCGCAGTTTGACATTGACGCGCGGTTATATGAAATAGTGATTTTTCCCGTCGTCTACTCGCGCGACTCCCTATTCCGAATCCCTATTATTACTTCAAAATTATGGCTTTTATCGTCTGTGGGCTGTTTTAACCTATGGTCTTAATGAGAAAGAACGAACTATTTGTAAGATTTGTCTATTGCCTGCTATAGTAGAAAAGAAACAACGCTATATGAACTGTATAGCGCTGTCCCTTTCACACGTTGGTTAGTCCGAATCGCTACTACGAAGTTAGGGCTTGAAGCAAAAATATTATTTTCGTTTACTTAAAAAATATTACTTTGCATTTGAATCTAATTTTTATGAGTAATTTCAATGAAATTGACACAAATACTAAACGAGTTTGCTTTGGTAAATGAGAAAAACAATTGAACAAATTAAAAATAAGCTACGGCTAAGTCGTGACATGGTAGTCATATCATGTCACGACTTGCCGTAGCTTATTTTTAATTTCGGAACAAAATGTGTTAATATCAGAACGAAATTTGAAACTCGATGCAGGTGGCGATCTTTTTGTTTTGTGTGGTTAAACTTATTTTATCGTATTTATTTTGATCTTACTGGCTATAAAGTCAACATGAAATCAAGGTCAGGTTAAACACGGTTGTCCTCGCGCATATTTGGGAGTGGCGCGAGGAGGCGAAACGACGCAAACGCGATTTCTCGCGGCATCGGAGTCAAGCCCCGGTTGACTCCGATGCCGCGAGAAATCGCGGCACAGTGGACAGAGCTCCGACGGGATCTCATGGCGTCATGGAGAGTGCGATTGTCGCAACCCAGTGCTGATGGGCACGCCACTATTGCGGCGATGAGTCCCCTCTTTGAGGAGTAGCTGGAGAGGCGCCACGGCATCCTCACCTTCCACCTGACGCAGGTCCTCACCGGACACGGCTGTTTCGGGAGGTACCTGTTTCGGATAAGGCGGAAGGTGTTTCGGATAAGGCGGGAGGAAACGCCCGGGTGTCATCACTGCGTGGATCGCCTGGAGGACACGGTGGAGGTATGCCCGGCTTGGGCAGAGCACCGCCGTGTCCTCGTCGAGGCGATCGGTGGCGGGGATCTTTCGCGTCCGGCCTTGGTCCAGGCCATGGTACGGAGCGAGAGGGCATGGGAGGCCGTCACTTCCTTCTGCGAAGCAGTAATGCTCGCAAAGGAGGAGGTGGAACGCGTGAGGGAGAGGCAAATTTCGCGCCCTCACGCCCCTAGCCGCCGCAGGAGGAGACGCCCTGGGCGTCGGAAATCGATCGCAGATTCCCGGCCACCGTAGGCGCGGGCTTGCGGACGGTGAGCAATGGGTAGCTCGCCGTCCGGTAAGGACCAAGCCCGGGTCGACGGCGCGTTGTGTTCCACTCGGCGCTCAAAGAGTGTCAGCGAGTGAAGGGGTCCGATGAGACCATTGCCTGCCGGGGTTGCGGGAAAGTCCGAAAGGGATACCGTGGCCCCCTGGCATTACACAGGCAACAGAAGGAACACGGGTGGGTTTCAGTCAGTAAGAGTCTGACACGCCTTCCCGCTCCACCCAGAGCGGGAGAAGTCATTTGATGATTTCCCAACCAAAAAAAAAAAAGTTTAAACACGGTTACTCAGTGAATAAGTTTTAAAACAACGAAATATTTTTCTGTAATGTTTTGACGAAGATAGTTCGAAACAATACATAAGTTAGTGTTTTGTTATTAATTTTGTAGCCGAAGAGTTAATTGGGAAGCACTGTACTTTAGGGACCGGCAATTTATTATAGTAGGTTTTTTTTTCGTTAGAGTAAGTATATCCTTTTTAGTTTAATTTTGAAAACCGCAACTGTTGAAAAACCATAGGTGCTGAGAAAAAAATCGCCAAAGTTTATTTCGGGATTCGTGGGATACTGGTAGTGTTAAGGGTGGGGAAATTTACGTGGCGGGTCTAAATTAGGTTCCGAGCAATAATGAGGTCAATGACATCTTCAAGGGCAAGGTCTAGCTAGACCGCAAAAGTCAAAGTCAAACAAAAAAAACTGAATATTAGGGGTTAAAGTATGAAATTGCCGATTTGTACTGCTGGGGTCTGTACATGGGTAATTTATTTCTTGTTTGAGTCTACATAATTTAAATTGACAAAATAAAAAGTTATAGGTAAGTAGTTGCTTTAGTCCAGCAAGTCCAATCTTTATGAACACCATCGCTTTGCGAGTTCAATATTTCCGCAATAACTTGCCACTTTCTGCGTGAGTACTCTTGACATTTATTTGAAATTAAAAATTCCCAGAGTATCTCTAGCTGCCCCGAAAACCCAATTAACGGCTCCACTGTACTATAAGGACCCTGCGAAGCTTAATATTTTTTTTGCGTATAGATGTCCTCGTGTTGAACACTTACAAAATGACACAGCTAGCAAACCGAGAAAAAAAATCCTAAAGTTTCGAAAAATGAGAAAATTAAACTGTGCGTTTGCACTGGCGAAACATACAAAACATGTTGAAATCTCTAGTTCCTGTCAAATGTTGTATGGAACTTTGACAGAAACTTAAGATTTCATCATGTTTTGTTGTGAATGTTTCGCCAATCAACGTACCTACTACATGCTGTCAGTTTTATTTAATAGATTTTCAACTTTATTACTAAAGTATAAAGTTCACAGTTGATTGGGAAAATTTGGCAGTTTCTGGCAGGTTGAGGTCTGTACCTACAAAAATCTCTAGTTATATACGCAATTCAATCGGCAAGTTTTCGTAAATAAATACATTTTACTAACTTTAACACACGAAAATGTTCTTTTTAGGGTTCCGTAGTCAACTAGTCAACAAGGACCCCTTATAGTTTCGCCATGTCCGTCTGCCTGTCTGTCTGTCTGTCTGTCCGCGGTTTAGCTCAAAAACTATTGGTTCCTGAAAGTTGTAATTTGGCATGAGAATGACGCCAAAAAAGTGGTAAAATAAATTTAAAAAAAAATATTTTTTTAGGGTACCTACCTCCCCTACGTGTAAAGTGGGGATGATAATTATTTGTTTTGTCCTTCCCATAGTGTGGGATATCGTTGGATAGGTATTTTAATAATATTTAGGGGTTTGTGAATACCGTTTTTTGATTAAGTAAACCGTTCGTGGCTTATCAAGCTTTAAAGTACCAATTTTCGTTAGAGTCAAGTGTCTCCCCCCTCTACCAACTAAACTGTTGTAGTTAGAAATTCAAATGTCACGGCAGTAGTACCTATATACAGGGTGTTTGGCGCATGGACCGACACAATTTTTTCAGGGATTTGGGAGGTCATTAGCTAGGTTCTACCCATACACCCTTTGTCCCAAATGTCACGGTTGGTTACATTTATGATTATTTTTTTAAAATGAAAAAAAATCCCAAAATGTTTCCTTTAATTTGAAATAACTTTTTTGTTTGTGGGTGTAGTGGCACAAAACAAATTTTGTTGCATTCTCCAAAGTCTTTTAAATCTAAAAACATCTTTGTTTTATACAACTGGTTTCAAGAAAATTCCTTACAGGCTTCCAAAGTTAATTTTTTTATTTAATGAATGAAATTTTACATTTTGGCTTGACTTAACAAAAAAATAAGCCAAATCTAGTTTGTGGTAGCGGGAAAAATATTAATATTTTTCCCGCTACCACAAACTAGATTTGGCTTATTTTTTATATTTCTCAGAACTTAGTTGTTACCAAAACAATATAACAAAAAAAAAAAAAACTTTCCGACCCCGATTACCCCACCACACTCCTCCAGTGCACAGATACATCCGACACCGATCGCGACCCTCACGAGTAAATAATACTCCCCCCCCGACCCTTGCTCGCAGAAGTGCCAGCCCGCGTAATGCTGAGAAATGTAGCTTTAAATTCCCCGCTTAATAATAATGATAACATAAAATTGATCCAGCCTGTCCCATCTTGCTGTCCTCCCCTCAGCGACGCCCTAAGCCGAGGTTCGTACCTACCCCACAGGGGGTGCCCTTAGCGAGCGTTCGTTGTTATTAGAAGTAAAAAGACGTAATAGGTTACCTACCTAACATTCTATCTTCAAAAACGGAACTATGTCACACTATTATATGACACGTGGAAGTAGGACGGCATGTCGTAATTATCGGGAGCGAAAAAGAGACAAAACGAAGAAAATGTGGCTAGTTAGTCAACTTTTGACGTGCCACTTGCGGAACGTTTATAACCTATCTACCTCTTTTTACATATAATATCATTGGTTCGCCTAATAATATAACTTAGAATAGATAATGCCCCTGGCTGGAGGCTTTGAGTGTAGTAGCTTAAAGGCAGCCACAGGACAGTCCGGTTAAGCAGTAACAACTAACAACCTTTAGTGGTATCAAATTATCCGTAAACTAACCTTATAATTTGAATTCTAATCCATAATATTTTTAAATATCAACGAACGTTGGTATTATAATAACAAGAATGTCTTTGAATGCAGAACGTGGTTGTTTTTTATTTTCGATTACTCAACTAATTTTTGAATAAATCGATAATTACTTCATATTTTGAGATAAATTACAAGCGCTGTGTCATTGCGCTTCTCTTTCTTTTCTATGCAGTCCAACAGTGACAGTGGTTTAGCTGTAGCCAGCGTCATATCGTACAGACTTCTCTGACTGACTCTTGGCAGTCCAATTTTAAAATTGAAAAATGCGTTGAATTTCTTCCTGCCTTCACGTTTTTCATCTAAGCGGTTTCTTTATTTTGTCCAATAATAATAATCGAATACAGCGCAGCGCGCTCGCAGGCGGCGTTTAATACAGGTAGGTATGGACAAAACGTAATTTCGAGTGTCGCGAGTTCGCGACTTCATTGGCCAGCGCGCGTATGATTTTTGCCACTGTCAATATTATACCGCAAGCGCGCGTGAATTTTAAATTCCGGGAGAATTTTGGTAATTTGAAATCTTCTTCCGGGAATTGGCAGATGTCGATTTTCATTGCTGAGTTCCGGGAGGCTCCCGGAATTACGATTATGATTATGTCAACTGCACATCAGTAACACACACACCCTTGTAACTACTAAAATCGATCTTACTGCTACGACTTAATAGGGGTTGACAATGTCAAAACGTTACTAGTTACTACAATTTACAAACAAACTTACCATATCATACCTTTAACTATACCATACCATAACCCCTAGAAGCAACGCATAAAATATGTCTTGTGTAAAATTTAGGAAGTGTATAGAGTGCCGCTAGTGGCAGTTTAGGCACAAGAGAATGTAATGTTTTGGAAATGTGGTATTTTACAGTGAACTAACCTCATCAATCTTCCAAAATAACAAGTGACAGTCACTATGCAATGCTTACGGCAGTTTAGCCGGGCCGAGGTGGTGCCACTATTATGCCACTAACGGCACATTATGCGACACTGCCTACAGTTAATCTATACAGGGTGTTTGGCGCATGGACCGACACAATTTTTTCAGGGATTTGGGAGGTCATTAGCTAGGTTCTAGCTAAGTTCAAAATAGCTTTTAGTTTTTATTATAATTAATTTAGAAGTTGTAAAATTTCATTCATTAAATACAAAAATTAACTTTGGAAGCTTGTAAGGAATTTTCTTGAAACCAGTTGTATAAAACAAAGATGTTTTTAGATTTAAAGGACTTTGGAGAATGCAACAAAATTTGTTTTGTGCCACTACACCCACAAACAAAAAAGTTATTTCAAATTAAAGGACACATTTTGGGATTTTTTTTCATTTTAAAAAAATAATCATATGTAACCAACCGTGACATTTGGGACAAAGGGTGTATGGGTAGAACCTAGCTAATGACCTCCCAAATCCCTGAAAAAATTGTGTCGGTCCATGCGCCAAACACCCCGTATATATACTTACCTACTTAGTCTTTAATTGTAGGTAGGTAGGTACTGTACTACTAAACTACTATTGACTTCTATAAAGATTCAAATAAGTAAGTTTATACCATAATAGTTTAATATAACAGCTACAGTTAAGTACCTACCTATTTAGTTATAATTAATGTGAAGAAAACATAGTGAAGCAGGAAAATGTAACAGAAACAAAACACTAAGCTCATCATGACTGACGTTCATTTCATGACACACATTTATTTATGTAGGTATTTAAAACATTTATAATCGCAAACTACAATAAACCTATTGTGAACCTTGCTCCACAATGTAGAGCAAAGTTGAGTCTACTTATTATGTAGTGCCGCAGATCAAGTTCGTAGATGTGTTTGGTAGGTAGTTCAGGGCCGGGACCCGTGATCTTCATGTCCTGATGGTTACCACAGGGGTTGTTTAAGTGACGTAAAAACCCCATAGTCCTTGATCTTACTCATTCCTGTAGCCCGTAGATACGCCGCCCGGCAGCTCTCGAAGGTTTACTGGTAAATGATAAAAAACTAAAATCCTAATTGGATTTTATTTTTTTATCATTTACCTGTTTGGGTACGACTAAAATGCAAACTAAAAGAGTAAAACAAGATCAAATTAAAAATCCAGTCACACGTAGGTAATGTTCGAATTAGGACAGACATGTCATAAATCGAACTTTACGTGTGACTCAGGAATTTTTAATATGTCTGTCTGTGATGTCTTGTTAAGTAGGTATATATACTTATACCTTTTTAGTTGTTGTTTTTGTCGTAGTTGGGTTTGATTTTTTATAAACTTTTATTTAAATTATTTTGTGATAATTATGCCCTTTTATTTGATAACCAACATGGCATATTTTTTTTCTTTATATCCTCTAGAGGGCGCCCACGGAGTAAAACTCCGTGAGGGCGCCATATTTAATTTTATGTGACGTCACGTAGCCTATAACCAGCGGACGATCAAAACGCTTCCAAAGATACCTCAATTGTTAAATTATGATAGTAGGAGGGAACAGCTGAACACACATACTGGTCAAAATCATAACCCTCCTTTTTGCTGCGTCTTAGTTGGGTAAAAAGATTTTAGCTACTTACCTGATCACTGAGAAAAAAATTAACAATAAGTTTCCCTTGGTTAGGTATCAAAATCAAAGAGAACACCATCTCAGAATACGTAGTATCTCTATGTAGTCTGTGATCTCGGACGAGAGTGTGAATGACATCAGCTGTTATTATTTTGCAAGACTCAAACAAACCGCCTAAGCCAAAATATACTCTCAACTCCTTTCAGTTAAGTCGAATTTAGCGAAACACTCACTGTAGAAACTGGCGGTCTATCACAGACACGTCAAATCGTCACTCGATTATTCCTACTCTTAGCAGAAAGTTAGTATCTTGGTAGTGCGGTCAAGGCAGACGGTTCTGTTGTACCGTATCAAATCTTAACATATGTGAGCAACACGGATGTAGTGCTTTGTGTTCGTGATTCAATAAAATATTATAGAAAATATGAATAACTGTGCAGCAGTTTTGTGTGGAATTTTATTCGTTCTGCAAAATAGTTCCGGTAAGTTACCTCATTAGCACATTTTTATATTGCATTTAATAATATTCTTATAAACAATAAAAAAAAAAACCTGTATTAAATGCAGGTAGCAGGAAGATATCATAGGTACTTAACCATATTCTTAATTAATAAAATATTTGTGAATTATGTACTTTTTACAATGCAAAAAGGTACCTATAGAGTTAATTATACCTAGGTATTCGTACTTAAATACCAATACCAATAGAATAAAAAATGGTTGCCTTAATATTTAACTAAGCATGATTAATACAAAGTATTTGCATAAACAAATGTCCCGCGAAATTCAAACGATTATTTAGAGTAATATACCTAAAAAATGTGAAATTTTTACTTTGTGTGTTTGGATGTTTTTACTCCATCACGCAAAAACGGCTGAACGGATTTGGATGAAATTTGGCACTCAGATAGTTTATAACCTGGACTAACTTAAAAATATGATATACTTTTTATACCGGTAGTACGTTCCCGTGGGATAATTTCCGACCTACACGCGGCGAAGCCGAGGGCGAAAGCCAATAGAGTAATATTCTTGTGATTCCTTACTTGTGTAGATAAGTATAAAAGTATGTACCTAAGTAAGTACCTAAGCCCGACTTCTATACCTACGTCACTGGCTCATGACTAAGGTTTCTCAGTTTCTGGGAGAGTTCGAAACGTCCCGATCAAACCCGTCGCAATTGCATACAGTTAAGCGTGCAAAGAAGATATGTATAACTTCTTAAATTATACCTTTGTATACCACGGCGGCCAAAGGCGCTCAGTGGATTTCTTGAAATTATTACTAAAAAATTTCCTGTTTGTTTTTTGAGTGAATGGACTTTAAATTTGCAGCTTTTAAAACGAACACCGAGGTTAACATTAGCAATTCCTCGATTACTCTCTACAGTACCTACCTACGTTTTGTTTACAAAATAATAGCAAATCAAGGCACGTCGAAGTAGCCACACATAGTGCGCGCATGCTAGTTTCAGTTTTATTGACAAATAGGTAGGTATGTCTGGTTTCACCATATAAGTTCTCAATTTTTTTACTAATTTTAGTCTATTTTCCTTCCAGGTTTAGAATATAATAAGCACCAATGGGTTAATACGAATACAGACTTCTTATTGCACGAAGGCGGTGTACCAACTGGTGGAAATAAAAGAGATAATGTAGCGAGTCAACCCTCCGGCAGTCAGTCTAATTATGCCGCCCAATTCCCAGCGCTTGGCCCCCCATCTACATCACAATCACAGACACCTGCGTCCAATAACGTAAATAATGGGCGACAAAGCAATGCCCAATCATCTAGCGGAAAAAGGGACTATGTTGCGCCTCAATATCCAACTCTTAAGCCTGTACAACAAAATAACCAGCCGACTAGAGGAAATAGTCAGACTCAAATGTCGCCAAATAATCAAAATGGAGGCAGACCTAGTTATGCTGCTCAGTTTCCATCGCTTGGCCCATCTTCATCGCAATCACAACCGCATACAACTGCTCCCCAACGCAATCCCCAATCCACTAACGGAAAAAGAGACTATGTCGCGCCTCAATATCCAACCGTTAAGCCTATTCAACAAAACAACCAGCCTGTTGGAACTGGAGGCAAGGTCAAAGATCTTATAAATTTTTATGATGGCAAAACTCCGAGTCAAGGAACATTTAGCTACAGTTCAATTTTACAAGGTAATTCCAACAAAAATGGGCCAAGTCCGACGGTGACCTTACCGTCGACACTGGCGCCTTCCTCGGTTCACACACCTAAACCAATGACGTTCAGCTCAGTTGTCGGGGGCAATAAACCTAGTACCTCAACTACGTTTACGACGCCTAAGCCTACAACGCGAATTCCTAGCACACCCATGTCTCGTCCTGGAACACCTATGTCGCGGCCCGGGACGGCACCGGTGCTACCAAGCTCCATAGTCAACAACAATCGTGGATCTACAAACACGAACAGCGTTACTGATGCTGAACTAGAAACACTTAGCGAAGAGTTATTAAGAAAGGACACTAATAATGCCGCTAGATACATAACGATTAACTATCAAGCAAAGACTACGTCTCAGTCAACTGTGGACATGGCACCTCTACCGTAAGTAGTACTTCAAAGAGATGCAACTTTATAGAGTACCTGCCCTGTAATTTAGAACAATGTTCAGTTTATACCATGAATTGATGAGTAATAACCTGAAAATGATGATGAAGTAATTTGTTTGAAATGTTATCTTTATGTCGTAGATTAATCACCGTTACTCCTGAAGTGTGGAATATTCCTACCATTCAGAAATTCCTTCCATTATTGGATAATTATGAACGAGACACATTGGTTAATGAACATGTGACGCCACAGGTAATTTTTCTTTCTTCGTCGTTTTACTTAAAGACATGCCATACAAAAAGTTAGCAAACAATCATCGAGGTAGGACCTACAAACATTCAAACTGGTCTACTGGCCTCCGGAGTCCCGACCCATTCAATTCGATCCTCGGGGAACATAAATAAATACAATAACAAAATAATATCGCGGACTGATAGTTGAACTATTGAACTCATAAGACAAGTATCCAAAGATAAAGCTATGCGCAGTTATGATTTCAGCATGCTCTTAATTAAAAAACTACCTAAAAATTTTAGAATAGGGAGATGAAGCCATTAGCGAGTATAGACTTTACGCCTGTTTTCCCAAAAAGATCCGAGTCATGTAATGTAACTAGAGATGATGCATAATTGCATAACATTTTGCCACTATGACAATAATATTTACCTGATTACCTACGTACAGATAAGCCTGACATAATTGGAGTTTCTTCTCTAGGGCCAGAAGTTTTTAGTTAGGGGAGTAGGTATCATGGAGCTTAGAGACTGCCTGTAGGTACCACAGGAATCTTACATTATTTGATTGAATTATTTCAGGAGAGAAACGAAGAGAACGCTTTCATGGATGCCGTAATGTCTACTACTGTTGTAAGGCACTTAATGACGTTTCTGAAGAATAAAGGTAGGTAATAATTAGGTACAAAAACATAAGTAGGTAGTTATTACGTTTAGGCGTAATGCAGAATGGCGTATCTGCAGTCACAATAAGCGTCGCTTCTAATGCCAAGTCGGTCGCAGTCAATAACGTGTGGCACCCTGACAAATTGGATTAGATTAGGTTAGAACAGTGACCAACCGCTATTTCCAACTGGTCGCAGTTATTGACTATTTAGTATTTTTGGAATAACTCTCATATAACTGATAACTTTATTTTAAATTTTCCTTAAAATCACTGTTTTCACTCTTAGGTAATACTCGTTTTATTTATTTCTGTTTCGGACGCAATTATTGTTGCTATAACGCACAGAGCTACGAGCGCCAAAAACTAAACGAAAATCTACAATCTGACGTTTAATTTCAAGCTGTTTTACATAACGTCTAATCGTTGAACTTATTAACACGCTGGATTGTTTACAGGTTCTGGATTTATCAATTCAGTAATTATATAAAACCGCTGAACGTCTTCCAATAGTTGTACAAAACGGAGCTGTTATGTAATATAAAACAACTAGAAGTTTTGTAAAACAGTGGATTCTACAATCCATCTGCGACATAAAATATAGTATAAACGAGATGGTCGTTTTGGTTTTTCTTGCTGGCTGTGCTATTTTCGAAATATCTGTGAGCTCAGATTTATAAACAACTTTAAAAGATATGTACAGACGCCAGCACGTCAACCTACTACAATCTGTCAAATTTCTTTAAAAGATTTTCAACTTTATCACTGTAGCATAAAGTTCAAAGTGGATTGGGAAAATTTGACAGTTTCGGGTAGGTTGACCTGCTGGCGTCTGTACTACGGTACACGATCAACCAGAATCTGATATTGTTTTGAAACATATCGCTAATCCATTGCGTCATAAGTTCGAAGAAAAATCTGCTCGTGTACCTACGATAAAGCTACCATTTACTGGGTACGCTTTTCAACGCTGCCATTCGTGCCTACAGCAACTTTCCCTGTGCCGCTAACAAAGCCCTTATGCGCTATTTACAGAAAACTGTAAAGACACGCATACAGGAGCTGTGTGACACGGACTGGGACAAGATGCTCAGCGAACAAGAGCCTATACCCACCTGGCATTCTGGGAACTTCAGAGGAAACTCAAGTCCCAGCAAATCGCCTCCACGCACCCCCTGACCTGACGTCTCGAGGCTCAATGCTCCCCTAGCTCCGAACCAGCAGACCAAGTTCACCTCCTAGTGATCGACGCTGAGGTCGAACGTAGAGCCTCTCTCCCTCCCGTCGAAGACCCTGATGGTCCTCTGCCTCCCGTCACTCCAGACGAAGTGCATGACATCATCAAACGTCTGAAAACCCGCAAAGCCCCCGGCTCTGATGGAATCACCAATAGGGTGATCCAGCTATTCCCTACCCCCCTGATAATGCTATTGGCCACCATCTTCAATGGTGCCATAAGCAATAACATCTTTCCACACGTATGGAAAGAGGCCACGGTTATCGGCATACCGAAGTTCGGCAAGCCAAAGACCGAGCCGTCGAGTTACCGCCCCATCAGTCTGCTCAAGGTACTCGGCAAAGTCTATGAGAGGCTTATTTTTAAGCGTCGAAACCAAGGTCCTCATTCCCAACGAACAGTTTGGGTCCCGATCCCGAACCCAGCACTCTAGCGTGCATCAGGCCCACCGGATTATCGAACACATAAGCGCTGGCTTCCAACGCAGTTTGATAACCGGTGCAGTATTCTTCGATATAGCGAAAGCGTTCGACAAAGTCTGGCACAACGGCTTATTATATAAGCTCTACAAACTCGGTGTGCCAGATCGTCTCGTGCTCATCTTACGGGACTTTTTGTCAAACCGCACCTTCCGCTACCGCATCGAAGGAGCGATATCCTCCCCCCGTCCTATCCGCGCAGGAGTCCCTCAAGGTTCTGTGCTCTCCCCCCTAATCTACAAGCTATTCACCAGCAATATCCCAAAGAGTAGAAAGGCGAAGTTGTCTCTGTTCGCAGACGATACGGCCATCTACTACAAGGGTTCCGGCTTTGACTCGATAGCCCGCACTCTCCAGACCTCAGTCGACAAGCTCGGCGCCTGGTTTAGAAAGTGGTGGATCGAAGTCAACCCAGAGAAAAGCCAAGCGGTTCTCTTAACGAGACCGCGTAAAAGGTTCAAACCCTCCCCCGACCAATCATCATGTTGTTCGGCAAGCCTATCCCCTGGGAGAAGCGAGCCAAATACCTAGGTGTTGTCCTCGATCAGCATCTCTCTTTTAGCGACCACATAAAGCAGGCTCGCTCGCGAGCCGCTTTCGTCCTTGGTAGACTCCACTCCGTCCTGAATGCACGTAGCAAAATGTCACTAAAGTGGAAATTGCGTACGTACACGGCGTACGTTCGTCCCATTATGACCTATGCGGGAGCCGTCTTTGCACAAGCAAAGCCCCACGATATCTATTGGATGCAAATGCTCCAAAATAGATTCCTCCGTAAAATCACCGGTGCCCCCTGGTACGTTAGGAACGAGATCCTCCATCTCGACCGTAAGATCCCCACAATCCACCAATTTCTTAAACGCAATTCCAAGCGTTTCTTTGAGTCCGCCGCCAAACATCGTAGTAGGTACCACTACGCTTGGGAATGGATGGGCAACTAACTAACTTCATCTTTCTGAGTGACCGACACCCCTTGACAATTCAAAAGTGCTTGTAATTGGTCTATTTGAAATAAACGGTTTGAGTTTGAGGAGTTAGATGTGTTTTTGCACTATTATAACTATTAAAAGCTGAGAATTACATCTATCCCGTTACAGGCTACGTGACTCCAGACCCAAAACAACAAAGAGACTTCCTGAAACAACTGTGGTTCAGTTTATATTCAAGAGGTAAAGGAAAGATAAGCAGTTCCGGCTTCGAACATGTTTTTGTCTCAGAACTTAAGAATGGAGGTGTTTCGGGTATGTTTCAATTTATTTTCTGTGAATATGAATCTCTTGCTAAGTTACATATTTCAAGTAATTTATTATTTATAGGTTTGCATAACTGGATTTATTTCTCAAGAGAAGAATCGGCCAATAGAATTAATTATCTGGGATACTTGAAATACGCGGAATTAGGCGATGTGAGTAAAATTATTTTATTATATTACGAGTATACTTAATACTGATACCCGCTGAACGGCTAAACGTGCTCCTGCTTTGCACCCGACTCATTCTTTAATATTTATTTTAATAACAAATGTGCTCATAAGCAAAACAATATCAGTGATTTATAGATTACCTACACCAAAGTTATTCATCGACAATATCATGGGACCATAGACGTATAACGACGTTTGAGAGCAGCGGTGGCCCAGTGGTGGCGGCCCCGACTTACGAACAGTAAGTCGTGGGTTCGAACCCAGACAGGCGCATTACTTTGTGTAATTTATTTCATCACCACTGCTCTCAAAATGGTGAAGGAAAACATCGTGAGGAAACCGGCATGTCCTAGAACCAAAAATTCGAAGACATGTGACATCTACCAATCCGCACTGGGCACGCGTGGTGGATTATAGACCACTCCTCTCATTGAGAGGAGGCCGTGTCCCTGCAGTGGGAACGTTATAGGCTGATGATGATGATAGTAGTATAAAAAAATGTGTCTATTATGTATGGGACATTCCACAAATGTGTAATGCCAAAAAAAGATAATTAATGCTCATTATCAGGAGCAAACGTGGGGTGCTAGTTGAACTGAAACAAATATTTTATGGTAACTTTTTAAACTGCAGTTAGGTACTTTATTAATTTATGATAATATGATGGGGTGGTGTTATTATAATATCCAGGTTTACACTTAGAAAGGAAAATGGAAAAAGGTTTTGATGCACGCAGTGAATTTGCCTAGGTTAATAATATTTACCTAATCTACATTTAGGTAACGACATTTTATGTTTTTTTCAGAAAGGGGCCGTCATGAAGTTCCACTTTAATCAACAAGGTGTTGATAAACCTGTTAACAGCATCTTTATTGGAACCTCGCCGGAGCTGGAGATGGCACTGTACACTCTCTGCTTTGTCACTCGTGCCGACAATGACTGTAAACTGAAGCTGGCAAACAAGGATGTCAGCATTACAGCACACACCTTCCGATACCGCAGTAAAAATCTAATTGGAAGCGCTTTTCCACAAATTTAGCTTTTATTCTAATAATATGCAAGTAACTAAAAGTTACCTATAAGATTGTATAATATTATTTTTTACAGTTCAATATACCTCTCGATACTTACTTAACAGTCACAGTTTCACGAGTCGTGAAATAAATAGACTACAGTTTACTTTCAACTTACAAAGTACTTACGCCAGCACGTCAACCTACCCGAAACTGTCAAATTTTCCCAATCAACTTTAAACTTTATCCTTTAGTGATAAAGTTGAAAATCTATTAAATAAATTTGTCAGATTGTAGTGTGATGTGCTGGCGTCTGTACATAGCGAGATACCTACCTAACTTTAGAACAAAACTACGAATTAAAATAAAAAAATCCACTGCAGCCATTGATGTATTAAATACATCAATGACTGTAGCAGTTTTGTGAATACCATGCGTATATTTGACGTATTGTACCAGAATTCATAGTCATTATGCATAGGTTCCTCATTGCGTTAGCATCAGTGTGGCCATCTCAAAATCACCGATCCTGCCATAGCTTTGTTTTAAACCTGCCAAATCCTGCCAAAACCTCGAGTAAAAAATGCCAAAAAATTGCCAACTTCGTTTAGCGTTGTAATAGTAGTATTCGTAGTTAAAAATATAATATAAACACTTGTTTTAGATATTTTGTTTTATAACTTAGATCAAATGTAAATAAAACATGGCAATTAGCCTCATATTCTATCCATACTAATATTATAAATTTGAAAGTAACTGTATGCGCCTAAACCACTGAACTGATTTTGACAAAATTTGGCAAGGAGAAAGACGGGGGAGATAGACTGGAGAAGAACATAGGCTACTTTTTACCGACACACCGCGCGGGCGAAGCCGCGGTTGGAAGCTAGTCTCTTTATACATGGCTTTATTCATATGATTTAACATTTCCTTACATTCAACAATTATCAACTTTTAAAACTACTTACATTAATGTTCTTAGTTTAATGAGATACAAACAAATATTTGTTTATATTTTCTCAAATATCGTAGCATTATGCTGAGATAGGAGCCTTTTTGGCCTCGGACAGGTTTTCTTTTTCTGTTCCACGTTGTTTTATTCTAATTTTATTAACTTGTTTTATTGATTTTGTTAGTTTTAATGTGTTTCTATTGTTTTATTTCCTGTGTGAGTCCCAAATAAAATATGTTTCTTTTCTTTCTTTCTTTTTACTAATATAACACGAGAAGTACAGGGGAATTCCCTACGATCTGATTTTAGGGTTGCTATTTTCGAAAATTGAAGATGCTGTTATGGAACATTTATTTTCTATACTGCAATCCTGCCAAAAACTGCCAATTTTCTAAAACGTCAACCAATCATGCCGGCGGCTAAAATTGGAAGCCAATCCTGCCAAAAAGGCAGGAAACTGCCACATATGGTCACACTGGTTAGCATATCGGTGAAGTTAACGATTAACAAAGAAAGGTATAATCACGACTAGCAATCACACCAGACAACTGCCGTAGGCACTATCGAATAATGTCTTTATTTATTTTTTGTCGTATCGTAAAAAAAAAAATTGAGCTATGTCGCTAAGGTAGGTAGGTACCTACTAAAAATTATGTTAGTTCAGAGTGAGAGACTAGAGAACGAAACTCAAATAAAAACTTTTTCACAAAAAATAAAACCGACTTCCAAAAAAAAAACACTACAAAGTGAAAAATAACTTTGATTTCGGAAGTCGGTGTCTTGGGTTTTTTATTTTAGTTTTTTTTGCCACCGACTTCCGAAATCAAAGTTATTTTTCACTTTGTAGTGTTTTTTTTTTGGAAGTCGGTTTTATTTTTTGTGAAAAAGTTTTTATTTTTCACTTTTTAGTTGTGGTACCTAAACAAAGCCCCCACAAAAATTTAAATACCAAGTAAATTACAGTGACAGGAACTATTAGAATATCATCCACATATGCTAGGTGGGAAAAATATGTATTATTGAAGCTAACTCAAAAACCCTTCATCAGATCTTGATCAAATTTATATGGGACCACTCCTGAAGTATGCCCTACCAAACAAAAAAAGAATCATCAAAATCAATTCATAATTGGCGGAGTAATCGCGTAACAAACATACAAAAAAAAAAAAAAAACACCGTCGAATTGAGAACCTCCTCCTTTTTTTTAAGTCGGTTAAAAAATACTCATTTTGAAAAATAGTAAGTAAGTACGTATAACAACAAATAAATATTTTGTTACGATATGGTTTTTAATTTAATTTTAAAACGTGTCCCTAATTATGATTTGATTATTATTTTTATTAATAAGAGATCAGAGAACCAAAGTTGTCGATTTAATTCACAGCCTAAGCAAGCTGAAGTGGCATTGTGCCGGCCAATATTACCTAGCCGTAGAATAGATGACCGTTGAGATACACGTGTTCTTGAGAGGAGACCGCGAATCGGCAAACGTAAGGTAGGAGACGGGGTTCGCTAGGACCGATGCCTGCCGTGGTCGCGCGAAAGTCCGAAAGGGATACCGTGGCCCCTGGCAACGTACAGACAACTGAAGGAACACGGGTGGGTTTGAATCAGTAAGAGACTGACACGCCCGCTCCCGCTCCGCCCAGAGCGGGAGAAGTTATTTGATAATTACCCACCCAAAAAAAAAGAAAAGGTAGGTCGCCATCAGGCTAGCTAGGCGGAGCGACGATCTTCGCAGGGTGGATGGTAGCAGCTGGATGAGAGTATACATATAGGAAAGGCCTATATTCAGAAGTGGACTGCTGATGATGATGATTATCATTCTTTATTATCTTTAACCCCATTAAAAGTAATAAAAACAATCGAATTAAGAATAATATTAGGTCTTTACCTATGAAATTGGAGATTTGAATGATAATTTTAAAATATAAAAGGTTTTTTATTTTTTTATTTCAGCTAATCAAAGTACTGGCCCAAATTATTACAATTTTGCCATTTTGATGGCACTTTGTTTATCCCTTTACTGTAGAAGTCTGCCGGACGGGAGGCGATGAAGTCAGCGAAAGCGTTTTGTACTGCCTATCGGGTGTTGAATTTGTTCCCAATTAAAAATTAACTAAATTTTCTAAAAAAGTTGGGGCATGGTCCTGTGAGTACGGTGGGTGACGGAGAGCTTCCTGCTGTAACGCTTGTAGCTTTGCGATGGTATGTTATTTTGACACTAACTCCAAGGCCCGCAACAAGCTCAGCCGTAGATTGAGTTGGCTCCGCTTCACCTAACGCCTTCAATTCGTCGTTGTCGACAATGGTTACCGGCCGACCGCGAGGCTCGTTCTTCAACTCAAAATTTCCCGATTTATAACGATTGAACCAATAATGGACCGTGTTTACGCAAGCAGTGTTTGGACCGTATACGTCGTTAATGTTTCGTGTTGTTTGCGCAGCGGTATTTCCACGTAGGAACTCATATATTCGAAAATTGTAGGTACTCATTTTCAGTTTATCCATGGCGACAATGACGATGTTTTTAAAGACGAACAAATTGCTGATGAATGGACGACGATACTGTTTTATTGTTTGCGGTTATGTGAGTAGACAGTAAAAGGAAAAACATTAGCATAATTTAGTTCAGCTAATTTGGTGTATTATAAGTAAGGACAATTCATCAAAATTCAACAACGTAACCTTGTAACGGCGGGCATAAAATAATATATTTTTCAATTTGTTAGAACTAAACAATTGCATAACTTTTTTCAATTACGATTACACATTTAATGTAATAATGACCTTTAAGAGTAATTTTACGATTTGCTTTCACTAAACTGACAGACGTCAAATGTTACCTATTAAAATGGCCTGACTTTAATATATAATATTAAATAAAAAAATGTTTTGATCAACAAAACACGTAAGATTTAAATTATGCGGGGAACCTTGGAGCATAGATAATTTTAAATGAACTTTTTAACTCATATACTTTTTCTAAACGAGACTATAATTTGAAGTGAATCTTAAAAATAGAGGTGTTTATTGCACAGGTCATACATTATTGGTCGCACTGTAAAGCTGGGAGCACATAATCGGACGCTCCGGCTAGTACTATTACTTAGTCTGTGCTCCGGCTCTTCGGATATTTTTCCCCTTCGTTCCAAAAATTGTACAGACGTATTTATTGAATTAATGGCAGCTGCTGCTATTTGTTGTCTACTGAAAATAATAAAAAGAAGCATTTGGGTCCATGAAATTTGGTTACCAAACGACCCAAGTTTGGTGACTCAACTCCTGAATTGTCCGCGGATGCGTCCCGAACCCCGTTCAAACTGTCCGCGGACGTCCGCGGCTGAAACAAATATCCAACCCGCCAGATTCCTATCAGACATCCGAATGCTCAAGGACGCCTAAAGGTCACGTCCGCGACTGTCGACCGACAGTTTGCGCAGTATATTGTTAAATGTAATAGATCCAGATAGAAATCACCACGACTGTTAGCCGCAGCTTTTTTTTTTTTTTTTTTTTTTTAACTATGGCATCTCGCAGGTATACCACTAAGGTATTTACTGCTCAACCGAACAATCCTGTGGCTGCCTTAAGCACTACACTCAAAGCCTCCAGCCAGGAGCAACTATTCTACATTAAAATTAGGCGAACGCTCGCTAAGGGCACCCCCTGTGGGGTACGAACCTCGGCTTAGGGCGTCGCTGAGGGGAGGACAGCAAGATGGGACAGGCTGGATCAGAGATATTTCATGATTATTATGCGGGGAATTTAAAGCTACGCGCTCAGCTGCGGCGCGGGCTGGCGCTTCATCGGACAAGGGTCGGGGGGGAGTATTATTTACTCGTGAGGGTCGCGCGCGCGGAGGACCTCGGCGGCGAGGTCGGTACGACGGGTGTCGGGTGTGTTTGTGCACTGTACTGGTGGCCCTATTGCTCTCCTGGAGGAGAGTGGTTGGATCATCTGGATCGGAGAGGACATGCCTAGGACGGCGAAATCGACTAATACGGGAGGGGGTATAATTGGCCGCTTCAACAACCAGAGGGTTGCGGTGATTGGCGGCAGAATCAAAATGACGCTTTGAAATGCGTTTTAGGAACTGATGGATTGTGGGGATTTTGAGATCTAGGTGGAGGTTAATATTCCTGACATACCAGGGAGCGCCCGTGGCTCTTCTAAGAAATCTGTTCTGGATCACCTGCATCTTATGGATATTTCTGGGGGATGTGTGTGCAAAGACTACACCCGCATAGGTCATGATGGGGCGGATGCACGCTGTGTAGATGCGCAATTTGCACTTGAGTGACAATTTGCTGCGTGCATTAACGATGTAGTAGAGTCTACTGAGAGCGAAGGCGGCCCGCGAGTGAACCGACCTTATGTGCTCTGTAAAGTTGAGGTAATGATCGAGGATGACTCCCAAGTACTTGGCTTGCTTCTCCCAGGGGATAGGCTTGCCTAACAAGGTGAGTGGTCGGGGAATGTGAGGGGGTCTAGATCGCGGTTTTATGAATAAAACCGCCTGACTTTTGTCGGGGTTCACCTCAATTCTCCATTTCTTAAACCAGGCGCCAAGGTTATTGACAGCCCGTTGTAAGAGAAGGTGGATCTGAGTCTGCGACCGGCCCCTGCAATATATGGCCGTGTCATCTGCGAACAGAGCCAACTGCGCCGTATTGCTTTTGGGGATGTCGCTTGTGAAGAGCGAGAACATGAGCGGGGCGAGCACGGAGCCTTGAGGGACTCCGGCGCGGATTTGGCGGGGAGAGGATAGGGCTCCCTCGATGCGATAGCGGAAAGTACGATTCGACAAGTAGTCCCGTAAGATGAGCACGAGACGATCGGGCACTCCGAGTTTGTAGAGCTTAAAGATTAAGCCGTTGTGCCAGACCTTGTCGAATGCTTTCGCTATGTCGAAGAAGACCGCACCTGTCGACATGCCACGGTAGAAGCCGCCGCCGATGAATTCGACGATACGGTGGACCTGATGCACGCTAGAGTGCTGGGCTCTAAAGCCGAACTGTTCGTTGGGGATGAGGCCTTTGGTTTCAGCGTAGTCCCTGAGACGCTTATAAATAAGCCTCTCATAGATTTTGCCTAATACCTTGAGCAGACTGATGGGGCGGTAACTGGAGGGTTCGGTTTTGGGCTTGCCAGGCTTGGGGATACCTATCACTATGGCTTCTTTCCACGCTTGGGGGAAGATATTGTTGCTTAGAGCACCATTGAAGATGGTGGTCAGTAGCATAATAAGGTGGGCGGGGAAGAGTTGGATCACCCTATTGGTGATACCATCTGAGCCGGGGGCTTTACGGATGTGGAGACCTTTGATGATGTCATGCACTTCGTCTGGAGTGACGGGAGGCAGAGGACTTTCGGGGTCTTCGACGGGGGGCAGTGAAGCTTTACGTTCGACTTCAGCGTCTACCTCTGAGAGGTGAGCTTGGTCTACTGGTAGGGAGCTGGGAGAGCATTGAGCCTCGAGACTGTCGGCTAGGCATTCCGCTTTGTCGATGTCGTCGAAGGCTATGGTTTTGTCGGGGCGTACTAGGGGGGGCATGGCAGCTATCTGCTTGGATTTGAGTTTTCTCTGGAGTTCCCAGAAGGCCTGATGGGTGGGCTGTAACTCGCTCAGCATCTTATCCCAGCTCGCGTCACGCAGCTCCGCCATGCGTGTCCTTACAGATCTCTGCAAGTAGCGCATGTGGGCTTTGTTGGCGGAACAGGGAAAGTTGCTGTATGCACGGGTGGCCGAGTTCTTCTCGGTCAACAGAGCACGCGCATCGTCCGGGAGTTTCAAGTAGCGGTTATCCGCTTCAGGAACCTCCCTTGAACTGTCGTTCAGGACAGTTTGCACATGGTCAGTGAGCGAGTCGATCGCAGCCGTCGTGTCCGCGATTGAATCGAAAACGTTTGGGATGGAGTCCAATTGGGGGGATGTGTTGGTTTTCAGCTTATCGCCTACTTGCCTCCAGTCCGTCACCCTTTTGGTGGCTGGGGGTTGGTTGGGGTCAGAGGGACCTATGCGGGGAGCCAGTCGTATGACTACTGGTCGGTGGTCCGAGGTAAGCTCGTGGACCGTTTCTATTGAGTCTAATCTTAGGTTGACGTTCTTAAGGAGCGCCACGTCAAGAATGTCGGGGGCATGATTAACTTGGTGGGGATAGTGGGTAGGAGTCATCGGAGCGATGACGTCAAAGTTTTGAGCGAAGGAGAGATTGTACAATTGATGCCCTCTGGAGTTGGTAAGGGAGCTATTCCAGGAGGGATGTTTAGCGTTGAGATCGCCTGCTATGATAACAGAGTCACTCATGCCAAATAGGATTTTTAGGTCGTCCGCGATGGGTTGGAATCCCCCTGCGGAGTTGGGAGGGATGTAGGCCGATACTACGGTGACCGGCTGATGGCCAGTCATAGCTAGTCGGCAGATGGAGACTTCTAATTGTGCTAGCGGGGGAGGGTCAATGGGGATGCAGTACAGATCCTTTTTATAATAAATTAGTGTGCCGCCCAAGTGGGCACGCGACCTATCGTTACGGATTACACGGTAATTAGCAATGGCTGGATTACGGTGACTGGGTTTTAGGAAGGTTTCCTGTAAGAGGAATAAGTCAATTCGATGATCACGGAGGAACTCCGATATTTCATCTCGTTGACCATGGATGCCGTTTGCGTTGAAGACGCCGAGGTTGAGGGATCTGGGTTTAAATCTACTTAAGGCCGTGTTATTCATGATGATGAGATAACAGAGAGGGCTTGGGTGATGTCCTGGTTCGCGACTAATACGGCCAGGAGAGATTGGATGTCGCCGCTTTGCTTAGCGGCGACGATATCGCTTGCCATCTGAGCCGCCCGGGGCGTGCTGAATATGGCGAAGGCGCTGGCAATGATGTTAATGTTTTGCGCAGCGATATTATAATTGATCGCGGGGTGCGGTGCTTGAGGAGCACGTACGGGTTTCGAGGCGGGCGCTATGGGTGCGGGGGGAGCGTAAGGCGTGGTAGGCGCGGAGGGCGCGGGGGGCGCGGCGGGCGCGGTGGGCGCGGCGGGCGCGGTGGGTGGGGTGGCCGCTGAGGGCGGAGGGATACGGTTACGCGGATCCATGAGAGAGTACATGGGGGTTTGAGGGAGCGGGGGCCTCGCGGTGGCCATGGCTGGAAAAGCCTGCTGGTGGTGGAGTTGAGTCCAGGGTCTAGGTCTTTGAGGACTTAGCCGCTGGGGGATTTGGGAGGAGGGAATGAGGAATTCCCTCTGTTTTGTCTGCCGAGCGTCGAGACGCTGGGTCAGTTTGCCTGGGTTCGACTTTGGTGCCTTAGGGCATCCGCGGTAATTGGCAGTATGCCCTATATTCCCGCATAGCACGCAGCTAGGTGGGCTATCGCAGAGATTGCGATCTTTTGGCCGTGAGTAATCCGAAGTGCCGTGGTCGCCCAGGCACTTGACGCACCTGGGTTTGGCATGGCAGTTCTTCTGCGCATGGCCGTACAGCTGGCAATTATGGCATTGCCCTATGGCGCTGATTTTCCAGGGCTTCTCAATGTTGAAGCCCATTAGGTTGCAGATCGTTTTGACGTTGAAAATGGGGTGATGCCCCTCGGTCGGGGAGCACACGACTAAGATCATGTCGTATGCTTCTCTACCGCGCGAACGGTGCATGCGGTGCACTTCATCGACTGGTATCCTTTGCGACTGAAGGTCTGCTAGGATGTCGGATGGGGAGATTTCCTTGGGGATCTTCTTGATCACCACACGGATCTGTCTGTCTTCTGGGAGGGAGTAGGTGTGGAATGACACACCTCTCGCTTGCAGAAGGGTATTCAAGTCCCTATAGTCGCGGGACGTCGCGAGTGTGACTTTTATACCCTGTTGGGTCGATCTGGCGTTGGTGTAGTTGATCCTCTGCTCAACACACCATTTGGAGATGGCCGTCCACTTCTCCTTGTCTTGGATGAAGACAGGGGGAGGGGGCGCGACCTTCTTGGGACCGGGGGGGTTTTTGGCGGGGGCATCCTGCGCGGAGGATGGCGTACTCGCGATCGGGCGGGGGGTGGGGGGGGAAACTACGGGGGATCCTACGGGGAGGGGGGTGGGTGAGGGTGGGGGAGCATCCCTATCTACATAGTGGGTAGACGGGCTATCATCGATGGCGACTACTTTGGACGCCTGAGAGGAGCTCTGCTTCTTCATCTTCCTCTTACCGGAGGTGACCGCTGTGAAGCCGTCATCGTCCGAGCCGCAGCTTACGGACGCGTCCCATAATGTGTTTCCAGCTTAACATTAATCGATACGTAGCAACTAGCAACACTACTAGTCCGTTAATTGATTGGTTAATTGTCAAACGTCGCCAAGGCAAGCTGTCAAGTCAATGTCAAATTGACAATGCTGTCATTGAGCAGAACTAAAAAGATAGACGACGGTTGTGATAGACATTAGACGGGTAGAGATTTATACAGAGTGAAAGTACTGTGGTGTGTGATGTTTATTCGAATAATTATGCAACGATTTTTGAATTAATGTAAAAGCTGACAGTTACCTAATCTATTTTTGTTGTTTTAATGCGTAAAATAATAAATCTATGTGTATTAGATTAAGTTTTAAGTGATACATTTCGTCTTGTGTTTAATTAAAAATGTCATCTCTGATGAGTTTACGTAGTAATTTAACAATAAACGGTCTAAGAAGATGGAAATCCAGTGTATCACAATTACCAAATAAAAATCCGGAAGATTTATTGCGCCGAAGTTTTTCTACACGCGAATTATTAAAAGAGGCCTATTGTCGTACAAAGCTTAAATTTAAATGTATGTGCAAGCAAGTATTTTTATTTATTTTTGATTTATACGATTGCATATCAATGTAGGTGCATAGTGCTTTACACATTAATTACTTTTTCTAGCAAAAAAATTACCTCAAGATGTGAATCCACGGGGTGTATTTGCTTGCAATGAGCTGGATCTTTCTGAAGTCAAAGTATATGGATTTGATTATGATTACACACTGGCACATTACAAACCTAGTTTGGAACATTTGCTGTATAATCTCGGCAGAGAAATACTTTTGGAAAAATATAAGGTTGGTATGTGAATATTTGAAATATATTAATATATTTAGAAGTGCAATAGTCAATACTAGTAGAAAGTGGGACATAGCTGAATGTGGTAAGTCTAAGGCTGAGCTGAGTGGTTCAAGCAAACAGGTTCCTGTTTACTTCCACCTTCCACCAATGAGTAGTGGCCTCAGTCACGGCCATACCCCGACTTTATAATCAGGACAGGCTCAGAAAAAATCAGGGTAGGCTGAAAGCTGAAATTATCCACTATTATAATATATTAACTGTCTTGTAGGTCTAGTGGTCGCAAGCGCTACTCCTGAACGTTAAGTCCTGGGTTTGATTCCCAGGTTGCCGAAAGTCTTATTAGTATCTAATACTTTTATCATGAACACCATGCAAAATCGAAATATTTTTGATCAAATCAGTACTTTCTACAACATAGTCACAATCTATAGGTTTTTTGTTTTTCTAGAGCCTGGATAATTTTCCCATAATTTTATTAGAAAACTGTCCGAGTAACGTCCAAATGACCGCTCTAACGTAGTACTAAAAGATGGCATAGTACTTGTCCACCATAAAACTTTGAAAGACTTCCTTTTTTAAGAAACAATTTTTAACATAGAGCATTGATCGAAATATTGCTTAACTGCTGATATTTCTTTTATAGCTTTCACAAGTACTAGGTGCAATCGATGATTGCAACAATGCACGTAAGGTCTCTGTTCAGGTGCTTTTGGAGTAAATGCTTGCACTCCCCCTTTTTGTCCATTCATAACAGATGCTCTATCATAACACTGACTTAAAATTTTAGAAGCATCTAAGCCATAATCTTTAAGCACTGTTAAGGTCAAGTCTGTAAATGTTCCAGCATCCAAATCAGTGCATGTTTTTATGGTTATAATAGACTCTTTCACTTGCCCACATACAACATATCTAAGTCCAATTGCAATGTTTTCTCGATTATTTTGGTATTGTGTGTGCTATCCTCCAAAATACTAAACCATGGAACATATTTCATATTTCTGCCATTATGTCAATCAAATTATTTTGTATCTCCGGAGATAAATACGTAGCATCAGCTGGCATGTATTTTACACATTCAGCAAGTTTATTATCTTTGAGCTATGTACCTATAATCACAAAGAGTTGTACTAGACTAGTAAACAATAAAATAATACTTAGTTTCGTTATTATTTTTAACTCGAAATTTCAAAATCCTAAGCAAGCTCTGACTAGCGGCTAGGGCAGGCTCTACATTTTTCAGAGCATTCTTGCCTGTCCTGGCGTACCCCTGGCCCCAGTAGTGGGTACCCATAATTCAGTAGAAGATCTGAACATTGGTACTTAATGTTTTTTTTGTTTATTTAATATTCACTACTTGCTGGCCTGGCGTTTTGTTCAAGAAGTCTGTTGATACACTTTGTCACTTATTATTACAAAAACATTCTTATTGTTTTCTTTTCCTTTCAGTATCCTCCAGAAATATTACAGTTAGAATACAAACCTAACTTTGCTGTCAGAGGTTTGCATTATGACATAGAGAAAGGCCTCCTGTTGAAACTGGACTCATTCTTACAAATACAATTTGGAGCTGTGTACAGGGGTCTTACACAGGTGCCTGCTGATGAAGTGCTCAAACTATACAGAAACAGAATTATACCCATAGCTTATGTTGAGGGTGATACCAGAGCTCATAAAGTAAGTATAATTAGTTAATTTATTGTTTATTTATAACAAACAAAGTAAATAAAATATAGAAAAAATAATGTTTAAAAAATATTCTAAGAAGTTAGTCCTACCTATAAACATCATACTGTTTACATAACTAACAACTATGACAAACCACATGTTTTCTATTTTCGAGCATTGTTTCCTTTGTGCTAAGGTTGAAAATCACTTTGTCTATAATACTCAGAGTACTAAATAGATAGCAGTCAGTAATCACTGGCACTTGTAAGCAATCATTCATTTGTGCTCCCCTTTGCAATGTTGACACAAGGACCATGCCATGAGTGACAAGACTGATATATACCTACCTACAGTACCACTAAATTATACAACATGTACCTTTTGATGTCCCCTAACTCTCAAGGTTTTAGTTAATTATTTTTACTTAAAAATACATAGTATCGATGTTAACATAACACTATCTACTAGACTGTCGATGTGTATCTAAGTTTCATTGATAAGTACTACTAAAACATTTTCATTCATAAGTACTACTAAAACATTTTCATTCAAACCAATCATTCATATATAAAGCTAAGAAAATGCTACGTTGTCACATTTTTAAAAAGGCCAAAAATTGTCTGAATTAAATGATTTTATTTTATATTTGAACTAAGATTGTTTTACATATATAATTGTTACTTTGTCGAATTATTCAGTATGAAATAAGAAACAAAAACAAAAGTAAAAAAAAACATTATATTGCCAGTTGATTCTTTGACATGCTCTTATAATACACTAGAGTAGTGGTTCCCAAACTATGAGTCGCAACACTGCACACTGGTATAATAAAATTGGGTGGGCCTTGAAAAATTGTTTTTCAGCTATCATTAATATTAAAACTAAATAGTTACCCAAAATAAATTGGATGTACTTATCAAACTCATTGTGATTAAAAGTAAAATTGAAGTTGATGCTAAAGCTATAATGATAAAAAATAGATAACAAATACATCCTTCACATTGAAATAGCACTCCTTGTATTTAATCAAACTCAAACTCAAACTCAAATCATCAACTCAGTCCCGAATTTTGAAGTTTTCGTTAGGTGGGTCGCGGTCCATTAAATTTTGGGAACTACTGCCTTAGTGTCATGGGATATCAAAAAGAACATCAAACATGTTGTATAATGAATGATATGAAGACATCAGAGCTGTCTTTAGGATTCACCATTGTTATGTTAAAATGAAAGGGACAACATGTACTGTTGTATTGTTTTATGTTCATTTGAAAGTCATCTATTATTGTCCTAAAACACAATGGCATGTTCAAGAATGACTGCCAAGTAACGTAATAATGTGTTATTTTGAGTTAGAATGTGCGTCAGGTAATTTCTTATTCCATGGCAAATGCGATTCACCACGGGACACATTAATTCTACTGTTTATGTAATGTAATGTATTTTCTTCCAGCCAAACAGAGCTAAGATGGTGCATTTAGCTGATCTATTTTCAGTTCCTGAAATGGGTTTACTATGTAATGTAGCTGAATACTTTATCAAAAATCATATTGATTATCATCCAGAAATTTTGTTCTTAGATGTCAAGGTAATCAATCTAATAGAATAATTATAACATGATATTTTGTTACATCTTATAAGCACTAAAAAGATTTAATAAATCTTTGGTTTATTAATTCTAGAACTCGGTGCAAAGCTGTCATCCCATCATGCACAAGATTGTTGCTCAAAACGTGAAGGAGTATATCAGGCCCAATGCAGACTTAAGGAAATACTTCCAAACTCTACAGGACAATGATAAGAAGCTGTTCCTTGTCACTAATAGTCCCTATCATTTTGTGTAAGTTGCATGTATACTATGAACTACTAGCTGCGCCTCGCACTTTCACTCGCATAAGTCTCGATCCCGTGAGAATTTCGGGACAAAAAGTATCCTATGTCCTAACCCAGGTCATGGTCTAGCCATGTGCCAAATTTCATCCAAATCAATTCAGCGGTTTTAGCGTGAAAGGGTAATAAACAAACATAAAAAAAAACAAATCTTTACTGTTTATAATAGTAGTTTAGATTAGTTACTAACGACCCGTCCCTGCTTCGATTTGCATGGTGTACACACGGCTACACATCAAGCTACTTATTTCCAGTTTATGCTGATCTCGCATTGTATAGGATTTCCGTACAATGCGAGGTCAGCTTATACTGGAAATCTATAGCTTGATGTGTAGCCGTGTGTACATAATAAAGAGTATGTTTTCAATTCTTCCCACGGATTTTTGCAACCTGACAAAGCATCCATATTTCTTTATTATTTTGTAGTTTAATATTATTGCATATTATACATATTAACCTTCTGGAATAATAATTTATCTAAGTCATTCCGGAAACCACATGAAAATCCATTGCGCGGTTTATGATTTCCATGTGGTTTTATACATGTGAATGTATAATATGCATAGCTTGTCTAAGCCATTCAGCATACTACATTGTATTAACAAGAACACCGATTGTCCTATTAATAATCACGTGCTGCAGGTATGTTTATAGACAAATGTGATAAACATGTTTACTGACCTGTTTGATGCATTCGACAAACACGACACAATGCACGCATTTAGAATATTATTAGAAGTAAGCAATGATAAATAGAATCAACAATACTATAATATAGATATAGTTAAACTTACATATCAAACTACTGTGGTGTACCACAGGGAAGTGTCCTTGGCCCCTTATTGTCTCTATAATATACATAAACGAACTGCACAACTCCACTAACCAATATACTATATTGTTTGCAGATGATACTACCGTGTTGACCAAAGAGAAAACTCTAGATAACAGTACAATAGTTACGAATAAAGGATTGACAGATTTAATAAATTGGCTAGATAGGAATAACTTAAAATGTAATACAATTAAAACTAAATTTATAACATTTCTGCCGTATAATTACCACAAAAAATTAGGAAATGAAATGAAATTAAGTTTAAAATACAATAATAATGACATAGAAGAAGTTAATAAAATCACATATTTAGTAGTTATGGACAGACATTGCAATTGGAAAGCTCAAGTAGATAATGTATGTAAGGAAATAAACAAATTCGTATCATAGCGGGGAAAATATATAACCACTTAGCCAAAGAATTTAGAAGTGCAATAGATTTAGAATTTAATAGGAAACTGGTTGTGTGAGAGATGTTTCTTTTCCATCAATGAATATGTTGAGTGTAAAATGTAAAATTGTTTATATTTCATTTATTTAATATTATGATTATTATGACATCTACATATTGACATTACTTAAATAATTTTGACCCACATTTTCATTATTCTAGCTATTTTTTCTTGACATGACATCATTATTATTGATTGCTATTTTTTATATAAATTATTATTAATGAATAGAATTGTATTTAATTTTATTAATTGCTTTGTAATCTAAATTTAAATTATGAAACTATTTTTATATTATTGCTAACTACTAAATGTGTACTGCATGTTAACCAAAATGTAAAATCTAAATATTTGCACGGCTGAAATGCCGAATATAGTGATATTAAGAACTTATGTTAGCTACGTATATTCTTGCAAATAAATATAGCATTCATTCATTAATTCAATAAAAAAAAAAATGCCCAATGCAATATGAATGACAAAAATAGAAAACTTAAGATTTCTTATAATTTCCTATAAGACGACCGCTATAAAGTTTGCCATCCTGGTAAAAGAACATGGTTTTGCACAAACCAAGCAAAATCATCTGCAGTTTTGTCTGTTTTTTTTCAGGAATGCAGGCATGGAAATGTTAGTGGGTCATGACTGGCGGGATTACTTCGACGTAGTGATAGTGAATGCGAATAAACCCAAATTCTTCACGGAGGTTTCGCGGCCGATCCGAGTCTTCGACAAAAGCGCCAACACGCATATATGGGAGAAAGTCTCGTCATTAGAAAAAGGAACCATTTATTATGAGGTAAAACTACGTAACGTTTTACTGTACCAATTTTTTTTTATTCTAAGAATTCCTGGACTCCTAAATTGAGCCACCGTGCATGTTTATATTTATAGGCCTAAATCATAAAACATCAAAATAATAATTAGCCAGAGAACGTTTTTATGCAGTTTTGAAGCTAACATACTGGGCATCATTTCGGTATCACCATTGTTCCAAATTTGAATTCACGAATATGAAAAAGAGAAGAAAATCGGAGTTAATAGGTCGCTCTACGAGCCTGTGCACACGATGCGTTGCGGCGCCGCACAGCAAAGATTTCAGCGGTTACACAGACGCTGCGGCGCCGTAGCATTGTTACGCTGCAGCGGCAACGCAGCGGCGCCGCGCCGCAAGGCGCGTAAATTGTCATCTGTGTTTTTGACAACGCAAAAACAACTGAGCGATGCCGCTCCGGTGTCGCAACGCATACACCCCGCCCCGCCTCGTCTCGCGGGCTGCATAATTATTGTGATGTACAGACGCCAGCACATCAACCTACCCGAAACTGTAAAATTTTCCCAGTCACCTTTGAACCCTATGCTTTATTGATAAGGTTGAAAATCTATTAAAGGAATTTGACAGATTGTAGTAGGTTAACGTGCTGGCGTCTGTATGTGCGGGCGACGCCGGCACGCACCGTGTGGTGGCATACCATGGATATTTGTATCTAGGACGCGGCAGCGCACGAATAATATTCGTACGAATTATGCGTCTATTTATCCAAAGTGCGCGCGGCCTTGGAAACAACAAGCTTTGATTAGAGCATCTGCAAGTCAATAGTTATTTCATTATTTGTTTTGTTTTGGCTAAAAGGAGTATCGAAATTATTTATCCTTATTTTTTAATTTGATGTTCAAATTATGGATACTGCACCTGAAGTAGCCGCACTTCTTCAGTCTGGGTTTAGTCAGCGAAACATAGTGCACAACTTCATATAAGTCATTATTTATACCTGGAGACTGGCGGCCTCGTGCGCCGTCCCGCGAAGCCGGGTCACTACAGCACGACAAGATCGGTTTATCTTTACCACCAGGCTGCGTTATCGTCACCTGACCTCAGTACAGGTCCAAAACCAGCTTCGAGACTTTCATGGACTGACTGTTTGCACTCGAACTGTTAGAAGGAGAGCCGAAGAAGCCTGAAACCTCACAAGCCAGCCTTGACACGAGCTCACAGGATGACTCGCCTACAGTTTTCACGCGAACTTTTGCATTGGACTCGACGTCAATGGCTCCATTGACTTCGAGTCCAATGCAGTAATCCATCTCGAGTCAAGTTTTTTTTTTACGGATGAAACCAAGATTATGCTGTATGGCAATGACGGACGTAGGAAAGTCTACCAAAGACAGGGAGAATGTTTTTGGCAATGTTGCATTGAAGCGATGGTGAGTTATGGCGGTGGGACTAGCTTCAGCCCGCGGCTTCGTCCGCGATGAAATTTCGAGTCCCATCGCATCGCCCTGCAGCGCGTTACTATCTGTGATGACTTTTTTAAATTTAATTTTAGATAGTCTACGCCTAATCGCCAGGTTTTATCTGGTTTCTGCACCAACACAACTGGTGATGCGTATGCGCTTTACTTCATTTTCGCTTAGGATTCTTTCCGAGTTTTGTTATTTTTGCTTGGCTCGTGAAGGTCGTGGCGTGATGTTAAAGCCTTTAACCACATTATAAATATGGTCACTACGGAAACTAGGCCTATTTGTTGAAATAATAACCTACCCTTCATTTTTAAAATGATCGCATCAACCGGCGGCACCCGCAACTGACAGCACCGCGACAATCGCTTGGGGTCTCGGTAATGGGCGCGTCTGTGTGAGTGTGCCGTTTCGAAAGTTTACTACGTAGCTTCTGTACTATACATATTTATACCGTTTTACCTTCCTCAAGAATAGGGCTATCGAATGCAAAAAATAAATTTCAAATCCGACTGGTAATTTCAGAGATTAGCGCGTTCAAACAAACAAACTCTTCAGCTTTATAATTAGTAATATATAAAGCCTTGACTTATGAGACACTTAGGTAACTATTGTGACGCGACTCCGGGGGTCCTACGCGCATCAATAAATTAATTGTTTTTCTTAAATGTGTAACTTAACATTGCAGGGAACAGTGAAGCAGCTGCAAGACCTGACGGGCTGGTACGGCCACCAGGTGCTGTACTTCGGCGACCATCCCTACTCCGACCTCGCTGACGTCACTCTGGAGCACGGCTGGCGCACCGGAGCGATCATTAACGAGTTGACGGTTAGTAGATTTATCAATTGATAATAATTAATTGATAATTGATTTTTATTGATTGATTTAATTGCTTATTGTTTTTTATTGATTGATTTAATTGCTTAGTGATTTTTATTGATTGATTTAATTGCTTATTGTTTTTTATTGATTGATTTAATTGCTTAGTGATTTTTATTGATTGATTTAATTGCTTATTGATTTTTATTAATTGATTATTGATTGATTTGTCGGTTGTTGGTTATTATTAAGATCTTTCGTTAACACAAACTTGGTCTTTGGAATGCTTTATTTATTTAACGTCAAACTTACATTTTACTAGACATAAGAATAAGTCCCTTTGCAAAAGGGGGCGAGCCTATGTTGATACAATTTACTGGGCAAAAGTCCACACTCCAGGTTTGTTATAAATAATTTCCTTATGTTAAAACCCAGTAACGCTTTGCCTGACCTAGGGATCCCAGTACCCTACGCTCAACAAACAGTCGAGATTGCGACCACTAGGCCTATCATTTCATGCGTAGTTTCATAAACAGCTTTCCAAAGAAAATGTGTGCTTCCGTAATCTTCGTGTTTCCATTTAGCACTGTTAGGATTGCGCTCCATGGGTCCGATGTGCTCCGTGGTGTTTAGTAAAATCACTTTATTTCTGCTACACTGAATTAATACTTGCACATCAAAATTACAATTAGTCGGAAAAGATGTTAATCGGATAGAATTTTGTGGGTTGACTCCACCGTTATGCATAGCGAGCAGTTTTATATAGCACAATAAAGCAAAATTAGCAATAAGTGCTGTTCAGTAAAATTATGTATAACATCACGAACATCGCGCCACAGAATAAAATGGATAACAACACATGGACGACGACTTCATTCCATTTGCAATGGAATATTTTTGGATCATAATTGTTTTCAGCTCTTAATAAAAGTAAATCTATAAAAGCTAAAACTCTAAAATAAAAATTATTCAATTTTGTTTCCAGCACGAAATCAACACATTGAACACACAGTCGTTCAAGGAGAACGCCAACTGGCTGCAGATGCTGACGCAGCTCATAGAGGACCACCAAGACTATAAGGACGCAGACGCGCTCGACGTTGTCACCGAGTGGATGGCAGAACGGGATTATTTGAGGTTTGTACTAATTATCTCTCAACTTTCGGAATATTTCATGCTTTCTTGGAATCCCTTGAGTAGTGAGTGATAATCACGTGAAATGTGCGCCTAATTGTTTTCATTACTAAAGCTGCCAACCTGGGATGCTTGTTGCCAGAAGGCAACATATGAATTATTTCTGTCTGTGTTTTGGCAGGCGCTCTGGCTGATGCCATATTGCACATCTTGACCAATTATGCTGATAATTGAACTCTTATCCCGCTATCTATTAGTATGATTAACCATACTGTCTTACAAGCATTACTTTTAAGCAACTTATTAAAATTTTCGTAATCGTGTAACCGTGACTGATTGGCTGTAAAATAACGCTTGTGTGTTTTGTTTTCATGCTTCCATTGTAGGAGATGTTATGTCAATTGCAGGAACGAAATAAAGGCAGTGTTTAATCCACAATTCGGTAGCGTGTTCCGTACATACCACAACCCGACTTACTTCTCGCGACGATTGTTCCGCTTCGCCGACATCTACACATCGAATATCTCGAACCTGATAAACTACTCGCAGACGCACACGTTCTACCCACGCCGCGGAGTCATGCCGCACGAGTATGGCTCGTATTTCGTTTGAAATAAGTGTTACTCATGTTATCATTTAGAATTAAGAATAATGTTTTTAAAATCTTTTATCAGTTTTGTACCAATTTTTGCCATAATTATTATGTTTGCTGCATAGTATTAAAGAGAATCTGTACCGCTATGAGATACCTGACTAGTGAGGCGAGAATACTTTGAGTTATGAACTTATTGAATCAGTGGTTTTATATATGTTCATGATCGTTTTGATATATTTTTTAGATAATTTAAATTGTAGATGTTTAAGCAAATTAGTTTAAATATACTATGTAAGACTAATTTATCTACGCTGTGGGTCTACTGCAAATCATCCAACGGTATTCTAGTCAGAAGTATTTAATATCGTCTTACAATAAGTTTATTTATTTATTTTCTTACTTTTAACATATCTTTACTGTCAATTCGGTCAGTTGAAACATAGTAAAACATGATATATCGGGTAAATGTAAATTAAATATAAGTAGGAAAATGTAGATTAAGTCTAAAAAAAAAACATTGAAGTATTTAAAGCTAACTATTAGTATTCTGTAGTAAAGTATACGGGTTCATTTACATCTCTAAAAGAGTGATCTGGTAACACTTTTGGTACTGCTTTTATTGTGTGTAATTATTATTATGTACCTTTATGGATATACACTGGGCATCTGTAGTGCTCGTGAATTATAATCGCATGAGGTCAAAGTTAAAATTTTATTATCTACACCAAGAATCTTATTTTTTTTAAGCATTGTGAAAGCTATTTAAGAGGGAACAGGGCCCGCGATTCTCCATACAAACGTATTCCCCGTTTTTCTTCCTGAATAATGCCTCTAGAGCTGTCATTTTTGTATAAAATCAGGGTCTCTATAGGCATGTCCCTGTCATTTCCTTTTTTTTCAGCAATTAATAAGTAAGGAAACTATGACCCTCCAAAAATTACAAAAATGCCCCATTTTTACCGCAGTGATTAGAGGACTACCAGACTAATTCGGAAAAGTTTTTAGCATAAAAGAAAATAACAGGAACCTAGACATACTCTTTCTTAATTTTTTATGTAAAAAAATATTAAATCGGCTTAGTTTTCGAGGAAAAAAAAGGAGAATGCCAAACGTCGTTTTCGTCAAAAATTTTGTGATATAATCGGTCTGAGCTGCAGTTGTCCCTATCGCACTTTACGGGGTTAAACTCGGTTTTTCGGGCGCAGCGCGACGGCAATAGTTTCTTCAAATACCGATTTTACAAATTCCTTGCAGCCCCTGTTCCCTCTTAATCACCTGAATTATTAAAATGACTGTAATAATTCAAATTAATGATTAGTCTTTTCACATATTGTTTATATTTTCTATACTGGCAATCGTATATACTGTATTCTACATTATTATCTACTCTATATCGTTGTTTGTAGCTTTAATTATAAATTATTTTTACAACAATTTTTGGTAGCTTTTTTGTACGGTAAAAATTTCAGCGTTGTTCCTAGCCCTTGAGTAGATATTCTTTTGATATAATACTATGTATAATTATATTAAATCTTAGCATATCTTGTACATTGTCAAGTATTACGAATTACAATACCGAAAACTAGTTGTTATTGAAATTACCTTACTTTTGACCCTTATTTTCGACAATAAATAAATCAGAAAATGCAATTCTTGTATAATGTTATACTCTATATATTGACTTTGTTATATAGTATTTACCTCACCTATTGATCATCAATATTTTGTGTTTTTAGAGAAATGTTGCAATAAAAGATGTTTACATTGAATTGGTTTATTATTTCACACAGTCATTATCTAGCTTTATTTTAAAGTTATTTCGAAAATTCATATTTAATAATAACATGTTTATCATAGAGGGCAAGACCCGCGGATCGAAAGCTGATAACAAGCGCTTGTCTCTAGCGTTATCGTTATTCTAAAGTTTAAAATACATAACTCATGTATTTGAATAAATTATCTTTATTTGGAGCTAATTAAGAGAGCTTTAGTTTACCTACGGCTACACTTATTGAGGGTTATTGTCTTTAAATATTTGTTGCATAATATTATTGAGTATGTAAGTATAGTCTTAGTAAATCGCGAGCGCGCGTCATGTGACATTTTATATAATCTAGCGGGCCGCTCCTGCTTCGCAAGGTTTTTACGACTGGAAAAAACATCTAGATATATTATATATTATTTAATATTATAAATGTGAAAGTTTGTATGTTTGTTACACAATCACGCAAAAACGGCTGAACAGATTTGGATGAAACTTTGCACGCAGATAGTTTATAACCTAGATTGACATATAGGTTACTTTTTATTCCGGTAGTACGTTCCAGTGGGCTAGTTTCCACGCGGGTGAAAACTAGTTATCTATAAGTTTAATATGAATGTAATACACACATAAACCTTCCGGAATACATTATTCTTTAAATTGTGTTGAAAACCTCATCAAAATCCGTAACGTATTTTAGAAGAACAACGCGGACATACAGACAGACAAACGCGAGAAGCGACTTTGTTTTGTAATATGTATAGATAAATTACAATGTTTGACGCGCGCTCGAGAAATGCAACAACTATAGCTAGTAGTATGTAGCATGTTAGTAGACAGGGTAGGCTGTATCAATGAGGAGTACATTCTCAGACTTCAGCGTCTTGGTCTGTATGGAGAAGTTGACGTTGTTGTAGCGCAGCCTGCAGGGCCTGTCGGGGCGAGCCATGAAGCACATGGTGTATAACGCCAGTTCCAGTTCGGGAGACGTGCCCACGAACATCGTCACCTCGGGAGCGTCCTTCGTCTCGCTCAGAACTGAGTGCTGCTTCAGGATCATGCCTTTCTGTAAGAGTAATGCGGGATTTTGGTTAAGAATTGAATATAATTATTTTAAAAGATGATGGTTTTGGTTGCTGTTGTAATGCGAATAATGTACCAACCTACCTAAGATAATCGTTCTACTGGCCTAACCTTACGATAACCCTCAGCGATTCGTTTGCACTGACGGAGCTACCTAAGTTGTGTATATATTCGGTCGGTGGGACAGTTTGATTGCAATAGATAAGTATGGGACAGCCGTAACTGACCTAAAGTAGCACATTCACGATCAAATTTTTTGACGAAAACAACCGACAATGTTACTCCCTCATTGTAATAAAGTATAAATTGGAATGATTGCCGAGAGTTTTATAGATAAGAGTAACATTGCACTAATGACTTACTAATGGGAGACTCATACACGTTTATATAGGTACCTATATATAAAAATAAAAAAATGGAAATTAATACCTAAATATTATTGCACTGTTCGATTTTCAACTCTCGGCGCTGAACCGAGTGCTGAAAATCCAATAGTGCGCTTTTATTTAGGTATTAATTTAGCTGTCACCTAGTGTTACTGAAAATAGACTTACTAATAGTTTTGCGTCTTTCAAATTTGATCGTGAATGGAGATCATACGGGTCAATTGCATAGGTACGGCTGATTGCCATTTTAGTTCGAGATATGTACCAGTGTCAATTAGAAAGTACAGTATTACTTCAATTATATTTCTTTTTAAATGATTGGTTTCAAGTAGGTTATTACCTAAAAGGCACTTGAACGTCAAAATTTACAAGAAATTAAAGTTTATTTTAGATGTCCAAAAGGTTTTTTTATATTAATACCTATCACAATATGTTATCCATTGTCGCTTTAAAAAAATCTTTATTCATATCTGTAATTTATATGGTGTACATAATAAAGAGTAAGTACTTATTCTATAATATTCTATGATAATGATAACTTACCCCGGACAAGTCTAGTTTATCAATGTAGCCCAAGTAATTGGCCTTGCGATCTTGTTCGCGCTTAGCGAAGAACAACCAGCTGTGAAGACCTGGAAATACAAACAATTAGGTATAAGTTCAGAGACCCATGTTCAATGGTCAATATTACTGTCTAGGAACAATAGTACCTACTAGCCTATCTATGTCATAGGAGTACCAACCGTAGAAGGAAAACTCATTTTTTTTTCTAAAACTACTGTAATTAGAAATCATGTAACCGTTTTCGCAGTAAATCGATTCTTGGCTACGCCCATGATCTCCTTAAAGTCGTTGAATGCCTGCGCTAGTCCCGTCTATGGACTAATTATTAATCGTTATCAAAAATGGGGAAGGCTCTTTGTTCGATAGATAAATGTTCCAGTCGGACACCTAAGTATTTGTTTGCTGTCATTTCATTGTTACGTGAGGGCTATATTTAGGAACTGCCAACATGTGTAGAGTGCTAATTGATGATGGTATTGTAAATAAACGGGACTCCTTACAAGGACAGCCTCGAACAATCCTTGCGAAGGCGGCAGAAACTAAGAATATCGTATACGTAGGCACAAAGTAAAAGGGCAACGTTATTGTAATATCTGATCAGGCTGATTCCACCAATGAAACTGAACGCGATCAGCATTTCTAAAACGCGTTCAAGAGCTGTCAGTGTCAAAATTGTTATAGAATATTGAAATTAAATTGTTTATTCTGTAAATAGGATATTGGAATCACTTTTACACGTCATCTTAAAAAAAAAAATATAGCTAGATGAGTTCGGCGTTTCCTATCTGACTACTCTGAGAAGAAAGGCCGAAATAAACTCAGAGGTCCTCTAGTCTGTGGAGACGAGTGCGATTGTACAGAGAGGTTGTGTTTATTCTTGGTATTTAAACTGAATATCGGAAACCTTTTTTTTTTTGTGTACTTACATACAATAGGTTTTCAAAAATATATTGTGAGGCTACAGTCAGAATATCTATTTCTTTGAATTTTTCTCGAAGGGAATCTCTCGGACCTAGGTTGTAAATGGCTCGAACAGCCCTATTCTGTAGAACAAAGACAGTATTAATGACCGAACAGGTTCCCCAGAGAATAATTCCATATGACATAAGACTATGAAAATAACTAAAATAAACAATTCTGGATGTGTCTACGTCAGTTATCTGTCTAATTGTTTTAACAGCTTATGCGACCGAACTTAGCCTTCCTGACAATTTTTCTACATTGTAATTTACCGTCAATAGTGATTCCAAGAAAACTGTCGACTCAACAGGGTCCAGCTCTATTCCATTTACTTTAACATTGGTAGTTAGCTGCCTGACATTTGGCGTTGAAAATTTAATGAGTTGTAATAGTTATTTGTTATACAAGAGTGCAAAGTTGCTTTTTAACCGCGTGTTCAATTTTGATGACCGAGCAAGCGAAGGATTCTAAAATTGAATCACGAGCGCAGCGAGTGATTCAAAATTAGAATCCTGAGCGTTAGCGAGGGAATCAAAAGAGCACGAGGTGAAAAATCTTTGCACTCGAGTGCAACACGTAACTTTTCATTCCACCTCAGCGAGGAAATGACTAAATGCAAAAAAAAAAACGTTTACAATCACAAGATAGGTACACTTTTATTTCAGTTTAGGTATTAATTACTACATTATGACAGGTAAGTATTACAGAATAATCTTTAAATTATAACAAAATAATACTAAGGTATAATTAAGAAAATTTTAAAGTAACGTTGCTACAGATATTAAATTGAGTGTAATATTTTTGTTTGGTACTGTAATATTGGTGTTAGTCACTTGTGTACTGTTTTTCGGTAAACTATCTGTCATACTTAATAGTTGTACCGATTCATCGGATTCCCTTGGCGTGAATGTTGGAGAGAGAGGGAGATGGTTAGGTGTTTCATAACGGCTTATTTTTGATGTAGAAGGGCCAGTACAAGGATCCGATTGAGGCTCTTTCAGTGTAATGGCTCCTACGATGCCTTCACATATTTTAGACTTATTTTGGATGGAATCCTCTATGTATCCCTCTACAACTGCATTGGACTTCCAGCCTCCGTGGCGCTTAAGGGACAGCAGATCAGCTCCGGAATCAGCCAAAAGTGTGGCTGAAGTTCGTCGGAAACAATGACCCGTGTACAACAGGGGTTCTGGAAGTTCAAGAAATGTTGCTATTTCTCGTGGGATACTGCCAATTTTATTAGTACCCATAGGCTGTCTAACACACTTTCCATTGCGATACTGTAGAAAAAATCGATTGATTGGAGTGTTAGGCGGGCGTAAGGCTTGATATTTCTCAACAATCGTTACGTATTCCTTGCGAATGACGAAGTTGCGGTCTCTTTTTGTCTTTGTATTAGGTAAATTAATTAATAGTAAGTCATCTGAATGTTTCTCAATGTTTTTGACATTAAGTTGTGTTAGTTCATTAGTTCGACATGCTCCGTTTATTCCAATAATAAGAACAACCTGTAACGTAAAGAGTATTGTAGTAGATAAATGAATAAAATTGATATGAACGCATAATTATGCCTATCAACATCTACTAAGTATACTATTTAATTGAGATTAATATACTTAAGTAGATACTGAATGTGCAACTGACTTACTTTTGCCGCCAAATATACGGAATCGGGTGCTTCGTTAAGAAACTTTTCAATATCAGATACTGTGAAAACCTTCGATTTTTTTGGTTGATGACCAGATGAGGCTCTTTTTAAAAATGCCACTAATTTAGCATAGGTATCGATATGTTTGTCTTTTTTCATCTTTATTGTTGCTTTTAGCATCGAATACGTACTCCATAGAGTGCTTGCTTTCTTGTTCTCGGATAATTCTATAAAATATGCCAGCAAAACGTTTTCTGAGAAAGTTTTGGCTCCTTTTGCTAGTCGCCACGTGTTGAACATATCGTACTGTTTTAAATACTTCTCGCGTGATTGTTGAGGGAGAAAGCTCATTTGCGCATTATTAACAGTTTCAGTCAATTCTGTTGGCGTCAAGCAAACTTCCTCGTCGCTAGAATCACTCATTTTAGTTTTTTCACTTGTTTTCAAGTTTCTTGTTTTTAATATACCTACCTAAGGTTTAACAATGACGTGAAAAAATGCCGCGTAAAGAACCGCGTACAAAGCAAATTGAAAAAAGAACACCAAGAAGGTTCCGAGTCTGAGTTTTTAACAAATTAAAAAAAAGTTGTATGATATATTCGGCACCATAGAGGTAGCAGTAAATAGGTTTAATGTTTTTTTTAATTCACAAACTTAGTGCACACGATGTTCTAAATTCAATTTACTTTATCCTCTAGAGAATAAAAACGGCTTTTCCACTCAGATACTGAAGATTAAAAATACTCTTTCCGAGATGGTGGGATGAAAAAACTATTTTCATTCAAAATTCAAAATTCAAAATTCAAAAGTCATTTATTCAAACTAGGCTGAGAATCAGCACTTTTCGAACGTCAAAATTACATAAGACAGTCCCCCAAAACGCCCACCCTTCACCACTTCCTAGTGCTTTTGCTGGGAAGAAGAAGTGGCGCAACAAACTCCCCAGCAGCACAGCTGTCTGTTCAGTTAGGGAAAAAAAATGATTCTATACTGTAGAAGATAGGAAGATATGAAGAGGGGGAAGACCTATATAAGGCGGTGCGGCACTAGCACCGGCCCTTTTTTTCACTTGGATCGTCGTGGGAACAACATCGTTAGAACGTCACTCTGTCGGTTACATTTCTAATTATTGTGTCTGTGTATTTTTTTTCGTTTAGTTAATTTGTTATTCGATTCTTGTTATTAAATTCTCGTTAGTCTGATTTGCTTATTTCAATCATTTCCTGTAGGTATTTCTAAAATTCTTTTAAAAAAAGTCACTTCTGGTCTAATTTCCAAGATCAGAAGTGGGATTCTTCCCATTTCTATTGCCCACTTTTCGCTTGGTTTTAATCACAAATACCCCCATTTTTATTTTTTGTGTCAATTTATTTTTTCCGTTGTGGTCTGTCGCTGCATTTTTTTTTTACTTGTGTGTGGTTACTTGTGTTGAGTGTTATTACTGGTATACATTTGATCGTGTGTTAGTCTGTTGGTCTGTTGTTTTCAGTGTCTTGGGTTAGGACGTTAGGATGGCAGACCGCAAACGCGATCGTAGTCGCAGTCTCTGCAGCAGCCGCGATAATACTCGTAGCTCGCGTCGCGACTATAGTCCTCTTCACGACCGTCGCGACTCGCGTCGCAAAAGTCGGGCGCGGCAAAATAGTGGGTACCGCGAGCGATCCCCTAATGAAAACGACACGTTACGGCTCGAGATACAAGCGATGATGTCTCGCCTTAAAGCGCTTGAAGACAAAACGAGGGCTTCACCCTTGCCAGTGCGTTCGTGTGATCGTGATAAAACTTTAGTGTCTGATAGTGTACGTAGCCGACGGGCATCGCGGCGCCAGCGAACACCGTCGCTAGAACATAATAAGGTACGATCGCCAGGTCGAATAAAATCGCGTAGCTTGCGTCATTCGTCACCACCGGAGCGTCGCCGCCGTCTCGTTTCACCTTCGCCTGGAGAGACTGCGTCTCGACATATTACGTCACCGGCTCGCGGATATAACTACCGTCGTTATTCACGTTCTCGTTCTAGAACTCCGCCGTTACGATTATCTGAGCAGGCGTCGGTACAGGTGTCGGACCATCTGATTAGGAACGTGAATGATCATTCGAATTCAACACAAGCTACGGTAACCGATCGTATCGTGGATGCTATTCGGTCAATTAATACTGCGGGCCGATCTCAGAATTTTTATATTTCAAATTTTGATCCTACCCTACATAATATTGATGATTGGTGTGCGGAGGTCGATCGCGCTAAAGTTTTAAACAATTGGAGTGATTTCGAATGCTTGTCGCGTATTGGTAATTGTTTGAAAGGTGACGCTCGATCATGGCTTAACGAATGGGTAACTAATGACCGATCGTGGAGCAACTTCAAAAAGGAATTTAAACCGTTGTGCCCTAGAGTACCGGACGTCGCGAATATTTTATATGACGTAATGACCAAAAATTCCGATAACTATTCTACGTATGCGGATTACGTGCGTCGGTCATTGCTCCGTTTACGAGTAGTGCGGGGACTTAGTGACGAGCTAATTTCGGCGATAATAGTACGCGGTATCACCGATCCCAACATAAAAGCGTCAGCGACGAACGCCAAGCTGTTACCTAATCACTTGGTCGAATACTTTTCAATCTACGTTAAGCCAAACAACACTAGTACGTCGAAAAGTTCCGCGTTTCGTTCTCTAAGAGATAAACAAACTACAGATCTTTCTCGGAAGCGTAATCTAAATGATGTTAAATGTTTTTCTTGCGGCGAATCAGGACATAGACAGGCAATGTGTTCTAGGAAACCGAGAACTGATCAACCGCCAAGCGTTTCGTCTAATAATCCTACGACTAACCCTACGTCTGGTTTTGTACCGACTAGATCCGAAACTTGTAGTTTTTGTAAGAAACCGGGTCATAAGGCCGAAAATTGTTTCGCTAAGCAAAGATCGGAAGCTGCAAACAAAAGTAGTGTTAACTTCTGCAACGAGTTTGTAAACACCAAAAATAGTGATGTTGTTGTAGCAATTATACAAGACGTAGCGGTCGATGTTTTGATTGATAGTGGGTCCACTATATCTTTAATTTCGTCTTCGCTGCTTAAGCATTTCAATTGTTCACGTAAGCCAGCGCTTCGTGTTTTGAAGGGGTTAGGTACCCAAGAGGTAGAGAGTACAAGTTACGTGACGTTACCTATTGAACTTGACGGTTTAACCCTCGAGGTAGATTTGTTTGTTGTGTCCGCCGAATATATGAACACGCCGGTCATAGTAGGAACGGATGTTCTTAATAGGGACGGTGTTAGGTACGTTCGCACTAAAGATTGTCAGTCACTTACAAGAAGCGTTGATAACTTGCATAGGGTAATGAACATACAATCTGAGACTTCAATTCCAATCAATACACCCCTAGTTGACGGTCACTTGGATAAGTTGCTAGAAATAATGAATAATTTCTCTCAGTATTTTATTTCCGGTACTGCAACATCAACTGTAAATACAGGTTGTATGTCCATTAAACTTAATACCAACACTCCTATTTACTATCGGCCGTACCAACTTTCTCACGCTGAGACTCTTCGTGTCCGTGATATTATTAAGGACTTGTTGGATAAAGGAATTATAGAAGAGTCGGAGTCTGATTACGCAAGCCCGATTCTTTTAGTTAAAAAGAAAGACGGCACAGATAGGATGTGTGTGGACTTTCGTAAATTAAACGAGATAACTATTAAAGATCGTTTTCCGTTACCACGTATAGATGACTATATAGATCGTTTAGGGCATAATAAATATTTCAGTTCCCTTGACATGGCAACTGGATTTCATCAAATTCGATTAGACCAGGACTCAGTTCCGCTTACGGGTTTTGTCACGCCAGAGGGGCATTATCAATATTTGAAGATGCCTTACGGCTTGGCGAATGCTCCAGTAGTTTATCAACGTATAATCACAAAAACACTTCGCAAACTAATTGAATCTGGTGATATCCTCGTCTACATAGATGACATTCTAATCATGAGCCGAAGTATTGATCAAGGCCTTGTTCTACTACAAAGGGTTCTTGACACTTTGACTAAAGCTGGGTTTTCCATCAATTTGAAAAAGTGCTCGTTCTTGGCCACAGATATCGAATATTTGGGTAGATCAATTTCCGAAGGTCAGGTTAAGCCGAGTCATGAAAAAGTGAGGGCTTTGATTGACTCAGCCGAACCGCAAAATGTAAAGCAGGTTAGACAATTCATGGGCTTAGCTAGCTATTTCAGGCGGTATATCGCTGGGTTTGCCCAGAAAACTGCGTGTATTGCGGCACTCACTAAAAAGGGAGCACATTTTAATTGGGGAGTTGAACAACGGGCGGCTCGTAAGTACATTGTGGAATGTCTAACGAGCGAGCCAGTACTTGCAATTTATGACCCTTCATTACCCATAGAAGTTCACACAGACGCAAGTTCTATTGGGTATGGAGCAATCTTGATGCAAGTGCATGAAGGTAATCGTAAGCGAGTGGTGTCCTACTTCAGTAGGCTTACTCAGGGAGCTGAGAGCAGATACCACTCATATGAGCTTGAAACTCTTGCGGTGGTAAAAGCTCTTCAGTATTTCAGGCATTATCTTGTGGGTGTACGATTCACTGTGGTCACCGACTGTAACGCATTGAAGCTTACACAACGTAAGAAAGATTTGTTGCCAAGAGTGGCTCGGTGGTGGGTATACCTCCAAGATTTTGACTTCAGCCTAGACTACAGGAAAGGAAGCCTTCTGTCCCATGCCGATTATCTTAGTCGGAATCCAGTCAATGTGTGCACTGTTCAGAAACCTCTGAATTGGGCGCGGATTGCTCAGGCTTCCGATGAGGAGACCCGGTCTCTTATTCAAAAATTGGCGGATGGCCAATTAGACTCCAGCCGTTATATTTTCAAAAACGACATTCTTTATGTAAAGTTCTCACCTACTGGTGAAAATCCCAAATTCCTTTGCTATATCCCAAAAGGTCACAGACTTAGCCTGTTACGAATTTTCCATGATGAACATGATCATCCCGGTGTCGATAAGACCGTTGATCTTATCACGAAACACTTCTGGTTTCCAGGGCTGAGGGCGTTTGTACAAAAGTATGTAACACACTGTTTAGTGTGTCTTTCCCATAAGAAAGTCCCCCGAGCCCCTCTACAGCCCATCCACTCTTGGGAAAAACCAGATTTACCTTTCGAAACTATCCATTTAGATTCCTTAGGTCCTCTTCCCGAAGCCGATGGTTATCGCCACGTTCTTATAGTTATAGATGCGTTTTCTAAATTTTGTTTGTTATATCCTATGTACCGACAAGACGCTGACGAACTAAATCGCCATTTCACCAATATGATCTCCCTCTTCGGAACTCCTAAACTAATAGTAGCCGATAGAGGTCGCATGTTTCAGAGTACCGAATTCTTAGATTGGGTCAAAGATATGGGTTGCGACACTCACCTTATAACCCCTGAAATGCATCACTCTAACGGGCAGGTAGAACGATATTGTCGCACTGTGCTGAACATGGTTCGTATTGAGTGCAACCATCGACAAGAAAAGTGGCCGAGTGTTATGTGGAAACTGCAGTTGATTCTCAATATCACAAAACACAGAACAACTCAGTATTCAGCCTTGAACCTATTGATAGGTATTGATGCTGCGACGCCACTTATTCGTAGCTTGGTTCGCGATGTGGCCTTGGAAGGTTCCAACCCTAATCGGGAAGCTCTTCGCGAAATGAGTCGTCAAAGAGCATCTGAACGTCTCCGTTTAAATCAAGCACATCAGGACGCCTATGTTAATCAAGGGCGAAAGCGACCTCGTGTTTTTGAACTGAACTCTTTTGTTTTTGTGAGAAAACAGGCCCAATCTACTGGGAAGCTGGATTCGTGCATGCGAGGGCCTTATCGCGTGGCGAAGGTACTCCCACACGGTCGCTATGAGTTGCACCTCTTGGCTGGCTCGTATGGCAAGTCTACACAAGCAGCTGCGGAATACATGATCCCGTGGCAAGGGGAATGGACTCCCGACGTGTGTTCTGCTTTCTTTAGCGGTGAGTGTTACGTTTTTGTGTAATGAGTTAGCGTAATGAGTTTTGATTATTTTTATGTAAGTGATACAATTCACTGAATATGACTTATTTGATGTCATTGTTTGTAAATTAAGAGGTTTCTATTAACTTAATGAGTGATTTTTTGTTGGGATTGGTAATACTGAACGATGTTGAAGGGAAGTCTAGTCTTGCAATTTGAAATAGGCCTGTCTTGGAGCGCATCGGACATGCTATCTCAATTTGACGGATACACTTCAAGTGAGGTATGGTTTCATATTATTGGATGGGCCTCTGTCTTGGAGCACATCGGACATGCTACCTAGTATATGGAACATACCTTGGGAACAGCTCACGAAGGGATACTGTCTTGGAGTAGCCTTATCGGACCTACGGTCTTGGAGTAGCCGTATCGGACCCGTGTGGTCTTGGAGTAGCTTTATCGGACCTATGGTCTTGGAGTGGTGTTCTCAGACATGTTATCCTGGAGCTGTGGTACACGTAGAGTTTGACTATGAGTTGGTGCCTGACTATCGTGTTTAGTGGGAATACATGCTTGCTGATAAGCATTTCTATGATATGTCTGGGAATGGTTTGAAACATGCTTGTATGTGAACCGATTCACACACGCAAAGTTATGCCTCACGTAGGTCTCTAACGAGTCGTGAGGTGGCGATCTTCCGACAAGTCTCGCCCCGGGTGGTTTAGATATTTGTATGTTTCACACCTAATGTGCGTAGGCTTTGCTAGGCTAGCCCAAAGTTATTATGATGTTAAAATGTGTGGTGTTGAAAAGAGCTATCTTATCAACAGCTTACAATGGATGGTTTGTTATTTTACAAAATTGATTCTCGTGTGGTCTGTTTGTTTCTTTTGCAGAAAACGAGGAGTCGGAACAGTCCATTGACGAGGCTGAGCCAGTTGATGAGGAACCAGAACCTTGCACCTCTGGCACGCAGAAGCAGCTGGAGATGCCGATCAGCACTGCACCTGCAAGCAGTGAAGAATCGGGACCTTCCATGCCAACGTTGGAGACAAATCTTCGAAGCTAGAAGTTAAAGGAGTCCGAGGACGGTCTCCAGTCAGGAAAGACCGTGTAGAAGATAGGAAGATATGAAGAGGGGGAAGACCTATATAAGGCGGTGCGGCACTAGCACCGGCCCTTTTTTTCACTTGGATCGTCGTGGGAACAACATCGTTAGAACGTCACTCTGTCGGTTACATTTCTAATTATTGTGTCTGTGTATTTTTTTTCGTTTAGTTAATTTGTTATTCGATTCTTGTTATTAAATTCTCGTTAGTCTGATTTGCTTATTTCAATCATTTCCTGTAGGTATTTCTAAAATTCTTTTAAAAAAAGTCACTTCTGGTCTAATTTCCAAGAATACAATAATTTTTAAGATAATTTACATTACGCAAAATTAAATTTAAATTATAAATTAATAGCCATATGACAGCTAGCACACGCCAATATACCAACCAAAAACATCGAGAACTATACTCAAGCAGAAATAAAAATAACTAAACGTAAACAATATCTAAAAAAAAGAAAATAAAGCCTCCAGGCATAAAGGGCGTGCCCGCTTACATAGAGCTGTAACTAGAAGTTATAATTGATAAACTAGGACCATCGAGGTAAAATAAATAATTGTCGAGGTCGCTAGCTAACCACATATTATAATACAACTCATTAAAAAAAACATTGTAATGAGTAGATTATGTCAACAATAAATAAAAATAATGTACATAAAAAGTAAAATTATAAACTTTTATATAAACTCATAAAACCTGTCAGTAGGTAAACTAATTCTGGAGAAAGAACATTTAAACATTGTCTTGAGTTAATCACAGCGACCAACTATTTTTATCATTTAAGTAGTCGTTGATAGAATAGTATGCCTTTGAACAAAGGTTGGACTTTACTTTAGTTTTAAACGCATTAAAAGGCAAATCTAGCAAACACGAGGGTAGCTTGTTATAAAAGGTTATACCAAGCCCAACAAATGAGTTATGAACCTTATGAAGCCGGTGGGAGGGAGCACGTAGTTTATCCTTACTTCTAGTGTTAACATTGTGATTATCACTGTTTTTAGTGTATAAGTGTATATTCTGCCTAATATATAAGATGTTGGCGAAGATGTATTGTGAACACACAACTATATACATTTTTGAAATATTTCTTTTGTTCAAACTGTCAATCATTATGAAAGTCGATAGAATAATTTGTAGACAAGGTCGTTGTCTATTTATAATTAGTTTTATGCTTTCCTGAATAAGGCACCTTTATCACATAATCATTGAAAAAGTCAACACAAAGGTCCTCAAAGGATCCCAGATACTAGCCGATCTAAAAATCGGACCCCGACCTTCTGTTAGTCAGGGTGTAGCTAGTCGGCAAAGTTCGCGGCTGATCACTTTTTACTTTATTACTTATAAGGTTGAAAAGTAGTCAACCGCCAACTTTGTAGGTATATACTGTGGCAGCATATACATCGCCACATGCGAACTACGCATCACACTGACGTCACGCGAAATCCTGCATCGCACAAGCAGATTTTAACCGCGTGACCAGCATATATATAACTTCCCGACATCAATCGTCGGGCAGTTGCCCACCATACACGACACCCGTCTGGTCGGAGGATCCTTCATTTTCTATAGAGTATGGGTGAACTTTACACCCTGTTCCTGATACCTCTATAATACTATTGATCCATCGATCCCTATTGAGAATAATTGGGATGATCAATATGAAAAAATCTGAGACTATTTGGGGTAGAGTTGGTTCTCATAAACCACATAGTCCATTTAAAAGTTAAGAAAAGCTGCAATCAAAGATTTTCTGCATTCAACACCTAATTGGGCAAGTTAGCAATACTTACCGAGTACATCGTTGGACTTGAGTTCAGCCATGAATATGTTCTCGAAGGCACAGCTGCACTTGCACAGCCCGGTCCAGTGGCGCGCGTACTTCGTGAACCAGATCTTCTTCAACAGGTCCACTTGCTCGGTGTACTCATTCATTTGAGTCAGACCTAATAGGAAAGGAGTAGGTATTGGAATTATGATTAGGATTATACCTTCAAACATTTCGTTCCGCGGCAATATAAATTGAGCCTTAGGTATCCGTTATAGGCCACAGTCACAGCTAAAATATGTTCGTTACTTTAATTAATTTTTCTATGCAATAGTCTCCTCAGTGCCGTAACTTCATAAGGCCTTCAGTATGCCAGCCTCCTGACTTGATAAAATAATGAATTTGGAAACTGACGAAGATATAAAAGACTTGACTGTCTACACTTCGGTGAGTGTAGGTACCATCGAAGAAGTTCATATCTATACACCGTACCTAAGGACTATTTCTGCTTGCAGCGCACGGCCGCTATAGAACCGGGGCAGTAACAGATGTGGTCATCGTGTTCACGGGATTTTGTTTTCAAACTGCTTAGATATGAAGTTCTTCGATAGTACCTATGCAAGGGTTGATTACTAAGAAACTACCGATTGTAATTCATTGTTGTAAAGAGTTTAGTAGGAGGTAGAAAACGTAACATTATGCTTTAGCTGTTAACATCCAGAATGTGGAAGCCCTAGGTAGATGTAGGTAGGTACTAGCTAGGAGCTATGATCGACTAACAAGTAATTATAAAAGTAGGTACCGGTTAACCTGTTATAATAATTATCTAGGCAGTAACATAATTGGTCAGTCGATAGGTAGGAACATTTTAAGTTGGAAATGAAAATAACTTCCCGTGGGTGAGGTAATTAATGTAAGTAAAAAAAACAGGTTTCGTTACCTTTGCTGACCAAAAAGTTCATAAGACTTCTGATTGGACCGGTCGCAAGGATTGTGTTGATAAAAGTGGTCTGTTCCGTTTCCTCCTGCAACATGACATCATCTAACATTAGTTTACCTTGTTTGTTGCAGGTGTCTAGCTTCTTATAGGTATACGTTGGAATGAATTACTCAATTGTAACGATATAAGTATGTACTCACATTGGGCGTGACGAACTCTGGCCTTATCACGTTTTTGTGGTAATTGTCGAAGAGTGCAACAAATGGCCTTATTGTTGGACCGCTCCACACGTTCTCAGGCACGGCCAGCAGGCTGCAATGTTATCATTTTTTTAAGAAGCGAATATTTTGTTTAGAGTATAAAATACCTCACATAGCTTAGCATGATCCTCCTTTATATAGAAAATACTGCAGCATTAATTTTGAAATAAATATATGGTAAAGTTGAGGATTAATGTGACAAAAACACGACCCTATAAAAAATTATCATAAAAAACAATAAACCGTTGGTATAAAAAAAACTTTAAATTAGATCATGAAACTTTGCATAACTGAACCAACTTTAAAGCAGATAATATGTGTTAAAAAAAAAGTACTATTAACGCCGTAAAAAGAAATTACCTAAACTATTGGCGCCTTGGAGCCTTCTCCCCGCCGAGCAATCTCGGTCTCACTCCGTCCGAGAGCAATATCGTGCGAGTGAGATAATGAGTGAATTTTAGCTGAGTTAAGGATTCTTAAGATAATTATAGGAAACGAACGGAACGTGTATAGAATAATGGCGGCTAGGTTCTTTTGTGTGAATAGCGAAGTGGTAAAACATAACAAAGGTATAAGAGATTTATGATAAGTTTTCTGAATGATTGGTACACACGGCTACATATCAAGCTATAATACCTATATGTACCTAATAGACCGAAAATGCACACAGTCTACACAATTGTTGCAGATAAATTATACAATAATAGCGATAATCATTAAATATGTCTAGTGAAGCTACATTATGTAGGTCTATTATTTGGCGTTCTATTAGATATCTACTTTAGGTCAATGATACCTTACATAAATGTAAGTCAACAGAAAATAACTTACTTAGCTTGCGCCTGGTCATCTTTCGATAGAGGGCTGGATTTGCCTTGCAAATTGACTTGGATATACGCGAAAGCGTTGTTGATATCCGCGTTGAACATCTCCTCACTGATGCGCAGGATGTCTTCATCAGTGGTGGAGTCCTGCACCTGACGCAGCAGGTCCTCGTAGCTCTTCTTCTTTGCATAGTCGACCACTCCGCCAACCACTGTTCCTATCTGCGTGAGAGTATTGGTCGCTGTGTTTCCTTGCTGGCCGGTCACAGAGTTTCCGATCAAATTAGGCAAAATGTTGTTAAAGATTTGCCCCGCGGCATGCGCTAAGTCGTCGGACCGACATACCGCTACACAAACCAACAACACTAGCGCAATTTTCATTTTGGATAGAGTTTAATACGTTGTTTCTAGCGCGTTCACGGCGCACTAGTGATCTCTCAATCTCTGAGCCAGCGCGAGCAGGCGATACTGTGCGACCTTTTGGTGATGTCATGCACTACTATAGATACGATGTGTTGTTGAGATTCATAGCGCGATGGTTTTTGCGACGACGACGAAGATTGTCCAGAATGTGTAATATGAGATGCAGACTAGATTTTGTCTTGGTAAACAGAATTGACCTCCGCAAGTTTCCGACATTGACACTTCAGAACACGCAACTTGTAGGTACCTATAATTGTGCACGTTACTCGCGTTGCGCTTATGTATGGATATCCGAGATATGTTTATCTGCTTAAATGGATATTGTCATTTGTGCAGCGTACGAGTATTTGTTAACTTTTTGTAGAACCCAAGAATGAAAATGATAATATAGGTACCTATTGATTGAAGCCTGGAGATATGAGAATTCGATTTCTTAGTAATATTTTTCCTTATTATGGGACCTACCATTATAATGATTGTACAAAATGATTTCATTTGAATACTCATCAAGGTGACTAACACTGAATAACAAATGACGAGCGTTATCAGACCTCAGCCTCAGCGCATTATTTTCATTTTGGCAGGACTCTATTTAAGCTTACGGCTCTGCTTACAAAAACATCTCTGGTCATAATTAAATTATAATTTGTGTCATTAATTTCCTCAACGATCACTATAGGAAAAGCAGAACAGCAGATTTACTAATCATAGACTTGCTTGACCAATGTCCACTTGACTATGTCCAAACTTACTTCGCACTCAGAAAGGTTTATTAAATTAGTCCTAATTAGTACTTAACTAATTATCATTAAAGCCGTTAATCAACGGTACATTTCAGAGACATAAATTGAGGGTTCATTAGCTAATGACAGTTTTGAGTAGGTATCTTGCGAAGCATCATCAAATCATCATAATACATCTGAATGTTTCTTCTGTACGCTATCTACACAAAGTAAGCCATTGTTAACTTTCTTTTTGTCCTTACCTACATTCTCAACGTGGTGGAGTGTAAGAACCTGGCAAAGACTCAGGGCATTGGGTATTGAAAGTTTAAGTACTTTAAGAGTAGGTACTAATCAATGACGTGGAGACTTCGATTTGGAATCGGGATGTAACAACTGAAGTAGTATTTATATCCCACGAATAAAAGAAAGTCATCAGAAAAGAGACATTATCAGAAGCGCATCGTTGCGGGCGAGCGCGCACGCGCAATGCAGCAGTAGCGTGCTGCGCCCGCGCACGGCGGGAAAATCGTATCTTACTCGATGTATAATGCATAGGCTCTCGTCCGATCCACGTTTGAATAGTTGTACGGTGCTGTTAGAACTGTACATACCTACTACATAGCCACCGTTTGGAATGCTTTTTTTAGGATATTAGTTTAATGATGCTCAATTGGTTTGTTAAAGGAAGGTTCCTTTAATAACTCATTAAATTGTAGGAATGCAGTAAGAATTGAGGATCGTAAGTTCCATGCTAGCGCTACATATGTTTGTACTAGTAACCTAATGAATAGAGTGGTTCGATTTCATAGAGCACCTAACGATTCCAGAGCAGATAAGTTTTAGGTTGGACTAAGTTTTTTCGAAAAAGTATTTTAGCAAAATATGCTACCTACATTTACTTTTAATAGATAAAGAGGAGGATGGACAATCCAGGTGCCAGAGTAACTTGAAGTACCGATGAACGTACTACGCCTTTAGGTCACAGACTCGTTATGCTGAACATATTGGGAAGGATTTACGATCCTCAACAGTGAGAGACTGACTAAAGAGGTGGATCTATTTTTAACTAATATCTTGTTAAGACTGTTCTTGTTTCATTGAAAAATAGAACGAGTGGTAGTTAATTGAAGCAATAACATAACAACCCGACTCATTTATTTGCATCTTTGGATACGGTTTTCTTATCGTCCACGCAGTTTCAACAACAGTGACTAAAATGTTTTGTTCTTATGACATTATTTTGTGAATAATCACTCGGTTTTTCCTTATTTATTTACTTTTCAGTTGATAACTTCAATTTCATGGAAATAGTATAAAAAATACTTGACTAATTCTTAGTACCTAACCATCAATTTGAACAAACGAAAATAAGAAGGTTGATAACTAGATAACTATACTTACTCAGTCTGATCAGTCACTCTGGTCAAAAATAGTTTATGAAGAAAGGTTTTCCTAGGTTGTAGTGGAATTTTTACTTCCGTCATGCATGACGTAATGTCAGCAACCTTACATTCAGCAAGGTTGGTAGTAGTAGACCTGAGTGCCTTGCGTGTGCACATAAGCAGTGGCGTCACTTGTAGAGGCTCTATTCGCGAAGGTTTCAAATTTCACCGGGTATTATTGACGTGAACGTTTGCTTGAAATGGGGATGTCTGTTATATATGTAGCTATGAGCAGCTTCTACATTGCTAAATTATCCCAATTAAATAAACCGTTATTTGTGTATGTAAACATTCCGGCTATACCGAGAACACGTTATCGATGAGGTCACGCCAGGCAGAGGTCGCTGACGCAGCGACGCGACCAGTTCGACGGTTGCACGTTCCACGACTCGACCCTGGCAAATATTGATATCGACCAATCAGAGCAGAGCCTAGCTCGCTGTTCATCAGTATCAGTACCGGTGCCGACAGTACGAGGTAAAGAGTTCTGGAGGTTAGTCAAATTGTGAGCAACATGAAGGCCGCCGCTTTGATTTTGTTATTCGTCTTTTGTTCAGTTGAATGTAAGTAACAGATTATTTATTATATTTTATTACACGTAGCTGTAAAATTAAATACCTAGTGGGTTGGTAAGCTGAACTTCTGGAAAATATTTTATTGTATATAATTTCCTTTCATTTTTAAGACAAGTTATCACAAAATAACACTGGTTTTATTTATTCTTTTATAACCGGTGTAACGTCGATCAAATACAACTTATCGATGTCCACTGCCTGACGTGGGCACTCTACTTAATTATTAAGTACTTAGACGCCTTTGGTGTATTAAAAAGTTTCGTATCATCTAAATAATTAGACCACAACACGAAAACAGGTACTCAAATGTGTTGATCAAATTAACCTGAACGTTTATAATTTCAGGTCGTAAGGTCGTACCGATAAACAAACATGCGAACATCGACTTTATCAACATGGAGAGTGGGGGAGTGAGGACACAGCCCGCTGTGGTGCCACCTAAACAGCCCGTGCCGGCCCCGGCAGCGCCTAAGCAACCCGCTCCGGCGGCGGCGGCAACGGTCGCGCCCGCAGTGACCACGAAACCGGTTCCTGCTCCTAAGCCAATTGCACCACAACCAGCACCGTCCAAGCCTGCGCAGCCTGCCTCACCCGCCCAAATCAAGCCCGTTCCAGTGAACCCTGCACCAGTAGCAAACCCCATCACAACCCCCGGACCCGGCAGCGTCAAGGCACTCGTAAATTTCTACGACAGCCAAGGCAAGGCGAGCCCCATCCGACCCTACAGTTACAGTCAAGCCGTGAAACAAGGATGAATCAATGTATTCTTCAACTAAATAAATTAATCGTGCCATAATATAATGAAAAATAAGTTTATATCCATTGTTTAACCTATGAATTCGTGTTTATCCCCATGTGAATCATATCAAATCATTATGTGGGGATGGGGAACAAATATTTAATCCATGGATTTCGTGTGACAATAACAATAAATTCGACAACATGTACTTCATAAGGCGATGCACTCTTTAAATAAAAATAAATTAATATAATTTTAAATTAAACCTTAATTTTAAATGATAAAGTATTTGTTTTTACATTCAGTAGGTACCTATAGCAGTCACTAGGAGGCTAACTTCAATTGCGTATCTTGACTGAAACAGAAACAGAATGTTTCTTATCTTATAAGGTAAAGGTTACCTATTAGTTCAACCAGGTTTCAGACTGGCTAAAGTAGATTCATCTTTCATGGGGTATTGTTAAAAATGTTACAATAAAATTCCTCCCCACATACTTCAACCGAATGAGTCGAAATTCAAATCTTGTATAAAACGCACACTATGTAGGCAGGCAGGCATATTATAAGTTGGGGGATTACATCACTGATAAAATGCTTGGCTCATTGCTGGTCCTGCTTCATCACCACAACTAATTCATTAACATTTTGAAGATATTGTTGGAGCTGCTGAATATTGTAAGACCATCTTTGTATATGTACTGCTACTACAGTACAAAGTACATGTACTAAAGAGCTACCATTAGTATTTAATTGACTTGAATGTGCCCTGGCGGCTGTGAGTATGTCATGCTCACTCAGATGTCTCGCTGATGGTGGCGCGTGTGTTGGATCATTTAGCTCCCTTCAAAATGGTTGAGCTGAATGGTGCTGATCCATGCGTCATGTTCGTGAACGGGTCACCGTCAGTTGGGGCTGGTCATCTCTTGGCTGCCATGGTTTATTTTCAATTTTTGTTGTATGTTTATTTTTATTTTTATTACGGACGCTTTTACGAACGTGCACGTCTTTCTACATTGTTCTCACATGCATAATTCCAACATGAATGATGTAACCAATATTTTATATCAAACGTTTCGTGTATTCCCGTTCGTCCCACTGACTTCGTCCCCGTAATGGGACGAACGGGAATTTACAAAAATAATATTAAATTTGTTCGCGATCGTCCCATTCATGATTTTAGGGGGACGATTTAATCATAATTTCTAGTTTTATGGAGAATTTTATTTTGTTTTAATGTTTCAGTGTATGAGTATTTTGATACCTAGGTAGTAAAGTTGATTCTGTGATTTTAACTGTGATTTTTATTCCTTAATAAATGACTGATTTTTATTTTAAAATAATTAGTGGGACGATCGGGAAAAAAAATAACGAATTCCCGTTCGTCCCACTACGGGGACGAAGTCAGTGGGACGAACGGGAATACACGAAACGTTTTTATTTAAAAGAGTGTCCGTGGAGTTTCTTGCCCGTTCTTCTCCATAGGTACCTAATACGCTTTGGAACGCCAAAGCGTAGTAGGTACCTATGGAGAAGCTTGCCCGTTGGCAAGCTTCCAATTTCTGACTGACCCACTTATTGACCGTTCAAAAGTGCCTGTAAATGGTTTAATTGAAATAAATGCTTTGAGTTTGAGTTTGAAAGTTTAATGAGGGCTGCACAGTGAAGTCATTAGGTAATACTTATAATAAATTTAGGTTACTACTGTTACAGCAGGATAGCTTATTGATCAATCAATAAGACAGACTTTTGAGTGGTCAGGTATGAATTTAACAAGGTAACTATGTAATTTCTATTCGCAAGATAAAGAGTCAGTGTAAAAAAAAGAACTGACAAGTTAAGTATACCTACATACTTGTAAGTATCCGACCGCAGACTGCAGAGAGATATCGGTTTAGACTTCACCTGCTGAATAAAAAGTGGAAAGAGAATATGTAATCTTGTAGTTAACCACAATTAGAAACGGAGTCAACGGCCGTCACATCAGCCGGATACATCTAGGTGCGACATAAGAGGCGCATTAACAAGATATAAACAATTGCTGCAGAGCCTATTCCAACCAGTGAAAGTGTACGGCGCGGGCGCAGGCGGGAGGCGGGCGGGCCGAGCTCGTCCGAGGTATTGTCGCTCATTCATCGCACCGCGCCGAGCCTCTCGTAATCTCACGGTTTTCAAGCACAGAAGACAATTTATAATAGCTACAATATACAGCTTCATTACAGACACTATTTAAAAGCGGGATGCCGCCATGCCGTGAAGAAAATAAATAACTCGTTTCGTAACCTTTAAATAATCCAAATCCTTACAATGCACATAAAACAAACAAAACTCCAGGAAATAATTATTTATGCACTAGTTATTCCAGACTAAAAAACACCGGCCAAGTCCGCGTCGGACCACGCACAATGAAGGGTTCCGTAGTTGGGATGAATTTATTCCAAGAACAAACTTAACATTGTAGTTAAAAAACATGTTCTCCCATGCGGAATGAATGATTATGTTTTTCAAACTGCAAATTTAATTTGGTCGATTATTACTCGTTAACCTGTAAAATTCAAAAATTCAAAAGTCATTTATTCAAACTAGGCTGAGAATCAGCACTTTTCGAACGTCAAAATTACTTATGACAGTCCCCCAAAACGCCCACCCTTGACCACTTCCTATTGCTTTTGCTGGGAAGAAGAAGTGGCGCAACAAACTCCCCAGCAGCACAGCTGTCTGTTCAGGTAGAAAAAAATGATTCTATATAATAGTATGCAAGATAATTTACATTACGCAAAACATAATTTAAATTAATAGCCCTATGACAGCTAGCACACGCCAATATACTAACCAAAAACATCGAGAACTATAGGTACTCAAGCAGAAATAAAAATAACTAAACGTAAACAATATCTAAAAAAGAAAATAAAGCCTCCAGGCATAAAGGGCGTGCCCGCTTACATATAGCTGTAACTAGAAGTTATAATTGATAAACTAGGACCATCGAGGTAAAATAAATAATTGTCGAGGTCGCTAGCTAACCACATAATGCAAACCAACTCATAAAAAAACATTGTAATGAGTAGATTATGTCAACAATAAATTAAAATTAAATTAAAATAAATTGACTTATAAAGTAAAATTATAAACAATTATATAAACTCATATAACCTGTCAGTAGGTAAACTAATTCTGGACAAAGAACATTTAAACATTGTCTTGAGTTAATCACAGCGACCAACTATTCTTATCATTAAAGTAGTCGTTGATAGAATAGTATGCCTTTGAACAAAGGTTGGATTTTAGGTACTTTAGTTTTAAACGCATTAAAAGGCAAATCTAGCAAAGCTAGCGCTAGCTAGTAGCTTGTTATAAAAAGTTATACCAAGCCCAAAAAATGAGTTATGAACCTTATGAAGCCGGTGAAAGGGAGCACGTAGTTCACGTGAAGTCCTTACTTCTAGTGTTAACATTGTGAATATCACTGTTTTTAGTGTATAAGTGTATATTTTGCCTAATAAATAAGATGTTGGCGTTGATGAATTGTGATGCCACTGTGAGGATACCGATATCTTTGAAAAAATCTCTCAGAGAAACTCTGGCACCTAGCTGATAAACAGCTCGAATAGCTTGTTTTTCGAGGACAAATATATTTTGAATATCTTCAGCTTTGCCCCACAGTAGAATACCGTAGGACATAACGCTATGAAAATAACTAAAATAGACTAACCGAGCTGAATCAACGTCAGTGTATTGTCTTACTTTCCTGACGGGGTAGCTTCGTTTAGCACACCGTAATGACGCAGTTTACGCAAAAGCGTGTCATGGTGCACGCAATCAAAGGCTTTGGAGAGATCACAGAAAACTCCAATAGCATTTTGAGAGTTCTCCCATGCGTTAAATATGTGTTTCAGCAGAGCAACATCCGCATCTGTAAAGCCTACTCAGCTGTGAGTTTTCCTTTTAACTTCGTTATATATTGATATGATTTTTTTCACAAATCCAAGTACAACCATATAGGAAGCTGGCAGGGGGACACACATGACTAACAAAAATTAGCACTTTAAAGCTTGTAATATTTCGCAAACGGATCCATGAATTGAAAAATGAGTTTCACACGCCCGCAATATTTTTGAACGACCTTTCCAACGACACCCCACAAATCCACAATATGGGATAGACGAGAAAAAAAATACATCCACACTTTACGCGTAGAGGAGTTACGCAAAAAAAAAATTGTCTTGAATTTATGTTACCAATTTGTCGGCGTGATTAATATGTATACCCATGCCAAATTACAGCTTTCTAGTACTAAAAGTCTCTGAGCTCAGCCGCAGACAGACAGATGGACATGGTGAAACTATAAGGGTTCCTTGTTTACTACGGAACCCTAATAAAAAGATGCTAAGTGGCCTACTTTGTAACTTTTACATTAGATACCAGCAAAGCCGTCTGGTAACCACAGTGGTATTTACATAAAAGAAAAACAAGTTCGAGATATTTTTTCAATTATCCGGCTCTATACCTACATTGCTGAATCAATATTTTCTTTATACATTATGTAGGTGGCTACTTACCGCAGTCCAACGTGCTCAGAGCTTTCACATAATAATATTTGCACAGTAGGTAGTGCGAAAACATTTACCTACTAAGAATAAATTAAACTTATCCAAAACAAACCAAGTTTTCAGCTAGTAATACACCGTTATGTGTTTGCATTAATCATCCTACTTAATTAAGTTTTGGGACACACACGTAAACTTCCTTCATCCCTCTAAGTTGTGCTGTCGTAAACACGATTTAGTTATAGATAATAATGCCTGACACCTCCGAAATGTTTCACATGCAGCATGAAAAATGTAAGAGAATTTTTCAGAATTAATTAAATCAAAAATTGATTAGAATTCTCACTTCCCGCACTGCGGACTCGTCAAGCTGTACGAGTAGCAGATAGGGCTGTGGCGGGCTGCTCACGAAATATGTGCCACTTTCACTGTCCGCATGAATCATGTGGTTACGTCTACAGGATGCCATATAGCTTGCATTATGCTACGTTCGCGACGTATTGTGCAACACCGTGTCCGCATTTTGAGCTTATAATAACAACAATGAGTCAACGCCCTTGCCAAAATAAATATGATCTCCTTATGGGCATTTCCAAATTTAGGAATAATTTACAGAGGATTCTTTTAAAGAATAATTTCTAACTTTCGTATTTCATAACATTCCTAAATAGATTCTGAATGTTCCATTATAACTAAAGTACAGTTTTAAAGTTAGTGCTCAGTCTAGAGTAGACCAAAAATATAAGGACTACGATATTTTGCCTGACAACATGTATAGGCGCTGGATATTTGATTTTATCAATTACATAAAATAATTTACATCAATCTGTTAGCTACGCGGTTTTCCAAGCTTTCTACGGATAAAGGGTAATTTAATGTATCAACTTTCTTACGTCCATAATAAGAAGAGCAGGTGTATCAAACAATACGCCACTCGTACTAGCTACTTATAAATTAGGCATATTAGTTATAACACAATGGTGTACTTACTCGGCTCCATGTGAGTTCCCATCGTGTTGCTACGAAGATATTCACAATGACAATAGTTAGTATCACTTAGGGCTGTCAAGTTTTCATCGTTTTCTCAACACTGATCTATTTACTTTCAGACCAGTTGCTACTAAACTAAGATGGAAAGATACAGATAAAACGAAATCGCATTTTCTCTTGTTGTAAATTTTAAGTATCTATATTAATATAGAGCTTGATTGATTTATTTAATAATGGTGCTTGTTTTTAACTAATGCCTTATAGCTAGCTGAAGCTGCTGTGCCTAGCCTATAACTTTTAATTCTCACCTAGATTTAGAAGATAGAACTACCCTCACCCATCAACGAAAGGGAAAGGGAATCTATCTACTATACAGTTTTGATCTAGAGAACCTAGATCCGCCTTCATTTTTAATTCTATATGTTGTAGCTGTAGGTTTTTTATGTTTCTATAGGTTTTATATGCGTAGATAAAATAAGTAACTAGGTACCCTTAAAAATCACAAATTGTGAATAAAAACCAATGTCAATTGGACGAATTAAATTTATTTTACTGTAAATGAAATATTTCATTTTTCTGCGGAGACTTTTAACACCGCGATTCAGCGGAGAATGCTAAATGTACAACGCCATCTATCGATACATCAGGAACTAAAATACAGATTAAAGTATCAAAATAAACCTAAGACAAACACACGAATTGCTTGATGCCTGTAGGGTTCGAGCAGAACCAAATATCGTTGAAAGTAGAAAGTATACACTAAGACAGATTCCTACAGAGATTGACATACCTAAGTACAGCCAGGTACGCAGGCCCCTCAAAGTATTTATTAGTAAATAGACAGTGTCTGCAGCTGGTGTGAGACAATTTTTCAGCCCAACCTGTTTTACAACAGAAATCTTTGATGTAATTAAACGATTTACTGTAGGTAGGTAGATACCTATCTACTCTCTTGAGTTTGTCGGAATCCATAACTGAAACATCAATTTCGCCATAATGATCATCAAAGTTTCACGAACATGTGTCATGACAGTCATGTGTCACGAATATTTTAATATATTTTTAAAAATCCAACTGATCGTTGAACCCTGAAAAGAATGAATGTAAAGTTACTTAATCAACCCTAGCTACAAATACGCTTTTCAATGTGCTTTGTCGACTAATCTACACACAATGACAAGAGAACATTTGTGCCTCCTTAAGTATACACAAACTAAGAGGCAGACCGGCGAAAGTGCCATTACATTTTGTATGCGAAATTGCAATATCATGGAATTCAATAAAACTTAAATGAATAAAGTACAATGACGAAATATAACATAACAAGCATACTATGGCAGGCACTGGCAGGCAACCAGGGTTTTCTCCATGCTTTTTATTTTTGTTAAACTTTGTTAGAAAATAAACATCCCAACTTAATAAATAAATATATATTATATATATAGTAGTTATATTTATATAAACAAATAATACTTATTATAAATGCGAAAGTGAGTTTTTTTTTGTTGGTTTGTTTGTTTGTTACGATTTAAAGCTGAACGGATTTGGATGAAATTTGGCACATGGCTAGACCATGACCTTGGTTAGGCGTTGGATACTTTTTATCCCGATATCCCACGAGATTGAGACTTATGCGGGTAAAACTGAGGGGTGCAGCTAGTTAAATTATACCTACTTCAGATTTGACTGTTATTCGCTTATTTCCCTTAAAGAGACCAGGAGAAGAAACAGCACTATTCATCGTTAGAATAAATATACGTCACCCAACGTCGTCGTGACGATTTCTCAGCGTTTAATGAAACACTTACGTAACGCCTATAGTGCAAAAGTTAAGTAGCTATGTGTAACTCGGTTTTTATTTTGTGCGGTTGTTGCAATAAATTCGGAAATTCCAGCATCCGCAAGACTCACTTTCGTTGAAGTCCTACAGCCGCGTTATGTTATGAAATGGTGTAAGCCCGCCCCCATTCTATGCGCGTCCGCATCGCCGGCCATTGAACAATCGGAACCAGCGCCTGCGCATGCCTCATTCTAATGAACGCTTGACGCATGAGTTACACAACATCATATTTTTTTTAACAAAGGTCAATGGCGTATAATGTTACGTTACGATGCTAAGTAATAATTTGTCTAGAATTAATGTTTGATTTATAGTGTTTTTGTATGTAGGTAATACAAATGGCATTCAAACTATTTCTGTCTACTTTCCATTTCTGAATGAAACTCTGTTGGGCGATAGTAAGAAGATAATTATATCACATTACGGATTTTGGCTTAAGACCGGTTGAGATAAGGATCTTTAATTGAAGTCCTAAGAGATGGAGTTCTTATTTATTGTCAACGGGCGTAAATATAGAGGTGAGACTAATTTAGCTTTTATAATTAGCGTATTTACTGATTAGGTATATAGTATAGAATAATGCATGCAGGTACAGCTTACAGTACAGAAATCGCGTACCAGGCATACGTAATATTATTATGTAGGTACAGATAGTGCAATCCACGACGACGCGCCCCACTCCGCGATTACTGTACTTTAGTACGGAGCGGAGCGGAGTGGGGCGCGTCGTCGTGGATTGCACTATCTATAATCCTGGTAATTTGTGTTTCACCTACCTATCTAGTTATTTACTTTTTGTTAGAAGGTACCCAAGTTCTTCCATTTTCACGCCAAGTTTCCGTTGCATTATGTATTTCCACGAGTATTAATTAGAAACTTAGCAAACTATCAAAATAAGAAAAAAATCTTACATAACTTTCTCTCTAAAATTCTTGCTCTGTCCGGACATTAGTCGGTATGACTGAGCATTAAATTAAAATTCTTTTGTATGCAAGCAAATTCAACGACATCTTTTTTTGAAAGCACACCTTTAATACTTAAAATATTTCTTATTGCATTTCTGCACAACCTGAAATAATATTTACAAAATTAAAACCAACTTTCACTTTTATAAGCATCTGATTCAGACGAGAAGGTATTGGCACATTTGTAATAATATCGATAATGTTTTGTAGGTAAGCCTCTTATGTAAATCGGAACATTGGAACACTTGGCATAGAATAGTGACTAATCCAAACCGAATTCAGATCGTGTACTGTTTACAAGAAAGTTGTGACACGGCATTGTTATGCAAAGCGGATCTGTGCAACGACGACATGGCAGACATACGAGCTCATCACGTGTAGCACATAAGATCTGCAGCTGCAGAAGCAGACCGCTGAGCTCGTTGAGCTTGTTGCGAAACTTGGCTATAGCTCGCTGATCCTCACCTTATGTATTTTATTAGCACGTTCTATTATACTTTCCAGGTGCGTCCTTGTCTGTTGATCTGTGATCTTCAAATTTAATAACCTTGGAGTTTTCCTTAGCTATTCCCGGAAGATTACAACTATACATTTTTGCAGAGTTTACATTTCAAATCGGCAACTTTCTTTACCCATCAATTGTGTTGAGCTAAGAGAATTTCCAATCATTGTTATGCTGGTTACATCTCCATTAAATCTTTCTAATTAACGAACAAAAAAACAATTAACGTGGATGGGTAATACGAGTGTAATAGCAAATAATGACAGGGACGCAAGTTAACAATTAGTCGAGATCATTCACCTGCGGGTGCGCACATGTCGAGATGAAAACAGAAAGTAATACGAACCGAATTCGTGCACCATACTAAGACAATGGGCAATTTATTCGATTTCACTCTTTCCGTAAATTTCATATTTGTGTGTTGGCGCGCGGCGCGGGCGCATACCCGGTGCGTTTGAGAGAGCGTGCTTAAATTATGACGGTTGACTCTAGGTGCCCATTACTTGTATACTCTCTGAGTCCAACCGCGAGAATACCAAGCTATTGCCGACCGGCTTGTATGATTTAACAATTACTTATAGTTTTCTTAAGTCAATAAGAATAGCTAGTACGGCAGATATATATCGTACATATTATGTACGTTCATTTTAAGATGTAGCGACTTAAAATGTACCTAAAAACAATGTAAATATTTCCATCGACGAGCGAGGAAATGTAGTTTATCACGATTGTTATTTCAGCAGGCATCGAACGAATTAATGGGAATCGTACCCAAAATCATTCCCGGTTTAAGTAACTCGCTGAAATGAAATTAAATCGCCTCACCAGTTGTTACAGCTGAAAAACGAAGTCTGTTTATTATACAACCTAGCTGCTACCCGCGACTTCGTTCGCGTGGAATTCTATACATCAATTTTATTTATTTGTATAGCTGCCAGTGAAAGTCCTGTCAAAATTGGTCCAGCCGTTTCGGAGATTAGCCGGAACAAACAGACAGACAGAAAGATAAGAAAATTAAATAATGTGTGTTTGTTGTACGTACCGTATACTTTCATATGCATTTAGTAAACAGCTGTTATTTTGACATTACAAACAGAGATGTATTTCCTGGGTTTTAATCATTTTGCGCGGAACACTAATTCTGTTGCTACCTTCCAGCGAAAGTTCCGTCCAAATCGGTCAAGCCGTTTCGGAGATTAGCCGGATAAACAGACAGACCAAAAGACAAAAAAAAAAAAAAAAAAAATGTTATTGTTGTAAGTACCGTATATACTTTCATACGCATTTAGTAAAAAGCTATTATTTTGAAAGTATTAACAGACACTTCAACATTATTTATTTGTATGTACCTATAGATAATAATAGATAGCAGTAATAGTTAATTGGTGTAACCTGAGTGTACCATCCTACCTACTTTACACCTTTGTGATCTGTATTCTGGAAATGCAGGTGTGACGTTATGTTAGATCGCAGTAGTAAGCAGAGGAACAGTACCTAAGTAGTATTTATCCTGGTTCCCAAATAATCCACATCTACGTAGCTATCATACTATACATCATCTACCTCACCCAAGTTAGCTAACTTGGGTGAGGTTCATTATTTTAAATGATTTATATAATAAATTGAAATTAAATGTTATTTATTTATGCCGTTTCACTTTTAATTATTACGAATATTAATTAATGTATTTGAATGATTAAAACTAACTAAGAAATTCGATCGGCATGCTGTATTGCCAAGAGCACGGGTCAGTAATTACTTACATAGTTATCATTTCTTTTATTTTAATTATTTGCATAATTAGTAAAAGTTATTATTAAATGTTTTTTGTTCCAGATAGTTTAACGGATCATTCTTACAAATAACTATGGGTAGGTACCTACTGTCTACCACAGCTACGCTACATTATAATAATAGAGAACAATCAAAAGAAAATATATTTATATTTATGGTTTGTTGATTCTCTCAATATATACGTTTGGGAGATATTAAAGTAGTCAGCAGTTTCAGATTCAAACTCATTTTCTTAAATTGGTACATAATTTTGAATTATCTTGCGTTGAAGTCTTTTGTTCGGCGTTTTGATTTAGATTTTATTTTAGCTTTAATCCGCTTTCTGCTAGATTCTAAATTGATATTTCACGGGTAATAGTTTTTGTTGTGTATTAAAGAGATATTTCTGTAATAGCTAATATTTATAGTTACGAGAGATCGTACAGAAATTGAAAAATGTAACTAAAAGTGTGAATGCAGGCCGAAAGTTTAGTTGATTGCTTTGTATGTATGTACTGAGCTGGATTGACACCGATAGATGAATTGTTTGGATTGGAGGCTGTAGAGAACAATTAGTTAGTAGGCTTGACTGTATAAGAATCAAAATTACAGGCTATTGGCTCATTGGTAACTAAATGAGAGATGTGATGAATCTTGAATCTTGATGGTTTTGCGGATGCGATTGTAAATACTCTTGGTCTACAGGTATTACGCGTTTCTTCCAATTCGTTCGCAAGAAAGGTTATTCTTTCTTGCGTATTCCACTACTCAGGATTAGCATACATACAAAACATCACGCCATGTATCCCCGAAGGGATGGGCAGAGGTGTACTACAAAGTACACCCAAATTTCGCCAGTTATGTTTAAGTCCCAAGTAATAGGGGGTAAGCCTAATCTATTGCTATCAAACGAGAACAAATCCAGACTACGGGTTGCTACTGAGAAATTCCAGATAGAAAAACCCAAAACCACTTTGCCCGACCTCGGAATCGAACCCAGGACCAGGAACGTAACGACCAACTAGTCCTACGAGGCAGTAGAGATTAGCCAAGAAGAACACGAACGTAATTATAATATATAATTACATTAATATGTATAATAGAGGATTGTGATTTAATTTTATCCTCAGAGCGAACTAAGTGTAGGTACATCATGTGGGTTACATGATGGCAGGCACTATGCAATGCATAACTGCATTATATTTACTTGTAACACAAAAACCAGTCTAAAATATAATAAAATTTTGAAGAGATGATGTAATCAGATTCCTTATAACTTAGACTACTGCTCCAGTGCCGGTAGCCTAAGAATTACTGCACAGGAATGCAAATATTTTTAATAACACATAACAGCACGTCTGTATGTCCCGGAGGGTTAAGCATAGATGTACCTATCGTACACCCACATTTCACCAGTTGTTTTTGAGTCCCATGTAATAGGGAGCGAGCATATTTACCTCAACGTGGCTCAAATCTAGACTCCGGGCTGCTATGGAAAAAAATCAGATTGAAAAACCCAATAACACTTTGTCCGGCGAGGCGATATTTTTAATATCCTGTTAAAAATTGTGCCACATTCGAAGCATGAGTATTATTTGATGACCATGCTTTAACATCCTTCTTAAACATAACTAAAACAATAAAACATCCTCGTGGACCAAATTGGACAACACCAAAATAGAATTCTTTCATAACGAAGGCGCAGTCATCATCAGTCACACTCGCAACAACATCAATGACGTCATCAAAGGATTTCAAAATCCAAATGGACGTCAGATCAGTCCGATCCGGGATAGTCAGCTCTGCGCAGGCGCGGAACTTTCACGCGTATAAAACGGCTTGGAGTCCGGCCGCCGCGACCAGTGCGAGTAGTCGAGCAAGGCACGAGCGCGCGCGCAGTGCACACACGCGCCGCGAAAACGAAAGTGAAACAACCCCAGACTGTGACAGTGATTGTGAACTCTGGAACAGTGATCGGTAGCTGCCTGTGTTATCCTGAAACTGTTTCTTCGATCTGGAACCTCATTTAGCGCTCACCTGAAAAGGTACAGGATTTTGTGGTGGTTGGTTTCAGGAAAAGGATTATTATGTGTTTGAAAATTGTGTGGAAGTGATCAAATGGAAAAGTTAAATATTACTTACCTACATGTGGTGGATAAAACTTTGGATTTCTTACTGAAGTGATTTTATGTTTAGCATATTTGCTACATATGCATCAGTATCATTCAGCAGCTTTGTAAAAAGCTGCAATTGCAGTGAAATATACGAACAATTATAAATATTATCACATGCATTTCAACCTTATCTCACACATTGATTATATTGATGAGAAAAAAATCCTTCAATATATTCTTTTTTAAGTAAATACATGTTTTCGAATGGAAGTTATATAAACATTAAACATTAGAATTCGACACATTTTCCAAACAAATACAACTGAAAATTATCTATGTTACCTTTTTGTCATCCGCACACGTTTGCTACGCCGTAACGCCCGCTGCTACGCCGTAACCCGCGCCTACAATACGCTAAATAATGCGTGTTTTTTTTTTTGTTATCTCTGAACAATAATATTCAGTTGTAGAAAGTTGCATAATTTTTACTTTCACTGGCACTCGACTAAATAATCTCTTCGCATATCGCGAATATTTGAACACACTTAATTTGCATGCGTTGTGTTCAACGATTTTTCTGTACGCAGCTGACATTTTTTAAAGTAATTTCATTGTTCATTGCAATTTACTCTTTATTTTGGTGTTACTAAGAGCTATCCGGTACGGCGACATGCAGTGAAGCCGGCTTGTGGAAAGTAGGTCACGCGTCAGACAGCTCGCATTTTATACCTCTCATACCCGCGGGGGTTCCTCATTTACGTTAATACTAACACCTAAGTTAACTTGCATGTTTATAGGTTTCTTTTGAACTTCAATTGCGATGTGTGTAAAATAATTTTCTGATAATTGGTACCTCATTTACCCATGTGTAATTAATGTTATGTGTGGGCTATAACTGCTCTAAACATGGTTCTTTAATTGGTTTGAAACTAAGACATTATCCAATAATAAAAGTTCTCGGAAAATTTAATCTTAATTAGAATGCATAGTTTGAGCACATTAAGATTACTCCATAATAAAACCTTTAATGATTATCTATGTTTAGGTGTAAGGAGATTAACATTCAGATCATAAAAAGTTAGAAGAACGAGTCCTGACGATGTGAGAAAGATGTTATCTTAACGAAAACATTTTAATAACGCCGCTTACATTAGACACGGATATGACACAAGTTAATGGTTACATTCTCTAGATTTCTTTTCACGTTGAAGTAGTTAAAATTGTCTACTAGAGCTCTGTTTATGGACGTTTGAGTATCTTCTTGGTCATTAAGGCTGAAACACGGTACGCATTACCCTTATCTGTGGAACAGCGGATGCGACACGGGTCTTCACGGTTATTACTGCTGTTCAGGCCATGCCATTGCGAAATTCGTCCACACACAGTAGGACTTCCCATTCCATTGTTTGAATGCATCAAGATTTTGTAAGTGAGTGGTTTTCGTCACGGCACCTTGCCATCTCCTGGGATTGTTGAGTGCTGTATTGTGAAACATACATGTCGCAAACGCAGAGTTAGCAAGTTTCAACGATTAGGCTGTCTGTTTTTTTTTTTTATGGAACAGTCCGCGACCAGAGAAGCTTAAAGATTTGTATTATAATAGTGAAAACATTGGAACAATTGAATAGTTTTTCATGAAACCGACTGTAAAATACCAAAATCGATTTTAAAAGCTTACTTTTTACGCTTTTCTAAGATTTCATTTATAAAAAATAAATTACGTCTTTGGACCATTTACGAAATGGTCCAAAGACGTAATTTATTTTTTCATCTAAAACGTTTACGATTTGTGAGAGCGCTTACCTCAACATACCTACTGTCCATTCATGCGCCGGATTGTCGCAGTCCACGTAATATTAATGAATGAAGCTTTCTATAATGTGTGCTAAAAATAGTCATTTAGTGCAACCAGTGTCGCGTCATGTTGCGCAACTGCCATAACTTTTATATTATGCTTAATTACGTATATAATTTATTCATTATGTTATTTTATTTTCACATTAGAAATTCTGTTCGTTTAGGGAAATGACTTGATGTTACATAATATTATCTTTTAATTATTTTAAATTTATTATTTTATTGAACTGACACTTTCACTTTGGCAGTATAGGATTTACGTTAAATGTACGAATGTAGCGGAAACAACCGAATGAAAGCGTTAATGAGCATGTCCAGTTTTAATTTCCGTCAAAACGACTTAAATCTCAAAAAAGTTGGACTGAAAATGAGATGCTCCGATGCGGAATGCACTTACTTTAATTCGTTTTTAATATTTGTGTTAAAACACAAAACACATAAGTACTTACTTGTCGAGTTTTCTTTCAATGTAAAAGCTGAACTTTCTTTAAGGAAAAAGTAAAGAGAAAAGTACATACATTATATAGTAAATACCTACAGCTCAACTATACATATAAAGCTTTTCGGGTACGAGAGCTTCAGAATAGTGGTCTCCAGAAGTGAAGTTTAAAATGTAGAGTTTTGTTACTATCAAAAGCCTAACGCCGATCGTCCACCGCCAGCTAAACTAAGTTAGCTCGCATAGTTGAGCCAGTTTTTCATACACATGTTGATGATTTGATACACATGTGTGAAAAACTGGCTCAACTATGCGAGCTAGCTTAGTTTAGCTGAAGGGACGATCGGATGTACCACAACCCGTAGATTAAGATAAAACTTTCGAATTCGTTTAAAAGACAAAAACAATACGCCTATTGAACATAGGACTGCTAATTTCCTGCGACATGTAGTTGGGGATTGATAGATGACATTAGTTGAATGGCGTTTACTATTGTGAGATGCGTGTCGTACAAGTAGTGTGAGCCGCGTGTGTAATGTACGCGCGCATAGATACTGCGGCATGCATCTCGTTCGACGCGGGCTCAGGCAGCGTGCGCGGCGCGAAAGCGAGTCAGTGTGTCACACCAAGGGGCACTCCTCGACGCTCCTCTCGGCAGTACACCTGATCAATGTTTAAATAGTACCCTTCTTATTAATAACTGCCTTGTAATGCTGACCGCCTTCTGTATCTATTGTTGCGCTCTCGTTGAAAGTTGATTGGGGCGAACATGTTTCGGAACACGTCATAATCGACGCAGTCGCATTGTGACTGAAATATGTACATACTGCAAAAAAGACGGCATAGTTCGATATTAAACGATAATTAAACGATACGTGACGGCTATGTATGAGGGAAATTAATGTATGGTCCTGGGTTCGATTCCCAAGTTGGGCAGAGTATTATTGGGTTTTTCCAACAGGAATTTCTCAGTAGAAGCCCGGAGTCTGGATTTGTGCCCAGTTGATGTCAATAGGTTCACCCTCTATTACATGGGAATTAAAAAACATAACTGGCGAAATGTGGGTGTACTACAGGTACACCTCAGTCCAACCCTTCGGGGAAACAAGGCGTGCTGTTTTGTTATGTTATGTTTTAGGTCAAATAACTAGAGCAGCGGGGAAAAGTAGAAGGGTGAACTTATATCTGTAGTAGCAGGTTAGTTAGCGCAAGGCCGGTTCCGCGCCATCGCCACTGTCACCCATAAACTGCATGTAATTGCGCTTACGCATGGATTGGGAACGGTGAAAAATATTGCACTAAGTGCACCGGATTTTTATCCAGCTGACGTGTTTATGGACTGTCTGGATTTTTTTTTCATTTGTGGAGATAAGAAAGTAATGAATACAGCATGCTTGTACCTTTAAATAGAAAGCATTTTATGAAATCTTATAAAGCTTACGAGCTGAAATGTTTGATGTAAATCATCATACAAAACTTACTGAATAGAACAATGTTTACATACATTTGTAAACATTGTTCTATTCTACATTTTGAATTGATCTGCCTTACACATGTTGATTAAATCCATCTGAGACCATCAGACCACTATGAGGAAAATCACAATTATTGCTTTAGTAAATAAGTCGTTTCTTGGTAGAATTTTCATTTATAGAAAAAAATATCTTAGATTAACTTAGGTATTGGCTAAGCAAAAGATAACGAGTGTCATTGATCAATTATAATAGATAAACAAGATTATTAATCGCCCGAGAAGTAATTAATGTATCCCCATTTAATTGCCACGGCCGTGTCTGAGTATCTCGTCTGCCGTAAAGTAGGAACAGATTAAAATTATCTCCTCACAAGAGACCGACAGCCTAATTACTAGTAGATATTAAGTTTATGACCATTCAATTCACTGTCTAGTATAAACTAAGCATAAACCTGTAAGTCTTCTTTGATGTGTGTTGTGTAAAATCGTTATAAAAAGTATGATTCTACTACTAAACTCATATATCAAAGGTGCCTATGAATATAAATACAGTAGCCGCTTGGTAATCCGGCGCTCACTAATCCGAAATGTCCAATCGTAGTTTCTAACTTAGCTCTCCTACCATAGATATCCGTCTCCTAATGTGTAATCCGGCAGTTTAATACAAAAGCCGGATTAAAGAGCGCGCGCATTGACTGTTGTCGTTCTGCATTCCGGTCCGATTGTACGAGTAGGTATTATTACGTAAACTAATAAAGATTTTTGGCTGACATTTCCTATAGAAATCCAATAATCCGGCATGGGCGAAAAACATGGGTCCGGATTACCGAGCGCCTTATGCAACTATTGCATACCTACGTGGCTAAAAAAAAACGATGTTAGTCGAACAAATAATATATTACAAAAAAAACATGGTGTTTGTAGTTTTGTGTGTTACGTAGGAGCGACATCTGCCCCGGTATTGTTCCAATGAGACACACGTACAAGTGGAACTCTTTTCTTTTGCCTGGGAAATGAGTCAACACCGCCTTGTTCTCGCTAACAGGGTCAAATTATGTACACGCTAACCATTTATATGTTACTAACATATCTACTACTTTGATTTTGATAAGTATTTAGGTTAGGTACCTATCATCCACAATATGAAAAGGATTAATAAAATATTAATTGATATCTTAGGCGAAGAACTAACTGTGTAAGCTATTCAGAACTTTACAAATTGAGCTAGATTAATATTAAATGGTTCATAACTTCTGTTCTATAGGTGTAGGCACACATTAAAACGAATGGATTGCTCTATCTGTAATTTTTTGCAAAAAACTTAACTGTCTTGGCATCCATTCAAATGACTGAAATAAAAAAATTGAGGGTAGGCAATCATATTATACTTTGAATTGTGACTTCATTAACAATTTAAAAAAACGAATAGCACTACGCACTAACGAGAATTTTGCCCTTTTTTTAGTCTCTTGACATATATGTCTACTTAATAATATTATTACAATGCTGTCAGACTAACCACAAAAAGCTAATCTACTGAAGCGACTAATTGAATCATCCAAGATCATTATTAAAGTCAAAGAAAAATATTATATCTAGTCTAATCCGCGATGAAACGAACTGACGTAATTTTTTCTTTTTGTCGTCTGATGAGGCTCACAAGGAATGCGGTTATGCGAACAGTGGTCGTCTACCAACAGCTTTCCACTGATTGTTTTGATCGATTCAAGTGTCCCCCGAGGCGCCGATTAAACGTTCATTACTACAGATACACGATTAGATATTCGCATTTAAAAAGCTATTCATTTTAAAATTCGCTGGTGTAATTTAGTGTGTAACGTGCAGGAATATAATTATGTGGTATGTTTCTGTCTCGGAATCGAAGCAAATTATTTAATTATAGGAATATTTCGATGTTTCATAATAACAGCGATATATAATTAGAAAGCGCCACCATATCTCATTTACGGGCTAACAATGTAATGTATGTAATAACCAAACAGTGTGACAAACCAGGCCCGTATATTTGATATAACGAGAGTGGCGATAGCGCCCCTATGCGCTCCCAATCCGCAACCGCCAGCAGCGCCGGCGCAGCAGGGAAATTCAACAGATTTCACTTTTGTTATGCACTTCTATCAGTGATTAGGAGGGACACTTGAAAGTTTCCCCTTCACGTCTGTAGTGACAGCTATACTTACCAGTCGAGTAAGAAATACCAGTTTCGTGTTCAACATTTATTTATATTCGGGATAGTACCTAATAGCTTCGAAGTACAAACTTACCACTGTGTATATTATTAATGCATAACTCCCATTTACAACTGCCAACTGCCACTAACTGACACTTCGGTACACTAATTAAAACAAATACCTAAAATTGATATTATAAAGCAGTCATAAATAGATTTATTAACATATACCTAGGAACTTTATTTAAATAATTAATTGTACTATAAAACTCGTAACTCTAAAAATAAATAGTAAGGTAACGTTTTATAGATAACTGAAGTCAGGAACTGTTTTGATGAGAAAACTTTTTATAATTAATTGGCAAATATATAATAATGTTATAACAATTTTCACTACCTTTCCACTGGCAGACTGTTACTTATAAATAGAAACTGCCAAACTGGTTCCGCTTTGTTCATTTAAGTATTTTAATTTTCAAGAAGAAACTGAAAGTATTAATTAAGCTCATGCATGAATATACGCGTGTAGAATGTTTGAATTTTTATGAATTACTTAAACGTTGGATCGGAGAAAGTATATCAAATTATTGTGCTCCAATTATGACGTGAGGTTTTGTGTCACGGCAAATGAGTTTGGTTGGCGAGACATCGCCGCAACGGATGTGGTGGAAGCACGACGGTGACGGCGCAGGCGCCACGAGAGGCTGCTCCAAGACAAGTCAACCTCTCGCACTCTTATTCCAAAGGGGATAAAAACCATTTCCGAACTACACCAACATCTTCCAATTCAACGATTCCGACTGTTAAGGACCGTGGACTGCGACACTATTAATGTCAGACAGTAGTCACATTCGACAACATCAATTTCATTTCACATGTCAAAAATTATAATTAAATTGTACATTAATAAAGAGATTACAATCAGCTTTAAACTAACATGACAGCTCTTAATGGGAACTAAAACATGTTTATAAACAGATATTGATTTCTTTCATGTTTGGAAGGATAACTCAGTACCTATTCAAATAATTTATAGTGCTGAAAAAAAGTCTTGAAACAATAAAACGTAATATTTTTAAAATGTTCCTTCAACGAGGATACTTAAAGTCGATCTCGTCTTCTCTCACAGTTGATGCAATGTTTCCGATTGCTTAGCAAAGACAACAATTAACATTTTCTGATAACAAGTACCTACCGAACCCGGTTTTATTAAATCGAAAAGTGAAATTCTCAACAACAGTAATTTGGTGCCTATGGAATCATCATTAATTTTCTAAATCTTACGTATCGTCGTTACCAAAGCTTATCGAATCTATTAATCTAATAGCTTAATCTTCCGGTAATTATATAAAATAGAAAGGTACTTAACTATATTCGGCTGCACCTAAACGGGTACGGTCAATATTTATTTTCGAATTACGAGTGTGTACGAACCAGTCGCTCGGTGTAAGGGCTTGCGAGACTGAACTAGTGCATTATTTATTACCGGCGGCGATTTCTCGCGGCCCGTCTAAAGATTTCACCACTTTCATCTTGTATTTACGAGTAGTTGCAGATCACATCCATCCTACGATCACTCCACATAGTTCGACTTGTCTAATAACGTCGCGAACATTATTTGTAATATCTGTATCTTATGTGTGTACATCAATTAGTATGTTGTATTCAGGAAAATTACCGCTGTAAAATGTAGTCATATCTTTGAAAGTAAGTTTAAAACTAGGACTGTTTTAAGTATATACTGACAAAGCCAAAGAAAACCATGCACCATTTAGTGGGCAATAATAATTCTAACAAGTTTTCTAAAAACAAGTTAAGTACCTACAACTTACAAAAAAAAATCGCAGTAGGTAAACGAGTTTCATATAATTATCAATGTATACTACAATAAACATTATAAACAAAACGAAATATTGCTCAATTTTCTGCGACATTTATCGCGCCTCGGTTCGTGTGCATTCGTTATATGCTTTCGTTTTCCTGTATTTCCGCCGCCCGCCGCGCGACGGCGACGTAAGCATCCCGGCAGGAAGCTAAAATAACTTATTGTCTACAAACCACATTGTAGAAGGACGATTTCACTACGATACAATGCACGACATAGATAACTTACTTGGGTAATAGAATAATTATTATTGTTTGTTATGACATCATAAAAGAACAATGGTTGAGCCTAGAATGTAACGTTACGTCGCGTCGCTTGGTCAAGTCTAGAAACTAGTTTCGAAATCATATAACAGTCATATGAGTAATGCGAGCTTCAGAAGTTTTATAACAGCAGGTCAATTTATCTTTCTTTCAAATATGTCGCGGAGTATAATATAGCATTGTTTGATTTGAGCAACAAATGAAATCCTCTTGAAACTAGTATTTGCTCTGTTTCACAAATTCAGAAGTGATGAGTCGTTTTCTCAAACTCTAGTGAGTGACAGAACATGATGTGTACTCTTTGTTTTGTGACGTTGCCAGTTACTTTAATATTGACGAAATTTTTTTGTGTATTTCTGTAAGCTTTTCTATGCCATGTTTGCCCTATAGAAGGATAATTTATAGAAGAAAGAAACTAGACAGAATCCTTTATGTTTATAAAACGATGACCCGATGCATGTTGGCAATAACAGTTGTATTGTTTTCAATGCTAAGTTGAAGGAATGGTGTCAGAAACCAATATGGTCAAGTGATTTAACGATTAACAACCATATTATGCAAACTTATTGTTAGCAAGCATAATATCTAATTAATATCCAATCCGCCTTCATGAGCATACAAAGAGCTTTGAAATATGTATTTTAGCTTTGTGTTCATAGTGTTTACTTTTTTGTTTCAGACTTTCCTGACCTGAGTCACATTCAAATTTATGTCACCAAGATAATTTGGTAAGCATACATAACTTTCATTATACCTACTACCAATAATTTATTAAAATAATCAAACCCATGCAGATTCACGTCAATTTCTAATCTTCTAACTTAACATAATTATGAATTTCTTCGACGTAACTTTACAAACAAGAATCAATAAAAAGAAGAAAATATTTAAATAACTTTTGCGTGTGTCATCATATATGTAACATATAAATCCGAATGATTTGAATTCGGCTGTTACGCAATGGTTATGAAGAGCGGAAAGTGATCCACAGTTTATGTTCATTCGATCATTTCTCGCCGAAATATATCAACTTTCTCTGTAAGTAATTACCTATGTAAGCGCGAGATACGAGAGCTCGGTTACATAACTGCTGTAAGCACATTTTTGTTTACAACCGTAACGAGAGTGAAAGTGCATTAAGGACACAAGTTGGCATTTAATTCCACTGAATTTATGTTAATTTGTTTTCTTATTTTTCTTTAATTGTTGTTCGTGCAGTTTTTTTTTTTTACTTTAGCAATAGGTTTTTCAAGAGATTTTCTCGGGATGACAATTTCGAACAAACTCTTATTTATAAACGTTATTGGACAATAATTATTTTTCAACTCACAGTGAAAATATCATTCGCAAATCTATACGGTTTAACTTGTTGAATAACCTTATTAAATCACGATGTATTTTTTTAAACTCTTTAATATTAGTCTAAGATACTCTAGTCTCATAGTATCAAATGGTTGTAACTACTAATCCACGTATCGAAAATATTTCCTAATTATTATCATTAGAAATATTTCGACAGTCATGTAAGATTCCGACTAGAAAAGTAGAGATAGTTCGGGCAACTGCAACTACATATTTGAGCATCGAATTTCTCACGGCGGTGAAAGCGATAGCCCGGGGCATTTTGATGATAGGTCAAAAAGTAAATTGGAGTCATCGTCCTTCGATGGTCATGCGCATGATTGTTTCGTCATAAATGCGGGGCTGAGCGGGCGCCAGCCGGTGTAATAAATAATCTCACGACGTTACGCAACGTTCGGGAGCGACGCCCTCGTCCTTGGCCTGTAAACGTGCTCCGACTTTCTCTTACAGTGGAGCGCGGGCGCACCACATAAATTATTCCTTCCCTCTGTTTGTTCCGGCTCCGGCTGCGGAGATCACTCACACCGATAAACCTTTGTTTTCTGTTCGCTGCGTTCATAATGATTATTCTAATAATTGTTTGAGTTTCTTTTGTGCTAAAGATAGGTACAGATATGAAATTCAAAATGTCCTAATAAAGCTAATGTTACAAAGTATCCGATTTCTTATAGTTTAGAATTTAGAATATAGGAATATGTAATAATATCGTTCGAATCCAAAATTAACGTGATAAAGGCTCATAAAATCATATCAATAAATTATATTATCACGAAAGCTTAAATACCTACTGGAGTACTAGAGATAATTTAAAAAAGCCTGTAGATAATTGCACATATTTCCATAATGCAGGGGAATTGGCACTGTTTACGCGCATAGCATGTATTAGCATAGATAAAAGAGTTAGTTGGTGGCGATAATACAACACTACCGGTTCGTATCGCTCACTGGGTCATACGCATCTGTTTTAGATTGACATTAACATTTAACATTGTACAGCATTCATTAGATTAATATAACATGCTCTTTTTAGTATGCACAAGTTTTTAGACTGCTAGTAATGAGGATAGGTACCTACTTCCATAAGGTTGTGGATAATGTAAATTATAGGGGATGGAAGAACCCGTTTACCCCTAAAGTATTACACTGCAAGTAGGTAGTGGTTTCAAATGTAAAGCTTTCTAAGTTTAACGTATTGTAATGAAAGTCCGTTAAACTCATGAAGAAAGCAGAACATAAATTATTCAAATTCGTTATTTAATATTGTGAATAAATAATACTCATAAGTATTCATAGAGTGTGATTTATTAGCATTTCGTTAAATAAGATTTGATCATTGATCGTTATGAATTTTAGTGTAGCTATAAATATGTGATTTATGTTAATTAGCTTTTCACGTCAAACCTTTCTTTCTTTTGATTAAAATAAATTTTATATTAAATAATATACTCACGTCTTCTTGTAGTGGGGTAGGCAGAAACCACAGAACCCCACCTGCTACGAGACTTACTCCTTTTACCTTATTTACATGAACTTGAAGCTGGTCGTTAAAAATGTATATCGATGTCCGCCAGCCGACCACACAATGTAAATTATCCACATCTTAGTTGTTGAGACAATTTCACATATTACCATAATGCAGCGGAGTCAGCACGGGTTTCAAATTCAATTCAAATTCAAAAGTCATTTATTCAAATTAGGCTGAGAATCAGCACTTTTCGAACTTCAAAATTACATAAGACAGTCCCCTAAAACGCCCACCCTTCACCACTTCCTAGTGCTTTTGCTGGGAAGAAGAAGTGGCGCAACAAACTCCCCAGCAGCACAGCTGTCTGTTCAGGTAGAAAAAAATTATTCTTTATAATAGTATGCAATATAATTTACATTACGCAAAACATAATTTAAATTAATAGCCATATGACAGCTAGCACACGCCAATATACCAACCAAAAACATCGAGAACTATATTCAAGCAGAAATAAAAATAACTAAACGTAAACAATATCTAAAAAAAGAAAATAAAGCCTCCAGGCATAAAGGGCGTGCCCGCTTACATAGAACTGTAACTAGAAGTTATAATTGATAAACTAGGACCATCGAGGTAAAATAAATAATTGTCGAGGTCGCTAGCTAACCACATATTGCAATACAACTCATAAAAAAAACATTGTAATGAGTAGATTATGTCAACAATAAATAAAAATAAAATTAAAATAAATTGACTTAAAAAGTAAAATTATAAACTCATATAACCTGTCAGTAGGTAAACTAATTCTGGAGAAAGAACATTTAAACATTGTCTTGAGTTAATCACAGCGACCAACTATTCTTATCATTTAAGTAGTCGTTGATAGAATAGTATGCCTTTGAACAAAGGTTGGACGGTTTACGCGCGTAGGACGTACTAGCATGGATAAAAGAGTTAGTTGGGGGCGATAATACAATAGGGATGTTGACTAAAAAATGTTTTTTTTTGTCCGTCTGACAGATTATAAAACTATTAATATGGATAGTGGATTAAAAATTATTGGAAACGTATTTTTTCTTTTTTTACGTAATCAAAAGATTTCGGCAATACATTGAGTTAAAATGTAGCATGAGGTCACTCCCGGTAGATTTTATACTGACTTGTGACGTAGCGAGCCCCAACTTTAAATTATTTTTTATTCAGATAAAGCAAAAAAATACGTGGCTTGTATTTTTTTATTACGAGTATCTGATTGACGGACTAAATAGCTTTTTTTTCCTGTCTTTATTTTTAATTGTATAATTTCTAGAAATTGTATTAATATATTACTACGAATTGTAAGGACTACTTTAATAAAGTTATAAATAAATAAGTCATAGATAGATAGATAGATAGAATACTCTTTTTTCCACGTACAGGGCAAATTACTTCGGAAACCCAGGTACCTTGCGTGAGAATATCAGTCGCGTGAGACGTTGCTGGCCCTCTTTGAGGAGCTGGAGTGGATCGAATAAACGATTTTCCCACCCTATTTTGACTTTATGATAAAATTATAGTTTTCGTAAAGAAAATGCTCTAATGATAAAAGATTTCACTGAGCACACCAGCGCAACTGTTATGCGATAGTGGGTATCAGATGTCGAGAAAAGTCTGAGAGCGAGTGCGAGGCACGTTTCACTTTGGTTCCGGTTTCACTACAACCAAAATATTGGGAGGAAATCCCTCATTGAACTACGTAAATAAATCTACACAACGTGTTTTTAATAATTCACTTTCCATTTCAAAGCATCTACGGTTCGACATGTTTGTATAATTTCGTTCTTGTTTTGACTCGACTCACAGATGTTCCAATCAATACTTTACATCGATCTCTTTATTACAACAAAAAGCGGTGTAGGAAGTGAAGTATGTTTCAACTAACAATAGACGTAAATAAGACTTTAATTTTAATTGCCTTTCATAAAACTTCATTAATCACAACTCAGCAACTAAGACGTGGATCATTTACATTGTGTGGCCTGTTGGCGGACGCTGATATACTTTTTTAACAACCAGCTTCAAGTTCATGCAAATAAGGCAATTTTCTCAGAAAACCAGGTCAATATCTTCGAGATACGGAAGCTGAAGTACCTAACTAAGCTGGCTTTGCATATAATAACATCGACACTTGATTGCCTGTATAAGTGCACCATGTTATTTTATTCTAGTATCTAATCTTAAATTATGTTTGATCATTAAACACATATTGCGTTTGTAATAGTTTAATAGGGATAATGCCTGGGTCAAAAAAAAAGAAATTCTATTTAGTCCGTCAGTCAGATAATAAAAAAATATTAGACACGTATTTTTTGCTTTATTATAATAATACAAAATGATTTGGAAAAAACGCAGTTGGGGAGTGGGGGTCGATACGTCACAAGTATTATGTATAAACTCTACATACTCGTGACGTCATGGCACATTTTAACTCAATGTAGCGCCGTAAACATTTTTGAAAATGCAAAAAAAGGAAAAATACGTGTACGTTATTTTTTCATAATCTAGATGACGGGCAAAAAACTTTTTTTTGTCACGTAATAGGGATGCTATTACGTTGGATGTTTTTGATATACTGGGATAAGCCTGCTTACGTGTCTATACATGATTATAGTATCTATTGTATTTGCTTATCCGCTATTCATATTAAACAAGTGTGGGCTGTGTAGAGATGAGAATCAGTTTCACTCATGTAACTTACGATTAAGATCTTCGGGGGGCTATTAGAAATGTGTCATGTAGCTATCAGCGTGGCCTAGTGCCGTGCGCCCGCGCCGGTGCAGTGACATATCTAGAACAGATACACCGTAACATGTTTATATTAGAAATAGTACTAATATATTAATACATTTGTAAGGACCACTTAATAAATAAAAGCTTCAGTTTATCGAGGTTGCTTAAGCATTTAAAATAATTTCTCAGAAAACATTCCTATAAAACAGCACACTTAAAGATAGATATTAACCTTAATTTAGATGTTACAGATAGTGCAATCCACGACGACGCGCCCCACTCCGCGATTACTGTAAAATTCAAAATTCAAAAGTCATTTATTCAAACTAGGCTGAGAATCAGCACTTTTCGAACGTCAAAGTTACATAAGATAGTCCCACAAAACGCTGTACTTTAGTACGGAGCGGAGCGGAGGGATTGCACTATCTATACTAGTAGGTAATGGTTACACTATAATCAATATATTCACCAGAAACCTATCTATAATTAATACAAACTTAAAACCTTTTCTTCAACAAAAAAATGTAAATGATGTTACATATTATTAATAAACTTTTACCAAAATGACAGTAACATTTTGTGTCGACTTTCGATTGTGTAACCCTGATGCAGGTCGCGTGTAATTTTGACAAACGTGGGTATAATGTGAATATAATGGTGACATTGTATGACAGTACGCACATTTGAAGGCTTACATAAGCGTTTCAGTTTTTTCAAGTACAATGCTCTTTCGGTTTGAAAGGCATAGCATGAAAAGTTTTTCTGAATTACAGAGACTTTCAGTATTTAAGTTAGCGTTACGTTTATAGCTAGCATTTAATAAGGTGTGCTACCTGAGTGTGTTTTGTGTTTGTTGATACTAGAATTATACAAAATATACACCTCATTGACAGTAAAAAAAAAATATAGGTATCTCTGAATGATAGAAGGTAAAACATGAAGATGCCACGGTCCCTGGTTTATGTAGCACGAAAATAACAAAAAGTTATCCGAAGCAGCGATTGAATTGCGTCCACCTGGCGTCTATGTGACTGCTACGTAGAAAGAAAGACAAATGTTTACAAACTGCACAAAACTAAACAGCTTTAAAAAATTCAAATGTAGCCAAAATCCCAGTATTCAAAATCGGTCAGGTAGGTTCCGTCGTTTCGTAGCGTCTTCCCGGCTGCTACGCAGGGTCTACGACGAGTCTGCTACGTAGGATCTACGACGAGTCTGCTACACAGGGTCGAGGACGCGTCTGCTTTGCTGCTATGCATAGCAGCTGCGAAGACGGGTCTACAACCAATTTGCTACATACTACATAGGGTCTACGTCGCGTTAACTACGCACGTAGTTTAATGTGCGTCCAGCTAACCCTAAGCTGGACAAAGGACTGACGCGAAGATAGTTATAATCATCATCCAATACAACTCGTACGGTTGTAATACTAAGAGATCTATTCGAGTTCTAAAACCACGGGTAAACCGGAAATAATACATGAGAAACCTTCACAACTATCTAAATATTCCTATATTTTTATGTATGGTAATTAAATGCATAATATTAATTACGTAGGTAATTCATCAGCTCACACAGAAACACATAACCTTGATGTTATGTCAAAATTAAAAACATGTAACATAACATAACATCACGCCTTGTTTCCCCGAAGGGTTGGGCAGAGGTGTACCTGCAGTAGGTACACCCACATTTCGCCAGTTATGCAGTAAAAACATGTATTTACAACAAAAAAAATATCAATAACTATTGACTACAATCATAGGACAACAAAAACCTTCTATTACCGCACTGATAAAATAATCGTTACGTAACCATGAAAGACCGGCTAATTGTAACGTAGCGCCACGGCCCGACCGGCACTAATGCGCCAAAGAATACACACAGTCGCACGCCGCCAACGAAAGTTACCGGATTTTGTACACCTCCAATGCCAAGTGCGGCGAAGAAAGCGAGCCCGTGCAGCTTCCCCAACGAAACAACTTAAATACCACCATCTCGCTCGCCGGACCCCACAATACGAAATGAAGAAAGAGACAACGTGTGCTTAAAAGAGAAAGTGGGCCACGTTACACGTTTCTCGGTACCATTAACACGGGCATTGAACGTAAACGTCAACGGATAGCATTTTGGAGCCGCTCCGTCCCATTTGGAAGTGGCTGCTATTGCCATGAGTTTTGAGTGTAATTTTGTTTGTGTTGGTTGGGTACGCTCCAAGGTGCAAGGTTCGAGCGGATGGCCATTGATACAGACTGAACCTGAGAGTACGGAGACGTTGGATTCGGAGAGCAACGAACTGCGGCGGCCGGTGAAAGTGTTGCGTGGCGTAACCTTGAGCCCACGCTGCTCTTTAGCGAATCACCTAATCAATACGTCACCGCGATATGTGTTCGATACGCAAGTGTTCAGTTACGCTCGTTATCAATAATTTAGACAGACGATACTTGAGAGGCTTTTCTTTTTATTGCACATTCGCCCTACATTGATAATGAAAAGATTGTGACACATTCTTCTTCTTTTTTTTCGTGTGGTAAGTGACTAACAGAGATTTTTATGCCGCCCATGGGCCTCTGACTTGGCTTCACATGCTATCTGTGAAAAATAACTCTCAGGCATCTCAGGTTTCCTCACGATATTTTCCTTCACCGTCTTTGAAGCAAGTGATAATTATACACGCACATGAGACCAAAAAGTCAGAGGTGCATGCCTTGGGTTCGAACTCGAGACCTATGACTTGGCAGTCCGACGGTCACACCACTAGGCTGTCACTGTTGTGACACATTGATTAGTTGATTAAATGCAGTAGACACACAAAGTTACACATAATACCTAGTTGCTAATTGAAATGAATGCATACGCATTTTCTTAACACCACCATAATTACCCGTTCAGACAAAAAAATATACCAACAAACATCAATAAAAAAATGCGGTGTAATCTATTTGAAAAGCTACTTTCAAATCAAATACTTGTGGTTTATCGACGCAGTCGTCAATGTGTAACAACCATACTTTACTACGTGGTGTGGAAGCTTAAGTGAGAAATTTTAACACAATTGAGGTATTGAGGCAGGAATTTAGCGTTAAAAGAGACCATTCGGGCACACGCGCCGCGATTACCGATTGCATTTTGTGGTATTTTTTTCGGGTATTGAAGTGGCTATCACTATTGCTTCCGATGATGACGGAAAAGCCTTACGATAAGCTACCTCTATCCATCATTGGTCATTACGGATATAATCTATGTAACAAAACAGCCAAATTTGTGTCACGAATTCACGATGTCATTGATTGTTAAGAGTAGGTATGATATATAAAGTATTTACCAATACTCAAGATAATTATCTAATACGAACTTTGAACAATGATCGGTTTCATTTAAAGTTCCCATGTGGCGGATTGTTGACCCTGCAAGTGAAAATCGCAATCATCGTAAAATACCTATAACAATAAAAATTACTCGCAGTTTTTCATTAGAAATGAAAGCTACTAAAACAATTCAATAGCTTGTTTTACGTATGTTCACAGATTAATTCAAGTCTCGTATCATTGGAGCCGCGCACGCGCATCTTAGCAAATCATGCCTTTTCTTAGAAGCGCTCCAATAGACATAGATTATTTCTCGCTTTTACGATTTTTTGCAATTCATTTTTAGTGAATATTACGGATGCACGGTTTAATTTGCTACTTGGTAATTCGTGAATAATAATCCGAGTAGGTAAATGCTAACAATAGCTAACAAATCTCAGTAGGTATACACGCTCACTTTCTATCCGCAATGTATGCTAATATAATAATGGATAAGAAAAGTTAATCTTCTAAGCGATTCCCATTCATTAGTTTAAAAAACTTTCAGCTCGTTACCAGCCAATTAAAAGTCGTGCCCACGTGTCGTGTCGTTAATCAGAGCCGAAAGTGACTAGCTAACATTATCATGTTATTGTAATTCGCACTTGAGCGTACTCAAGTTTAAAAAAGAAGTAACTTCTTGATGACATACTACTCAATTGTAAATAGACCCAATACAGAGATCATAATGGCTGTCCGCTCAAATGAATTGAGATGATTTTGCATCATACGATTCAGAACTACGACTTGTGACCTGCGAGGATACCTAACTCAGAATAAATAGTTACTTATGAATATACCTAGTAAATATTAATTTATGAATAATATTTAGCACCTTGCGTTTTCATTACAAAATCCTCATACAGAAGGCCTGCAAGGAGAAGGTTGCCTGGTAATATATCCGACTCCTATCGATGATTTAGAGTCTAGACGTGAAAGTACATAATTAAAAACTAACAGACTTAAAATAATAATATTAATAATATGTACAAGTATATATTACATAAAAAGTGGGGGGGGGGATAATTATAGGGCATCAAAAAATTCTTCCGCATCGCTGTCAACAGGAAAACTGCCCAAAAGGCTGGCTGCATTGCCACGTTGAATGGCAATGCTGATTCTTTGGCCAAAGAATAGGCCAGCCCTCTGGTCACGTGAAGAGTCGACCAGCCGCTTGGCGATGTCTTGAAAAACTAAGTGGGCACTCGGACCCCATGGCCCTAGTGTTTCAACCCCAAACGGCTCAAACATATAAGTCCCAATAAGATTGGAGTATTTGCGCCGTTTGAGGTTTTCCGCACCTGCAGCAGCAGCAGCAGCCCCAGCACAGCCCGCCGTGCTAGGAAGATGGGATGGCGCAAGGGTGTCGACGCACGTTGCATCCCACACCAAACGCCTACCTACCCTCCAAGGCATTATGGTCATTCCGTCTGGTCTCTTCCCAAGTAGTAGAAAGTACATAATCGGATATAACACCATATTTAGAACGGGGGCGTAAGAATGTAATGTGAACTTAACTACTACTTAACTATAGACAACAATTTCACCTCAACTTAGTCTCAATCTAAAGGCGAATTGATAAAAAATCCTAAGAGTAAACTCATAAACAGTCATTTGAGTCAAATTATGGTCAGTTAGCCGAGTTTCATATTTCAGACAACAATTGTTCCACCCCAATTCAAGCAAACTTTTATACCTATTATACTAAGAATTATGCGTCTCGTGCCGACGAAAGTAACTGAACACTATTTACATGAGACTGAAGTTTATGAGGCACTGAGGCAGGAGACTATGGCATATTTGTATCCCTCAGAAATAAATCTGGATAACTGGGGATAGTAGAAGACCTAGTAAAATCTCGTTTGCATCCACTTGAAAAACAGCCCGAGAGCCCGAGACGGGCCAAGGCGTTTGTTCCGGTAAATCCCGAAACCATCTTCTGAATACGAGAAGCACCCTATGTAGAAAGGAAGTCCAGCGTACGGTTTTAGACGATAGTAGTCGGATATATTACTAGACTACCTTCTCCATGCAGGTGCTATCAATGAAAACGCAAGGTTATTCATAAATCAATATTTACTAGGTATATTCTTAATTTTTATTTTGAGTTAGGTATCCTAGCAGGCAATAGGTCACAAGTCGTAGTTCTGAATCGTGCATTACGAAGAGAAAAGCCAACGTTAATCGTGCAACTATTTTAGGTTTCCTACATATTCCATGAATACTGCATGTGACAACAACAATCCAAACTTCAAGGGAAACCCCTTCATGTTTGGCTGTGTTCGCTATAGTTTATCAATATCACTTTCACTTTTCCCACAGACCGGTTGAGTCTATACGATTGCATCTCCCGGTGTATCATTTACAGAAACTTTAACGTTGAATCTATTTCCGTTTTTATTCCTAACTACTTTCTACTAGCTTATGATATAAAAACAAAAAATTGACAAACATCTGATGTTCGGCTGTAACTAGTTTCCAGTTTCGTAAGAATGAGGAGCAATCATTATAATAACGTCTGTATCATTACTGATATCTATTTCGATCACGGTGTTGAGGACTATAGAAAGATGAGGTGTAAAGATGTTATGATAAGGATAAGATGAGCGTGCCGCCCCTCCGCTCGTGTAATTGCTTTACGTGACTTGGCAGCTTTCTCGAGCAGCGCACGCGCACCATCTAGACCTCGCCGACGACGTGTCACACGTGTACGCCGGATACCCGGAAATATTTGAACGTATTATACATACGGAACTTGCTCTATAGGCGTCAATTACAACTGTTAGAATGTTAGATCTCTTGGAAATGTGCTGTGTAACGGCCAAGTTATTGTGCCTAACTGAAAATGTATTTTTATGCATGTAAATCTAACTGATGGTACTGGTTTTTATTTACGTATGTACACGGAATTCAGTAGTGTGGTTTATTGTCATGATTAAAGACTGCAAAAATGTTAAATCCAGTCTTATTTGAAATAAATGCCTAAGGATAACTTTCTTATCTCAACATCTTATTTCCACTAGCACAAATTGTTGACTTCATTTACCCACAACCACAATAATCGTTCACGCCTATTAACTATTTAGTAATTTGCAGCAAAAAGTATAATTGCTGCGAAGACACTAAATCTTCACAATATTGAATGCATTGACTTGCAGATCAGCTCTAGGCAGAAATGGAAAGTTCCATGTAAAGTTGCGACTCACGATACTTTTTGTCGATCATCTCGTGTGAAATCTGTTCATGATTTTTTATGTATTTTTAATATGCGAGTCAACAAAGTCAGTCCCACGAGAGGTGTCGAGATGGTACGGGCGACAAGCGCGACGTCACCTGCGCCTGCGCCGCCTCGCAGTCACGCTTCATTACTGATGTTTTCTCATCAATCGATTGATTCACCTATACTATAATTATCAATACTATTACTAGTTATCTGAACAGAATAACAATTAGAAACTTTGAAACATGAAATTGTGTGTATAACCAGTAAATATGTAGTACCAAAGCAATTATTTCCCGTATTGAATTATGTGGATAGCCCCATTAGGGAAACGAGAAGAAAATTAGAACCACTTTCTCAAGCAGACTGCTAGACGTTGATCAATGAGTGTTAAATTGGATAATACTCCAGACCTCTGGCCGAGTGATGAATATTTTGACAGTGCAATTAAGTTATCTCAATTAGATGCGCGCTAATAATATCTTGCCCTCAGGTGTTGAACTGTATAATGTGTACCCCTTCACCGTGATGTTAATTAATGATTTCCACGTGCTCACTCGCCTTTAACAGTTTTCATAGCGATGCTAATGTTAGTTAAACATAAATCTGTAGTGAGTTAGTATGCTACTATGTGCTAACATGGAATTATTTACAAAAGTTAATCTAAAAATCAAAAACCAAAGAACGCAGCAGTTAATTAATATCAAGTCGACTTTAAATTAAAGTACAAGTTAAAACCGCAGTAGGGCAGATCAGGTAGCTGCGGTGGGGAAATGATGCAGCGGTGTTATCAAATTGATTGTGTGGTACAATCTGCTGTTCTACCCGCCCGCCAGGTGGCGGCTTGCTCCAATGTGCTTAATTGAACAAACCACCTGCTATAACAGCTATTATTATAGTATAACCACAGATTACAGAAAATAGAAAATGCCCGAGGGCCCGCTTTCTTACGAGTGACTAGCCTAGTTATAGGTGGGCGCAGCCGCGACTTATGTGATCACTCGTCTTCTTTATACTGAGGGTATTTATAGCGTGATTACTGTCTAAGATTTCTTATCACGCGGTGAACCTTTTCAGGGCTAGAGTAGGATATTAGTAGTAGTATTCAATAAACTGATCAGTTGCGATGCATGTTGATAACTCTTTCTGGTTACGTTGATCTAGTAGTCGCAAACGCTACTGATGAACATGAGGTCCTGGGTTCGATTCCCGGGTCGGGCAAAGTGTTATTGGATTTTTCTGAATTTCTAAGTAGCAGCCCGGAGTCTGCATTTGTGCCCGGTTGGTGGCAATGGGCTCGCCCCCTTTTATATAGGACTTATACATAACTGGCGAAATGGAAACAAAATGTCATCAAAACTAATTTATTTTGCTATTTAACATTACTGTCCGAGCTCCAGAGCATAATTAAATTTTACATAAAATTACTCTGTTTTCATGTATAATGTCTCATTAAACGCCCTCATGCAGATATACTATATTCTGAGATCGACAGATGAGACTTTCTGTGCTTTCTAACCGCCGGACGATCGAGTGTCTGGGGTGAAATCGCTGGCAGCGACCGCGCAGCCGGACAGACTGAGTCCGCTGCACACATGAGAGACTCAGCGATGCAGGTGTTTCACGCATACCTCAGACGAAACAAGCATCTACAAATTCCGCCAAAGAGGGAAAATGTATTCAAAATCTTAATTAGGTTTTCAAGGAAACCCTTTTTTATTCTTGGCATCTCTCATTGAATTGGTTATGTAAAACCAATAAACAGAACCACACAAAGTGTCACTATGTTCAAACATACATGACCTTGTGCCGTAATAAGGTGAAGGCCGCGCGTGGTTTCCTCTCGACGCAGCGGGAGCGGCGCACGCGTCGCAGTGAAAGATGCTGCCGGTGCAGTTCCGGCGCGGGCGGCGCTGCACTCGGTCACTGGGTCAGCCCCACTGCGCGGCGGTGGGGTGCGTGCTAGTGGTGTAGGGGGAAGGG